>CM062818.1:106141706-107349206 GCA_031772625.1 Pinus tabuliformis | reverse complement strand
AGAAATTACCTTCAAAACCCTAGGAGAGGGAAATGAACCTTACCTAGGAACAACTAAAGCATGAACAAGGTGTAAAATGACCCATTGGAACCTGACATGATGATGACAACCCTCTGAATGATGGTACACTCAGCCGAATGGTGACATGAAGCTCTTGGGACAACAATTAGGGTTTGGGAATTTTTAACTAGGGTTTGGGATAGTAGGACTTAGGGATATGGGGTTAGTGAATTTAGGGATATGGGGATTAGGGAATGAGTTGATGAAACTGGAAAATAAATGGAGGAGTCAAAGAGTAAGGGAGTGGTGGAGTGAACTTGGCAGCAAAAACATAAATACAAACCCTAGGCAATTGTTTTTGAGCAAAATTGCAAAGAGGTAGGGTTTGAGATTTTTCACACTAAGCCACCATAAATTTTAAGAAAAACTCTTTCACTAGCAAGGAAAAAGGCTTGACTTACTTGCACACCATAAGATTGAGCGATTTTGGAAATTTGAGAGAGTTTATAGGTGGAATCAGGCTTGCGGCTCTATGCACTGCGCCACAAACCCAACGCCCCACGCCCTTTATATGTGCAGTGCCAGTGTACTTTTACACTGTAGAGGCCGGCCCAATGCGCCGCACCTTCTCTATGCATCATGCCTCTCACCCAATGTGTCGCGCCTTTGGATTTGCACAGTTTTGCTTCAAACTTGCTTCCTTTCTCCAACACGACCTTCTCTTGCTTAATATGTCTTCTTTGAATGCAAATGAGCTCTTTGAACATGACCAATGAGTTATATACAAGAGATTTTAATTTTTCACTTATAAAAAACCCACTTTGTAATGTTTGCATTTGACTTGCTTTTCAAACTCTGTTTTTGGGCAGTTTGCTTTATTTTTGCCTATGATGAACTGAATGCTTTGATTTTTTATTTGCCTTGCAGGTGATGGAGTAGCTGAAGCTTGGCAAGGTGACCAGGGTTGCCACTGAAGTTATTTACATACAAGAGAACTGAAATTACATGAATTTATACAACAAAAACCTAGAATACTCTGAGGAAAAATACATTTTTGAGCAATTGATTATGAATTTTATTGGTACTGGAAACTCCTCATGCACCTGCTGACCGTTATTGGACAATTTGAAGACCCTTTTGATGAGAATCTAGACCTAATGAAAGTGAAACCCTAGAAATGACTCTCGCCAATTTAAAGACAAAAGGTGATTGAAGATGATTTTAATAAATGGAAATGGGCCAGCAGGCAAAAGGCATGAGGGAAAATGTAAAACAAGCCACTACCGTCAGATGATCCATGCTCCTAATGGAATGCAGCTGACTAAGCGGGACACCTAAAATGAAATGCAACAAGAGAATTTGATCTCTGACGGAGGGATGAAGATACTGACACTAACATTAGCTCCAATGGGGATGGTAGCTCTTTGGAGGTGCCAAGAACTACAGATCTCTGGGAAAGCAGGCAGTGCCTTCATCCATTAGGTTATGGAGTCAATAACTTCGACAAACCTAAACCAAACTTTTGACTCAAGACTCATAGTTGAACTGACTAATCCAAAACTGAAACAAGACTCTCAAAAGCTGAAACTGGACACTCAGCTGAAACTATCTTTAAACTAACTAAAACAAAAAATGACTCAAGACTGACTTAACTGAAACAAGTACTTACAAAGCTTTTAAATGGCAGCAGACCATCGAGATTTGAGAGATTCAAATCATGATGACAACCACCTGGCTACTGATGAAATATGTACAATCATGTGTAGTGAGCCTTCCAATGTAACCAATCCAGTAGATGGATACATACTGAAATGGGTAGGTACCAAGGAGTGTTGATGGTTTTAATAAACCTAGTCTGTGTTCAATAAATTTCATGATCAACTTTGGGGAATATCTTACGAAAGGTAACACCCCATCAGGGGTGTTGGATGTATTTTTCTCATAGTACGTGAATTGGTCTACCGTAATGATTTTCCCATCATGAGGGAACATCATAATCCTAAATATTGAAGATGCAACTGCAATCATTGCATACATGTAGTTGCGACCAAGAAGGATATTATAATCCAACTAGGAATCCTGGACTTCTATTTCAATGAACATAGTTTTACTGGCGAGAGACACCGAAACGTCCTAGAATAGGCCTACATGAGCAGAGGGGCACCCATTGTATGCCCTGAGAATGATGTCCGATGCTTTAAGATGAGGAGATCTCAGTTTCTCCCAGACTGTTTTACACATGATACATGTGGATGTACCTTCATCAACTATGCACGAAATTTCGAAGGCGATTATCGATGAAAGACGTGGGGCAAGGTTGATTATGTCTAATGTGGAAAGTAGGGCTTTCTGTTGTGTTCGGCATGTTTGTAAAACTTCCAAGGCTAACATAGTTGATGGAGATTGAGCTAAGTCATAGACTATGTTGTAGTTGTGAGAAACCTTTGAGTTATGTCTTGTTTGACGCACAGGCCCTTTAACCATTCTGGGGATGGTTTCTATGATGGGTTGGGAGATTGTCAAAGGTGTTACAGTGGTCATGGTGGATGGATTGTTTTCTGATGGAGTTTTGTAATCTTTATTTTGTGTTTGTAGGAAAACTTCTTCCCTTTCCATGTAAATGTCCCAATTTATATACAACTCATATCTACGTACAGGGCTCAATTCACCTAAGTGATTTCAACCCTCCAATGGACCTATTTGGGTGTTGGACCTAATGCCTCCCTATTGCTGAAATTTAAAAATTAAAATAAGCATGCACCATGAAAAATCTGCAAATAAAAAACTTGATGCGTACTCCAGAAACAACCTCTAATGCTGACAAAATAATGTCGTCATGTAGTCAACTTCAGGGTCATAAAGCTGAAAAGAAAAATTTACAACTGCCTTATTTTCATGAAGAGTCTGTTGACCAATATCTTAATGGTCAGGGCAGCGACAAATATTGTTCAACTCCTCAGCTTTAGATTCTTCTAGAAAATCTTGTTGTTGATCATTTGCTACCCATTTGTCAACGGGCCAACCCTCTTGTAAATCTGCAATAGATTCTTCATTTTCTGAACTGTAAGAGTCATAGATTGGAGAATCTACTGAGAATTCCTAGCAGGAATCTTTCTACAATTGGCAGTCGCAGACTCTGCTTGGTCCTTCAACTTTGGGCTCTTCTTGAAAAATTTGTTGTTGGGAGCCTTCTCCCCACTTGTTTGTAAGTGGATCCCATTGACAATTTGTAACCACCTCATCCTCCTCTGAATCATATGAATCATAAATCGGAGGAGGTAGAAATTCAGATAGTGGAGTCGCCAGGATGTTTTCCATAATATTGAAATAATGGAGTCGCCAAGGTGAGAGATCTTCAACCCACACTTCCCTTGCTCACTTGACAAAGGGAATGTAAAGATTTTTCATACCCAGGGAAAAATATTCTAATCCATTCCCCAGCAACGGTGCCAGAAAGATGTTGTTGCTTTTTCTAGCACCTGTAGCACAAGTGCTTCAAGAGACATAGAAAGCTTCATAGAGACAAACTCTAGGTTGATTGTAGACCATTGCCTAGGACATCTTAGATAGAGGAGTGCATGGAATATTTTCAAGAGGGGATTTTGGTTGCACTCCAATTGTCACGTAGTTGGGAAAAGAGGATAAAGGGGTCTTGGTTCAATAAGCCTTTATCAAGGTAAACTCAAGCCAATACATGGGTCCAAATGCTCAGGGACTAAATCAGGTTGATCTCAAGAGGAATGTCTGGTTCTAGTGGCAGACACACAACAATGAGCAGCTTAATATTGAAGTTGTAATAAAGGTTGAGAGGAGGAGATAAAGGAGGGAAACATATGCGTAGGGTTGTAAACAAACAGAATCCTAAGAAACAATGTTCCAGCAGAAATATGGAAGAGGGAGGAGGTGGAATGGTAGAAACAACGGAGCACTAATTAAGGTTTCATGCCAGATATATCATGGGTACCTTTATCGCCAAACAACATGAGTAAATCTGGGCTCACATAGGTACTGCAGGTTAATCGAATAACATAAGTAAATATGTCTTGTACACAGGTACTGCAGGTTACAGACTAACAGAAGTAACTCTATCTTAAACGCAGGGACTGTTTGCTTATTTAGCAGCCTAGATAAATCCATGAATCAGAGAGAAACTGACCACTTCATTACACTATTTCAGAGAAAGGAAAACACAAATGAAATGAGATTTACAAAGAGGAAACATATTGTGCATTGATCTGCTTGGAATCACTAGAATAGTTTCATTAATACTTGGAGGGTCCAAATAACCAGTCCATAACATTTAGCAGTGTATCGCTCTAGTCCCTCATGAACAGGCAATTAGAACCCAAGTGGAATCACAGAATTTGGACCACTGTGGGTGCAGAATTCTGGAACCTCTATTAATTGTTTCTCCCCCTTATTTATACAGGGAAGGGGGACTTTGAATCCAGATTTACAAAATATCTCAGCCAAGGGCCAACTGTCAGATTGACTAGCTGTCTAGGCCTGCGATAGCTCTGCTACCCAAACAAATTTCCTCGGATTTGATTCCGTTCTTGGAAATATAGAAATTATAGAATAAAAGAAATTATAGAAAAATAAAAAGCGGAAATTGAATGATGATGGAGAAAAATATAGTCCTGTGGTTCCTGTGAAGGCCCCTGATTAGGCCACATCTCTACCACAATATGTCCATCCTGTGACTTGGTCAGTTTTTGTTGCTTTCACCTTAACTGCCTGAATCGCACGTTCTCTAGAGTAGGGAGTGGATTAACTGTAAGTTTCCTACTACAGAGTAGAAGTGGAGAATGTCCTGGCAGTCCTTCAATGTGTATCTGAGTGGAGCCCCATGCCAAGTCATTAAGTCTTCCTGAGTCCTATACCTCCATCCAGTCTCCGAAGACTTGCAGCGAAGCAATCAATTCATTTCTGAAGCGATTTTTGTCCTGGGTTTCTTGTTGTAGAGGCTTCCATAGGGTTAGCCCATATTGCTCTCCAATTGCTACGTACCTCTATTCAAAGTCTCAGCTACCGACCCATTCAAGTTTAAAGAATTGTACCATGATATTGGGGCATCACTATATCGAGACTTTTATTCTAGAGGATGTTAACAACGAGTCTCGATGCTCCTTAAACCCCTTTGGTTTAGCCCCTTTCAGTATTTCTTCATCATAGGACCGCAGGTTGTGACCTAGGGCTCAGCCTTTATATCGGATCTCCCCAGCTGGAGGATCGCAATCAGGGTTTCCAGCCAGGACTTTTGCATTGGAGCTGCAACATGTTTGCAACCTCCAATTTTGATAACCCTTTAGCGCTCGGCCCTTGGTTCCTTAGCCCTTTATGTGATCGCGAGTAGCCCCCTTATTGGAGCCCCTTTAACGGAGGTTCAAAATCGACGGTTATTTTTTTATGCACAACATAACTGCCAATCGCCGATCACCCTTAGTGCTTAGCCCCTGGTTCTTTTAGCTTTTTATGTGACTATGGGCCAAGCCCTGTATCAGAGCCCCTTTATCTCACTTCCCTGTGTGTGCACTGTGTCAAAAAGTGTCGATAAGCCTCAACCTCTGATTTGCGATTGTCGATGTGACATCATCACTACCACATGGGACTTCCTGAGTGGTGACACGTGTCACCCGTATATGCTTTCTATGGACCCTTGAAAATTCCAGATCTGCATGCCACATTTCCTCCATATTGCCACATCATGATGATGTCAGTGCCACCGTTTCTTTATCAGCTCCAATAGTGCTCTGCCACGTCGCCCCGTGGAGGAGAGAGAAAGGGTTCGCTTGCCCTTGCCTTTTGATTGCAAACCTTTGTTAAATTGTTTTCGGCCCTCCCAGCGATGTATTCCTCCTGCAACTTCTTAAGAGTGGTCCGTTGGACCTATCGATCGTCGATATGCTTGAACCTGCCGATCGTCAATTTGCGATATCAGTGATTGTTGTTTTTACCCCAAACCTTTGATTGCCTCGTCGATATTCCTGGACCCGCCAATTTGTGACTTTCAATATGTTCCTGGACCTCCGATCTATGATTATTTCCTTCTTTCAAAGGTGACAAAAACCCTTATCTTTAACAAGCCATATCTTCTGATCCCGGGGTCCATTTGAGGAGTTCCATATATCGTTAGACATATTATGTCAAGCCCTATCCAATGAAGAGGGTATGATTTAGCTTTGAGAGCTTTTGTGGCTTGGAAGATGGTTGTAAACTTTACTACTCTTTTTCACTTTGGGCGACTGAAAACACTTTTTGTAGTGAGTGACAATAGGCCCTACTACACCAAAAATAAGAAATACATGAAAAAATTTGATTCCAATCAAGTTTTTCATTCATTTCTCATTTTTCATGTAGCAGGGTCCATCGAAAGTATGCAATGTGTACTCCTTGGATGAGGAATTAAATTTTGCATCTAACGTGTTTTCCTGCTCAAATTTGAGTAAAATCATAGGGAGATAAGTTGAAAATAAGAATTGAAAAATTAGTTTTTTTTTATTTTTAAATCTTTTTATTTTTTTACTCCAAAATTGATGAATGTCCCCCATGGTTGACATAATTTTCTTGAATCCTATTGGTCCTTATAAAGTTGACTTTGGTTGTACATTTTTGTTTTGAGGCCCATTTTAGACCTCAGAATTTCTTTAATGATGGAGTGATGTACAAGCAGACCTTCCTGAAAAGGAAGATGAAGATGAATGATGATAAGCATCAAAATTAATAGGGGGGAGATGATGGACCACAAAAATGGACCTTTTTCTACAAAATCATCCACCTCATTTTTGGCCAATTACTCCTCTTTTTCCCTAAGATTACCTTCAAAATCCTAAATATCTATCAGAGACAACTAAGATATGAAATATGTTTATTAATTTTCTTGTTGTGTTGAAGATTAGAATTAAGGAATGATTAAAGAGCAGCTTTGGTATTTTATATAGTTATAAGGATTAAGTAAATAAGAGGCACTAACTTGAAGTTGTAAAAGGTATGCAAACATATCATTTAGATGAAGATATAAAACAATTGAAAAGGAATAGAGGACATTTGGTGTATTAATCATATGTTAAAAAGAGGAAAATCATTTTGGTTCGAGCATCTCTGAAGGTATCTGATAGATAGATCTATCCACTTACATAATATTCCATGGCCATTGTAAACTAGATAAATCATGCATGGGTGCATTCCATGGATTCATTTCAAGTTCGATAAAGGCGTTATATGTTTCTTGAGATGTTATATTAATAGTTTGAAAATCATCCAAGATGCCTTAGTACGTAACTATTGTTACGTCATTGAGGCTCGATGTATTCATGTTTATAAGCTTACTCTGTTATGTTTGGTCCTTATTAGTAATTCAATCTATCATGATATAGACTAATCTGGTTAATTGAAGCCTCTAAAGTTAGATGATTTTTCGGGGCTTAGATTCCTTCCAATCTTATAAATATATACTCCTTAGTACAAAACAAAGTACACATTAACTATGTTGTAATTTTCATTTATTAAAATGATTTTTCCTATGGATGTGTTTCTCTATTTTCTGAGGTCATATTTATGAAATTGTGAGTTACTAGGCACAGGTCGAGCCTCGAGTTGGGAATGCTTGAAGTAAGGTCTCACGTTGCATTTTCTTTCTTCAAGTTGTGTTTATTTTCCTTGCAATTTGTGTGTTCCCTTAACTGTTCATGACGTAGAATCAATCGAATTGATTTATGCACAATGTGATTACTTTTCTCGTTGAAAGTGTGATTTATTTTATTTCCATTCTTGCATTATTTTGGGCCAAGTTTTGATTCTAGGCATGTATAGAGGTGATGACACAACAACTGCACAATCGATAGTGATTGTTGTGAAATCAGTAGAACTACTATGGCACTGCAAAAGTTGCTACTAAATTATAGTTTTATAGCTTTGTCCTCTTCTGATTGGAATAATGATTGGGGCTTAAATGTTGAATGTATTCTTTAGCACTTAGGAGACCTTTTGGCAAAACGAATACATTTATTTCGGTCCTAATTAGAATAGATTTCACATCACTTGTAGGTTTTATGCACTTGCATATAGAATTGGTGGGAACTTCAATACTTATGCATACAACACAAAGGGATTCATAAGTCTAATAGACTCTCAGTTGAAAATTGATTGATTATGTTAGTGCTTATCATTATTCTAAATAAAGAAACAAGTATTCACACCATCAGAGGGATTGGAAATAGTGAATTTTATGTGATCATCTTTGGAATTTGGAATGCATGGCAAACCATAGCCACATAGGTTGTTTCCCTTTATGTGAGATCAAGATTCTTATCATAAGTTCGAAGATGAAAGGATCTTATTTCAAATAATAGGACATATATTTTGAATGCTATAACAATAATCCATGCTTAGGATGCAAATCATAATAATGGATTAGTATTGATAATGGAGAATATGATCTGGATCTTAGGGGGAGGCCCCCAAGATCTGAAAATTGAAATGCTAGTAAAAGAGGAGAACACATAGTTAAAAAAACCACAAAGAAACTTTTTATTAAAAAAAGAGAATAATTGTAAAAGTTACATTGTGTTGGACAATCTGTCATTTCACAAAATGTGACTTGTTACTTATAGCCTTTTTTAGTTACATTACCATGGGTAAATTCCATGGGTGGGTAAATACCATGGGTGAATTAATACCATGGGTAGATTTCACTGACAATACCATGGGTGAATTAATACCATGGGTAGATTTCACTGACAATACCATGTGAAAATTCCATGGGTGGATTAATACCATGAGTGGGCGCCACTTTCCATTCGGACCATTCCTCCCCCCTTAAGAAGAAATGGTCCCCATTGTGTGAAGTTCCCTCCTAAGAAGCCTTTGTTGAATATGAAGAGCCACTGAAGAGAATGGTTTTTTGTGGTTAACCCATAATCATGATGAGTGAAGATCCGAGGATAGAGATACCCTCTAATGCTTGTGACCAACTGTACTAATGATAGTGTGCGACCTAGCAAATGGACGTCGATGAAGCGTGGGTTTGTGGATGACCCATAACAATGATAAATGTTTGAGCATATAGATACCATGTAATGCTTATGATCAACTATGATATTAACAGTGCTCGTCATAGAAAATGGACTTCAATGACAAGGGTTTTGTATGGTTGACCCATAACCTTGGGTTTCTCGGTGACCCACAACCATGATGAATGAGGATATGAGGATAGAGATACCTTGTAATGCTTGTGGGCCAACTATGAGACTAACAATGCATGGCCTAGAAAATGTACCTCGTGATAGTTGGCTTCTCGGTATGCCAATATGAAAAACTGTTGTTCCTTAATGATGACATAAAATGTCTCCAATATGACTTGAATGAACCTCCCCTCCCATGAATAGAAAATTATTTTTCAACCTTTCTTCATGCTTAATTAATGCATATCTCCATAATAACTTGAACAGGGGAAGAATAAACCATCCTGCTTATTATATTATTGATGATAATGGCACAAATGATAGCAACGATGAACTCATGCAAAGAAAACAAATGCAAGATATGCTGATGAAAATAACATCAATGATAGCACCCAACGATGATGCAATCTGATGCGCCAACATGATGATGAAAATGGCATTGATTTCTAATTTCATGTTTCAAAAGGAGCATAGAATACATCCCTCATAATGTTGTTGTCGTCAACTTAATCTTTTACAATTGTAATTCTAATGAGGCCACACCGCCATGATCTGATAAAGGAATACTAAGAGATCCATTGACAACATGTGGCATAGATCCTTACTTGTGTCAACTCTTCATCGATATTTTCCAATATCCAACCTTCTTGGACTGAACTCACATCTCTAGAATCAAAATGGTTTGCATAGCTTGTGTGTTGCTAATTTTCTTATTCCTATTGTCAACATGCTGCCATTGATATTTGATTTATTGATGGGCAAGATTTATGCACTTTTCGGTAAGGAGTATAGGAGGCCAGAGAACATGCCTCCTACATGTCCTTATAAGTTAGCCAACAAGAAGGTGGAAGTTGCACCTGATGGTATACTTCAAAAATTGGACTAAGATAAGAACTTCAGTAGTCGGTTCACTTCCAAGAAGTTCCACCACCACATAGAAGGAGCGGGGCACTCCAGGAAGAATTATGTTCCACCGCCACCTAGAAGAACATGTTGTCGATAAATGGTGAGGTGTTGACAATGAATGATGTTGTATTTAGAACCACATGGCTAAGACAAAGGTGTTTGTGCTAAGAATGGTCCCCAACCTTATTTTCTCATTCTTTCCACCCATGGTCGTGAAGGGTGTGAATATGTTGGGGGATATGTTGCCCAGGACAAGAAACATCATGCTGCCCATGCTAGGAGACAAGTGCAGATGTGTCTCCATGCACCCCACCACGGCCAAAAAATGGAGCTCTATGGATATCATGATGGCACTTCCAATGGGTTGGAGAGTAATGATTCTTTGATATGTCAGAATCAAGGGGTTGCAAATGCCATAACAACAAATCTATATGATAAACGTTGAAATACCCCGCATCAATGACAACCAATGGATGATGCATACATGTGGAGGTTTATAGATCATCTAGTCTAGCTATTTAATGCAAACTAGAAATCCGTGCTAAAGTCAGTGCCTCCCCATGAGCAGCCTTCAGGGCACATTTTAAACAATATAATTGGCAACATTCCAATCGCTTTGCATCAAGATAACAAAAGCGAAATGAGTGTAGCTTTAAATCAAAGATTAATGGCATCTAACCCTTCATTTTTTGGAGTACCTAGGGTTGGTATTTCAAAACCAAGTTTGTTGATCCGAGGTGTCAATCAAGGTCAAAATGCATTGCCTTTAAAGTGATGGACACTAATTGATTTACATCAGATTTGACCTAGGATTTTGCAATCACAAAAGTCCTTTATTTATTCTTTGTAGTAGTATTATCAACTACAAAAACAACAAATGATGCTCCAATCTCAAGGAACTTTAACATCAGTTGCAGGTACCCTCTTCTTAATGAAATTGAAAGTAGAAGGCTTCTAACAATTTTGAGTAGTAGAATGTTCTTGCAGGCAAGGATGGCCAGTCCATTGCCATGGGTGATGTAATTCAAAATGATGGTTCACTTCAAGTTGCATCTCCACCATCAAGAGGTCAATTAATAGCAACTTGTCAAACTCATTTCACAGAAATGACCAAGTATACAGTATGATGGTTCCAAGTCCTAGTGCCAACAATACTAGTCCAGTAAAGGATGCCTCGTTCATCTTCCAGTCCTGCAAAACAAATGATTTTTTTTTTATTAGGAATATGGAACTCCTTGATTGCACAAGCACAAATATCTAGGGCTTGGGTCCAAGATGTGTGCATGGAATAAGATACGACCAATAGTTCGAACTAATTGTGGGTGAAGGTCCTCAAGTATTTATTCCATAAACAAACAAGGGATTATGATCAAATCTAGGAATTTCGACCCTTGAAACCCTGATCGACATGGAGTGATAACTTGGCTTTGATACCACTAATATAGATCTTGGGGGGAGGTCCCCAAGATATGAAAATTTGAAAAGCCAGAAAAGGAGGAGAACACATAGTAAACAAAACCACAAAGAAACCTTTTATTCAAAAAAGAGAATAATCGTAAAAGCTACATTGTGGTGGAAAATTTGTCCTTTTACAAAATGTGACTTGTTACTTATATCCTTTTTAAGTTACAATACCATGGGTGACTGAATACCATGGATAGATTCCACTTACAATACCATGGATAAATTCCGTGGGTGGATAAATAGCATGGGTGGATGAATATTGTTAAAATTGGAAACTAGGGCCAAATTCCACTTTGGATAACTTATTTGATGCAGATGATGATTGCATTGAATTCCTCATTTCAATAGGACCAAAATCGATCTAAATATCATCAAATTTGGACAAGGGAAAGTGTATTTTTGAATTATAAGCCCACATGTGCATATTTGATTAGATCAACCCTAAAGCAAATTTGACACCCTTGGAAGGCTATAAATACAAGTGACCTCAACTTCATTTCGATATAATTATGAGAAAATATTATATTCTCTTCTTTATTTTGGCTCACACAGGTCTGAGGCACATCCATAGAGAATTGGTTCGCATGAAGGAGAAAATGCAAGGTCTGAAGCTCGCATTCCTGTATTAGGATTTTGGGCCTCAGCCGCAAGCTTGACATAGATAGATCTTGACTCTAGTCACTCATTTTAAGGCTCACCCATGTGACTAAATCTTTTCAGTCGCACACACGTCTTGTCCTCCATGTGACTGGAAACTAGGGTTCTGGGTTACAGTCGTTGGTTTGACAAAGGATATTTTTGGTTGTAGTTGGTAGCTTACAGGCTCAAGGGAGTGACTGTAACATGTTAGTTGCACGCATGACTCGTCCTCAATGTGACTGGAACCTAAAGGTTGAAATTCCAGTTGTCTAAAGTTTTCGATCGTTGACTACAGGGTTCAACATTTGACTGCAAACAGTGCCAATTTATTACATGCTTCTGAATTAGGGTTTTGAGTATGAGCATGGTTGCATTCATCTCATGGATATAATTTAGTTGATTTTATTGTTGGATAGATGTATGGATGAATATATGGATCATTGTACTCTCTCTTTTTGAATCATTAAACGAAAAGCTAATAAGAAGAATAATTTGAAAGGGTTTTCCCTATAGTGTGTTTTTCACTAGTCTCTGACCAATCCTGGTGTGTTTATGTGTGAATTATTTTATTCTATTGTTCCTTTAAGTTTTGTTGCATTTATGATAATGATATTTTTATTTCTACATAGTTTCATATGTTGTGGAATAATGATGTAAATATGAATAATATTATGATGTTATGGGATGAATTTAATGTGTAAATGAGGAAATGAAATTATCAAAGTGAAGAATAATATAGCCCTAAGAAAAATTAACATGGTATCAGAGTTGGGCAGAAGAAAAGTCATGGATATCACCCTTTTGATGACACCATTGAAGGATGCAAGAGAGGATGGTGGAGACCTAAAAGAATACTAGGATTCAAAGGTAACCCTAGACATTTTTTGTATTAGGGTTTGATGGATATTATGAGGTTTTGGTTTGAGAGAAACCCTAGTTTATGGAAAATATTTGAGATATGAAATCTAGAAACCCTAGCATCGTCGACATGAAAATTTCCAAGCACTTGTGTCATATTTGAAGAAGGCCTAGATGGGATAGTCTTTAGTAGGCTTGGTTGTTGATAAAGTTGGTTGAAATAGTGAAGGCAACATTGTCATATGGACAATGGACAGTGATGGCTCTTGAAGGCTAGTTCAAGAGAGAGATGATCACCCCTCATTGAATATAAGTACTTTTTATTTATGATGCTTTTTTATGTCTTTACTTTGTTTAGACTAATGGATATGATTATTATTTTGAGTATTACTTATACTTCATGCATGTATATTTGAGTATTTGGATGCTTCTAACCTCTTGATAAGTTGTGATAAGTGGATCCCTTTCTAGGATCATTTCTAGTGCAGGAAAAGAAGAACTAGCATCGAAAAAGGTAAAAGGGCACTTGATGAAAAGGTGACAAAGTACTAAAAGCTACATATCTAAAAGAAGAAGGTGCATAAGTATTTGAATAGTACAAGGTATGCATGGTATATTGTTTCAATGTTATGTTTTAGATGTAATATTGGATGGCAAGGTAAGTGCTAAGGTACGATGAGAATGTCTCCTCCACAAATGGCTCATGTATGCATATGAAAGGAAGTTTGATTCATGAATCCTATGATGAAATGATTCACTTGGTAGTGAACAAGTATCTTACCTTTTAGACATTATGAAATTCTTGATTCTATGAAGCTACTTAATATTGATCTTTGATATATTAGTATACTTGATGTTTGGCTAACATCTATCATTTTGGATATCTTGATCCCATAAAGAATGCTAGCACCTTGATTCTAATAGATGGTAACTTGATACTATTGATATTTTTTGTGAAAATCATGGTAGCCGTGATAATAGCAGTGTAACAATGAGATTGATATTCAGGATCTTTTGTTGACCATGGTTAAGTTTTGATGTGCTTAGTAATTATGGCATATGGTAAAATTGAATGCCCTGACTTGATGGATTGAGTTACGTGACAAAGAAGTAATGTTGTGATCATGATTATTGAAGTATACTCCTATTAGCTATTTGACACTAACCCTTGATGAAATATTGATGTCATGATGTAATGGTAAAGTAGTTGATGCTAACATGATATGACCATGATAAATATGTGATATAGTTTGATTTTATGATCTAATAGATCTATTGGTGCATGTTGATGACTAGAATGAAGATGACTGAAGTGGCTTCTCATTTAGAGGGAGAATCTCTCCATAAGATCCTTACTCCTATTATCATTTTCATTATATGTATAGAAGAGTCTTTATTGTTGAAGTAATATTTATGGACATGAATGGACAAATATCTAGTATTGTTGGTATGCAACAATTTCTAGTCTAAGAAGAAAGGGTTTTCCTTACTCTAAGCCTCAACCACACTGAAGCAAGCCTAAGGGTCTGACTGTAGCCTCTCAACCACATGAAAGCAAGTCTAAGAGTGTGAATGTAACCTCTCAACCGAATAGAAGAAGGCCTGTGGGTGCGGTTATGCATGTAGGACACAAAAGTGAAGTTTTGTGCAAGACTCACCTAAAGGATGTCAGTCCTATATACATGGAGCAGACAACAAAAATTTCTATGAGTAGGGAAATTTTAATGTTTATCTTACTATAATGTGAATATGTCGACTAAAATTATGTTTCAAGGTGACCAGGAAATGCATATTTCATTATGATTTAACCATTCAGGATTATGTATGACAATATTTAATAACACTTGCAAGGGTTTGGCTAGATTTGGCTTATTGATATAGATAGGCAGTGTTTGGAGTTTTGACATGATGCTTGATAATGATTTAGAACGTTGACCTGATTTTGAGATATGTTTTGGGCTATAGATCTCACTATGATAGAAAATTTAGGTTTTGACCTGATGACTAATGATTTTATTTGACGACTCATGAGTTACCTTAATGACAGTGCTATAGTAACTTTCAGTGACTAATATTGGTATTCAATAATGGTTTTGTATCGGCCTTGTTGTCCTTAGAAAAATGGTTGAAGTATAGACAATTGTTATTCATTATGAAGTAATCTCACAATAAATGGATGGAGCTTTCATGACTTATCCTTGGTGCATGCATTTTCATCTAGGGACAAAAATTATTTATATTATGATCATGAGGATGACTTGATGAATCTTGATTTGATATTTATTGATAAATGACAATTTTTTGGCATTACAATAGATGAATTCGTAGCTTGATATTTGGATCTGAGCTCTACCTATTATCTGGTCTAAAGAATTTGATAAAGTGATATTTATGAGTTTGGTATTAGTTTTGATCTGGAATATAAACTTTGATAAGCTAACTTACTTGATTTGATTGCACAGTATTGATTTGTGTAAGGCTAAACATATTTCTTTGGTCAAGTGTTATGTTTGCAGACAGCATTGTCTAAAGAAAGCTCCCCAATCTCGATATGTCTGCATTGACAGTTATCTAGTGAAGACATGATGATGTCGATCCAAGCCTCTACTTCAAAAGTGCTCAAAGGTATGGCTTTGATTTTGGTTTTATATATCGATGGTCTATTATTGAAAGGAAATGAGCCTCTGATTATCAAAGTAAGAGGGAGATGGCCTCTGAAGTTCGAAATGAAGAATCATGGAATGATGTATTACATCCTAAAGTTGGGAAAAGAAAATATAGACCGTGAAGCTATTAAATAAAGTGGAAATGCAAATCCTTGGACACTCCAATCAAATTTCAAGAAGTTATCAAGAGATATTGTTGAACCTAACTTGGAAACCTACAGTTGATTGAAGCATCGATGTTTCGTTTGAACACCCATCCGCATATATATATGTTGTGCATAAAACCTAAGAAAATCCATATTTGAGCCGCTTCATACGCATTGAGTTGCCTCCGAGCTCACTTTGAGATATTTGCATGGGATGATCTGTTTTTGGTCTAAGACATTCTTCCTGTGATATGTGATTGCATTGATGTACTAATGTTGTTTAGGATCATTGTTGATGAGATAAGCACATTTTTTTGATGCCTTAGTATTCTATCTACCATTATATTTTGGATGAGAAGCCCGTAGCTTTAAGCATGACCGAGGTTGAGTATGATGTTGCCAGCATGACTAGTTGTGAGGCAGGATGAAGAAGCTCTTTGGAGAGTTGTTTGAGCAGGTTCTTGATATGATAGGGATACATTGTGATAATAATGTGTGGATTTTGATTGGAAAAAATTCCCATATATAGCTAGGATTGAGATACCTTCATTGAGACAACGATGTTTTACAAAACAATCTTAGGCTTATGGTTGTTGCCTCCATGAGAGGGAGGATGAATATGGTATCCTTTTTTGTGATATGTATATTTTTTCTAATATAATATTTGATTTGATTACCTACATGAATAGGAGACTGTTTCTATTGAGACATGATGATTACCATATATGAGCACGATGATATGTTTCTGAAGTTCAGAGAACATAGTTGATCAAGAACACTGACCCAACTCTTCCACCCTGTTTGAGATCCCAAGGTGTGGAATTGAGATGGAGGGATCATACGGTTGATGGATCTCTGGAAAATAGGGTATCACCACTATATGTTACCCATAGGGTTGGAGATGTTTCTCCCCTATCTTGGCCTTTGCATAGTACACCCCAGTTGGCATCATACCCACAAGCCGAGCTTGTTGGGATTGTCCCTCCCCATTTGGCCATCGGATTGAGGAGGCTTGGGGCATGTGATCCTTACCTTTTGGTAAGTAGGGTATCTATCCCAAGCTCGAATTATGATGCAGGTTTTCTACCACATGACTCTTGAGGGTCATTAATGGGAAGATCAACAAGAAATATGATGGGTTGAGATGTGCTCCCCTATATCACCTATTGCTCGATATCGGGTTCTAGATGTTTAGCTTCCCCATGATATTTTAGGTTCAGATGTGATCCCTAATGTGATTTTGAGATGTTCTCTCTGATGTTGATGCAGGTCATAGATTTGGTTCCCCACTAATGTTTCCCGAGTGGTGGCATTGGGCTCCCCGCTGGCAGTGATTTTGGGTAGTAGCAGTGGATCCTCGATGAATAGAGGGTGGTATCTTAGGCTCCCATCCAATGTCAAATTATTCTTCTTTTAGATTTGAGAATGTTCATCATATGAGCAGGAAAAATCAAGAGATAAGCAGGAATAAGAAAGACGTGAATCGATATGAACAATGATGATACGTGACAATGATATTCTTGAGATCGGATATGATTTGATGACATGATACAGGTGGAATTCCCCCTAGTTGAGAGGGAGTGTTAAAATTGTAAAATAGGGCCAAATTCCACTTTGGATAACTCATTTGATGGAGATGATGATTGCATTGAATTCCTCTTTTCGAGAATACCACAATCAATCTAAAGATCATAAAATTTGGACAAGGGAAAGTGTATTTTTGAATTATAAGCCCACATGTGCATATTTGATTAGGTTAACCCTAAAGAAAATTGGACGCCCTTGGAAGGTGTTAAACACACACATGGTAGAAAGATTATGAAAGATAAAACATGAGAGTACATTTTTTTATTAACAAATGATATACATCTATAGTACATTATGTGACCATTGGGTTCCACATCCCAAGGTCTCTTGGAATTCCTTAGTCTATTCCGCTTCCACACTAACCCATAGAGGATTAGGTGTCCAACATTCCCCCCCTTAATCTGAATGGTTATGTATGAGTCCAAGAAGAGTTTTGTAATACAAAATGTGCAAAAATGCATGGCAGCACTAGGCTGAATGTGCTCTCTGAAATGTTGGTATAAAGGGTGGTGGTTTAAGGATGACCACCAACACTAGAATGCTTAGTGCAGTTCCCGGAACTCTTCTAAGTCTGGCATGAAGCTCAAGTCTTCTGCTAGAGGAAGTTCTCCTGATGTTTTGAAGAGGGAAACCTTCAACAAATAAAGGGAGGTCTCACCTCGCATAAAAGGGATAACTTCAACCTGAAAAGGGAAGTCTCAACCTGTGATGGTTTAAGGATGACCAACAACTCTGGAATGCTTAATGCAATTCCTGGAACTCTTCCAAGTCTAGCAAGAACATGAATTCTTCTGCTAGAGGAAGTGGCCCCAACTCTATTCCTGTAATTCTTCCAAAATTGGCAAGAAGCTGAAGTCTTCTGCTAGAGGAAGTGTCCCAGATTCTTCGAAAAGGCATTACCAACTAAAGGCATGCTCAGGGGCATCTTTGTCTCCAGCTACAACTCTGAAACTGGTGTGGCAGGTTGTGGCTCAGGCTCGCTGGATGTGGCTTTGAAGCTTGTAGATGACCATCATTTCCCCCCTGTCAGATACAAGGTGAGATGATGGAGAAAAATCAACTGCAAGACTGTTCAATACTCTGGAACAAGTTTGGACATATGACTGAAATATTTTCTTGGCTGTTGATGCCCATTGCCAAGAAGCGATCCATCCAAGATGAATCTTTGTTCTTAAATGAGGTTTGTTTTTGAAGCATCTGTTTGAAGAATGATTGGTTTTACGACAGTGCTTACATGGATGAAGATCAAAACAGTGATCTTTCAAATGGCCAACTCAGTCATAGTGTTGGCATTTCACAATCTCTTGTTGTTGTTGTTGCTGTGGAAGAGGGGCAGAATCTGGAACAGCTAGAGGTGAGTTGTCATGAAGTAATCCAACACTCTGAAACTGAATGGGCTTTGAGTAATCTAGAATATGAAAGGACACGTCCTTGTCATATCCAAGACCAGTTTTGTGCTTGTTGTGGACAAGTTGTTCCCAAGGACTGATGATGGGCTTGGGAAGTGAAAACTGAACTTCTGCATCTGCATGTACAACTGTTGCTTTATGGGAGTTTGTTTCAATCTTCTGAACAAAAACAGGTTTAGAATGACTCCTCTGTTTTAATTCTTCTTGCTGTAGCTGAGATTTGAGCTGCAAAAAATCAATTTTCTCTTGTACATCTGTAAACAGGCCTGAATTTTTGTGAGAGAAACTTTGCTGACTTTTAATGTATCATGAGTAGTAGACAATATCATATTTTTGAGGAACTCTAATACTTCATTGATTCTGGCCATTTTGTTTTCTTCAATGTTAGAATTACACCTTAAAAATTGATCACAACTACTACTCACTGTATAAAATTAATACCCACTCACAGTACATAGCAATATCCTTTATACATGTGCAGCAAATGAACAATGTGCAACCAACAAGCACCAATTACAATCCATTACATAAAAATAAAAGTTTACTCGTGACCAGCACTATGTTTTGACAATACAACTGACTAAACTTTCCTCCACAAAAGACTACTTTTATTTGTCAAAACAATCATTGCCTTTATACAGCCCACCAAACTCTTAGGCAGCAGCCGAAGTAACAAGGAATCAATGCATATATATGTAGATTGTGTTTGTATCCCTTCAACCTCCAAATCTACAGGTTGCTTGTATTTCGTATGACACACAAGCACCACAAAATTATGTTAATTGAAAATACTGCAAGTATACAAACTTTAAGCCTTCTTCAATGTCTTGAAGCATACCAGGAAGCAGCTTAAGTATTCATTCAACACTATAATTCTTTCTTTCCCAAAATTTACAAGGAGCCAACAAACTAGACAATGCAGATTGGTTCTTATTGAAAACTTTTATATCTCAACACCTGCTGCAAACAAAAATGCCAAAATACCAATATGTGTTCCTACTGGAAAATCCTTTTATTTTAATTTCTGATCGGAGAACCCACAGTAATGGAGTTTTTACACCAACGTTTCGAATCCCAAATGGGATCCATCATCAGGGAAAAGAGAAAGATGAAGAGAAAGATGATAAAAAGAAGAGCCAGATGGAGGGAATAAATACTTATGAGGGCAGAATAATAGAGGCAAAGCACAGGTCGGCTGGAAAATTCATTATTTTTCCAGCCGACCTGTGCTTTGCCTCTATTATTCTGCCCTCATAAGTATTTATTCCCTCCATCTGGCTCTTCTTTTTATCATCTTTCTCTTCATCTTTCTCTTTTCCCTGATGATGGATCCCATTTGGGATTCGAAACGTTGGTGTAAAAACTCCATTACTGTGGGTTCTCCGATCAGAAATTCAAATAACACAAACCACAGATCTCTGAAATCCAATCCTTTCATTTGTTGACTTCACTCTTTGAATGGCATAAATTTGTTGAAACTCAGAACCGCTCCTACAACTGTGACTCTTCTATTGACATAAATTTGTCTTCAATGCACATATAAAATTTATTGAAACCAAATCACATATTTAACTCCAAAGTATAGCCAGTGCACATATAGTCATATAATCTCAACTGATCCAATGTATGCCATCTTATGAATCAACAACATATATGTAATTAGAGGCATATATGTTTACCACATTCAATTCAATATATATCGTTGAGAACACTCATAACCAATTCAACGCTTTGAATTGACCAGTGTTAACAAACAACGCATAAATATATAGTTTCAGAGAATTCCCAAGTCCCGCAACAGACACACAAAGAATGAGACAATATGATGTATATGGATAGTGTTATACTTATGGACAGTGTTCAACATAACTCTATTCTCAAGCTTCGACCAGTAGAATAAGAAGATAATGCATTCTCTTTCCAACTGGTTTAGTAGCCTCTTGTATGCTCTTCACAGCCAATAAATCACTTCATAATATCAGTCCCTTAGTGAGGTAGGTTCAGCTTCACACTCAGAATTCGATATGGCTCTCAACGGTGATAGAATCTCGTCCATTTAGCCAGAAACTTGACTCAGAACTAAGGTGATTCTTCCCATGATAAGGGTGATGTCGTTTTTCTTTTGTTCTCAGAGAACCACATCCAGACTGTAGCAAATAACTCTATTCTCAAGCTTCGACCAACAAAATAAGAAGGGAACTCGTTCTCTTTCTAGCTGTGGCTGTGGCTCAGTTGTGGCTTGAGTCTTCTACCTTATAAGTCTGCGGAAAATCCCTGTGAGTCAACAATGTCAAAATATATGTTGAAAAGATGACCTCTCGTCTAAAGTCTCTAAAAATTAGGTTGCGAGGATAACGTCTTGTAGTTTATTGCCATCATTTTATTTTGTATCAAGTCACATCAGGCTTCAATCAGGTTTTCGTATTAAAACAACTACTATGGGGGAGATAGATCTCCAAAATTAGGAAGCCCAGACATCATTCACGGATCTGGCTCAGTTGACAGCATTAAAGTTCATTTAGTCCTCAGTTCCCATCGCATGATTCTTCCTCTTTACTATGGAGAATGTCGTATTCCAACCTGCGAATACTATTAAACTCAACTGGAAATCCCTTGCATACACAAGTTTCTACATGATTGTAATACACAAGACCCCATGCACAGAGAACTGATTCGAACTTAACCGATAAATTATACACACAGATTATAAATTATACAACACGTCAATAAAATCAAACTTAAATATCAGCTTTCGAATGCTCCAATGTTTCGAACACTCCAATGTTTCATGCGGGATCCGAAGAGGAAATACCTTTTCCTTGACTGTGCATACTCAGGTATTTCTGGTGCAAGGTTGTGAGCCTTCAATACTTTACTGCCAGTGAAACTCTTCGCAAGACTTTACAGTAAAAAATAGCACAGTACTTTTGACAGTTTCTTTGAAAAATCAGATAGTGATCATGGAGATGGCCTCTCAGCCTTTACCATAGGTGTTTTATGTACCACGTTCTATGTATATGGGACTTTCGACAGGTTACCGTGGCCTCCAGATGCTCTGCAACATAGTTGGCTCCAGGTCGAGGTCGATTCACTTCGTCACCTGTATTCAGAAACTCAGAAACAGTTACAATGGCTCCCCCAGTTATTGTTGCTTGAACAACACGATCATGCTGAGGGTTGGACTCGGTGAGAGACAATACAACACCAGCACGTACATTCCAGAGAAAATATCACTGAGCATATGCAATGTTAAACACCAAATGTAGACTTCTCTGGTCCGACCTGCCGGATGGAATTGCTAGTGGCTACGGTGGTGATGGCGAACACTAGCGATATCACCGAGCATAACGGTTGGAGGGCGGACTATTCAGAAAGAATAAAATGTATACTGACACCATCTGTATGGACATGCTTCAGGCAACGTACACTGACACCACAACGTTTACTACAGCGTATTATATGGGAAACTGAACCGGTATGGGCAGTGTATTATATTATACCATGTCAGAGCAGAGCAAAGGAACATCGCTTTTATATGCAAGTGAATAATAGACAGAGAGCAGCGTTTTGTATGCAAGGCAAAACATAGGCAGAATAGGGAGTTACAAAGCAGAGGGAAGCCAAAAATGGCGTTGGAGAAATGATAGAGGTTGTAGCTAGAATTTAGTTGAGAAAATATTCATAAAATGCAGAACTGATGGCAGAAATGACCTGCACAGAAAGGCCATAAAACTAATGGCTCAAATATGAGTGGGACAGGATATCGCCCGCTCTAATACCATGTTAAACACAGACATAGCAGAAAGAGTATGAAAGATAAAACATGAGAGTAAATTTTTTTATTAACAAGTGATATACATTTATAGTACATTATGTGATCGTTGGGTTCCACATCCCAATGTCTCTTGGACTTCCTTAGTCTATTCCGCTTCCACACTAACCCATAGAGGATTTGGTTTCCAACAGAAGGTTATAATAAAAGTGACCTCAACCTCATTTTGTCATCATTATGAGACATTATTATATTCTCTTATTTATTTTGGATCGCACAAGTCTGAGGCACATCCACGGAGAATTAGTTCACACGATGGAGAAATTGCAGGGTTTGAAGCTCACAATTATGTTTTAGGATTTTATGCCTTAGTCACAGGAATGACACAGGGAGATCTTGACTGCAGTCGCTCACTAGAAGGCTCATATGTGCCACTGAATCCTTTCATTTGCATGCACATATCATTCTCCATGCGATTTGAAACTAAGGTTCTCGGTTACCGTCGTTGGCTTGACAAAGAATACTTTCTATTGCAATCTTTGGCTTACAAGTGCAAGGGAGCGACTGGAACCTATCAGTCACACGCATTTCTCCTCCTCCATTCGACTGGGACCTAAAGGTTTAAATTTCAGTGCTCCAAAGTTTTCACTCATTGAACATAGGGTTAGGCAGTTGACCACAAATAGTGACAGTTCATTATAGGCTTCTGAATCAAGGTTTTGAGTATGAGCATGGTTGGGTTCATCTCATGGATATTGTTTACTTGATTTTATTATTGGATATATGTATGGATGAATACATGGATCATTGTACTCTCTTTTGTTGAATCATTCAATGACAATATAATAAGAAGAATAATTTGAAAGGGTTTTTCTCTGGTCTTCGACCAATCCTTGTGTCTCTATGTGTCAATGATTTTCTTCTATTGTTCCTTTAAGTTCCACTGCATTGATAATAATGATATTGTTCTTTCTACATAGTTTCATATGTTGTTGAATAATGATGTAAATATAAATAATGTTATGATTTTATGGGGTGAATTTAATGTATAAATGATCAAATGTAATTATCAAAGAAAAGAACAATATAGCCCTAAGAAAATTAACACCATGTGTGGATGCCAGTTTCCATTCAGATCACTTTACTATAATAGAAGAGATAAATTGAGAAGTATAGGTTGGGCGTAATGTATTGCATCATCAGTTTTCAAATTTAGCTCAGAGTCCTCATTTACTTATCTCTAATTCCATAATGTTTATTGGCTGAAATGTTGAAGAAAACAAATTTTCAACACATATTGCATAGTCTAGTGTGAATAGAACGACTAGAATGTAGCATATGGAATTTTTCAAAGAAATTGAAACGAAAGATAAATTTAAGCAAAAAAAATCATTTTAATCCACTAAAAATGTAAGTCAGAGGGTGCAACATGATTTACTTGGTATCTTCCCTGTTGAGGTAGGGTTGCCACATAGATAAAAAATGAAAATATGGTATATTATTGAAAAATTAAAGAACAAACCAAATCCAAAGGTGAAATAAAGGACTTGAGCAATCGAGCAACACAATAGCATAAAAATAGAGTGGTTGTATAATGATGGTGAGCATTGATGTTTGTATGGTTATGTTGATGATGTTGGATACAACCAACATACAAGGGATCTACCCAATATGAGGTCCCAATTAGACCTCACACCGTGCGGTGTAGTAGTCACATCCATAAATACGTCCCGACTTCCATTTACTTAAATATTTGCCTCGTGTTAGTGTCTATTAGTCCTACCAGTCACGAGTGATCAAATGTGCTCTTTCAAAGTTTTCGTTAGGGTCCTACTGCAAATTTTTATGGTTTCAAATAGGTTTTCAATAAAAATTTGGTCACTGGTTAGGTTAGTTAGGGAATCACTACTCTTTTCATCTTCATGGTCAATGGACTTCATCATGGTCAAGTCATTCCTTGTTTTAAGGGTGTCATAGTCATTATGGTCATCATTCTTCTCATTCTTTCCATGTCAAGTCATCATTAGGTCAATGGGTCAAAATCATAAAAAAATCAATCATTTCACCATCAAAGTCATCATATCAAGGAGTAGTGATGGAAAAAATTTCAATAAAGTTTTTAAAAAGTGTTTTATATTTTCAGTGTGATGTAATATGATTCATAAAGTTCCAAAGCTACATTTTCAAAAGCAAATGTCAAAGTACATGGTGGACCTAGTACACCACCCATGGAGAAAATCAAATTTTCAAAGCAATAAAAGACTAAAGAACCTCTCATTTGCTCATTTCACTTCCAAGAGACCTCTCTCTATCCTCAAGGAGCTCTTACACCCTCAGAACAACAATTTCATGCTCCTAAAGTGCCTCATCATTTGTTGTGCTACGCTTTTTCTAGAGGTGTTGTGTTTTTTTCAAGGCGGAAAAAACTTCATTCTAGTGGTTTCTTCATCAACAAAAGGTTCAAACATAGCAAGGACAAGTAAGTGGGCCTACCTAGCCTCTGTTTCACCTCTCCATTATTTCATTTCATGCTCTAAAAGCTTGCCAAAACACCCTCTCCTAAGGTTTGCTATGCTTTTAGCTTCATTATCGATTTGGTCTCTTTGTTGAGAAAAACCCTTAATTTTGAGCTCATACACCCTCCTACACTCTTCATACACCATCTCCCACACTTTCCCTCATCAAATTCCTCATTTCATCACTTTTCCTCACAAACCCTAATACCTGTTATGCATTTCTAGACTGGGATTGTGTTTCCTAGTTTTGCATCCCTTCCCATCACTCTAATCCCAAAATTCCACTTCCCCTCACTCCATAACATCCATCCCTACCTCCCCAAATTTTCCCAAAAATTGAGAAATGACCTAACCCCTTCATCTCCCTTCATTTCTAAAACTACCCAAATCTCTTATTTTTCCCTACACTAAACCCTAATTCCCCCTCCCATTGAGCTAGGGTTTACTATGGAGTCAGAGACTACTAAGCAAAAGAGGCATAAGAGAGGTCAGATCAGCAAGTATGAGACAACTTTAGCACATGACATCATGTCTTCTCCTTTCCTCAAGAAATGCTTCCAGGATGTTGGTTTCCTTACCTTTTGCCAAAGGATTGCAGAACTTGGTTTTAATGACAAACTCACCAGCACTTTTGCCACTAGTTTGAGGAGAGATAAGGTGACCATTGATGGAGTGGTGTTCACCCTTTCAGTAGAGACTATTGCTACAACTACAGGGATCCAAAATAATGGAGAACGTTGGTTCAAGAAGAGAGACCTCGACCTTCATAATTACAAGATGTATCCAAAACCTCCATATAAAACTACTCCAAAACATGTCTTCCCTTTCAAACATCTGCTAGACAAGTATGCCCCTCTCATGAAAATTATCATGAATTATTTTACATGTGAGGGTAGATTCTCAAGATTGTATCAGTACCATGTAAGGCTTTTGATGCATTTCACCAGTGTAAAGGCTCTCAACCTACCTCATTACCTTTACAAAAGCATGGTTAAGATGGCAGAGAAGGTGCATAGGTTGGGAGAAGATCATCATGCTAGTTTGTTTCATCATGGCTTGGTGAAAATCTTGGTTTTCCATCAGCTAGCACAAATCAATTTATCTTGGGATGGTTTCATCTATTCAACATCTTTATTGCCTTCTCCATCTCAGTCAAGAAGTCACTCTACTCCTTTATCTTCTCCAACACAACAAGCAGTGGATCACAAGAACTCCTAGGGAAGAAGTGACCAAGTCCTACACAAGAGGGAAAAGGCTTGTGTTTGCTCCACACATTGTTGAAAGGGCCAAGCCTACATCATCACAGCAGCATGAGACACCATTGGATGAAGAAGCACAAATTCATCTTGACACTAATATGGCAGATTTAGAAGTGCATGAGGAGGTTAAATATTTAGAGCAGATCATCCAAGAGAAAGACGTTGAGATTAGAGAGTTGAAGAGTAGGTTTTCTGAGGCATATTTTTTTATTTATTTCTTTCAGCAAGAAAACAAACAGCTCAAAGTCAAGCAACTTTTGCTTGATAAATCTAATGTAGATTTGGAGAAGGATGGTGTCAAAGGTAAAACAGTGATAAAATTGGAAGATATTGAAGCCTTTGGTTTTCAACTCAATCCTAGGAGTCCTAAGACAAGAGGATTGAGGAGGAAACAAGAGCACATCTTTGAACCATCTTCTCCAATGAAGCGGCCAAGTTTTTCCAAGTCTTTTGAGGCAGAATTGGAGGAAAATAAGGTATACTGGTTAGAAAGGATTAATGATCACTTGGAGGAGCTCCTTAAGAAGTCCAACAAGGCCACTAAGCTTCATATGCACATGGTCATGCCCTATTGCACTAGAAACAAGGTCTCCCAAGTTGGAATAAAGAATTTGAAGGACAAGATAAGGCAAACCCTAAGGAGGCAAAAGGGCAAGGACAAACTTGATTTGCTTGATGAGCCATCCCTCATTGTTTGACACATCATCCCAAGGTTCCATGCACCAATTTTCAACAAATTTTAAGGAAGTTTTGACAAATTTTGGTTTTTTGTGACTTTTGGCAAAATTGTGAAGGTCAATTCAGCCAAAAGCGCAGCACCTTGGCGCTGCGCTTTTTCCTCATGGATCCAAATGCCTCAAACTCTATATGCCTAGATAAATATTTCCCTAAGAATCTCAAATATCTACTTTTTGAAGCATGTCAACAAACTGGTTAGGATAAAAATCCAAAAAAGAGATCAAAAACCCACCTTTTGCCACCTTTTCAAGTCAGGTGCTGCGCTTTTGGAGTACTTGTGGTAAAATGCATGTTTCTTGGTGATGGAAGCCATATTTTGACTGCTTAAGGTGTCTAATGACAACTAGACATCCTAATATTTCCAGTGGTATTCTTAGTATTCAATTTGGAGCAGTGGAAGGTCTTCAAAAGTGAGCCGGAACATGGCATTGCGCTTTTGTCTGAAGGCACTGCGCTTTTGCTTGTCTCTTCATTTTTTCGAATTTTCTCAGTAAATATTCATTTCCAAATATTTAATTCCTCATTTTTGAGATGAACTAACATAGAATGAGTAAATTTTAGTCAAATTCTAAAAGGAGGGTTTGCTTTAACCTCCATAGACATTAGGGTTTGTTGAGCACTTCATGTAATAAGTTCCTAAACTAAAAGATTCGACCCTGAGAGAGGGGAAATGGTTGTTTGGTATATAAGTATCTAGTTTTCAGTCATATTTAGGGTTGGACATCAGAGAGTGGGAATCTTGTAGCTTGTGTCTCATCACACTTTTACAGGAAATCAAAGGCCAGTTGCAGCTATTATCTAGGAATTCTTGTGGTATGAGTTTGTGATAATGTTTTTCTTCTGTTAATAGCTTATATGAATGATAAATTCATCTCCTTTCCATATCTATGCTCTTCAGTGATTTTCCTAAGAGGTATTAAACAAAATTCTTATGATTAAGCTCTGTTTTGTTAGGAAATCATATTTGTGTACTTAGTCTTCTGATAGATGAATTCATGGTTCACATGCTCATCTTGATTTTCTTATCTTTTCAACCCTACACTACATCGACCAACTCTTAAAATATCACAAAGGCATACCTACCCTTCTCCTTTATATCTCTTACAACTGAACCCTTGAGACCTGACCTAGTTCCTTGATTTTGACTCCTCATCCAGCAAACCCCTAAAATCTTTAAACCCTAGAGTTGAAACAGGCCTAGCCTAACATATTTTCCCACTCCAGTCATCATTGGTTGTGAGCTCATAGAGAGATCCCTCTCTGGTTTGGCAGGGCTAGCTGTTAAACCCTAAGTGGTCTGAGGTTACCTCCATCAATCTCCTTTCTCATCCATGGGATATTGTGGAGGATAACACCTCAAATTAAGTAATTAGCACAAGAGAGAAGTGCACGTATTCTTTTTAAATAGCAAGATAGTGTTCCTTGTGAAATGTTTGATTGTAGATGTATCAAGGTTCTTTCACTGCAAGGGATAGAAAGTGAGTCTCTAAGACATAAGTAATAGTGCTATTCTAATGGAGACACACACACACAAATGAGAAAAAATTGTTAAACGTCAAGAAAAATAGTTCACATAGATGCTACGACCGTTAAATCACCACAACGCATTTCTAGCAAGTTTAGCACCAAATTCAGTAAATAGTTCAATTACTTAAGTACATATGAAAGCCAACATAAACTAAAAACATTAGAAGAATAGTCACAAAACATCTACGATTCATGCATGAAAATGTGTTGGCCAAAAGGCTTCAAGTATTAAGAAAAAGTTCCAAGATACATAAGTACAATGAACACCACTAGCTCCAATACTGGAGTGTTAGAGCTACTACTTGCTCCCCAAAAGTTCTATCTCTATCTCTCTAATTCCTTGTGGGAGAAGCCAAGGTTAAAATTCCTTTGCTTGAGAAATGAGGCTCCTTTTATAACTTTAGGCATGATCTTTCATATCCTCATGACTCTTGAATTTCCGACTTCTACTGACATTTTGACTTCTATAACTCTTGAACTTCCAAATGAATTTTGGAATTACATATGACTCTTGAAATTACATGTCTTTTAGACTTCTTCACATGACTCTTTTGTCCGTACATGACTTTGGACTTCTACTTTTTTGTCTTTTCAATAATTACATTATTACATCAAGATTTTTGCATCACCATGTGATGATAACATGACAAGTCACTATTTTTTATGACCGGGACTCATAGTGACTGATGACATGGAATTTCTTCGATATGTGACAATGTTGCCACTTGTGACTTGATCTGAAATGCAGCAGATTAGTAATGTTGTGTTAATTCCCCATTCAGAATAAAACCCAAGATGCTTATTATTTGCTTATCAAGTGCTTAAGGATTCACTATTCTTTATTAATTAATTGATTCCCATGAGAGTTTCTTATGTAAATGTTATAAACAATTTAACATAAAACATATGTTGAAAAGCAGCAAAATAACAACAAATAACATCAAAATACAACACAAAACATAGATATTTGATGAGGAGTTCACCCCTCCTCGGCTACATCTCCTTGGTCCAGCTTCCAATGCTTGGACCTCTCTATTATCCTCAAAATTACAATAAAAGTGTGTTTACAATGCTCAAATTTCTCTGAAACCTGTCTCAGTGAGTTCAGAATGCTCAAAAATGGTTATCTAGCCTCTTTTTGCATCCAATTTGGATAATAACTGGATAAGTTATGACTTCTCCTAGTTCTCCCACTATTTGTTCCACAAATTGCCCCAAAACTGGCAGAAACCACCAATTTCGCTCCAAAATCGCTAATCGGGCGAATATTTCACCGCGTCGTGGGACATAACCTGTCGTTTTTATCACAAATAACAACCAACGTAAAAACCCGGTGGATGGTCTTGTGAATAAAGCGGCAATTGTGCGATTGCGATATCGGTGGACCCGACGAGATTATTAACCGGAATACATAACTTATAGCATTCGGGATCCCATCGCTCATTGCAATTGGCAGAGTCTTGTCAGTGGTCGTAAATATGTGGGACTTGTGTGTGATTGCGATATGTGATATCGCATCACAAGCCGAACCTCCCGGGGCCTGATTACTGAAATTTCTTCCCTTCGTCGATTGTGATTGCGATATGCGATTGCCTTTTCACATCACAACCCTTGTTGTTATGGAGCTGATTTGAAACACCTTTCCAACTGTGACTGTGATTTGTGAAACGCAGGGGCCAATGACGGCCTGCCACTTGGCGTCTCCTCATTCGTTGAAGGGATTTTCCACATCATCCAATCCTTCCATGTAGACAAGTCAAACTTGAACTTTGAATTGCTCTAACTTTTGCATACAAGCTCGGATTTGAGTGTTGCTCACATCGTTGGAATCAAAATGACAAGCTCTTCAATATGAAGTTGAGTTTAACATAATTCTAACACTTTGATTTCTTTTTAGCATAAGCTTGAGCACCTTATCACTCCTCCCCATTGGAAGCCTTTTGGACCCCAAAAGATTATATTCAATTATTGAACAAATGAGGGTAGTGTTCCCTCACCTTCCCCTCTTCAATCCATTTGGCCTTTGATGGATTTGTATCTTAGGACCCACTCAAAGATAATCAACATTTCCCTTCTTTGATGACCTCATTCTTCTGTTAAGTATGGTGTCTTGCTGAAGCTCATCAAGAAATTCTGGAGAAAAATCTTCAATTGATGGAACCTGTACACTTTCTCCTTAATCTCCAATCAAAGGAGGCTCATACAATCTCAAATTTTCAACATTAACAATGAAATAAATTTTCATATATGAAGGCAAATCAAGCTTGAAAGCATTATTACCAATCTTTTCTGGAATTTTAAATGGACCATAATGGATTGGTTTCAGCATTTTACCTTCAACTTGAAGCCTTTCCTTGCTAATGTAAAGCCAAACCTCATCACCTACTTGAAATTGAAGATCCACGCGATGCTTATCATGCCTTGCCTTATACCTTCCTTGACTCTTTTCTAGTTGTTCTTGAACTATTTGATGAATCAACTAAATTTTCTCAATGAATTTATTTTCTTTGTCTATGTCACTATGTCCATCTACAACTATATCTTTCTCAAAGATGAAATCCAAAGGCGATTTAGGCAAATAACCAAGACATGCCTCAAAAGGAAAAGTTAGAGTAGAAGAGTGTTTTTCTCGGTTGTAAGCATGTTGAATATAATGCAACTGTTCATCCCACAACTTAGGATGTTTGTTGCAATAACCTCTTAGAAATGAATAATTTTCCTAAGGAATTTAGACTTCTGTGATCCATAACTTGTTTAGATACTCTTCGGCAAAATCACATAATCAATCGTTTGTCGACGCGTTTCGAACCAACCAGTGTGGTTCATCGTCAGGACAAGTTGAAGAACTGATCTGGTTTAGCTTGATTAAATAGAGTGTGCAGCAACTCCAATGGCTATATTGTAATAATTTTCCTGTTAACCACTTCATTTTGACCATGTGTTTGCGGATGGAAGGTTATACTTTTCTTCAACTTGGTGTCCATCAAGTTCCATAAATTTGACCAAAAATTCCCAACAAATTGAGAATCATGATCACTTACAATAGAAGTAGGTAATCCAAAATGAACCCATACATTTTGAAAGAAAAGTTGAGTTTTTTGTTCAGTTGTAATTTGTTTTTTACAAGGCACTAATATGCACATCTTATTGAACCTATCCACAACTATGTACAAATAATCATGACCTTTTCTTGATAAAGGAATACCTCCTACAAAATCCATAGAAACACTCTCCCATGGACGTGAAGGCACTGGAAGTGGTGTGTACAATCCTAGTTTCCTATTACTAGGCTTACTGACTGCACACAATGAACAACCTCTGATAAAACGTGACACGCTTTCAAGCATACGAGGCCATTAAAAATACCTCTGAAGGTTTTCCATTGTTTTACTTACACCAAAATGTCCAGCAATAAGAGAAATGTGTACTTCCCTTGTGAAATTTACTCTCTCTCCCTGTGGAACACAAAGTTTTCCCAAATGATACAACATATTATCATGTACATGGTAGTCTAACTCCTCAACTTGGTGGCCTTGACTCAAGTTTGAATATACCTCTTGAAATTCATCATCATGTACATATTGTTCAACATAACTTTCAGGCAAAACAGAGAGTAAAATGGCTACATTTACAACCGGTCTAGAAAGCATATCGGAAACTTTGTTATAAATACCTTTCTTGTACTTGATTACCAAGTGGAATTTTTGTAAGAATCCCATCCAACTAAAGTGCCTTGATTGTTGCAATTTTGTTTGAGATTGCAGATATTGCAAAGGTTGATAATCAGTTTGAATAATGGTTTCTTTTCCCATTAAATAATGCTCCCATTTCTTCACACTTTGCACCAATGTGTAAAGCTCTTTATCATATGTAGGATAGTTAATAACAGCACCATTAAAAATCTTAGAATGAAATGAAATGGGCTTACCATGTTGTAAAAGAACTGCACCCATGGCATAGTCACTTGCATCTGTTTCTATTTCAAATGGTTGTTTCAAATCCAACAATGCTAAAATTGGGGCTGAACTGATATTTTGTTCTAAAGCATCGAATGCTTTTTGTTGTTTGCCTACCCACTGGAAGACAACCTTCACGCTGGTCAAAGAATGTAGTGGAGCTGCTATGGAAGAGAAATTGGCAATGAAATTCCTCCAGTACTACATTGCTCCCAGAAAACTCCTTACTTCTATGACTGATTTGGGTATTGGCCAATTCACAATGACAAAAACTTTAGAGGGGTCAATCTTTAGCTCACCTCCTCCAACTATGTGGCCCAAATATACTAAGGAAGTTTTCCCGAATTCACATTTAGACATCTTCATAAAATCATTGTTCTTTTCTCAAGACATCCAACACTTTCCTCACATGCTTGACATGCTCTTCTCGTGATTTGTTGAATATCAAAATATCATCTAAATAGACAATTACAAACTCATCAAGAAAGGATCTTAAAACATCATTCATAACTCTCATGAATGTAGTTGGAGCGTTGCAAAGACCGAAAGGCATAACGAGCCACTCAGGCAATCCCTGTTTGGTCTTAAAAGTAGTCTTCCAAATATCCTCCTCAGTTATTCTAGCTTGATGATATCCACTTCTCAAATCTAATTTAGTGAAATATTTTGCATTCTTCAACTGATCTAGCAAATCAACTATTATAGGAAGTGGGTATCGATTCTTTATGGTAATTTTATTCAAAACTCAATAATCTACACACATGCGCCACGTTCCATCTTCATTGGGTACCAAAACAATTGGTGAACCACATCGCGAAGTAGAGGGAAAATTACACCTTTATCTAAAAATTCTTGGTCTTGTTTCTTAATTTCTAAACTTTCCAGAATTGACATTCGATACATACCGATATTTGGGAGTGGACAATCTTGTTATAGCTGAATTTCGTGTTGAATTCCCCTTTTTGGTGGCAATCCCTTTGGTTCTTGAAACACATCTCCATATTGATTGACCACATCAACCAATTCGGCCTTCAGCTTCACATCACAGCCCACAAAAGATTCACGCTCCATGACATTCTTTTTCTTGATCATAAGGAGCACAAGACTCCCGTTGGAATTGACCAGTCACTTCATTTTCCCTGCGCTTGCTAAAGACAGATTAATATTTCCACGATGGGCTCTCACAATATACTCCACTCCATCTTTGAACAAATGATATTTTTTCTCAAATCTATGGAAAACGACTTTCTGATCATATACACACGGGCTTCCCAACACAATTCCATAAATATCCAACGGCACTACATCTAATTCAACTTCATCAACGAAATTAACAGTAATAGCAAACCTGAAAACACATTTCCTTGTGACCTGAATATTTGCATCCTTGGTTATCCAACCCAACAGATACGGTTTATGATGAGGTGCGATTTCCAGATTCAACTTCTTTACCAAGTCTGTAGAAATTAAATTTGCCTAGAATCCACTGTCAAATAGTGTATCAATCTTGGTGTGTTTGGAAATAACTCTGATATGGAACAACTCAATTATGTTTTCTTCATTTGAAGTGTTGTTGGAACTATTTGTTGCGCTGGTGCTTGCCACGACTTCCTCTTTTCTTGTATATTCCACGGATTTTCCTTTAGTGATTTTGGCTGCAACCTTTGTTTCATCACCTGATTTGGAGCCTAAGTCTTGTTGTACAACAATGTTTGTCTTTTGTTTCCCTTTATTATTAAATCTCTTCGGTCTTAAGTCAGTATGAAGCTTCCAACAATGCGCTTCATCATGGCCCTCTTTGGATCAATTCTTGCACACATGTTTCTCCCCTTCTTTCTTAACAAAAGAATTTTTCTTTTGCTTTCCTTTAAATTTCTTTCCTTTTTCACCACTCTGGAATGGATTCTTCATACCTTCTTCTTGTACATTTTGCCCTCTTGCTTCAAACTGTGTAGCTTGAACACAGACCTCATCAAGATTCGTGCCATTAAACATAAGAATGGTGTGTCGAAGATAGCTATGCAAACCTCCTATGTATTTCAGCAAAGTATCTTGTGACTGTAAGCCTACTCTTAGAATAAGAGCTCTTCTCCTAAACTCTTGAGTATACTCTTGCACATTTTGACCTTTTAATTGTCTAAAAATTTTCCAATTCATGATAGCTTTTTTCATATGAGCTAAAGGTTAGAATTGTATTTTTATAGCAAAAATGAAATTCGACCAAGTAATAGAGATCTTACCATGTTTTTTGATCTCATCGTAAGTCCTTGATTCCCACCAAATTAGTGTTTCACCCTGCATTCTCAATGAAGTCAACTGAATTTTGATATCATCCTCTTGAAGGTTCTGAATTATACAATACACCTCCAACTGATGAATCAAATTATCTAGCTTTTCTACATTAACTTCTCCAATGTACATTGGCAACTCAAACTTAACATCAAGTTTTAGAAAAGGTGACTTACCAATTCCTTTTGAAGTATGATGATGAGTACGAGTAAGGGTTGTATTAGTGGAATAGCGTGAAGATGCTTGTGAAGAAGAGGATGAAGAAGATGGTGGAGAGGGTGGAGGTTTATCTCCATTCCCATTACCTCCTCCTGAAGAGCCTTCTCCTTTGGGAGGTTTGGAACCTTCTCCTTGCAACCTGCTATTCCTCTCTTCATAGAAGACCTTCACCATATTTATCATATCAAAGAAAGCCTTTCTAAAGGTCTTCTCATCTTTTGTCATGTTTGTAGGTTCTCCTTCATGAGACATGATCTTGGAGTCTCAACTACAACTTGAGGTTGAACTGGTATTGGAGATTGTGGCGACCTTTCTCTTCTTCTGCTTGACCCAACTTCATGGATTCTGTTAACTCTCAGGTTGTTCCCTTTGACACCCAAGGGAATACGGCCGAGGTAACCACAAACCAACTTTGGATTACAGGTTCTAGCCAACCTGCAATCAGAGAGGGCTCTATCTTTTGATTTAGCTTTGTTTTTTAGGATTTTAGGCTAGTTATAAAGTATAAAATTTTGTTTGAATTTTGGTTGTCATCTGTTGTCTGAAGAAGGGTTTGCAATGATCAAAGAAGGTTTATTCCATTGGGCAATTGGAGTCCATGACTGATTATTACTTAGTGCCTGTGATAAAAAGAGTGTTACTGCAGAGCCAGATAGGTATTCATGATACAAACCTTTGATTTAAAAAGAAACAGTATAGGATCACACCATGAAAGGCAACAAAGATTTCTTTCTTGGTGATACAGAACATAAAAGGTTGAATCTTATTCAAGATCAAAAGAGAATTCTCGAATAGAATTCACCATAAAATTAGAGTAAACATGAGCATTTAAGAATTCCATATTTACAGCTAATCTTGAAGAAAACATAGTTAGCAGGAATGATTGAGTTTAGGGTGTCTTACTGGACAAATCCTGAACTATTCATTTTCCTTCCTACTAAGATTATCAAACATATAGCATAGATGAGTTATGTAAACATATAAAACATAGACACAGTTAGAAAAACACTTATTGCATCATGAGAAAACACGGGAGTTCTGCAACAGCTGACAATCCCATCACAACACGTCCAAGCATAGCCAAATTGAGAAAACCAGCAGCTTCTTGTATTATACTTCTCAGAATATACAGCTGAGTTCTCCAGAACAAATAAACAACAACCCCCAAATAAGCTAAGCGGGGCGTATATATACAAAATTATCTTTACAAAATATCTCAAAATGAGTCATTGACTCATAACTTTCTCTACCAACTCTCAAAAATAGTGGATAGAATAGTTATTGCTATTAAAGAAGATTGATTACAACTAGTCATTCCTGTCAGAGATCTTTGACTTTTGGAGCGTCTTGGGACGACTAAGAACCTTTGCATTGATTTTGAGAATTCTTGCGTTTATGTTGCCCTGTCATGATGTTGCTGCGTTGGACACATCAATTGCATTATCCAGCTGTACCCAGACACTGTCCTTTTCATCTAGTTGTCTTCCACTGTTGCTTTAAGTAGATTTGATACATGAGTCATTTGAAAATGCTGACTTTAAGCCAAAATTAATTTGTCAAAGTAAAGTCTCTATCATACTCCTCCACCATTCTTCAGTGGGCAATTGGTGCCTTTGCATTTTGATTAGAATTTCATCAGATTCAGTGTATTTGTAATAATTGGGAGGAACTACAAAAAGGTGCCTGATCTCATGCTCAATAAAAAATAGATTTTCCAGCTTATCATAAAGATCCTGCCCAGATGGGGGCCCTGCTTCCTCTGGAGCGCCTGCAGATGCTGTTATTTGATTTGTTGCAAAGGTGTTGACCCTTTTGGCATAATGTTCATGTGATAACAATCTTCCTGCACTGGTCACCAAACTGGGGAGGCCCCTGTTATGTAAAACTGTGATTTTTGCAATAAATTCATTCACTTCTGCTTGTATTTCTTGACACTTTCTCTCCAATGTCTGGACATAACTTCTCAGGGTAAGCACCCTTTTTATCAGCAGAATAGTATCAGTCCTGTCTCTAATGCCCATTCCTGCTAGCTGAAGGCCAGTCCGATTGTTAAGGACATTTATCATTCTGTTGGCTATTTCAGGCATACTCCCTAAAGATGCCCTGGCTCTTTGATTTTCAGCTTGAGCTCTGCCCAGAAGATTCATTTGCTCATGAACTGTTTCAATGGACTGCCATTGGTCTGTAATGGATTGGCCAATTTTAGCCCATAAAATTTTCTTCACATCAGCTATAGTTTTGTTCATGGTCAATTCATTTTCCAGCTCCTTTATCTTCTTTTCCAGGGTTCTTATTTCTCTTGTCCTTTCAGCCACATTCTGCTTTGATTTATCATATTTTTCTTCCAGTGTAGCCAATTTTTCTTTTGCTACCTTTAGTTCTGCCATCTGTGCCTCAAGAGCCTCCAGTTCCTTCCTCATATTCTGCATGTCAAGGCTGGGTGCCTACTCTGGTGCTGCCACATCTGGTGCTGGTGCTGAAGGGCCTGCTTCTGATGCCCTTTCCGAGCGAGGAATTGTTACTTGAGGAGCATCCTCAAGATTTATAACTTGCTGAGGTGGCTGAGTCACCTGTTCTCCTTCCTTTTGCTTTAGGGCCGCCTCCAAGGCACCCTCTGTCTCCATTAGCCTTTTGTGCAAGGCCACCAGCATGGCCGTCACATCCTGATCTCTTCTTTGCTGGGCAACATCTTCAGTCTGAGGGTGAAGGGTTGGTGGTAGCTTAACCAGCTTCTTCAAAGCTGCTATGTCCTCATCTTTCTTCTTCATTAATGCTTGCACTCCCTTAGGGTCATTTGGATCATGCCCCAGTTCTATGATAATTTCTTCCAAGGACTTGATTCTGTTATCCTTGGCTTGAGAGGAAGCTTTCTCTAGCTCCAATTGAGCAGTAGTGTTATTCAGGGAGTTTTGCAACCTATGTGTCAATAGAGTCTTATCAGCCAATGTGGCATAGACCATCTCCCCTATTTGTTTGTGCAGCTCTATCTGATCCATAGGATGGATGTCCTTGGCAAAGACCTCTAGGTTAGTCCTAACATAGTCGGCAGCTGACTGGGGCTGCAGCATGGTGGGCCTAAAATGACTAAGAGTCATTTTTCCCTCTTGGATATCATAGGCCGACATAAGCCTTTCTTGATTAGTCGGCGCCATCTTGAGCAGCTGGTTATAGAGTTGGACTCTGATTGGCTCATTTCTTGCTTTTATCTCTATAAACTGCTTCTTGATGCTAGACTCGGATCTTGTCTGCTGTCCTGATGAACTAACTTCTCCTCCATGATGCATTTCTTGTTCCTGCTGAAAGGAACTGGCCGATGTTTCAATGTTGGGAGGGAGCATGGTATCAGTGGGTCTTTCAGGCATCTCCTCCTCAGAAAAGGGATTCAGCCTTTGTCTTTTCTCACCTTGTTGATCTGTTGAGGTAGTGAGGGGAGTCTCCTCCTGCCTATCTCTCTTCCTGGTTCTTTCTTCATTAGCTGGAGTTTGTAGCACCGAGGTTTCCACTGTTACCTCCTGCCTAGGAGGGACTTTTTCCTGAGTTTGTTGCTCTGTATTTGAAGGTGCCTCAGCCATGTCTTCTTGTTGTTCTGCTTGCTGCTATACATTAGAAAGTGGCTCCTCTTGTTGCATCTCTTTTCCTTTAGCTGTAGTTGCTGCTTGAGTAGTGGCTTGGGCAGATTGTTGGGGAGTAGTAGAAGAGGAAGCAGCTACTCCAAGATGCTTGAGTACTAGGGAGCAAACATGTCCAAAAAATTCTAAGTCAACTGATTTTTCTAACTGCTTCATTGCTTTTTCTGCCATTTCTTCCCTAGAACATGCCTCCACTAGGGTGCCCTCTTTCCATTCTAACTAAGTTGCATATTTTTCAATGTGTGGGATTCTGACATGGTCATAGCTAGCAAGTCTGTATCTAACTCTTCTCAGGCTTATAAAATGATTGGGGTCATAGGGTGACCAAAGGAAGCTTGTTTGCAACTGGAGGCTCTTTAGAATTTTATCTGCTTCTTGCCATGCTTCTTCTCTTTTGTTGAAAATGAATGGGCCCAGTTGGTGTTTGATTTTCAGCTGTGCTTTCTTATTTCTGCTATGAAAATGAATCATGTCTGCCTTTCCAAATTGCCGAAAATACTCTAATGCAAAAAGTCTCATGGGAACATACTTTGGTAGTCTGTAAGGGGCTAGCTCACAGCCATATATTCTAATTACTATGTGGTCTTGGTAGAAGTACCAATCTCCAATGCTATAATTCTTTGAAAGCTGGAGGATCTTCTGCATATCGTCGGTGAGTCTAGGAGGAGGAGAACTCTGTAGCAGAGACAGGGCTGGATAGATGAACAGATCAATAAACTCACAATAGCTGTATGGGGAGCAAGAGATATGGTGACAAACTGATGACCAAAATATCACTGACCTCCTGTTTCCTTTTGCATCCAGTTTTCTCAAGGAAACAGGGAAACTATCAGGCTGAAAATATAATATCAAGTGATATATATAGGAGGTGTACTTGAATACCCTTTCCCTCTCCAAATTCATGAATTTCTCATGAATCTTGTCAGCAATGAATGTGGCATAATCATACTGGGCAGCAGGAGGCTGCCCTGGAGTGAACATGGATAACATCACCAAGGTTGTATCATCCACAAACTCACTGGTATGGAATCCCAGAATGCAGGATATCATGTCCACTAGCAGTCTCCCTGTATCATTGAACCAAACATGTAGATAAGGAGAAGGTTGTCGGGGCTGATATTCTGGCTTCATGAACAACTGGCCAATCTTTGTGACCTCTGAGCTGGGCAACTTGGCAGCTTCTTGGAGCAGAAAATTCATAGAAAGGGGGACCAGAGGTTTAGTTGGTTTAAAGTTCAGCATCTGATTTATGGATTGAGGAGTGATGTGGAATAAAATATTCCCAGATGAACCCAAAACTGCTCTTTGTGAGGGTTCATAGTGTTCACAACACTGATGGATGAGGTCTTGGAACACATTGACTTGAGGTAGGTAATAAATGGGCAAATTAGACTCCCAGATACCTATGTCATCAGCACCACACATGTATTTATCCTTCAGCTCACAAACAGTGTGTATGTGATGTTTGGTAGTTAACTCAACTATCTCTTTAATTTGATGATCCCGGTCAGCAAGGGCCAGCCAGTCCAGGTTTCTCTGTGGGGCACTCGGGGGAGTAATGTTCAAGGCCACAGGGGTCTCCATGGCTTAGTTGTTACTTGGAGTTGAATTGTGCTTGACTTTTGAACAAAGGTAACACAGAGCAGTGAATTTCGATGAATAATGTAATTTGCAGAGAGAAAAGGACTACTATGGGTGAAACAGAGGTAAATGCTGCGTAGAGAGGTAAAATTTCATAGCTGTGGTTCTTCCGCAAGGCGAGAAACGCTCGCTATGGGGTCTGAGTTTAGCGAGAAAGCAATGAGTGCGGGAATTGGATGGATTGAGGCCCAGGAATTGCCCTTTGAATGACCTTAGTTGACATTTACAGTCGCAGGGGAATTCGGTGGTTATTTGAGCTTTTAACAGTAGGTGATTGAAAATCAGGTGCGCAGAGGTAATGGTAAATACCTGATTTTTCCGCGGCTTGGGGGTTGCTTGACAACTGCAAATCCTCGGCGGCAGCAGCTCGGGGATGAATTTCTTGAGGTTGGCGGAGGACGACGTAAACGGCATGCAAGTTACACAGTGCGTGTTTAGTGAAAAATGGGAAAAAATATGATTTTTGCGCAATAATATGGAAAAATTGGTATTTGGCGCCTTTTGATGGATGACATCAACATGACGTCATTGGTCCGGTCGGGTACGAAGGAATGACGTGTCAACTGGTGATTGGGTCGACGTGGCGGACAGGTCGGAACAATGGTGGAATGGAAGCTGACGTAACACTGATGCGGCAATGACGTGGAGTGGAAAGGGAGAGCAGTAAGCGGTTTTATCGGACCGCTTTTGGTACGGGCCCAGTTTCTGTTGGAGGCCGCCTGATCCAACAAGAAATTGACACGTGCCTCAGGCCCTACGTCATCCTCTGACACTTTTCGGGCGCTAAAGGACAGCGATCAGGGGCGGTCCGAAATCGCCGAGGACCGTCGGATGGGAGGGCTCGGATCCGACGGATGACGGGACACGAAGATGGCAGAGCGATACGGCGGGGCCCGTCTAATAAACAATTATTATTTCTGGAAAATTGCGCTGGGACAAAGCTTTGGATAAATGAAATTATGGGCTTTTTGAGGTTTTCGGGGATAAATGGTAAACGATATATCCATTTATAAGGTGCGCTTAGGGTTATTAAATCAACCGGGTGTTGATTCAATTCCCAAAAATAAAGTATGAACAGATATTCCATGGGACTCCGACTTTCTCACACTTCCAAACTTTGGGATATATGGCTAGATTGCCCAGGGGGGGAAATATATATATTTCTGGGATATTTTGCACAATAATGTTATAATAATAGGGAATGGGAGAACTTAGGGAGCTATATAGTAAGTTTAGAAGTTAATATGAATTTTGAGATGTGGAAGAGAAACAGAGAGCTAAGTTTAAGGAGTAAACTTAGATTTAGAAGCAGATGAGTGTGAGGAATGATTTTACACAAGAAATGTGGCTTCTTTTCAGAGAAGAAGGTCACAATTTGTCATGAATTTTTCAAAGGAGAAATGCAAGGAGGACTATTTAGGGAGATCCTAAAGTCCTCAAGGGGATGTTAGAAAGAGAATCTCTGGGAAAACAGGGAAGTTAGACATGCTTCCATATTTTATCATCAAACTGCTGCATGGATACCTCTGCAAGTGCTAATATGTGCCTTCTTGATCAAGGCCAAAACTGAATAGAATCAAGTTTCTGCAACTTTTGGCTACCTACCCAGCTTAGTACCTAGCATTTTTTGTTACTTCAGGGAGGGTGCACTTAGACTTGCAAACCCTCAATTGATCTTTCCTTTTCTTTTCTTTTCCTTTTGAGTTTGTATCTACAACTACCCTTATCACTTCCAAGGCCCCAGATTAAGCAGTTGGGAACCTTTATTCTCTACCTAATCTACTAATCTGCCAAGATTAGACAGTTTGGACAGATTCTCTTTCTCTATTCTACAACATCAATTTAAACATGACATGATCCAGATTAGGTTGTTGGATCACCCATCCAGAAGTAGAACACTATCAAAACTATATACAGACATGTTCTTCCACAGAAATATGGGATCTTTGCATCATCAAAGTAGAACATATTTGGAATTTCCCCTGCCAATCATGAAAAATGAAACCTATTGGTATAGGAGGCTAACAGATTCCAACCAGCTTTCCTTCACCTCTTTTGAGTTTTAACCTTGTTAGCATGACACAAAACTAGTAAACAATATTCCTTCTTTACACAAGAAAATCTAGTAAGCAAAAACCAGTGCTCTGATACCAACTTGATCTGAAATGGAGCATATTAGTAATGCTGTGTTGATTTCCCATTCAGAACAAAACTTGAGATGCTTATCATTTGCTTATCAAGTGCTTATGGAATCACTAATTTTGCTTAATTACCTTATTCCCATGAGAGTTTCTTATGTAAATGTTATAAACAAATTAACATAAAACATATGTTGAACAACAACAAAATAAAAGTAAAGAACATCAAAATACAATACACAACACAAAGATTTGATGAGGAATTCACCCCTCTTGGGCTACGTCTCCTTGGTCCATCTTCTAATGCTTGGGCCTCTCTATTATGCTCAAAATTATAATAAAAGTGTGTTTACAATGCTCAAATGCCTCTGAAACCTGTCTCAATGAGTTCATAATACTAAAAAATGGTTATCTAGCCTCTTTTTGCATCCAATTTGGATAAGAACTGAAGAAGTTATGACTTCTCCTAGTTCTCCCACTATTTGTTCCACAAATTGCTCCAAAACCGGCAGAAACCCCCATTTTCGCTCCAAAATCTGCTAACTGGGTGGATATTTTGTCGTGTTGTGGGCCATAACTTGTCGGTCATATCGCAAATCGCAAACGGCGTAAAAACCCGGCGAATGATCTTGAGAACAAAATGGCGATTGTGCGATTGTGATATCGGCGGACCCAACGGGATTATTAAATGGAATTCATAGCCTATCACATCTGGGATCCCATCGCTCATCGCAATCGGTGGAATCTTGTCGGTGGTCGTAAATATGTGGGACTTGTCTGTAATATCACATCGCAACCCGAACCTTCGGGGGACCGATTACTAAAATGTCTTCCCTTTGCTAATTGCGCTTGAGATATGCGATTGCCTTATCACATCGCAACCCTAGCTATTCTAGGGCTGATTTGAAACACCTTTCTACCTACGACTGTGATTTGCAAAATGCAGGGGCCAATGGCAGCCTACCACTTGGCGCTTCCTCATTCGCTGAAGGGCTTTGCCACGTCACCCAATCCTACCATGTAGACAAGTCAAACTTGAACTTTGACTTGCTCTAACTTCCACATACGAGCTCAGATTTGAGTGTCGTTCACACCATTGGAATCAAAATGACGAGCTCTTAGATTTAAATCTAAGTTTAATGGAATTCTGACACTTTGAATTTTTTTAGCATAAATTTTAGCACCTAATTAGTCTCTGATCTTGTATGCAGCTTCCATGTCTTTGATTTCTTCACCCTCCTACTGACAGTGATGGACCCGCCAACATGTCAAGGGGATCTCCCTGGGAAGAAGTCTCAATTAGACCTCAGACCATTTGGTGTAGGAGTCCCAACAGTGGGTCATAAAGCAATTCCTTGACCGCGATGTCGCAGAGAGGCAAGTAAGATAACTCTATCAGTAGCAAGGGTGTGACCACTGCAGTGAGTCAAGGAAGGTTTATGAGAGGTTCCTAACACATGTGGGTTGAGATGAGTGTGCCCCTTGGCATCATGTAAGTGTACTCATCTAGGAAGGGAACAAACGAGCGAAGATGCATAACAAGCTGGAAAGTAGCTCAGTCCGGCAATCCAAAGTGATGGTTAAACCAACAGCACATCTGTAACAAGATTCGTATAATTGCATACAAAAGTGTTCATACACAACTACGTAAGTTAAACAACATACATTCCTACAACAACCAGAACAGTCCAACTACAATAACAACATATGCATGAAAATGTGCTAGCTCTTATTATATAAAGAAGTGTAAGTTCCAATCATACAATACATCCATGTAAACCTACTAGCCCTAACAGTGGAATGTTAAAACCACATCAGCCTTCTCCTCCAAAGAGACAAACTAGCTCTGTGCAGTGGAGAAGCCAAGGTGCATTACAATATTGTCCAAGCTCTCTCCAACATAGTCTTATCGGAAGCTTGGTTGACCAAAAGCCTATACAATGAGTTATGAGGGACTATTTATAGCAAAGGGTGGGGTGGCCCTTGACATTCCCCTTTGTGACTATTCAACTACCCTCATGAATCTTCACATACTCTATGAATATTACATCCACTATTGACACTTGACTTACACGTGAAATGACTCAACATTACAATGCACATGTACCCATGTGAACAAAATGGCTTGAGCAAGCCGAACTAGACATCGCTCTGACTTAGACAACTATAGAAGTCCAACTACTCAACATTTGCATGTTGATCAATAGTAACATATTTATTCCAAGCTCCATAGTCCATGATAGTGTCTATGTGTTCCATTGTGACATCCATATGAAACCTGACCTTTGCCTCCATAGCATCTGAGTAAACTACTCGGGATCCTCTGTCCAACTCATTTGAAAGCATGCACATCATTGTCTTCAATGTGGCCAGACCAGCAATATACTTGTGCATGATGTCTGCACTGATAGGCAAGACTGGGCTAGTGGCAATATGCATCAACTCGTTGAAGTACGAGTCAAGCTCTAGTCAGACCTGCTTCTTTATCTTCGCCTGGGTCAGAGTCCCGATTGATGGGATCGCATGCATGCACACCACAACATCCGTACTCTTGAATACTCGTGCATGTGAGGCCTGTATGCCAATGATGAACTATAGGAGCTCTTCATAATTATGGATCTGACTCTGTATACGTGCCTTCAGCTCCACCGCATTGACCCTCATCGTCTTAGGCAAGTGAAGCGGGGCTCCCTTGTACTTCATCATCCATGTTTGCATGTCATCAACAGCAGTGTGCACGTTTTTCAAGATGCATGCTCTTCTAGCACATCGTCGTTGCCTTCCCTTGAGAAGGATGACTGCCTTATGCATGGTACCAAGCTTGGAGTACAATGCTTGCATAACTGTGTCAAGGGAAAATACTTCATCTAGTGTTGCCTTCTTCACTTCAGCTCGGGTGTACATTGTCACCAATTCTCCTCCTTTCTTGGTTGTTTGTAGTTCCTTTGACATTCACTCGTTTTCAGCGATTAGGAAGTGAATACTTGAGCTAGTGGCTTCGGCATACACTCTAGTTACATCGGCCAAGGCAGCTGGATGTTTGTGCACATCAGTCACGATCACTCATTCTTCAACTTGTGCAGGAGATGTTTGATCCTCTGGAGTTGACACTCTACGAGACTTCACAACTCTATGTTGGGATTCATCAAATGAGATGTTATGCACCTCTTCTTCCGGCAGATCACCAAGGATCTCAGTGCCTCCTTGGTCATCCGAGACTTGCTCATCATCTAGATGCATTGTAGAGGGTGAGTTGACCTATGTGATGCTCCATGTCTGCATCCAGCTGTTGAAGTGCTTGTTCTATCTCAAGAGCGAAGTCTTGCCCCTGCGATGGTTCACCATGTTCACCTGATGCCAGCTATTCAAATGAATCAACTACTTATACATGCACTGCCTCGTCTATTTGCACATGTTGTGCCCCCTGTTGTATGTGTTGTTGCTACACTTCCCTCTCCTGTTTGTGCAACTCTTTTTCCTTTCGTAGTTGTGCCCTCATCTCATGCAACTCCTTCTCTACTTCATCCATTCCCTTCTTGTCCTTATGCCTTCGCGCGATTCGCTTGTTGCGCTGCTGCCTCTTTGCCTCTATAGCCATAGCTGGTTTCTCTACAAGTGGATCTGCTCCAAACTTGCAGCTTTTCTCCTCCTCCATGTGATTGACAATATTACTCTTCCCTTTGTCGTGCACTGGTATGCTTGGCTCTATTTCCACTACTGCTACTACTACTTCTACTACTACTGGTGTTCTTCGTGGTGGTGCTTCAAGTTGCTTCGCTAACCACTCCACAGCGAAGCTGACCCATTCATTAGGTCTGGAGAAATTGTAGCAATATCTCCATGAGTCCTCCTCATCCTAATGAAATGCCTCGTGGATCCAGTTGAATTGAACTCTCGTGCAGTGATCTTTCATTATGCAATGTGGGTCATACGGATTGTAGCTTCGGAGGTCGAATGGGTACTTCTCCATCAGTTCTGCTTCGACATCCGCTTACTTGATACTTCGAATCTCATATAACCCAATCCACAATGGAAGAGCAGGCCATGGTGCCTTCTTCTTCCGATGCATTCTAGTTGTCAACCTGCAGAGATGTGATAGGCTACTTCCTACATGACAAGTACGTCCAAGGAAAACTTTGGCAGAACATGCGAAGGCTTCTCCGTACTGAACATTTGGATGAAAGTGTCGGATGGTGAGGCATACCAATCTGCAATGCCTATCAATGCCTCCATTGCTTTATTTGGCATGCAGGGTGGATCCTGTTTAAATATCATCTTGTACCTAGGGGTGACCAAATGATCGGACAACCATGTGATTATTCCTTTGAAGCTGCATTTGGACAACAACTTGAAATATGTGTTCACAGTAGTCTTCGTGGGTGACCATGCCCAATCCAAGCCTGAGAACTCCTGTCGAGCACACACTACATCTAGGATGTAGGCGGACATGTAAATCTCTACATGCATACCTCCGAGTGACTGTCGAGCCTTCGTTACTTGTTCCTTCAGTTGATGAGCTAGTATGTCAGACTAGTTACATGGCCTTCCTTCTCTAGCCAATTGGTCCAGTGCAACCACCCAACTCTACGGGAAGGTTTTGTTGGGTGTGGAGCCTGATTATCTTCTTTATTCAGAGGTATCACCGCATTGGACCCCAGTCCGCCCGTAATATTTGCACTGCAAGTGGGGTCCTTGTAAAATGTTGTAATTTCATAGTCAATCTGGGTCGTTCATTAGGCAGAGATCTGACAGTAGAAGTTATGTTTAATTTAGGGTTTTTTCCCTACAAGGGAACCCCTTGCTATATATGATGGAATTGTATTGCATATATGTAGATCTATACTCTGAGTGAGAAAGAGAGAGGAGATTGTGTGAGAGCGAAGAGGGAATTATAGCGGATCTGTTGTAGGTTGTATCTCTTCAGTTTGTTGGATAATATAGAAGGAAGGACTGGTTGTTTCTCCATGGACGTAGCCCAAATTGGGTGAACCACGTATATCTGTGTCTCTCTTGTTTTATGTTTTTTCTGTGTTTATATTTCTGCAATATATTTTATGTGTTCCATTGCTCTGTAATATACAATTTTCTAATAGGTTTCCATGCTTGCTTGGCCATACAGTCGACAAACAAATATGATCAAGTATTGGTACGCCTTCCTCAGTATCTTTGTCTTGTAAACCTGGTTGGGTGTCAACCTAAATCGAGATGACTCCCTTACCCAATTCTTCAAAATGTCTCTGGAGTTAGCACTATTGTTGGGTAACCTAAATGGATTCTCCATTAAAATCACGAGCTATGACATCTTATACATCTCATCATAATCTTGTTCCCAGAAGGTCGCAAGCTTTGTCCCACTGGCACTGCTCAAGGCCATCATCTCGGGATTAGTGTGAGAGACGATCCAGTGTATCATGTCCGCACATAGGAACACAGGATATCTGCATGCAATCCGGTACAGGCTGGACTTGTGAATGTCAACGTACACCTGACAGTCTTCGAGGTGTTCCCCAAAAGTGTATGCAAATGTTTCATTGACCTATTGTCACTTAATTTTGATGTCCTTGTCTAGATACAACTTTGTATCTTCATAGATCAGTAGACTAGAGGACACTTGCTCAACTGATGCTCCAGTTGCATTCCCATCAATGTCCTAAGATCCTGTTCTCTTGGAAGCCATTGAGACAGATGAACACCTGAAAGATATGGAGACAAGCAACATGCATGGCAAGAAATTTGTCAGTGAAAACAAAGTAACTTCGAGGAATGACACATCACATACCTCAGCAATCGATGAGAAAGATTCTGCAATTTCCTCTGGGAGGTTGGGTGACTGGCTACCAGAACTACGCAAAAGGTAGTCTAAGATGTCTGGGAGGTAGGACTGGTTGTTGGATCTACACAATGCACAATCCAGACTGGCCGCTCGCTGCTGGGATTGCGCAATAAGCAATACCAGCTAGGAGTGACTACAAGCTCAAGGACTACATTGCGCAATTTTTTGGGCCAGCAGTCACTACCCCTCAGAAATTTGCAAAACAATCATGGAGGGCAGTGTTGGGCAGAAATGCACATTTTTGGAGAGGAAGGCAGAGCCTTCCTTCCCCAAATTGCGCAATGTAGTCTCAGTGAAGGCAGAGTACAGGCGAAGGTTGGCCTGACTTGCTGACGGGAAACTGAAAGCAAGTAAGATAGTGAATGTCAGTGACATTAAGTGATATAAGAAGTGATCTTCAGTGCATGAAAAACATGAATGAAATCTTCAGCAAACAAATCAACATGCATGTGGGTGAAGCGATTCACCTATTCGGCGAATGTTCATGCAAAACAGTTTCATCCATGTGACAGCAATGAGATAGAAACGAAAGCTTAAACAAAGCTAGGACAAGCTAGTATACATGTAAATGATAGCAAGCGTTCAAATAAATCAAGCAAACAACACTCACATAAGCGAATACACAAAAAGCGACAGAATTGCTGAAAAATACAAGTTGAGGCCACTTACCCGTGAATAGCTTAGCCGGATGTGTCAAAGAGTCCTGGATGTGATGTGGGATGTCAGAGCTCCAAGATCAATGTGAAAGAATGAGCTTTGATGTGTCAAATAAATAAGTGTGGGCTCTTGACACGCATGCCACAAATCTAGGAAAAAGCGACACTTGGAGGGAAGTTTCTAAAACAACTTTGCATGTAACCCTCGGCTGCTAAAAATAACTTCCTGAATCATGGGATGCATTTTGCATGTTGCCTTTTTCAATTCCGGGAATAACAAGTCATGCATGCATGCAAGTCAATTTTCCTTGGTCTCGGTTGGAATTGGTCAACCGGACTGCTCATGCATGGAGCTGCTCAACTGCTTGGGAAAAATGCACATTTCTAGCTGGGAGTTGTGCTCACTGCCCAAGAGTTTTGCGTAATTTCTGGGCAAAGCACCTAACTACTGTCCAGATTTGCACAAATTCTGGGCTAAGCAGCCCAGCTGGGGAAATTTACGTAATTCCTGTTGGGAGTGTTAGCTAGCAGAATTGTGCAATTCTAGAGCCCAATAGGCTACCAGACATAATTATGCAATTTCTAGAGGGAAGGTTGGTTTCCCTCCAGAAATGTGCAATTTTCTTGGGGAAGCTGCTCAACCTGCAACTGGACCAAGTCCGGGTGAACAGCCTGTGAGGGAAATGCATCAAGCTGTGATCAAAAGGTTGCCTTTGTGCATGAAAAACACTGAAGCTTGTGTACTTGATGAAGCAAGACAAGTTGATGTGAAAGGTTGGCAGGGAGGCTCCAAAATGGGCTAAGGCAAAATTTTGGAGGGTGGTTGTAGCCGCTACAACACTTGGCGACACACTGGTAGAACCCTAGCTCTCTAAATGGAACTTATTCATGAAAATAAAGTCTAACACCTACGGAAATATTGTTTCATTCTCAGCTCATCTTGGTTTTACACTAGCTTGATTGTAATATGTAGCATCTTCCAAGCTCTTGGTCGATTGACACACATTCAAGCCAAGGCAACACAATTGTTTTGATTGGGGTTGAGGGGTATATTTATGCTCAAGCAGTATAGTCGTCAGAGTCTTAGTTTCATCTCTGGTGTTGCTCTGCTACCAGTAGGCCTTGACAGTACCTCGGCGGAGTCACATAGGAACACAAGCATGGCTCTGCCGCCAGCGAGCTTGGCCATTACCCTGGCGGAGTTACTTGCATCACTTCCCTGCGCAAGAAGCCTTTCTCTTCTTTCGCCTTATTCATTTTTCATTTTCAATTTTTTGACTTTTTCATTTTTTCATTTTTCATTTTTTCAACTATGCATAGCACTTATTCATTTCAGAGGTGGAAGAGGGATCCCAACTTATTGAGAGTAGAAGAGGTTTTTCTAGTAGATAAGTAGTTTATTATATCTCTGACGTGCCTATTAGGGTTTTCCCCCTCACCTTACTCTACTTGACTGAGCTGACAAGGGTTAACCAAAAAGAACTGACTAGAGAAGGTGACACTAGTTAGCATGCAAGCGTTATGTTTTCACCAAGGTTCACTTCGAAAAATATGTATTTTCCTTCGACGTATCATGGACTGAAAGTAACAAGCTCTTCATACAAAGGCAAGATGACAAATAACCAAGTAGTGATAGTTGTACAAGCCCTCTTGTACTTCACCCAGCTCGCTTCAAGAGTCATACATGGTTTCATGCGAAACTAACCTACGAACAAAACAAGCGAACTAACAAACAACAAAGTAAAGCAAGAGCAGAAGTAAACGTGAAAGCAAAGCAAGTAAGAAAACAAGCAAGCAGGAAAAAAAACAACCAAAGCGAGTAAGCAAACAAACATGCAAGAAAACTGACTGAAAGCAAACACTACTCCTACTCCTACACTAACGGTGCATGGGCCTGATCACGTGAAGTGATATTTCCAATGCAGCCACGGCGCATTGGTTGACCCATGTTGGTGAAGGCTTGGTTCGCGAGCAACCCAGTTGTGCGAACTAGCAAGCAAGAAATATATAACAATGAAGACAACCACACTTCATGTTTGACAGTGCCCACAGGACATAAGTGACTACAAGTGCATGATTAGAAGTTTGTGGACTTATCATGGTGTTGTGTGACACTGCATGCAACTTTGAAGCACAAGCACACTCTTGACTAAGACATGCAAGCAAACGAAAGAAACAAAGATAACTTGCATCGTACACATGTGCTTGAAATGTAAGATTCTTCCAATGCATGAGCGATGGGATCATGCAGTTCAAGTGGAGGAAGTGTGATCTATGTGTGAGGTGGATCTTCAATGCATACAGGTGAGCGATGAGGAGCCTTGGGTGATTGAACAGTTTCATGATCAGAAGTGAGACTAACCCCAAGAGAGTGAGGGCCTGGCATAACCATCAGCTCGGGCTGAAGTGCCTCGACAATCTTGGGTGTTTCAACTTCATCATCAGATAGATCATCATAAACTGGCGGCTTCGAAAGATCAACTGTGATAGAGTCAAGATCATGACCAAATACGGAAAAAAATGGATCACGACTGCCACGATCAGGAAAATAAATGATTTCATTGACATCCTCATAATCAGATGAATCAAAAAGAGGGGTAGATCAAAATTGAACAAACTCATCCTCTATGTTTCCAGAAAAGACAGATCAAAGATCATGTGGATTTTCAACGAATAAATTATCCTCTCCATTGTCGAAAGGTGGACCAACATTCAGTGAGTCCTGTGAGTGATCAATAATGGGAGCATCCGTGGATGAAGACACACATGTAAAATCTTGGATGGCAAGTTCACCAAAGATGTTAGGAAAGAACGGAGGGGGCTCGAACGGAAGGAAGACCTCCTTTTCCAAGTGTTGATGCTCAAGCTCCCACTCATACTCTTCATGAATGGCAGTGTTGGTTGTGTAACACTAACTCCGTCAATGGGTTGTTCCTCGTTCACAACAAGTGAAGAGTCCGGAATGGACGAACACAAGACAATATCATCTGGAGGAACACCCGAGTGCGAAGACGGAGGTCGTAGAACAAAATGCATATGAGAACTCGAAGGACTCACAACCAAATATATGCGAAAATTGAGTGAAGTGATGTTGGGAGAATGTGAAAGATGAATAGGTGTGTGAGCATTATCTTCAACATCACTAGGCAGTGGTGGAGTCATTGAATGAGAGGAAGGCGGACAGTCAGTCGAGGCAGTGACCACATCCACATGAGATTGCACATCTCCATCAATGAATAATGTTGAGCAAGGATTGATCTCAAGCTTCTTCTTGGGACGGGTAGATTTCTTAAGGAAATACTCGAACCAGTCCCAAAGATAGGCAAATTTCATCTGGCTCCTTGGAGATTGAAACTGCAAGTCATGGAAGCGTTGCCAAAAATCAATAACCTATTTATAGGGAGCCTTCCATTGCTATAACAGTTTTCGGTCAAGATGGTCTGGATCAAAATGATAGAAAGTGTCTTCAATGAGATCACATAAATGCTGAAGTGAGTGCACACTGTCAGCCGGTAGGCTAAGCAGCCAACGACGTGGAGATTCGCAAAGTGTGTGTGCAACCAGCAAGCTGGCCTATCCGTCAGAACACCCATCTTCCTCATGAAGCATGGAAAGAAAATCATGTAAGTACTTAGGCCAGGCCACTTCGTCTTCACCATCATACGTGTAAGTGGACAAGAGATCGAAAAACTCCCCCATGATGGAGACATCTTCATGATTCGAAAAACATCGCAGAGGGAGAAGAGAGCAAGAATCCATGAAAGGTATGAAAAGGTTCAAAACTAGATGAGAGGGCACATCTTGTCATCTGGCCCTCCTTCTAGCGCCATAACTGTTGATGGTGGTGGACCTACCAACATGTCAAGTGGATCTCCCCGGTAAGAAGTCCCAATTAGGCCTCAGACCATTTGGTGTAGGAGTCCCAACAGTTGGTCGTAAAGCAATGCCTTGACCATGATGTCACACAAAGGAAAGTAAGATAACTCTGTCAATAGCAAGGATGTGATCGTTGTAATGAGTCAAGGAAGGTGTATGAGAGGTTCCTAGCACAGGTGGGTTGAGATGAGTGTGCCCCTTGGCAACCTATAAGTTTACTCAGTTGGGAAGGGAACACATGAGAAAAGATGCATCACAAGCTGGAAAGAAGGTCAGTCCGGTAATCCAAAGTGATGGTTAAACCAACAGCACATCTGTAACAAGATTCATATAATTTCATACAAAAGTGTTCATACACAACTACGTAAGTTAAAAAACATACATTGCTACAGAAACCAAAACAGTCCAACTACATTAACAACATATGCATGAAAACGTGTTGGCTCTTATTATATAAAGAAGTGTAAGTTCCAATCATACAATACATTCATGTAAACCTACTAGCCCCAACATTGGAAAGTTACAGCCACATCTGCCTTCTCCTCCAAAGAGATGAACTAGCCCTGTGCAGTGGAGAAGCCAAGGCGCGTTACAATACTGTCCAAGCTCTCTCCAAGATAGTCTTATTGGAAGCTTGGCTGACCAAAAGCCTATACAATGAGTTATGAGGGACTATTTATAGCAAAGGGTGGGTTGGCCCTTGACGTTCCCCTTTGTGACTATTCAACTACCTTCATGACTCTTCATCTACTCTATGACTGTTACATCCACTATTGACACTTGACTTACACTTGAAATGACTCAACATTACAATGCACATGTACCCATGTGAACACAATAGCTTGAGCAAGCCGAACTAGACAACGCGCTAACTTAGACAACTATAGAAGTCCAACTGATCAACATCCACATGCTAATAATTAGTGACATATTGATGCGAATCTTTGTAGCCCCTAATAGTGTCCATGTGTTCCACAGTGACATCCATCTAAAACTGACCTTTGCCTCCATAGAATCCGGGTAATGCTCGGGCTCCTCTATCCAACTCATCTGAAAGCATGCGTATCATTGTCTTCAATGTGGCCAGACCAGCAACATACTTGTGCATGATGTCTGCATTGATAAGCAAGTTTGGGCTAGTGGTGATGTGAATCAACTCGTCGAAGTATGAGTCAATCTCTAGTCAAACTTGCTTCTTTGTCTTCACTTGGGTGAGAGTCCCGATTGATGGGATCGCATTTATGTGCACCACAACATCCATACACTTGAATACTCGTGCATGGGAGGCCTGTATGCTAGTGATGAACTGTGGGAGCTCTTCATAATTCTGGATCTGTCTCTGGATACGTGCCTTCAGCTCCACCGCATTGACCCTCATCATCTTAGGCAAGTGAAGCGGGGCTCCCTTGTACTTCATCATCCATGTTTGCATGTCATCAACAACAACATGCACGTTTGTCAAGATGCATGCTCTTCTAGCACATTGTTGTTGCCTTCTGTTGAGAAGGACGACTGCCTTGTGCACGATACCAAACTTGGAGTACAATGCTCACATAACTATGTCAAGTGACAATATTTCATCTAGTATTGCCTTCTTCACTTCAGATCGGGTGGACATTGTCACCAATTCTCCTCTTTGCTTGGTCGTTTGTAGTTCCTTTGCCATTCGCTCGTTCTCAGCTATTAGGAAGCGAACAATTGAGCTAGTGGCTTCTGCATACACTCTAGTTACATTAGCCAAGGCAGCTGGATGTTTTCACACATCAGTGACGATCACTCATTCTTCAACTTGCGCAAGAGATGTTTGATCCTCCGGAGTTAACACTCTGCAAGACTTCACAGCTCTATGTTGGGATTCATCATATGAGATGTTATGCATCTCTTCTTCTGGTAGATCACCAAGGATCTTAGTGCCTCCTTGGTCATCTGAAACTTGCTCATCATCTATATGCATTGAAGCGGGTGAGTCGACCTCTTTGTGGTGAGGCATGAGGTTGGTGTCTTGTTCCAACTCCTGTTGCTCCATGTCTGCATCCAGCTGTTGAAGTGCTTGTTCTCTTGCCCCCACGATGGTTCACCCTATTCGCCTGATATAGCTATTCAGATGAATCAACTACTTGTATGGGTACTACTTTGTCCATTTTCACATGTTGCACCCCCTGTTGTATCTGTTCTTGTTGCGCTTCCCTCTCCTGTTTTCACAGCTCTTGTTCCTTTTAGAGTTGCTCCCTCAACTCATGCAACTCCTTCTCTGCTTCTTCCATTCTCTTCTTATCCTTCTACCTTCACGCAATTTTCTTATCACATTGCTACCTCTTTGCCTCTATAGCCATAGATGCTTTCTCTACAAGTGGATCTGCTTGAAACTTGTAGCTTTGCTCCCCCTCCATGTGATCGACAATCTTCCTCTTCCCTTTATCATGCACTGGTACGCTTGGCTCTGCTACCACTGCTGCTAGTTTTGGTGTTCTCCGTGATGCTGCTTCACGTTGCTTCACTAACCACTCCACAACGAAGCCCACCAGTTCATTCGGTCTGGAGAATCTGTAGCAATATCTCCATGCGTCCTCCTCGGCCCAATGAAATTCCCCATGGATCCAGTTGAAATTAACTCTCGTGCAGTGATCTTTCACAATGCAATGTGGGTCATACGAATTGTAGCTTCGGAGGTCAAATGGGTACTTCTTCATCAATTTTGCTTCAACATCCACTTGCTTGATACTTCAGATCTCATATAACCAAATTTGCAACAGAAGAGCGAGCCAAGGTGACTTCTTCTTCCGATGTAGTCTAGTTATCAATCATGTCGAGATGTGATAGGTTACTTCCTACATGACAAGTACGTCCAAGTAAAAATTTGGCAGAACATGCAGAGGCTTCTTCACACTGAACATTCAGATGAAAGTGTCGGATGGTGAGGCATACCAATCTACAATGCCTATCAATGCCTCCATTGATTTCTTTGGCATGCAGGGTGGATCTTGTTCGAATATCATCTTGTACACAGGGGCGAAAAAATGATCGGACAGCTGTGTGATTACTCCTTTGAAGTTGCATTCAGAAAACAACTTGAAATATGTGTTCACAGTAGTCTCCGCTGGTGAGCATGCCCACTCCATGCCCAGGAACTCCTGTCAGGCACAGATTGCATCTAGAATGTATGTGTACATGTAAATCTCTACATGCATACCTATGGGTGACGGTCGAGCCTTCTTTACTTGTTCCTTCAGCTAATGAGACAGTATGTCAAACCAGTTATGTGGTTTTCCTTCTCTACCTAATTGGTCCAATGTAACCACCCAACTCTGTGGGAAAGTTTCCGTGCTTGCTTGGCCATACAGTCGACAAGAAAATATGATTAAGTATTGGTAAGTCTTGCTCAGTATCTTTGTCTTGTAGACCTAGTTGGGTGTCAACCTGAATCAAGCTAGCTCCTTTACCCAATTCTTCAGAATGTCTCTAGAGTTAGCACTAATGTTGGGTAAGCTGAATGGAGTCTCCATGATAGTCACGAGCTTTCACATCTAATATATCTCATCATATATCGTTCCCAGAAGGTTGCAAGCTTCATCCCACTAACACTTCTCAAGGTCATCATCTCGAGATCAGTGCGAGAGACGATCCAGTGTATCATGTCCATGCATGGGAACACAGGATATCTACATGCAATCTGGTACACACCAGAATTGTGAATGTTCACGTACACCTAACCGTCTTCGAGGTTTTCCCCAAAAGTGCCTGCAAATGTTTCATTGACCTCTTGCCACTTCAATTTGATGTCCTTGTCTAGATACAACTTTGTATCTTCATAGATCGGTAGACTAGTGAACACTTGCTCAACTGCTGCTCCAGTTGCATTCCCATCAATGTCCTGAGATCTTGTTCTCTTGGAAGCCATTGAGATAGATGAACACCTGAAATATCTAGAGACAAGCAACATGCATGGCAAGAAATCTGTTAGTGAAAACAAAGCAACTTCGGGGAATGATGCAGCACATACCTAGGTAACTGATTGGCAAGATTGTGCAATTTATTCTAGGAGGCTGGGCGACTTGCTGCCAGAACTGCGCAAAAGGCAGTCTGGTTTGTCTGGGAGGTGGGACTAGTTGTTGGATCTGCGCAATTCGCAATCCAGACTAGTTGTTGTCTGTTGGGATTGTGCAATGGGCAATTCCGGCGGGGAGTGAATGCAGGCTCAGGGACTGCATTGCGCAATTTTCTGGGCTAGCGGTCACTACCCCTCAGAAATGTGCAAAATAGTCCCAGAGGGTAGTGCTAGGCAAAAAAGCGCATTTCTTGAGAGGAAGGCATAGCCTTCCTTCCTCAGATTGTGCAATGCAGTCTTAGTGAAGGCAGAGTCCGGACCAAGGTTGGCCCGACTTACCAATGGGCAACTGAAAGCAAATAAGATAGTGAATGCATGGCGACACTAAGTGATATCAGAAGTGATTGTTAGTGCATGCAAAACATGAATGAAATATTCGGCAAACAAATTAACATGCATGTAGGTGAAGCGATTTGCCGATTCGACGAACGTTCATGGAAAACAGTTTCATGCATTCGAAAGTAGCGAGATAGCAACGAAAACTGAAACAGAGCTAGGACAAGCTAGTATACATGTAAACGATAGCAAGCATTCAAAGAAATCAAGCAAACAACACTCACACAAGAGAATACACAAAAAGTGACAGAAATGCTGAAAAAGATAAGTTGAGGCCACTTACCCGTGAATAGCTTAGCCGGATGTGTCGAAGAGTCCTGGATGTTCTGTGGGATGTCAAAGCTCCAAAATCGATGTGAAAGAAAGAGCTCTGATGTGTCGAATAAGTAATTTTGGGCTCTTGACACGCATGCCACAAATCTAGGAAAAAGTGACACTTGGAGGGAAGTTTCTAAAACAACTTTGCATGTAACCCCCAGTTGCTAAAATTAGCTCCCTGAATCATGAGATTCATTTTGCATGTTTCCTTTTGCTATTCTGGTAAGAACAAGCCATGCATGCATGCAAGTCAAGTTTCCTTGGTCCCCGGTGGAACTAGTCAACCGAATAGCTCATGCATGGAGCTGCTCAACTGCTTGAGAAAAATGCGTATTTCTAGTTGGGAGCTGGGTTGACTGCCTAGGAATTTTGTGCAATTTCTAGGCGGAGTAGTTGACTAATGTCCAAATTTGCGCAAATTCTGGGCTGAGCAGCCCTGTTGGGGGAATTTGCACAATTCCTGCTGGGAGTGTTGGCTGGCAGAATTGCACAATTCTGGAGCCTAGCAGGCTGCCAAACATAATTGCAGAATTTCTGGAGGGAAGGCTGGTTGCCCTCTAGAAATGCGCAATTTCCTTGGGGAAGTTACTCAACCTGTAGCTGGACCAAGTCCGGGTGAACATTCTGTGAGCGAAATGCCTCAAGTTGTGATTGACAAGTTGCCTTTGTGCATGAAAAACACTAAAGCTTGTGTACTTGACGAAGCAAGACAAGGTGTTGTGAAAGGTTGGTACGGAGGCTCCAAAACGGGCTAAGGAAAAATTTTGGAGGGTGGTTGTAGATGCTACAACACCTCCAAAGGGTCTTTGATCACATGAATTCTTTAGGTTTCTTCAATCATCAAGATTTCAATGTGTTCTTTATTCTTGAATGTTTCCTTTGACTGCCCCTCTTTTCCCACTCTTCTTCATCCGCCCTTCCCATGATGTTATTAAAATACTTGCAACTGCAATCACTCATGGAAAGTGAATATAAACCTAAAAAATCTCCTACCTTAACATGTTTCTTAAAAATTTCTTGTTCATGACTTAACAATGCGCTTGGGAAGAGCAAGGAGAACTTCTGGGCATACGAGCGCACTGTGAAAGGTTGGAGGGTCAAAGCTTCAAGGCTTCAAGGTACGCTCAAGAGAAGAGAGAGAGCTCAAAGGAGGGTGCAGGGCACAAGTCTGAAGGATTAAGGAAGAGCATTCGGGTTTCCCAAGTGCGTTGTGCGCTCAAGGGAGACAGGGAGGGCGTAGGGCGCATTGTCAAAGGCTAAATGGTTAGGCTTCATGGCTTCACGATGCATTCAAAAAAGCCAAAGAGGGAATAGGGAATAGGGCTGAAGGTTGAAGAGTTAGACTTCAGGTATTTGGTATGTCCCCATGCGCTCAAGAGGGTTAAGGAGGGAGCATGGCACATTATTGAAGGCTGAAGGAGTCATTAAGATGGTTCGATTATGCGCCATGCGCTCAACAAGGAGGAAGGCATTCTTTGAATGCATAGTTCAGAACAAGGAAGGGGAATGCGACTTAGGAGTATGCTATGTGTTCGTAGAGGGCATAGGGCACATTTCCAAACAATGAAGGATTCCCAATCAAGGCTTAAGAGTGGGCTTTTGCACTCCTTGCCTTAATGGGTTCACTTCGACGACCAAAATTTGTCTAATTTTGGAAGATATAACAAGGGGTGAACACAATGAGTTTACATAAAATCAAGTGCGACATATGCCAAAAAATCAATAACACTTAGACAGATTTGAACAATGGAAAATACACAGCAAAATTCTAGTTTACAAACACCCCCCAAGTCCAATGACTAAAGTGTGTGCGACTATGAACAAAAGTGTTGTTTTACAATAAACAAAGTTGTTATGACCATAGAAGTGGACTAGAGATGTTTTAAATAATGCAAGGACACTTAAGAATGACCAAGAACACTTGAAACATATAGAATGACTTGAAACAACACTTGACGACCAATGTGAAACTTGATGCAATAGTTGATTAAGCTCAAAAATTTTAATGCAGTGAAATTTTGGAGGGTGTTGTAGGAGCGATAACACTTAGCATCACACTGGACAAACTTTAGCTTCTTTGCCTAGGAATAGTTTTTCAGTTAAAAGGTCAACCCTTCAAAAAGTATTGATTCACCAACTAGATAATGTTTCCTTCCCCTTTTGACCTGGTTACCTACATAGCATCTTAATTTCATTTACATTATTCAAACACAACAAAAGATATGCCATATCACAATTGTATCAATCTAGGAAGTGTAATATGCATGGCGAGTTTAAGGTATTCAAAGTATGAGTTTCATCTATGGTGTTGCTCCATTTCCAAGAGACATGGACAGTATCCCAACGAACTCGCTTGCTTCACCTCCCTGCGCAGGACACCTTTCTCTTCTTTCACCCTTTATTTATTTATTTAATAAGATTGTGCTTCAACACTTATTATTTTCAACAGGCAGAAGAGGGATACCAACTTATTGAGAGGAAATGAGGTTGCCCCTTCTGATAAGTATTTATATAACCGATGATATTTATTTTCTCACTTTGGATTTTCACCTTATCCTTTCTCTACTAGATTGGATAATCATGTAACACACCAAATAGATTTAACACTAAGTTGAGGAGGTCAGATACTAGAATAAATGTGGATCTAACAGGTTCCCTCAAGGTTTTCCTTTTGGATGTATCATATTTTTCATCCAGACTTAGCTTAACCTATGGCATATTCCCAAACAAAGAAGGAGAACTAACAGATAGCCAAGCATTGTGGTAGTCACAACTCCTCTTCATTATGCCACAAAGCCTTTTTGAGTCATGCACTCTTTCACACAAGATTTTATTTATGTACAATGACCAGGACACAAAACAATATGCGACATAACTTGACACAAAAAATGTAAGATTGAAAATAGATGTTAAAGAAAATAAATATTGTGCAAGAAATGTAGCTTAGAACTGCTACTGAAAACAACATTTCAAATCTCAGCGATTTACAGCAAGAGGGTCAGTCCTCCCGTTTAAGGATTTCAACTTGAAAGTATTATGACCAAGCTTTTCTTTGATGGTAAAGGGGCCAATCCACAAAGATTGGAACTTTGTGTGTTTGCTTTTCTCTTCGTGGGATTTTCCCCACTTCAATACTAAATCACCCACATCGAAAATATTAGTCCCTACGGATTTTTTGTCGAACCAACACTTAATACGATTTTGATGGACGACAAATATTTCTTTGGCTTTGAGCCTTTATTCCTCAAGTTTAAGCAAAGTATATATCCTGCTTTGAACTATAAGGGAAGGTCTACCTTGGGACTCTTGGGAGAGTTGAAAGGCTAGGAGATATAGGTTCGGAGGCAAGATAGCTTCTTTGTCATATACCAGGAATTATAGTAAGATTTTGAGGTAATTCTTCGGAGTTACATGGTCAGCCCATAAAGCATTTAAAGCATTGTGTTAGTTCCTTTTCTCAGAGAAAATTGTTTTCTTGATTATGTGAATGAGATTTTTGTTTGTTGATTCAGCTAAACCATTTCCCTGTGGGTAATAGTTAGATGCATGCTTTAACACAATACCATTTTCTAATGCGAAATCATAAAGTTTCAATGAAGAAAAATAAGTCGCATTATCAAAGACAAGAGACGTTGGAATGCCAAACCTGGTTATAATGTTTTGCTTCAAGAAGTGGATGACTTCCTGGTTGTTAACTTGTCTTAAAGGAACTACTTCTATCCATCAAGTAAAATAATTTTTCTTTGTCAAAATGTATCGGTGTTTCGTTGACGAATGTGGGAAAAATTCTCCAAAAACATATAGTCCCCACTGTTGGAAAGGTTCCTCAAATACTACTGGTATCAGTGGTATAGCTGACTTCTGATCTGGTTCGGCACATATCTAACAAGTTGGGAACTTATGAGTATAAGTTTGAGCATATTTGAATAAGGTGGGCCAATAATAACCAACCCTCATTACTTTATGCATAGTTGTATCTCTAGCATAGTGACCACCCACTGGTCCATCATGCAAATCTCTTAGTACCATCTCCATGTTTTTAGGCTCAAGGCATCTTAGCAAGACATTGTTATGGTGCTTTCTGAAAATTACTCCATGAACGAGCTAATAGGATAGAGCTTTAAGGCGGATTTCCCTATTTTTTTATCGATAAATGTGCGGGAAAGGTGTCGTGCTCTAGGAATTGTCATATATCTGAATACCATGGCATTGTTGTTCTTATTTGGGGAATTTGTTTAACGTTATACATTTCTATTTCTTGCTCCCATCCTGAAAGATATTGCTTCAGAGCATCTCGTACTTATACTGCTAATTGAAAGAGGCCATGACCCTTAATAGTATGAATTCGTTCAAACTTCGGATCATATTCTTGTAAGCAGGTCATTTAAATTTTCCCTCTTCTCACCCAGCTCTTGTTGCACAAAGAGTGTTCTGACCTTTAGATGAGGCACATATACAATCATGTTAGCTGTAATAGCCTCCTCCCACATCTACCCAAGTAACTGGACAACTGGGGTAAACATGTGACGAGAGGCTACTATGATGGGATTCGACCCCCTATGTGACTTTAAGGAAGTGGAATTGATGGAATCACAACACACAGATATCCAACACCAATCTCAGGACCCACAGGAACCAAAAAATCACTTTAAACAGCTTTCCCCTAGGTCCTACTGTTGTTTTAACCAACTCAGGTCGGAGCAACGCCCCCCAGACACTACCAAGGCAAGTTATAACGCTCCCCAGACACTAACCGGGAGAGTTATAATGCTCCCCAGACACTTCCTAGGCGAGTTAGTCTCTTCGCTAATTCTCTGTTTTACTAGAATTCTGGGATTTGAACCACCTTTTTCAACCTAGAGCCCGGGACACTACCTAGAATGGAATGGTCACTTAAAATTGGTAAGAATACAAGGAAAAAAGGATGCAAAAGAAATCATTTGAACAAGACCATAACCAAACCCCTACTAGCCATGACAGGCATTTCATCAAACATATCATCAACATGTAACCTACAGGTGTAAACAACATAATTAAGTGTAGGGATCTCATAATTATCTGAGAATTTCCATGAACCATTATTTCCTCGTGTCATTTGTTTCCTTATCATTTATTAGATCATAGATACATTATCCATTCAGGTACAAGTAAAAACATGCTGAGAGACATACATAGTTGTTGTCAAAAAATATACATATAACCAACATAATAAGAACAAAAATACAATGGACATATCAGCCATCAAAAGCCATGTATACATTAGTACTTTTACACATGAAAATCAAGGGAATGAATTTCTCATTAATGAATGAAATGAACCAACTGGAGATTTGACTACCACGTCCCACCTTATCATAGATTGGTTGAGCAAAGTCTCTCCTCAGCCAATCACTTCCGTGCAATATTCCAAGCATGAATGTGGGATCTCATAGAACACATCAATCAAAAACTCATCCATGGCTTCCATAGGTCATCCGCCTCAGCCCATCAAACAGTGATTCCACCTCATGGCTGGAAATCACAAAACCATAATCAGATCGATCTTTGTCCCATCCATCCAAGGCTCCAGTGCATTTTTTCAACCAAGGCTCCAGGACTATTAACTTAACCCACAGCTTTTACTGGGATCCAAAGTGTTTGTCCAACCAAGGCTCCAGGACTAGTAACTCAACCCACCAATGGCTCCAAAGGGTTAGTCCAACCAAGGCTACAGGACTAGTAACTCAACCTAAGCCGATACAAGGCTCCAAAGCATTTATCCAAACAGGGCTACCAGGAACTAATAACTCAACCCAAGCTAAGGAAACATGAGAACCAACCAACAACAAACAATGAAAGTAAACCCATAATCACCATGGCTATCCAGGAAACGGTAAGGCTCGGAAATCCACTGTCGATCCAGGAAATCCTCCATTCCAATGACAGATCACCACCAATAAACCGCATGCATATGCCATGCATGCCAAAACTAGTGAAGGAAACATACATGCAACTCAGTACCTGCAAGAAAATCTAATGTAGTTGTTGATCTCGATGCCCTCTTGCACTTTCCTGCTCTTCCTTTGCCTTCTTGCTCCAAAATTCCAAGTATGCCACACCCACCAAGGGTGCTCCAAGAAAACTCTCTAAGTCTCCAAGAATATGAGAGAGAGAGAGAGAGAGAATAATGAGAGAGCTCCAAAACTGAACTGACCAAGTCCTGAGCCAAGAGCTTGCCAACTGATCCTTAGAAGCCTTTTTATTAATGAGGCCTCTATTTTCTTCATTTTCCATTATTTTCCTTCATTTCCTCCTCACATGCAACCTGTGACCTTTCTGTTGGCATTATGACACAGGTTGGCGTTATGGCACTGGTGTGGCACAGGTGTTGTCCTTGATGGCAACTCACTCTGGTGACAGATCTCAGTTCAGGCTCTCAGAATGAAGGAAAAGATATATACGCAGGTTCACCTAGAAGAAGACGCGTATACACACGGGTTAGACATTCCAAAGGCGCGTATGTGTATACACGCACTTTCACGCAAGGAAAAGCGCATACATGTTGGAGAACTTACTTTTGGTCCGTGGTATTTAGTCCTTGGTAATTGAACCTATGGTTTTGGGCCATGGTATCTCATCAGAAGTGTTGATCCCAAGTATTAGGTCCATGGTATTGTTTTGTTATGGTTTTGTACCATGGTATTGTGAAAGGCCTAAGACTATAAAAGAGGAAGGAGATCATTTGGCAATTGATCATCTAAATTATTGAATATCTGATAATGTGCTAGATCTGGAATACTGGTGATTGGGTTATGGTGCATATTTGGATCTGAATGAAGGAGGAAATTGAGCGCAAAGAGAAGGATAAGTTCTATTGATGGGTCATAATCTTAAGGCTTGAATAATAGTATCTTTGTATGATTTTGATCTGTTATATGTGGCGCATGCTTGATCTATAAATCTGGTAATCTGGGTTAACTAATGTCTGAATATTTGAAAGAGTGAATTATCCTTTATAGATCTGTATGCAGGTTCAGTGAATCGAAGGCGCGTATACACGCTGGTTTTGTGAGTAAAAACAGCGTATACGCAGGTTGGTCCCAACACAGGAGCGTATGAACGCAGGTTTCTGGTTATTGAAGTAGCGTACGTCTCTTGAATTGTGTTCTAGCTGCTTCCATTTATTGTTGCAGTGTTCTGGGTTTAGAATTTGTTGTGTGGTTATTGTTACTGTGTTCTGGGTACAGTTGTCAGAGGAGTGTCGATTTGATTCAGTTTTAATTGGTGAAAAGGAGATTATTTGATGCAGAAATTCTTGATGATTGATTGATGTTAAAAATTTATGAAACGTGGTCCCTGGAAGAAAGAGAAGGTTGTAGCCTTCTGTAGGCCAGCACCTACGTACTAGTATCTTGGCTAGTGCAAGAGCTAAGGGGGTTGTAGCTCCCTTCCAGGAGAAGCTGGAGAACGAGAGAGGGTTGTAGCTCTCTGCAGGTTGCAGCCTGCGTACTGGTAAAGGACTGCACCAGTACAAAATCATTGTAAAAAGAAGTTTCTAATTGAAAAAGATAGAGACATATTGCAGCAGGTGGTTTTCACCCACATTGGGTTTCCACCTTACATCTTGTGTTCTTGTGTGTGACTGTCTGCATTTTTCCTGTTCCTAGTTATTGTTTCTATGGTTCTGACACACAGATTTAAAATCAACATTTGAAGATTAATTAATTTACAAGTCTGTAAGTTATACGCAAGTTTCCTTTACTGAAGTTGCATATATACGCTAGTTTGTCTAACTAAAGTAGCGTATACAAATCTGTGAAATAATTGAAAAGAATTGTCTTGATAGTACTGATTCACCCACCCCCCTCTCAGTATTATTTCCAACAATTGGTATCAAAGTAGGTCCTTTAGAAGAAGCTTGATCGCTTGAAGGAATATCTATCATCATGAGCAACTACGAGACAAAATCATCAATTAGGCCACCAATTTTTGCCGGGACCAACTTTGTCTATTGGAAGGTAAGAATCATAGCCTATCTTCAATCTCTTGGTACAGAAGTCTGGGATATCATAGATACAGGGTACACATTTCCTTCAGCCACTCCTACAGATCCGGCTGAGAAGAAGCAGTATGAAACAAATGCCAAGGCTGACAATACTTTATTAGGGAGTCTATCTCAAACAGAATTCGTCAAGGTTATGCAGTATAAAACCGCAAAAGAAATATGGGACAAGATCGTTTTGAGCTATGAAGGAGATGAACAGGTAAAATGAGAAAAACTTCAAACCTTCAGAATTCAGTATGAAAATCTCAGAATGCACAATGATGAAAGTGTGGCTAACTATTTCCTACGTATAGATGAGATTGTTAATTGTATGAAAAACTTGGGTGAAGAAATAAAAGAGGTTGTTGTGGTAGAAAATGTTCTAAGATCTCTGTCCTCTAAGTTTGAATCAAAAGTTTCTGCAATAGAAGAAAAACAAAATCTACAGAACCTTACCATGTCACAGCTGCACGGAATTCTAACTGCTTACGAAATGAGGAAAGGAGGACCATCAGACAGGAGAGAAGTTGCATTCAAGGCTTCAGGCAAAGGAGACTACTATGAGTCAGGACATATGTCAGAAGAAGAGGAAGAATCAAATTTTGTCAAGAAACTTCAACGGGGTGTTGGAAGATTCAGAGGTAAGTTACCTTTCAAATGCTTTGCTTGTGGAAGAGTTGGTCACTATGCTGCCAAGTGTCCTCATAAAGATAAGCTTGACAAAGGTAAGGAACCTGTTAGATGGAACAAGAAATAGAATGTAAATAAGAAAAGCTATTACACTCATGAAGACAGTGATGGACTTTCAAATAGTGATGAAGATGAACAAGGTAACAATTATAGACTTTTAATGGCTTTTGAAGATGATGATTTCTTGGATGCTATAGATGAAGAAGGTCTTTATGAAGAGATTTCTAAACTCAAAATTTGCTTAGAAGAAAAGAATATGATCATAGATACTCTCCAATTTCAACTTGCTGAAAAGGAAAAACATCATGAAAAGTTAGAATGTGAAATTGTGGGACTCAGAAAAGAGATTGAGAAAAGAAAAGCTCTTAATCTTAGATTTACTAAAGGATCTGAAACTTTATATGAGATTATCAAAGTGCAGCGTTCTCCACTAATCAAGACAGGTCTGGGATATAATGAAGAATCGTCTCTAGCGCAGAAGCCATCCACTTCCAAAAGTTATCTTGATGTAGCAAGGAGAAGTGAAAATATTGACAATCAACAGCAAAGGCACAATCCTGCTCACCAGGTAAATCAGGGACAATTTACCTCAAGAATGAACAAAGACTACCAGGTAAATCGAGGGCAATCTACTTTAAGGATGAACAGAAGCTACAACCAGCCACAGGTAAAACCTTCTCAATTTGCCTCAAGAATGGATGTCAACAGAAACTACAATCATTTGGCTGGTAGATTTGATAATCACAGGAGTTTCTTCAATGGCCAATGTTTCTCTTGTCATAAATTTGGTCACAAAGCAGCTCAATGTGTTGCCTATAAGACAATCATGACTAGAGAAGCTCAAAAACAAAGAAGTATGACTAGGATCATGAAAAGGACCTACAATAACTTTTCTTCTCTTGAAAATGAAATAGAATGTTCTATTTGTAACAATTTCGGTCATGAAGATTCTGAATGCAGGAGCAGGTTTCGGCAAACAACTCAGAAGGAGCAAGCCTCAAGTGTTAAAACATGGAGAATGAAAAAACCACAACCAGAAAGATGTGGTATAGCCTTATATGCAGAAGGGCAGGAAAATCAATGGTACATCGACAGTGGATGTTCGAAACATATGATGGGTGATAAAGAAAAACTTCAGTCATATAGTGCCTTAGAGAAGGAGAAGAAGGTCTCATTTGGAAATGACACCCCTGCACTCATAAAAGGTAAAGGTTCTGTTCTTTTAAAGGAAAAGGTCAAAGCAGGAAATGTTATGTATGTTGATGGCTTAAAACATAATCTATTGAGTGTCAGTCAAATGTGTGACCAAGGAAATGAGGTGATATTTCGATCAAATGGATGTATTGTTCGTGAGCTTGATACAGGAGAAACAGTGATCAAAGGCATAAGGACTCCAAATAATCTATACATTCTCAAGGGAGGACAAAAACAATGCTATCTGAGCAAGAATGATGAACACTGGCTATGGCACCGGAGATTGGGACATCTAAGCTTCTCACAGATAAGGAAAGCATGCAAATACTAGGCAGTTCATGGTCTTCCAGACATCAGAATTCCAGACAATACAATATGCAAATCATGTCAGTTTGGTAAGAAAACCAGAACTAACTTTCCTGAGAAGGAAGGATCAGCTAGCAGGTTACTTGAACTTGTCCATACTGATGTATGTGGTCCATCTAGGATAAGGTCACCTCGAGGAGAAGAATACTTTATATTATTCATTGACGACTTCTCTAGGATGTGTTGGATAGGACTTATGAAGCAAAAAGACGAAGCCTTCGAAAAATTCAAATCTTTCAAAGCCTTGGTTGAAAACGAATCAAATCACAAAATCAAATGCCTCAGGTCTGATAGAGGTGGGGAGTTTACCTCAAATGAATTTTTTGATTTTTGTGAAGAACATGGAATAAGAAGGGAATTCTCTACTGCAAAGACTCCTCAGCAAAATGGAGTAGTGGAAAGGATGAACAAAACGGTTCAACAAATGGCTCGTGCTATGATGGATAAGTCTGGAACTCCCGCAACTTTCTGGGGTGAAGCTACATTTGTTGCAGTTTTTATTCTCAACAAGACAAACGTTCGGGTGAATAGCACTCAAACTCTTCATGAGCTCTGGTATGATAAGACTCCTTCGGTAAAATATTTCAAAATTTTTGGAAGCAAATGCTATATCAAAAATACTGATGAAAATCTTGGCAAGTTTGAACCTAGAGCAGATGAAGGAATTCTCCTTGGTTACTCTCCCCACAACAAAGCTTACAAGTGTTACAATAAAAGGCTTGGAAAAATTGTTGAAAGTATTGATGTAGTGGTTGATGAAGAAGAAAACACTCCTAGGCAGGTAAGATCTGAATATTTTGAAGATGATGAGGACTATCCATCAACATCAAATCAGATTCATGATGAAGAAGAAACCCATGAGGCACCAGAAGAACAGATAAGGATAGAAGAAAAGACTCCATCTAGGTACATTCAGAAGAATCATCCAGAATCACAAATTTTGGGGCAAAAAGAGGCAGGTATACAAACAAGAAGAACAATTGCAAAAGCTTCAAGCTATTTGGCATTACTCTCCTCCACTGAACCTCAAAATGTAAGAGAAGCATGCAAAGATGAATGTTGGGTCAAGGCAATGGATGAAGAACTTGAGCAGATTGGAAAGAACAACACTTGGGAGTTGGTTCCTAGACCAAAAGATAAGAATGTCATAGGGACAAAATGGATATTCAAAAACAATTTGAATGAAAATGGGGAAGTTATTAGAAACAAGGCTAGACTTGTTTGTAAAGGGTATGTTCAACAAGAAGGAATAGACTTTGAAGAAACTTTTTCTCCTGTTACTAGAATTGAGGCCATCAGAATGTTCCTTGCTCTCTCTAGTTTTCAAAAATTCAAAGTATTTCAAATGGACGTGAAATCTGCCTCTCTGAATGGAGACTTAGAAGAAGAAGTGTACATTGAGCAACCAGATGGATTCATCCTTGGCAATGATCCAAAACTTGTATGCAGACTTAAGAAGGCTCTCTATGGTCTTAAACAAGCTCCAAGGGCTTGGTATTATCATCTGGACAAATATCTTCATCAACAAGGCTTCTCAAAAGGATCAGCAGATAGCAATATTTATATAAAAATTGAAAATGACAAATTGCTAATATTGTTTTGTATGTTGATGATATCATCTTTGGCAGCAATGAAGAAGCTATGAGTCAAAACTTTGCCTTGGTGATGCAGAAAGAATTTGAAATGTCCTTGCTTGAAGAACTGACATATTTTCTTGGTTTAAAAATCCAACAAAAAGAAGGCGGTATCTTTGTATCTCAAACCAAGTACCTCAAGCAGATCTTGAAGAAGTATGGCATGGAAGATTCGAAACTAGTATGTACCCCTATGGTTACAGGATGCAGCCTCAGTGCAAATGATGAATCAGCAGCAGTGCATCAACCAACTTATAGATCCACGATTGGAAGTCTGCTCTATTTAACAAGTACCCGACCAAACATCATGCATGCAGTAGGAATGGTTGGAAGATTTCAGGCAAATCCAAAGGAAACTCATCTTCAGGCAGTAAAGAGAATTTTGAAGTATCTTCAAGGAACTCAAAAATATGGCTTATGGTACCCTAGAGATACAGATCTCACACTTCATGCTTATACAGATGCAGATTTGGCTGGAAGCGTGGATGACAGAAAAAGCACTAGTGGTGGTGAATTCTTTATGGGTTCTAGATTAGTATCTTAGTTCAGCAAGAAACAGAGTTCGATTGCTTTATCTCCAGCTGAAGCAGAATATGTGGCTGTTGCATCTTGTTGCACACAACTCCTTTGGATGATGCAAACCTTGCAGGATTTTCAAATCACTTGTACTCCCCCTATCTCCATCTTTTGTGATAATACAAGTGCTATCAGTATCTCAAAGAATCCTGTCATGCATTCAAAGACTAAGCACATACCGATCAAGTATCATTTTCTCCGGGAACAAGTATTGGAACAAAAGGTCAAATTGGAGTATGTTCCCTCTAAGGAACAAGTTGTTGATATTCTCACAAAACCACTGCCCAGGGAAACTTTTGAATACCTCAGACAGAAGCTGGGGGTAGTTGATGCATCATCTTACTATTGAAACCTATCTGTTTCACAGAAATATGGGTGTACGCGAGTTGCATGAGGGGGATCCACGTACATACGCTGATTTATGCAGATACAGTCGCGTATATGGTGGTTTGAAGGAAATCAATAGGGACAGACTCTGGTTGAACAGAGTCTGATATGGGTCTGACAGAGACCATCTGGCACAGGTTCAGGGGGAGCAGATAAACTTCTAATAATGCATTGTTGGCATTTCATTAGAAGCCCTTGGTTCGAGTACACAAGTTGTTTGGGTTCAGATGGATCAGCTGCAGAAGGAGAACAGAAGGAGAGCATGGTTGCTGATCTGCATAGTGCTGTTGATATTAGTTATTGGTGACTTTCATAGTCTTGCTCTAGATATTTCGTCTCTATCTTTTAATATTATTATCAAGGTCATGTAACGGCCTATGTTGGTTTCCCCACTATGCCTGGGATGAATGTTGTAATGTTCTTGGTTGTCATATGTAAACTTCTGATGTATCCCCACTTGTTTGGGTGGATGATCCCCACTTGGTTGGGTGATGGATGTTGTATAGAGTCTTTTGGTGATAGGAAGGTCTTTTATGATGTATAAATCATTGTTCTTCATGAAGAACATCTTTTTGCAGATCTTGCCTACAGTCAGGGGGAGCATGGCTAGCACAGCAGAGCAGAGATTTCAGCATGTACTCAGGGGGAGCATAACCCTTTGCCCTTGATGACAAAGGGGGAGAATGACTTTGAGGATCTTGGGGTTGCCATCAAGTCCAAAGGGGGAGATTGTTGGCATTATGACACAGGTTGGCGCTATGGCACTGGTGTGGCACAGGTGTTGTCCTTGATGGCAACTCACTCTGGTGACAGATCTCAGTTTAGGCTCTCAGAATGAAGGAAAAGATATATACGCAGGTTCACCTAGACGAAGACGCGTATACACGCGGGTTAGACGTTCCAAAGGCGCGTATGCGTATACACACACTTTCATGCAAGGAAAAGCGTGTACATGTTGGAGAACTTACTTTTGGTCCGTGGTATTTAGTCCTTGGTAATTGAACCTATGGTTTTGGGCCATGGTATCTCGTCAAAAGTGTTGATCCCAAGTATTAGGTCCATGGTATTTTTTTGTTATGGTTTTGGACCGTGGTATTGTGAAAGGCCTAAGACTATAAAAGAGGAAGGAGATCATTTGGAAATTGATCATCTGAATTATTGAATATCTGATAATGTGCTAGATATGGAATACTGGTGATTGGGTTATGGTGCAGATTTGGATCTGAATGAAGGAGGAACCTGAGCGCAAAGAGAAGGATAAGTTCTATTGATGGGTCATAATCTTAAGGCTTGAATAATAGTATCTTTGTATGATTTTGATCCGTTATATGTGGCGCATGCTTGATCTATAAATTTGGTAATCTGGGTTAACTAATGTCTGAATATTTGAAAGAGTGAATTATCTTTTATAGGTCTATACGCAGGTTCAGTGAATCGAAGGTGCGTATACACGCTGGTTTTGTGAGTAAAAACAGCGTATACACAGGTTGGTCCAAACACAGAAGCGTATGCACGCAGGTTTCTGGTTATTGAAGTAGCGTACGTCTCTTGAATTGTGTTCTAGCTGCTTCTGTTTATTGCTGCAGTGTTCTGGGTTTAGAATTTGGTGTGTGGTTACTGTTACTGTGTTCTGGGTACAGCTGTCAGAGAAGTGTCGATTTGATTCAGTTTTAATTGGTGAAAAGGAGATTGTTTGATGCAGAAATTCTTGATGATTGATTGATGTTAAAAATTTATGAAACGTGGTCCCTGGAAGAAAGATAAGGTTGTATCCTTCTGTAGGCCAGCACCTACGTACTAGTATCTTGGCTAGTGCAAGAGCTAAGGGGGTTGTAGCTCCCTTCCAGGAGACGCTGGAGAATGAGAGAGGGTTGTAGTTCTCTGCAGGTTGCAGCCTGCACACTGGTAAAGGACTGCACCAGTAGAGAATCATTGTAAAAAGAAGTTTCTAATTGAAAAAGATAGAGACATATTGCAGCAGGTGGTTTTCACCCACATTGGGATTCCACCTTACATCTTGTGTTCTTGTGTGTGACTGTCTGCATTTTTCCTATTCCTGGTTATTGTTTCTATGGTTCTGACACACAGATTTAAAATCAACATCTGAAGATTAATTAATTTACAAGTTTGTAAGTTATACGCAGGTTTCCTAACTAAAGTTGTGTATATACGCTGGTTTGTCTAACTAAAGTAGCGCATACAAATTTGTGAAAGAATTGAAAAGAATTGTCTTGATAATACTGATTCACCCCCCCCCCCCCTCTCAGTATTATTTCCAACACTTTCACCTTCCTTTTCTCCTAATTTTTATTATTTTCATAAATAATTGTGCCAAAAATGTCTTTTCGCCTCTTTAACGCCTTAGTCATTGCCATTGCCGATTTCCTTAGCCATAAACAACCAAATGAACACCCCCTAGGATGTATTGCCCAACATTCAGCTTGGAATAAATTTCCCGTCAACCGTGGTATTATATATTTTTACATGGAATTTTCACCACGACTATAATAGAACCCTCCCCCTTGGGGGAAAACCTTCCTCAATGTTCAATCACATATACCTCAGTAACCTATTGAAAGAAGACATACTGCTCATGGAGATTTATAACACAGCTTGATGCAATATTTACAATGAATGATCTACTCAAAAGAAAAACGTCATGACAACATAACAAGATGACAAATAGACCACATACTGGAGATTTGTAACACAACTCATTACGGTATTTACAATAACCACATATGCACATTTTCTAAACTAGAAAATAAGGGATATGATGCCCATATCAATCAACAAGGGAATCTAGAGGATCACACCTCCACCCTGAAAGTAATACCAGGATTCACCTCCTTCCCAGAAAGTCCATAATCCAGTGCAAATTCAAATCTGCATCCAGTGTCCAGCGCTACAATCCTGCGCCACTTGTCCTCAGTGAACAGTTATTGGCTCATTGTTCCAGGGTACACTCCCAATGTGCATTTGATTCCATTTGGCAATTCTAATGACCAAAATAAATCCATCTGTGACCTTCCCTTCTCTGCTATAGAGTCCCTCAGATAATCTGGTCATCCCCTTCCGTGCAGTCACTCACCTTCCAAGTTCCGTTGGCACCCCCATTCTGGGCATTCCATCCCTTGTCAAGGATTCCTTGCATCAGAAGATACAAGAACCAAGGCATATCCCTACCTTAAAACCATCATATCCATCATATCATGCTCATGGAAATCAATGGACACTATTGGGTACCAGTGTCCCACAATGGCCCTCCTCCTGAAATGCTTTACCAACATATGGATGCATGTTCCAATTTCTTTCATTGTCGTTGCTAATTATTGATATCGCTTTCATCCACCCAACTGGGCATGTTCATGCTTTCCTATACCAAGCACATAACCTCCATTGGATTCAAAATAAATTGAAATAAACTCAAATTATAACTCATTGGTAGCTCATCAGTAAGGTACATTTGCAATCTTGTTCGCTTCCTGTCACAACATGTCAAACTAACATAGCTGACCAAATCAACATGTAAAAAAATATTTCATCAGGTTATCTCAAAACATAACCATCATGGATCAAAGTCATAAATCACATGTAACCATCATAAACCAGAATCATATATCACATGTAATCATTTATATACCATATTCATAAATCACATGCATAATAAAACTGAAATAAAATATCAATACTTATCCTTCATCGATCCTTACTTCTACCTTTTTCATTATTCCATACTCACACCATATCGATTGCCGCACCTAACAAACAACCAGTGCCTTCTCCTCAACTGTGTGTACACACACATAATGTGCATCCCACACATACAACCACACACATCATACCACACCATGAAATACATGCATTCACACCTTACATACAATGCATACACCTACACCTAGTGCACAACACAACACAATACATATGCCTATGCCCGGTATACGACACAACACAATATATGCATACACCCACACTTGGTGTATAATACAAGACAATACCTACTCATACGACCAATGCATGACATAACACAACACATATACGTCCACAATGTACATCACAAGACATACATTTACACACAATGTGCAACACCACAAAATGCATACACATACATCCAATATACAACACAACTCATACATCTATACCTGATGTACAACGCCACACAATACATGTACCCATATAGAGTACAACACAATGAATGCATATGTCATGATACCATGACTACACAATGCACATACATAGTACCACATGCCCGCAATACAGCATGTACGACATGCACTCAATCCCACACATACACCAGTGCCATATGTACCACACGTACACAACACCATCTGTACATTTCAACCACCTTCACATGTCTATACAATGTCATATATACTACACCACTTGTACAACGTGTAGACAATACAACATGTACACAGTACCACACGCATGACATGTACGTGACACCACATCATCACCTGCACACAGCACCACATGCACGACATGCACACAACATCACCTGCACACAGTGCCACTTGTACAACATGTACACAGCAACACATGCACACATCACCACTTGTACAATTATGCACACAACACCATATATACATAGCACCACATGTATAACATACATACAACACCACATGTACATAGCACTGCATATCCAACGTGTACATAGCATCATCTGTACACAACACCGCATATCCACAGTCACCTGCATGAAATTCCTTTATGATATTGTCAGTTTCATTCTCAATTAGGCAGTTTAGCAATATTCCTTCATGGTTTTTCCATAATAAATTTCCATCCATAACACAAAATTTAGAAGCTTTCATTTTTAAAAACCTACATTTAGTTCTGGACAATCCTGGGGGAGCACACAGGTTTTGCAATACATAACATATATCAGAGTACCGAGGGGATTGTTCAAAGGCTACATTGATCTTTGGAGTCGCCAGCTCCGGTTCACTGTCCAGCTGGTTAATGTCTAGGGCTTGGAAATTTGCTTCTGTCAGTAATTTGGCCAAGCCTTGCCCTTTTATTAGTTTTGTAGGTTTTATCTCAATGTCAAATTCCAAGATGTTGGCAATCCACTTTCCTCTTCTACCCTCTAAATTTTCTTGGGTGAGAATGTCTTTGACAATAGGACTTGGCACATATGCTGTAACATGGGAATAAAGGATATAAATCCTAAAGTCTTTAATGGCTTTGACCAAAGCATAAGCTTGCTTTTCCATGATTTGATACTTTAAAGGTGCATCTCTAAGAGCTTTGCTAAAGAAAGCAATTGGCTTCTCATTTCCTTGGTCATCTTTTTGCAATAAGACAGCAACAATAGTATGTTGGGAGGCAAAAGAGAAAATGATAAAGTCCCTGTCAAATTGAGGATTGGTCAAGACTGGGGTTTGGGTAAGGGCCAGTTTTATACCTTCAAAGGCTTGATTGGTTTCAACAGTCCACTTGACTTTTGAATCCTTTTTTAGCATGTTATTTAATAATCTGATTAGTTCTGCTAAGTTTGGGATAAACCTTCTTAAGAAATTGATTTTTCCCAAGAATCCTTGCAACTCTTTGACATTTCTTGGGTGGGGCATTTGTAGGATAGCATGTATCCTATCTGGGTCAATTCTAATGCCATCTTTAGAAATGATGTGGCCCAACAGCTTACCTTCCTCTAAACCAAACAGGGATTTCTTGGGATTTAAGGAAATTCCATATTTTCTGCATTTTAGGAAGATCTGTCTCAAATGTTTTATATGTTCTTCGTCTGATTTTGAGAAAGGTGTAAGGTCATCTAGGTAAATGACTAAAAAGTCATGAATCTCTTTGGAAAAAGCAATATCCATTGCTCTTTGAAAAGTTGCCCCTGCATTTTTCAATCCAAAAGGCATCTTTACATATTTGAAAGTTCCCCATGGGGTAGTGAATGTTGTTTTATCTTGATCATCAGGGTGCACCAGAATTTGATTGAAGCCTGAGAATCCATCCAGTAATGAGATCCTTGAGGCCCCTACCACTCTTTGGAGAATGTGATCCATCTTGGGTAAGGGATAGTTGTCTTTGAGGGATACTTGGTTCAGATTCCTTAAGTCCACACACAGCCTAATTTCACCAGTCTTCTTTCTTGTAGGGACTAAGTTGTAGATCCATTCAAAGAATCTGATTGGTGCTATGATGCCTGCCTTGAACATTTTCTGTACTTCTTGTTCCATTGCTGGGAGAAGCATAGGATTAATTCTCCTCAGTTTTTGTTTGAAGGGTTTTTGATCAGGCTTGAGAGGGATAGTGTGCTGGATTACAGAGGTGTCATAGGACTTTAGGTCCTCATAACTCCATGCAAAGACATCCTGGAACTCTTTAAAGAGGTCAATGTATTTAGGCTTTTGGTCAGGAGGTAAAGAAGCAGACAATCTAATTCTTTTGGGTTTGTCAATTGTACCTATGTTGCATTCTTCTATGGCTACATTTAAGGGCTGCATTTTTGGTTTTCTAGGAATGTCATTTGAGTCAAAGATGTCTTCTAGGGGAGTTAGGCCTGTTGGTAGAAAATTGTCTTTCAGCTCTATGATTTCAGTTTCAGCATTGGGCACTTCCTCACAATTGATTGATTGAATTTGCTGAATGTTGTCTATGTTGAAAATAGTTGGATTTAGTATTTGTTTTGCTGTTCTGGGTGATATTGGGTGAGCAATCTGTTGAAACTGTATTTGTGATGGACTTGCTCCATCAAGTATTTGTGATTGACTTGCTGTCTCAAGTATTTGTGATTGACTTGCTGTCTCAGTGTCAATATTTAATCCTGCAAATTCTTGTTGCAGAGTTAAAAACTGGTTTATTTGCTTGTCATCCTCAAATACTTGCCAATCATTAACATTTTTTGGAATGGAGGGTCTGTGTTTTACCTCAGCTGTAAAACAATGATGGGGCTTAAAAGGCAGCTTGCAGGTACTTGCAAAGGTGGCCAAACTATGAGCGTGCAGATTGTGGGTTCTAGGAATTTTAGTGATTTGGAATTCAGAGAAAAAGTTTAGTATCTCAGCCACAGCAGACCTATAAGTCCTTAGTCTTTTGTCATTGGTGACAAAGTTTCCCTTCACTTGTTGAATAACTAGATCTGAATCACCCATGACTGAAACCCTGGCAGCTTGTAAGAACTTTACTAACTTGAGGCCTAGTAAAAGAGCTTCATATTCTGCCATGTTATTAGTACATCTGAAATTCAATCTATAGGCTCTGCCTTCTGCATGACTATTTTCTTTATTGTGTACCCAAACTCCAGCTCCTGCCCCTAATTTGTTGACTGAGCCATCAAATTCAAGGAACCATAGAATATCCTGTTGGGAAGGAGACTTAATGATCTGTTCATGGGCTGGCAATGTGAGTAGCAGTTGTGGTTTTTCCTCTAGCTTGTCTTCTAGGACAGTTTTATCATTTGATTGGGCATGATCGATATTTTGAACAGCAGCAGTATCTAGTGTTTGATTGACTGTTGTCTCATGGGTGATAATTCTTTCATTTGAGTCTTCCTCCTGTATGAGTATCTTGGTTTCAACCTCACTTCTTGAGGGAGTAGTGGTGTCATTGAAGAGAATGTATGAGTCTATGTCTGAATGGATAGCATATATGGGAAAGTTTTGAGGCTTTTCTTCACTGCTGACCATGTATTTCATGAGTGTTTCTCTGTACAGTCTTTTTGGTTGCCCAAAAACAGAGATGGTGGCATATGACATGTCTAATTGCAGGGAACCTTGGAGTTTAGCTCCCCAAGATCTTGATAACAGCATCCCATATTTAGGTGGGATATCAGCAACTACCACATCCATTAGGATTGTCTTGTTTGGGTATTGAACCAGAGACACACATAAATCTTTTATGAGACCTAGACACTTGACTTGGCTGGAGTCAAAGGAAAACAGGTCCTTGTATGGTCTTGTTATGTCTAAATTCAATCTTTCCATGACTGCTTTTGGCATGAGATTGTGAGAGGCACCTGAGTCAAACATTGCATTATGTAGTATTTTATCATGAATGTGTAAGCTGACATAAAAAGGTAATACCCCTGTGGCTACCATTTTTCCATCCACTTCTGGGCCAAACAGTAATTCTGGGGTGTCATCCAGCACATTGACATCATCTTTGTTGCTAGTGAGTTGAAGGGACTTCTTGATCTGTAGTTTATAGATGTCATGTTTGGCTAGTTCTGAGAGAGGAATTGCTACTTTTAGTTTGCCAATTTCAGTTTCTAGGTCAAAAGGTTTTTCAGATTGGGCCTTGGGGTTAAGGATAATAGTCCTTTCCTTGTTCATTAAATCTTCTTCTTGATTTTTATCTTGACTTTGGGACTTGCCTCTTTTGCTCATCTCTTGGGGAGTAATCTTTAAATTGGGTTGAGAAGGTGAAGTGGCCACAGGCTGCTGTTTTAAGGACAATGGTTCAGTGATCTCCTCAACAATCACCTCTTCTGTAGGTGAATTTATTTTGTCACTAGGTTCTGTGACTATGACTCTTTCAGGCTGCTGATTATCCTTTATTTTTTCTGGCTGGTTTACATTCACAGTTCTGCTCCTCAACTTGTATTGTTTATGGACTTCATAAACAGCAGTGTCATAGCCTTGTTTAAAGTCAAAGGATTCGCCTGATTTAGTTTGGAACAGTTTGATTTCATCATCCTCATGATCTTCTTGTGTTAAGAAAACTTGACTTTCACCATCTAGACCCATTAAATTAATCTTAGGGTCTTCATTGGGCTCTATTGATGTGGAAGTTTCTGCATAATTTTCTTGGAAAGGGGGTCTTATGTCTTGATCAGCACTGGATTTGCCAATGCCTGGGTTTTGGGTTCTCCTAAAGTTTGGATTCCTAGGAGGGTTGTTTTGTGGTGGTTCCCATGATGATTTTCTTTCAACCGATTCCACTCTATCACCCAATCTTTTCATGCCATTGAGAATTGCATCTAGCTTTTGATCAAAGGCAGAGGGTTCCTCTTTGAAAGCAGTCCTCTTTTCCAACCTTGCCCTGTTTCTTTTGGCAATTAGGTTGGCTTCCACTGTGACAGCAACCCTTTGGGCCTCTGCAAGGGATTGAGGGTCTCTTTCCTTCAACTGATAGGCCATGTCAGGGTCAAAACCATCAGGGAATTTGTATAAGGCTAAATCAGGAGGAGGTCTTAAATTTTGTGGAATTGCGTTATATACATTGTTAAATCTTGCACAATACTCCAAAATAGTCTCTTGGGGACCTCTTTTGATAGTGTCATATTCCCCAAGTATATGCAGAGGATCTTTCTTCTTCTCCCATCTACTAGTAAAGGCTTGATACAATTCATCAGGAGTTGTAATGGAGTTTGCATTCAGGGATCTAAACCAAGTTCTTACATCCCCAGTTAGGCTTTGAACAAACATCCTCATTCTGACACTGTCATCATCTATTTCATAGGTCTCAAAATGGTCTTGCATCCTCTTAGCATGCTGGGCAGCTGTCAGAGGGCCATTGGAGTCAAAATATGAAATTTTTGTTTGGTAATCTTGGGGTAGAGCTGCAGCATTAGCTGGTATCTACAAAGGTGCATATCTGTTAGCCATATTTACAGGATTTAGAGGATTAACAGGGGCAGCTGGGATAATAGGAACAGTGGGTACCACAGGGGTGACAAGTAGGGGAGAACCTAGCGTGTTGGTCAAGGGGATATGTGCAGTGGATGAAGATGTGAGAGGAGGACTTTGAGATGTGGATGGTGAACTAGGGGAATTAGGGGTAGACCGGAAGAGGACCTTGCATGGGGTAGAGATAAGGCTGGGATGATCTGAATCTGAAGTTAGATCAGCAGGCTGCTCCTGCCTTTGCTGCCTCCTAATGTTTCTAGGGATGGTATTTGGATTATCAACAATGATGGGTGGGTTAGGGTCAGGATTTGCCCTAGTATGCCGTGGAATTTTCTTGGGAGCCAGTTTCTAACTATTTTTTGGGATTTTATAGGAAGTTTTTATATCTGTAAGGACCGGATAAAGATTTTGGAATGACTATATATATTTCAAAGCTAAGATGAAGATTCCCTAAAAAAGCTCCTCCCTAAAGCTGTCAGTGTGATACAGAAACAGTTTAAAGGCCTCTTGACTGATTTCAGGCTTGATAGTAGCTATGGAAGATAGATAGTATTTGAAAAATCTCAAGCATCCCCAGTGGAGTCGCCAATTATGTTAACACCCAGGTTGTTCCCTTTGACTCCCAAGGGAATAAGGCCGGGGTAACCACTAACCAATCTTTGGATTACAGTGCCTAGCCTCAATGTAATCAGAGAGGGCTCTCTCTTTATAATTTGTCTCTGTTCTGTGGAGATTTTAGGCTAGTTATGAAATGAGGGTGTTTAGTTTTATGCTTTGGTTGAGGGATATCTTTCTGTACTTGAAGTGTGCAATCTGCAGATGAGTTTATTTCATTGGGCAATGGAGTCTGTGGCTACAAGTGTTTAGAAACCTTGAGATGATTTACTGAAATTACAGGGCCACTTAAATATTTCATATGACAAAATTAGATTATGATGGTGACATGTGAACAACCAGTGAAAAGCATTTAAGAATTTTTCACTAAAGCTGGGGTGTGGGGAAGAGATAGATGCCTCAGGAGCAAACTTGAATTCCTGAGAATATTTATCACAGTGAGAGATATAGCTTGAAAGTGTAGCAATTAAGAATTACACCCTATTTACTCTATCTGGAAGAAAACATTTATAACAGCTTAGATTGAGTTCAGGGTAATCTGTGATTAAATCCTGGAACTATCCTTTTACTTTGCCATTAAGTGTAAAACATCAGAAACATGAAAGAACATGAAAACTAGAAAACATATAACACAGAGGTTAAAAGAAGACTTATTGTGCTATGAAACATGCAGGAATCCTGTAACAATCAGCCAGCCACCACAGTGCATCAAGGAACACAGAGCTTTGGAAATTCCATCCACCTTTTGTATTCTTTCTCTGAGAGTTATACAGCAACAGAAGTATAGAAATGAAATCAACAACAACCCTTGCAAACTCATGCGAAGGGGACTTTATAGAAATGTTTATACAAAATATCTCAAGCATTGAGTCATCTGAGAGAGAAAATATCTTCATTACTTCGTACATAAAAGTAGAAAAGAAGTTATTACAGCTTTGAATGCAGCATAACTGCTCTTTAAGTCTGTCAGAGGATATTTTGACCTTTGGAGGTCAGTGAGTCGGTTGAACCGCTTTGCTTTAATGCTGGAAAATGTGTCTTCACGTTTGCTGCGCTGTATTTTCTCGGCTCTGCCACCTGTGACTGTGTTTGCTGCTGTGGTGACCGAATAGCCCTGCTGAGTTGGCTCAGCCTTTCATCTTTCCTCTGTATGCTTATCTACCAAAATTTTCCCTGTGTATGATCACTTATAAATCGGAGGAAACATAAATTACAGGTTCTGGCTTGATAATATTATCTGTGTCAATTTATTCCAGACTTCCTGTGTGGGCAATTGGTGCTTGACAATTGCCTCTATGGTTTCATCTGCTTCTGTATATTTGTAAAAATTTGGAGGCACATCGAACAGATGATTGATCTCGTTCATGATAAAAAATAGGTTTTCCACCCTATTATATAGAGTTTGCCCTGATGCTGGCCCTGATTCTGCTGAAGTACTGGGCTGTCCTGCAATTTGACTTGTAGCAAAGGCATTGACCCTTTTAACATAGTTTTCATGGCTAAGCAGTCTTCCCACACTGCTTAGTAGACTGGGGAGGCCTCTGTTTTGCAATACTTGAAACCTGTCCATGAACTTGTTGATTTCGGTCTGCATATCTTGAGTTCTCCTTTCTAATGTTCCAACCAGGTTTCTTAGTGTCAAGACCCTTTTAACCATTGAGATTGTCTCAGTCCTGTGAGCAATTCCCATGGTGGCCAGTTGAGAGCTTGTCCTGTTATTCAATATGTTGATCATTCTACTGGCAACATCAGGCATGTTGCCAAGGCTTGCTCTTGCTCTGTGTATTTCCCTATTTGCCTTTGTAATGAGCACTGACTGCTCATCTATGGTCTCAATGAACTGCCATTGATCAGTAATGGACTAGCCAATGTTGGCCCAAAGGACTGTTTTGAGCTCTGCTGTCACCTTGTCTAGTGTGAGCTCTTTTTCAAGCTCAGCTATTCTCTTTTTAAGAGCTTTTATATCTCTTTCTTTCTCAGCCACATTCTGTTTGCTCTTATCATATCTTTCATTTACTTTAGCCAAAGATTCTTTGGCTTGATTAAGCTCTAACATTTGAGCTTCCAGGACTTGAATTTCATTTTGAAGCTTCTGCATATCCAGACTATGAGTCTGCTCTGTTGTTGGTGCAGCTGTTGATGTAGTTGGTGCTGTAGGTTCTGTTTGCTGAGGAGGAGGGGCAGTAGTTGGAGCAGCTTCCTCAAGGTTGATCACTTCAGGAGGAGGCTTGGAGGTTTGCCCTTCTTCTCTTTGTTTCAAGGCTGCCTGTAGTGCTGCTTTTGCAGCCTCCGATTCTCCCAGCTTTTCCTGAGTTTGGATTAGCTGCTTGTACAGAGATATCAACAAGGTTGTGGCCTCTTGATCATGTCTTTGCTGGGCAACATCATCTGTTTGAGGGTGAATTGTGGCTGGGAGTTTGATCTTTCTCCTCAAGGCTGCCATGTCTGCATCCCTCAATTTTAGTATCTCTTGTATGCCCTTGATGTCTGTGGGATCATGCCCAATCTCTATGATGATGTCCTCTAAGGACCTTATTCTGTTGTCCTTTGCCTGGGACGATGCTCTCTCCAACTCTAGCTGAGAGGCTGTATTGTTAAGGCTATTTTGTAGCCTGTAGTTATCCAATGTTTGGTCTGCCAAGGAAGCATAGACCATCTCACCCGTTTGCTTATTCAGTTCTATCTTGTCCATTGGGTGGATATCTTTGGCAAGGACTTTCAGGTTAGTCCTTAAGTAGTCAGAGGCAGATTTGGGCTGCACTGCTGTTGGCATAAAATGACTCATGATCATTTTGCCTTCCTGCACATCATATGCAGACATGAGTCTTTGTTGATTGGTGGGAGCCATATTTAACAAATGGTTATACAGCTGTATCTTGATGGGCTCATTTCTCCTCTTAATGTCGATGAACTGCTGTTTAATGCTGGGTCCACCTTCTCTTTGCTGATTTGAGGAACTTACTTCTCCTCCCATTGCTCTATCCTGTTCCTGTTGAAAGGAACTTGCTGATGCTTCCATGCTGGGTGGGACCATACCAAAAGACTGTCCTATTGGCATTTCTTCCTCTGAGAAGGGATTGATTCTCTGTCTTTTCTCCCCATGACTTGCTGATGTTGTAAGGGGAGTCTCCCTGTCCCTTTTCCTGCTTGTATCCTCCTTTTGTGGAGTTTGGAGGATTGATGCCTCAGCGGAAGTTTCTTGCCTTGGAGGCACAGTTTGTTCAGTGGATTTAGGGGCTTCCACTGTTTGCTCTTGCTGGACAGGTTGTTCCTGCCTTTTTTCTTTTTGTTGTTGTTGTTCTTCTTGCTGCTGCACTTCTCCCTGCTGCTCCACCTCTTCTTGTTGCTGCACTAGGGTTTCCATTTGCTCTTTTTTCATAGGAGGTGGTTGTTCCACCTGTTTTTCTTTGCTTTTGTTAGCTGTCTGTGGAGTATTCATGGCAGCTTGCTGATGTGTTGTTGAGGCTGAGGCAGCTGCTCCAAGTTGTCTTTTGTATGTGAGGGGGACCTGTCCACAAGTTTCTAAGTCAGTTTCCTTTTGAATATTTCTGGCCTCTCTTTCTAGCAGCTCTTCACTAGTAATTTCCTCTTCTAGGGTGCCCTCTTCCCAGCTCAATGCATTGGCATACTGCTCAATCTCAGGCTGCCTCACATGTGAATAGGTACCCAATTTGTATCTTATCCTCCTGAGGGAAACAAAATGATTAGGGTCATAGGGTATCCACTCAAAACTAGTTTGCAGTTTGAGAGCCTCTAGGATACTATTTGCCTCTTTCCATCCCTCTTCTTTTTTGTTATATAGGAAGGGGCCCAGCTGGCTCCTTACCTTCAACTGTGCGTTCTTGTTCTTACTTTGGAAGTGGAGGTAGTCGGCATTCCCAAATTGCCTGAAGTATTCTAGGGCAAAAAGCCTCATGGGGACATACCTTGGCAGCCTAAAAGGCTTCAACTCACAGCCATATACTCTAATGACTGTGTGGTCTTGGTAAAGGTACCAATTACCAATGCTGTAGGTTTTGTTTAGATGGAGAATTCTCCTCATGTCATCAGTTAACCTTGGAGGAGGAACACCATACAATAATGTCATAGCTGGATGTATGAATAAGTCTATGAACTCACAGTATGTGTATGGTGACACAGAGGTGCAATGAAAAACAGAGGTCCAAAACACAAGTGACCTTGGATTCCCCTGGGCATTAACTTGTTTCAGGGGAATGAGGAAGCTGCCTGGTTGATTAAACAAGAATAGATGGTAAATGTAGGAAGTATATCTGAACAGTCTTTCCCTTTGCAGATTCATCAGCTGGTCATGGATCCTATCTGCAATATATGTGGCATAGTCATAATGTACAGCTGGAGGCTTTCCAAGAGAGAATATAGACAGCATTGCCATTATAATTTCATCCACATCCTCCATTCCCTTGAACCCTAGGACATAGCTGATCAAATCCACTAGCATTCTGCCCAATTCATTTAAGTAAGCATATCCAATAGGAGGAGTTCTGATGGTTTCAGAGCCTGATTGTACAAACAGCTGGTTGATTTTGATGATCTGGTCATTTGACAACTTATTCCCCTTCTTTATCAAGTTCTGCATGTAGAGGGGGGTCAATGGTTTTGCAGTGTGGAAATGCAGCATCTCATTTATGCTCTCTGGGGTGATATGGAACAGAATTGAGCCTGTAGGGCTGAGGACAGCTCTTTGGCATGGATCATAGCACTCCTGGCATCTGTGGATCAATTCAGGCATAGGATTTACCTAGGGGAGGTTGTAGATGGGCAAGTTTGAGTCCCAAATTCCTAGGATGTCAGCCCCACTAAGGTGCTGGGCTTTCAACTCATTTAGCAACTGAATATTATATTTAGATCCTAATGGAAACCAGTCTAACATTTGATAATCCATATCTCTCAGAGCTTTCCATTCTAACTCCCTGTGAGGGGCATTGAGAGGCTTGATGTTCAGTGCAATTGGAGTTTCCATGGTCTATTGAGCTTCTGACTTGCAAGTGAACTGGTTGAAGTAAACAGCACAACACAGAGGTGATTACTTGCAATGAAAGTGTGAATTTCAGGGACCAGAGGGTGAAGTGGGCACACAGCAATTGAAATACTGTTTGAATTACGAATAAGACCAATGTCTGGTCTCACTCTGTCTTTTGTGGCAGGTTTTTTAATGGATTGACCAACTGTCTCACGATTGCGCGAGCAGTTTACAGTTTTTGATAAGAACTCGGGAAATCAAGGCTCAGTTGGTGGTTTTCGAGTTTGCAGTTGGAAATAGAGGCTTTGCAGAGGGAGTTTGCCGGTAAAATGATGAGTTTTAGTGTCCTTTGAGCCTTCTGAGTAATTTACAGACAATTCAGGCCTATGGAGGATAAATGATGAGAAATACCTGGTAAACAGCGAGCAGTGGTCGTAAATGTGGGCAGGATTGGTGCTCTGGAGGTCTCCAGGTCGATTCCAGCGGGGTGCCGCAGTTTTGGACGTAACAGACCATGCAGCGGAAACAATAGCGAATGAGCGAAAAAGTATGTAAAACGTGATTTTTGGCCAAAATATCGACCTTTTGGCAATTTGGCGCTTTTTCTCGGATGACGTCAGCATGACGTCATAGGGTGGGGTCAAGCTCGGATGACGTCAGCATGACGTCATCGGGTGAGGTGGTGAGCTGCTATTGGTCCACGGGGATGATGCGGTGGCAGACACGTTGGCACAGAGGCGGACAAAAGTACTGATGCGATGGCGACGTGGTTCTGACGTGGGCATGACGTGGGACCAGCAAACCGGGCGGTAAGTGCCATAGTGGTTACGGTTAAGTGCCATAGCGGTTACGGTTTCTCGGAGCGCTTACGATACGGCCCTGGTTTTGTCAGAGGTCGCGCCGAGAGCCTTGAACGGGTGACGCGTGGCCGAGGACTGACGTAACCCTTCGTCATTTTCTCGGGCGCTAATTGTCTGTCATGGGGGCCGCTCCGATATCAATGAGGGCCGTCGGATCACATGGGTCCGATCCGACGGTTGACGGAAGGGCGATGTGATTGGAGGATACGGACGCGGGCGGAGGAATAAACAAATATTTCTTTTGGGACACGTGCTCAGCGGGAAAGATTTAGATATGGTATTTTTCAATGTTTTTCAATAAATTTCGAAAAATCAAATATATGCGCCAACTTTGGTTAAGCGGAAAAAGTGGGTTTTTGGGTTTTTTCATAATTTCAAAGGGGTTATGGGTAGGAAGGGGTTTTTATAGGGTTTTTCTTTGCAAATGGCGGTTTAATGAGTGGAATGACTTGAAACAAGGGAGAGAGATGAGGTATAGGTTCATCAAAGTGACCAGATGTCATTTTGATTCCTTTTTAGAGAACATATGGCTATAATGCCAAGGGGAGGGATATTTATACAAAATTTGGGGTTTATACACCATGGTGTTAATACTAGTAGGGGAAAGGTAATATAGGGGATTTACATAGTAAAGTTAGAGTTAATATAGGGGAGATGTGAATGAGGGGGAAATCACTAAGTTTATTTGAAACTTACTTAGTTTAGGGAGTAGATCAAAATGAAAAGAATTTTTAGACAAGAAATGTGGCTTCTAAAAGATTAAGAACCACCATGAAGCCATAATCTCTTCCATGAATCTCTGCTGATGAGGGAGTGTTAGTAATGAAATGGAAAAGGGGAAGAAGGGAGGTTAGACATGCTTCTTGCTTGCTGCAACTTGATGAAGAATGACACCTTCTCAATTCACTGATTTTGCTTTGGTATACAAAGTTAGCATACATGCAACTTATAAGAAATGACCTTTCTGCAACCCCAACTGCCTACCCATCTATTTGCCTAGCATTTTTTATTTCTTCTTGGAGGGTGCACTTGGACTTGCAGACCCTCACTTGCCTTTTCTTTTCCTTGGCTTTTTCTTTTGTTTTTCTATCTACTTCTACGCTTATTTCTTCCAAGGTCCCAGATTAAGCTGTTGGGAGCCTTTTTTCTCTACCTAAACTACTTGTCTGCCAAGATTAAACAGTTTGGACAGACTCCTTTCTCTATTCTACAACTGAAAATTTAAAACATGACATGATCCAGATTAGACTGTTGGACCATCCATCAAAATTTGAGTCCATACCAAGCTATAAGCACAGATTGTATTCTTATGGAAATATGTGATCTTTGCATCATCAAAGCAGAGCATATTTGGACCTTTCATTGCCAATCATGAAATATGAAACCTATTGGTATAGGTAGCTAACAGATCTGACCCCTGTAAGCTACCACTCATGAAATAAACAGGTTGTTCATTAACATTAGTATCCTTCTGTGTCTGTACAACCGCGATAGATTAATTTCAAATGAAAGTATAAAGTAGGAAATGTTTGCCATAATCAGGACTAAGCAATGCAAGTGTGTCAACAATAGCTTGTTTAATATGAGAAAAAATATATGTTTCCCTTTTTTCCCATTTATAAATTGAATATTTCTTAATCATCTCTTGTAATGGTTTAACTATTTGAGCATAGTAATAGACAAACTTGTGCAGGAAATTAATATTCCTTAAGAAACACTGCATAGCCTTCTTATTTAATGGGAATGGGATCTGAGTTATAGCTTTAACCCTTTTGGGGTCGACTTTGATTCCACTCTTTGCAATGATGTGTCATAAGATAGTGTCTTTTGACACACTGAAGATGTTTTTCTTTGGATTGAGTGAGATCCCATATTTGCGACACAACTCAACTATTTGTTTCAGATGACGCACACGATTTGATCTTCTTTTAGAGAATACAATTACATTATCCAAATAAAAAACTATGCTTTGGTCAATCATGCCACGAAAATTGATGTCCATTGTTGTTTGAAATGTAGCACCAACATTTATAAACCTTAATGGAATGCGCTTAAAGGATAATTTTCCCCACTTGATCCTCAAGGTGGTTTGAGACGATCTGGTTCTATCACTATCACTTGATTATAGCCAGAAAAAGCATCTAGCAGTGAGAACATCTCAGACCCAGATACTGTTTGGAGGATTTGTTCCATGTATCTCACTGGACTTATTTTTGGCAGGGACCAAATTCGAAAACCAAGTAGAAAGTCTGACCTTGAAAATCATCTGAGCATCCAACAACTTCCTCATCTCCTTTTGAATTAGGGGTTCCAACATTGGATCAACTATCCTTAGCTTATGTTGAAAAGGTTTCATCCTTTCTTTAATGGGAATGACATGTTGGATAATACGAGTATCATATGTCTTCAAGTCATTGTATGTCCATGCAAACACATCTTGGTACTATTTGAATAGGCTCCTGCAAAGCCTTTTCATGCTCATCCTCCTTAATGGTGGCATATTTAAACACGTATGCATTAGCCATAAAATGTAGTATCTATTGGTCATCATTGAAAACATGAAAATTAGTGGCGTTATTAGGCACAGATGGTTTATATATAATTTCTATAGAAAAACCATTATTCAAAGGTGACATTCCAGTGGTTGCATTAGCTAATGTATCGACTGCAACATTTCTAAGTCTAGGAATAGAAATAATATTAAAAGCTTTATAATCAGTAATCAATTGCCATAACTCTTGTTAGTAGTTTTTAAGATTTGGTGAAACACAATGGATACTATCTTGTACCTGTTAAGTAACCACTTCTGAGTCACCAATTACCTTGAGCAACTCTACCTTTAGGTCAATGGCTTTCTTTAACCCAAGCACGAGTGCTTCATATTTGACAATATTATTTGTACACTCGAACTCCAAATGACATGATAGGATGTACTTCTTATTACATGGGTCTATGAGTATGAAACCATATCCAGATCCATCCTGTGTTTCAGAACCATATAAGTACATAGTTCATATATTATTAACTACTAAATAGGTTTTTATACTATTATTACTATTATGTACATCTATATTACAGGATTCATTAGCACTAGTCAGAGTACAAAGAAGGAGCTCCAATTGTGTATCTAGTGGGACAGGTGATGGTTGTGCTTGATAACACCCATGATCAACTTCTAGGAAATAATTTCCAAAGAAAATATATGGAAAGGCAACAAGATCATTATGACCCTCAAGTGGTGTCACAACATATTTCATTGTATGGTTCACTCTCCTCCCAAATCTGGTTGTTTTTTCCCTTATATGGAACCCATAATTGTGACCAATCTGTAGAAAAATACCCTTGTAACTTACCAGACCAGTCTATACTCAGGAGTACACCATAATCTTCAGGGATTTGCACAATTACAATGTTTATGCACTAATGTACCCGGTGATCAGATGATAATAATAAAATTCTTGAGTTCACCAATAGCTTGGACAAGCGATATGTCTAGCTAGATGATTTGTGCATCAATTTTATCACATTTAGCGTTAATTTACTTAGTAACATATAATGGCATTACATTTATAGATGCACCTCAATCAACGAAACAATTGTGGACATTGTATTTAAATATTTCAAAAGGGGGGTAGAGATTGTTAACATCTAAAGTTACAACATTAACTACAAATTCAAGAGTTCCAGAAGACTTATCCAACACCTTTTGAGAAGTAGAAGCTTTTTCACGAAATGAAGGCTATGAGAAGGCTTGGACAAGAAGTTCATGCTGGCATGCTAACTTTTCCATCTCAAATATGGAAATGTTGGCGTGAGCTCTCTTCAAATATTTGACCATGTAATTACCAATAGTTTCATTTTTAGCAGGCAATGCTGAAGTTTCTGGAGTAGATGGATTTGAAACTTTTGGAGTGATAGACTTATTTTTACTATTGGTGGATTTAGACGCAGCAACACTATTGATCATTGGTTGTCATTGATGTCAACCCAAGCAGCACCAAGGGCTACCCCGATCTTGCATTGGCATTTTGACTTGACAACTTACTCTACTAATTCAAGGATCTTCTAGATGGATTCTACTCGTCGATATGTTTCCGTTGATATATGGCACGCCAAGTAATTCTTCATGGTTTGAGAGATATTCATGTTTGATGTTAGTAACCCCAGTTAGTGGGCTAAAACCCTATGGGGTTGTGTAATGGCACTCATAATTGGTTGTCGTCATTGAATAGTAAATAATTATTAATACAAAAAAAAATTCTCCTAAAATCCCTCCAACGTTCACTTGTTGAGGACCCTCTCAACTCAAGACATTCATATAAATAATGACCCTCATATCCTCCTCTAGTAGGGATTTTGTGGCTTCAAACAAGTCATCATGGAATTTTCGCCATAATATATATATATATATATATATATATATATATATATTATTTTTTTTTCCCCTGCGAGGCTTCAAGATTTGAAATTAAAACCCATTTGAGCCAAAATCTTGATGAACCTCGTGACCAAATTTCAGATCTTGGTTTGCTATATTTTCGGATATATGATCTAAGGAAGTTATGGTTTTTACAGGCTCCTGAATTCCATGTCAAACAGGTGATGTTAGGAAAAATCATCATAACTTTCTCTTTGAGCATTGGATTCAAATGTATTAAATAGTCATAGAAAGAGGATGGATTGTAATTTGTTGAGTAGCGCTTTCAAAGCCGAAGGTCATAACAGTCACACGTGGCACTTCGTACAAGTTCGCTCTACTGAACTAGTTTATAATCAGACCATTGTGGGAGATTGGGAATAACTCTTTCTTGAAGAACCCAATCTTGATCAGACCTATGGGGTTGGAAAGAGTACTTAGAGGGCTACCACAAGACAAAATTTCCGACCCTGGAGATCCGAAATTACATAGATACAACATATTCAATATAGAGCTCCTAGAAGGCAAGAAAAACAATGCATTCAAGGATCACTGCAGTAAGGACCACACATCAACAGTCAAGGGTAAGTCTCCTACAACAAGGTATATATGATTAGTGTTTACATTTTAAATATGAGTATCATATCTGACATATGTTTTTGCAGGACAACGTAAGTACATACCGGGTCTCGGTTATATCTCTATGTCTCGATATGTCACAGTTAGTTTTGATACCACATTTCGGATGTCCTATTCTTGATACTACACATTTGATGCTACATATTCTTGATGCTACACCAAGTCTGATAAATCTATATGATATTGTAAATTCATGTTACTTGTCCTGTCATAGTTGATAGAATGGTCTTTGTTGTTGTACTTAGAACTTGGTCTATGACAAGTCTAGGGTTTGTCATAAGCTTTTATTGTATATATCTTTAGGTCAGTTTTGGATATAGTCTTGCATAGAGTCTAGCCCTATATCAAGAGTGGGAGTCTTTGTCTACTGCTGCAACACGTCAAAAACAAAAGTGACAAGCACACTTCAGGTACGCATTGTAATTTTAATTTGTATTTATTCATTATTATGCACTTACATGTGTTTTGGAAGTAGAGGTAAGTTAAAGAGTATTTTATTTTCTTTTGGGATTGGTTTCACCGGGAAAATTTTGCATGCAGGTAGAAGAAGATTCAAGTACAACTTCAAGTAAGAATTCAAGAGCAGAAGTATCAAATCAAAGGAAGCATTGCAGCAGGACATCCTTTGAAGACATGACATCCATCCGTATATTGTGAAGAAGTGTCAAGGCCAAGAGTCATCATTGTAAAGTTGTAAAAGTGTCATCATTGGAAGAGTCATTATTGTAAAAGAGTCAATCTTCCTAGAGTCTAAAGGAATTATTGGGAGGTATAGGAGTCTATGTTGGTACGGTGTCATGGTTGGGTTGCAGGTCATAATGTGATTGGTCGTTCGGTCAAAATCATTGTAAATCATATTGTATCATGGATTGTTGTCCCTGGTACGGGAATCCACACTCTTGTCTCATTTCAGTCATTATAGGTTTGGCAGGGAGGTGCTAAGCTAGTGCATGAAGTCGCCTACAGGTTGGAGCCTGTGAACACTTCATGGTGGTAGGTTGGTCTAGGATGTTGGGGCATCAATTCAGTTGACTACAAAAGAAACCATGGCGTTGGGGCATCCTTCTAGTGGGAGCTGGAGAAGAATGCTTTTCTAGAATTCTAGGAAGTTGTACTTTCATTTCAGTTGGGGATGAAGATTAAAGAATTTATTAGAAAAGCCTTCAGTGGTTTTTGACCCAAAGGGGGTTTTCCACCTAAAATTCTTGTGCCTATTGTGTTATTTTATTTACTGTTATTACTGCATAAACATTAATAATAATTGAATATTAACTAATGCTTTGAAAATATTTAAAAGTGCTAATTGTTAAGGAATACGGATTCACCCCCCCTGTCAGTATTTCCAACAATTGGTATCAAAGCTTGGTTCCTTCAATAGTAGTCTAACAATTGGAAGGATATCATGGAGTATACTAAGAATAGAGTTCCTTTGTTCAATGGAAATAACTATGCACTTTGGAGTGGAAGAATGCAGGTTCATTTGCTGGCACAAGGATATAAAGTATGGGAAATCGTTGACAAAGGCTTCACACCGACCTAGGATGAACAAGGTAGGAAAAATATGATATATGATGCAAAGGCTAAAGATCTTATTATCAGTAGGCTTATTGAATCTGTTTATCTTAAGGTATTGAGTTGCAAAACTGCTAAAGAGGTATGGAGCAAGCTTGAAAATATATATGCAGGTGATTCAAAGGTGAAAGAAGCAAAGCTTCAAATTTTCAGGGAAAAATTTGAGCAACTCAAAATTAGGGAAGATGAATATATTGTTGCATACTTTCAGCGTGTTGATGAAACAACAAATACATTGGAAGGTTTGGGAGAACCTGTTGAAACGAAAATTGTTGTCTGAAAGATCCTCAGAACCTTGCCAGCAAGATTTAACCCTAAGGTATCTATCTTGGAAGATAGATTGAATCTGACCAATCTCAGCATAGATGAATTGGAATTCTTACGGCATATGAAATGAGGATTGAAGAAGAGGATGGCACATCTCACTTAGAAACAACATTTGCCGCATCCAAGAAGAATAGTAAGGAAAAGCAAACTCCGAAAGAAAAAACTTGCAATTGTAAGGATGAGGAAAAGGAAGAAGATGAAGAAGAATTCTCAAATAAAGAGTTTGTCTACTTCACGTAGAAAATGAGAATAGGTACGGGAAAATTCAAAGGTAAACTTCCATTAATATGTTTTGATTGTGGTGAGGTTGGGCATTTTGCAGCCAAATGTCCTCACAAAAATGAGGTTGTTACGAAAGGAAAGAAAAGTCCTAGGAAGTTCAACAAGCAAGGCAAGAAGAAATGGTTTAAGAAAAGTTTCTTCTCCAAAGAAGATAGCTCCTCATCCGAAGAAGACAGTGATAACGAAGAAGAATTCAATGGAAGAGTATTGTTTATGGCCAAGCACAATAAGCAAGAGGCACTCGACGAAGAAAAAGAAATCACTAAGGTTGAATTTCAAAACGAAGTAATCAGGGTTATCAAAGAGCTCAAGGCTGAGAAGAAGCACGTCAACACTCTTGAAGATGAATTAAAGACAGAAAAGGAACAGGTCCTAAATCTTAAAATTAAGGTTGAAGAATACAAACGAATTGAAGAATCGCTGAAGAAAGAATTAAAGGAAAGCAACAAGGAAAGAAAAGAATTGGACGCTGAAATAGTTTCTTTACGAAAGGAAGGAAAAAATGGAAAATTTCTTCAAAACTATGCCAACAACTCAAAGAATTTGGATGAACTCATCAACAACCAGCAATCATGCAACGACAAGACTGGTCTTGGTTACAAAGAAAAATTCAAAAAGGAGTCAAGTCCTTCTATGACTACTAAAGAAGATGGATATGCAAAATCTACCAAGCATGTAGATCTCCCAGCTAGATCAAGAGATCAATATTCGCAGGAAGACCAACTAACATCAAATACTTCAAAATATTTGGAATTAAATGCTACATCAAAAGAAAAGACAAAAAATTGGGCATGTTCGATTCCCATGTTGACAAAGGTATTTTCGTTGGTTATTCGCACAAAACAAAGGCTTATAGATGCTATAATCTGAGGCAAAAACAAATAGTTGAAAGTATAAATGTTACTTTTGATGAAGACTGTGAGATCATCTCTTCAAGAAAATCTGAGGGGCTTGAGGTAGAATCTGTGAAGGATGAAGAAGAAGCTCCAAAACAAGACCAATCAAATAAGGAAACACCAGTTAACCAAGAAGAAATAAGAAATGATCAGCAAGATGTACAAGACATTTCTCCAAAAGTTTCAAAAGAATGGTACCAAAAGAATCATCTATCAAATCAAATCATCGACAACATAAATGAAGGAATTGGAACCAAAAGAAGTCGACAACTTCGTTCATCACAACAAGCACATCTTGCCCTTTTAGCAACTTTTGAGCCTCGCAATTTTGAGGAAGCTAGTCAAAATGAACACTAGGTAGCAGCTATGAATGAAGAACTAGATCAAATTGAGAAGAACAACACTTGGGAATTGGTTCCATGACCAAAGGATAAAACTGTTATTGGAACTAAATGGGTCTTCAGAAACAAATTTAATGAGGATGGACAGGTTACCAGGAATAAAGCAATATTAGTCTACAAAGGATATGCACAAGTTGAAGGAATCAATTTTGAAAAAATATTTTCTCCCGTTGCCAGAATGGAAGCTATCAAGATGTTTTTCGTATACGCTGCTCGAGAAAAATCAAGGTCTACCAAATGGATGTTAATTCAGCCTTTCTAAATGGTGAATTGCAAGAAGAAGTTTACATTGAACAACCCGAAGGTTTTCTTCTCACTGACAAAGAAGACTATGTCTGCAGATTAAAAAAGGCTCTATATGGTCTCAAGCAAGCTCCTAGGGCTTGGTATGCTCGTCTTGATAGATATCTACATCAATAGGGATTCAAGAAAGGAAGTGTTGACAACAATCTTTATGTGAAAGTGGATCGAGATAACCTAACACTTATCAAAGTATATGTGGATGATATAATCTTTGGAAGTAGTGATGACATATTAAGTAAAGACTTTGCCACAAAAATGCAAAGTGAGTTTGAAATGTCTATGCTTGGTGATATGACATACTTTTTGGGGCTTCAGATTTCTCAGCAGGATAAAGGAATATTCATATATCAAACCAAGTACATCAAGGAAATGCTCAAAAAATTCCAGATGAAATATTGCAAGCCAGTGCTTACCCCCATGATAATAGGTTGCAAGTTAATCTTAGAATATTCGTCAAAGGATGTGGACCAAAGGTTGTATGGAACTATGATTTGTAGTCTCCTATATATGCTAGCCTCCTGGCCTGATGTGATGCAGGCAGTTGGACAAGTAGCAAGATTCCAAGCAGCACCAAAACAATCTCATATTATTGTCGTCAAAAGAATTCTTTGATATCTTAAGGGCACATCAGAATATGGTCTATGGTATCCCAAAGGAAATGATCTAGTTATCCAAGCTTATACAAAGGCAGATTGGGCAGGAAGTGTTGATGATCATAAGAGTACCAATGGAGCAACATTCTATCTAGGTGTTTGTCTTGTTTCATGGTTAAGTACAAAGCAGTCTTCAATCTCGTTATCCACAGCAGAAGTAGAATATATCACGGTAGCAACTTGTTGTACAAGAGCTCTCTGGATAAAGCAAACTTTGCAATATCTTCAAGTCAAGTTTGATGAGCCTATTCCCATCTTTTGCGATAACATGAATGCCATCAGTATCTCCAAGAATCCTGTGATGCATTCCAAAATGAAGCACATTCCAATTAAATATAATTTCGTTAGAGAGAAGGTCGCCGAAAAGAATATCAAGATTGAATATGTTGGCACAAAGGAACAAATTGTTAACATCTTTACCAAACCATTACCTCATAAATCATTTGAGTATCTTCGCCAAAAGCATTGGATTCTCCCAAGCTTTCATTAGACTGTTTCTCTTATCTACTCGAGTAGAAAGGGGGAGTGGAGGTGTGTACAAGTCCGCAAGATGGTTGTTTGTCAGGGAGAGTTACCCTTTTCCATTAATGACAAAGGGAGAGAGAAGGCAGTAGGAAGAGTTTTCATGATCACAGGGGGAGTACTTATGTTTCCATCAATGCCAAAGGGGGAGATTGTTGATCAATGGTTGTCATTAATGTCAACCCAAGCAGCACCAGCGGCTACCACGATCTTGCATGGACATTTTGACTTGACAAATTACTTTATTTTGAGTCAAGGATCTTCTAGATGGATTCTACTCGTCGATATGTTTCCATTGATATATAGCACGCCAAGTAATTCTTCATGGTTTGAGAGATATTCATGTTTGCATTTAGTAACCCCAGTTAGTGGGCTAAAACCCTATGGGGTTGTGGCATGGAAATCATAATTGGTTGTGGTAATTGAATAGTCAATAATTAATAATAATAAAAAATTCCCCTAAAATCCCTCCAATGTTCACTTGTTGAGGACCCTCTCAACTCAAGACATTCATATAAATAATGACCCTCATATCCTCTTCTAGTAGGGTTTTTGTGGCTTCAAACAGGACATCGTGAACTTTTTGCTATAAATTTTTTTACTGTGAAGCTTCAAAAGATGAAATTAAAACCCATTTGAGCCTAAATCTTGGTGAACTTCGTGACCGAATTTTAGATCTTGTTTCACTATATTTTCGGAGATATGATCTAAGGAAGTTAAGGTTTTTGCAGGCTCCCGAATTCCATGTCAAATAGGTGATGTTGGTAAAATCATCATAACTTTCTCTCTAAGAATTGGATTCAAATTTCATAAATGGTCACAGAAAGAGGACGGACTGTAGTTTGTTGTGTAGATTTTTCAAGGCCGAGGGTCACAATAATGACACGTGTCACTTCATACAAGTTCACTCTACTGAACCCATCTATAATCAGGACATCGTGGGAGATTAGGCATAAATCTTTCTTAAAGAACCCAATCTTGATCAAACCTATGGGGTTGGAAATATGACTTAGAAGGCTACCACAGAACAAAATTTCAAACCCTGGAGATCCGAAATTACATAGATAGAACATATTCAATATCGAGCTCCTGGAAGGCGAGAAAAAACATGCATTCAAGGATCACTGCAGTAAGGACCACACATCAACAGTCAAGGGTAAGTCTCCTACAACAAGGTATGTATAATTAGTGCTTACATTTGAAATATGAGTTTCATCTCTAACATATGCTTTTGCGGGACAACATAAGTACATACAGGGTCTCGGTTATATCTCTATGTCTCTATATGTCACAGTTAGTTTTGATACCACATTTCGGATGTCATATTCTTGATACTACACATTTGATGCTACACCAAGTCTTCTAAATCTATATGATGTTGTAATTTCATGTTACTTGTCTTGTCATAGTTGATATAATGGTCTTTGTTGTCGTACTTAAAACTTGGTCCATCACAAGTCTAGGGTCTGTCATCAGTTTTTATTGTATATATCTTTAGGTCAGTTTTGGATATAGTCTTGCATAGAGTCCAGGTCTATATCAAGAGTGGGAGTCTTTGTCTACTGCTGCAACAAGTCAAAAACAAAAGTGACAAGCACACTTCAGGTACACATTGTAATTTTAATTTGTATTTATTCATTATTATGCACTTACATGTGTTTTGCAGTCAGAGGTAAGTTGAAGGGTATTTTGTTTTGTGTTGGGATTGGTTTCGTCGCGCAAATTTTGCATACAGGTAGAAGAATATTCAAGTACAACTTCAAGCAAGAATTCAAGAACATAAGTATCAAATCAAAAGAAGCATTGCAGCGGGACATCCTTTGAAGACATGACAGCCATCTGTATATTGTGAAGAAGTTTCAAGGCCAAGAGTCATCATTGTAAAGTTGTAAAATAGTCATTTGTAAAAGTGTCATTATTGGAAGAGTCATTATTGTAAAAGAGTCAATCTGCCTAGAGTCTAAAGGCATTATTGGGAGGTATAGGAGTCTCTGTTGGGATGATGTCATGGTTGGTTTACAGGTCATAGTGTGATTGGGTGTTCGGTCAAACTCATTGTAAATCATATTTCATTGTGGATCATTGTCCCTGGTACGGGAATCCACACTCTTGTCTCATTTCAGTCATTATAGGGTGGCAGGGAGGTGCTAGCCTGGTGCATGAAGTCGCCTACAGGTTGGAGCCTCTGAACACTTCAGGGTGGTAGGTTGGTCTAGGATGTTGGGGTATCCATTCAGTTGACTACTGTAGAAACTAGGGTGTTGGGGCATCCTTCCAGTGGGAGCTGGAGAAGAATGATTTTCTAGAATTCTAGGAAGTTGTTGATTTCATTTTAGTTGGGGCTGAAGATTAAAGAATTTATTAGAAAAGTGTTCGGTGGTTTTTTACCCGGAGGGGGTTTTCCGCTAAAATTCTTGTGCCTACTATGTTCTTTTATTTACTGTTATTAATTCATAAACATTAATAATAATTGAAGATTAACTAATGCTCTGAAAATATTTAAAAGTTCTAATTGCTAAGGAAAATTGATTCATCCCCCCTCTCAGTGTTTCCATCTAACACTTCTAGGCTTATTTTGTGTATTCTAAGCAGGATTAGTTTATGGTGTGAATATTCTTAAAAATTCCTTTTTTAATTCATGTCTCTTCACTTCTAGCTCAGGAACAGACCCTTTACTCTTCAAATTATAACAACCATCTTGTTTATGAGGAGGAGCTTCACTTCAAGGTGGTGCTTCAACACTCTTCTTATCGGTATTGACAATAAAATAAAAAGTGTTAAATGCATGTCCAACACCTTTACTTTCCTCATCCACTGCAGGTTCATTTGTTTCTTCCGTATGCTCGAACTACTCATCTGCTAGTAAAGTATCAACAATGTGTGCTGCTAGGGCATTCATGTTGTGGTTCTACTACAAGCACATTTTCTCTAAATGTTGTTCCTAATAGAAGGAACAATAGTTATCCATGCCTATACTTTCAATATTCAACACAACATTTGAACTCAGACCAGATTTAACTAGTTGGTTGTTGTTGTTATTCCTTCTAAATGGGAAATATTTGGGAGGCTTGCTACTGGTAGAGGTCTCGCTTGACTTTCTCTTTTATTCTGAGACTTTATTAGTGAGTTCCTTCAGAGATTTAGTCAAACTTTCAATATCAACATATTCATTTTCTTTAGCTTGACTAGAAGAAGGTTGAGACTTCTTGCTAGTATCCTTGGAGTCTTTAGATTATTCATCATCAATAATAGCTCCAATTTCACACAAGTCTTTTTCCACGGTGATCGATTCTGTTAATTTTAGAGCCAATGTCTCCTTTGCAGCTCTTTTAACAAAAGAAAAGAAAAAATTGGCAAGGCAACTATATAATAATCAATAGTGATATAATCGTGAGGTTGTGTGTTTGGGGGGGAACTTGTTCAATATGTGTTTGAACCTTTGATTGAAATCCTCAATTTTCTCCTTTTCCCCCATCTTAATATTTCTGAGCTCTTTTAATAACATGGTGGGAGTCTTGTCATTAGCAAAATTCTCCAAAAACAATTTCTTAAACTCCCTCCATCCATGGATTGAATTACTAGGCAAACTACGGTACCATGATGTTGCTCTACCTTCTAAAGTAAAAGTGAAAATATTACAAGCAACATCATCATACCATACGTCTAACATCCGTAGATACATGTATAAATAATCGTTATTAGTCTTCTTGTCAGGATCAAACTTACACAAGAGCTTCTTCGGATGTTTGGGCATTCTATGAAGGTTTGCCGGAAGAGAAATCAGCCCTTGGGCCATCCAATCCAAGTCCTAATATGGCATGTCTTCATTTCTTTTCTCCTCTTCCTTTTCCAAAGCCGACAAACCTTCCCATTCACTGTTTAAACTGTCATTAAACTCTAACTCGAATGTCAATTGTTCTCTGCTAGAAAGATCAATATCTTCCTCGTACTCTTTGTGAATGGGTGGAAGCGACTCTTGTTGAACTGTGTCTTCTAAAGATTTTGTTAATTCCTCAAGAGTGGCGAAGACCAAATATTCCACCGATGCAACCAGTACATTGGTACGATTTGTTTCTTTCTTCTTAGGATGATGAGGAAGATTATGAGCAACATGGAGTAAACCGGTAGCTTTTGTGAATTGACGGGTAATAGGTTGAAGTGCCCGAATTGTTCGTAGGTAACTTCATAGGCCAACTTCAGACTAGGTTGAGAAGACCCTCCTAACTCTGGAATAGAAGTAGGGATGTTACTTGGGATATTACTACCTTGTCCAGAAATTGGATGATTGGGATGTGAAGAGTTATCATCCATAGCACTAGAATGTTGATGGTGTTGGATACTACCAACATACAAGGGATCTCCCCGATATGAGGTCCAAGTTATACCTCACATCGTTTGGTGTAGGAGTGTCATTCGAAAATACGACTTGACTTCCATTTACTTAAAGATTAGCCTTGGCTTAAGCAATTAGCATGAGAGAGAAGTGCACATGTGTTTTCGAATGAGAAAAAGAGTGTGCCTTATGAAATGTTCAATTGTAGATGTATTAAGGTTCTTTCACTACAAGGGAGAGAAAGTGAGTCTCTAAGAGATAAGTAATAGTACTATTCTAATTAAGACACATGCACTCAAATGAGAAACAATCGTTAGACATCAAGAGAAACAGTTCACATAGATGCTACAATGATTAAATCACCACAACACATTTCCAACAAGTTTAGAGCCAAAGTCACTGAAATAGTTCAATTACTTTAGTACGTATGAAAGCTAACATAAACCGCAAAAATTAGAAGAATAATCTCAAAACATCTATGATTCATGCATGAAAATGTGTTGGCCAAAAGGCTTCAAAGTATTCCAAGTACATGTGTACAATGAACACCACTAGCTCTAATAGTGGAGCGTTAGAGCCACTACTTGTTCCCCAAAAGTACTATCTCTATCTCTTTAATGCCTTATGGGAGAAGCCAAGGTTAAAATCCCTTTGCTTGAGAAATGAGGCTCCTTTTATAACTTGAGGCATGATCTTTCATATCCTCATGACCCTTGACTTTCCAACTTCTAATGGCCTTTGGACTTCTATAACTCTTGAACTTCCAAATGACTTTTGGAATTACATATGACTCTTGAAATTACATGTCCTTTGGACTTCTTCACATGGTTTTTTTGTCCATACATGACTCTTAGACTTTTATTGTTTTGTCTTTTCAATAATTACATTATTACATCAGGCTTTCCACATCGCCATGCGATGAGAAAATGACAAGTCACTATCATTGATGACTAGGACTCATAGTGACTAATGACATGGAATTTCTTCGATAGGTGACAAGGTTGCACTTGTGTCTCCGATCTTGTATGCAACTTACATGTCTTTGATGTCTTCACCCTCCAAAGGGTCTTTGATCACATGGAGTCTTTAGGTTGTTTCAATCATCAAGATTTCGATGTGTTCTTTGTTCTTGAATGCTTCCTTTAACCGCCCTCTTTTCCCAATATTCTTCATGCATCCTTGCCATGTTGTTCTTGAAATACCTGCAACTACAATCACTCATGGCACGCAAACATCAACCTAAAAAATCTCCTATCTTAACATGTTTCATGCAAATTTTTTGTTGATGGTTTAATAATGCACTTGGGAAGAGCAAGAAGAACTTATGGGTGCAAGGGCACACTATGAAAGGCCGAAGGGTCGAAGCTTCAAGGCTTCAGGGTGCGCTCATGTGCTCAAGATAAGAGAGAGAGCTCAAAGGAGGGCATGGGGCATAGGTCTGAAGGAAGAAGGATGAGAATTCGGGCTTCCTAAGTGCATTGTGCACTCAAGGGAGACAAGGAGGGCTCAAGGCACACTATCAAAGGATGAAGGGTTAGGATTTGGGGCTTTAGAGTGTGCTCATGCACTCAAGAAAGCCAAAGAGGGCACAAGGCGTGAGGCTGAAGGCTAAAGGGTTAGGATTCAGGGCTTTGGGGTGCACCCATACGCTCAAAAGGGTTAAGGAGGGCGTAGGGTGCATTGTTGAAGGTTGAAAGAGTTGTGATGATACTTCAATGATCCGCCATGCGCTCAACAAGGAGGAAGGCATTCTTTGAAGGTGCAGTTCGGAACAAGGAAGGGGAATGAGGCTTAGAAGTGTTCTATGCACTCTTGGGGGGTGCAGGGTTCACTTCCGAATAACAAAGGGTTCCTGATCAAGGCTTAAGAGTGCACTTTTGCGCTCCTTACCTTAATGGGTTCACTTGTGCAACCAAAATTTGTCCAAACCTGGAAGATAGAACAAGGGGTGAACACAATGAGTTTAGACATAAAATCAAGTTTGACACATGTCAACTCATCAATAAGACTTAGACAAACTTGAACAATGAAAATAACACATCAAAACACCAGTTTACAAACACTCCCTAAGTGCAATGATTAAAGTGTGTGACTACGACCAAAAGTGTCATTTTATAATAGACAAAGGTGTTATGACCATGAAGTGCACTAGAGATGTTATAAACAATGCAGTGACACTTAAGAATGATCAAGAACACTTGAAACATATAGAATGAATTAAAACAACACTTGATGACCAAGGTGGCACTGGAGTAGGCTCTAAAATTTGAATGTAATGAAACTTTGGAGGGTGTTGTAGCAACAACAATAGGTTTGAATCACTAAAGGAATAGTAAAAATGAAATAATTGTTTGGTATTTCTTTTAGTTTTACCCTACCTTAGTGTGCCCAATAGTTAGATGCATTAGTGTGTTTAGTTTTTCATAGTGCACTATTATATTTTTCAAAAGAATGTGGATTAGTGCACTTATTTTAAGCATGTTGATGTGTTGCACTTCTTATAGGCATGTTGATGTTTGCCCAGGCTACTAAGCACACTAATTAGTTTTTTTAAATTTTTAAAAATTAAAAACCTACATTGTATAAAAAAAACTTTTAAGAGTTGAATGCTTCTTACATATAGATGCATCATTATACTTACTATCTAATGACACCAATCCTCGTGATATCACAAAATATTGAATCATTCGGATCTGAGTTGGATAATTATATTGTTTTAAGCAAAGTCTTTCGATAGAAATCACATAAGAGAACTTTTTGGCCAACACGTTTTGAACCAACAAGCGTGGTTCATCATCAGGGCCAGATGAAGAGGCAGACCATGGCAAAGGCTTAAATAGAGAGCAATGTAGAGACATAATTTCAAGTAACGGCTATATTTGAACAATAATATTTAAATTATGATATTAATTTATTAATATATTAAAAACAAATATTATTAAGTAATGGCTATATTAAACAACTATTTTTGAAAAATAAAATTTTAAATAATGATATTAATTTATTAATTTATTCAAAATACTAATAGGTAACGACTATATTAAACAGTTAGTTTTTGAAAAATAATATTTAAATTAATTTATTAAAACTAAATATTACTAGTTTTTGAAAAATAGTATTTAACTAATGATATTAGTTTATTAATCTATTAAAAAATACTAATAAGTAACAGCTATATTTTTTTTTTTCTCAGCAATACTAACTAATTTATATTAATATATACAGGTGAACTTTACATCCAAAAAGACTGTCTGCCGAGGGCCAACTGTGGCTCCATGGGTGACTCTGTCATTCTCAAACTTTTGCCTCGCAGGGCGAGATATCCAGACAAGAGCAGTATCCAAAACTCGGTGATATTTCAAAGATGCAACAAAACTTCCCACGCAGGGGCATCCCACAAAAGACATACGACCCAGAAAGACTGTAGACTTCAAGAGCATAACACAGAATAGACAAAAAACAAGCATAGTCTTAAGACGTATACCAGACATAAGACGCCAACCCAGCAAGACTGTAGTGGCCGTTACCATGACTCAGAACAGGAAGGAAACAAACCAAAACATAAGACGTGAACCTGAAATCCACCAAGACCCCGTACCCGGCCCGAGCGTAGGAAGCCAATGCGAGGGAGAGCCACTGTGCGCTAGTCCTCTGGTTTTTCTTCCAGAATTCTACACCATCCTTGTCCCTCTGGGATGCCCTCCCACATCGCCATGGGGTCCTGCGAGGGGGCTGGCCTCTCAAGTTCTCGAGCTCGGAAGGGGGCTTGCTGAGGCTCCCTTTCTGAATTATCCTCTGAATTCGATGGCTCCCCCATTGGGCGCTTCCCCTTGATGCTCTCGGAATGATTCTCAGCAGGTGCCTGTGGCGGTCCGTCCTCATTCTCCTCAGGAATTTTGGTGAAAAGCACTGAGATGTGTGCATTGATTCTTACATTGTCCCTGGAGCTGCCCAGTGTGAAAATGACTGAACCAAACGCTGGGAGCATGGGTGCTCCATTATTAGAGCTACCAGCTTCCAGAAACTGACTAGTTGGAATTGGGGTGGCTCCTGCCCTTCTATAACAGTAGCAGCAGCAGCAGTGATGGTGGACATCCGCTGCAGGGGGACGAGAGGATTCTCCACGCCCCGAGCCTCTTCTGCAAGGCATCCGTTCTCGCAGCCGCACCATGGAATCCTCAAATTCCTTACCCTGTTCCAAAGCAGAGGAGGGCGTGCTGTTGTTGCATTCCCTTCCTGGAGCTTGCCGTCCCCAAATTGAATCGAAGCTGAGCTCAATTGAGCCAAGACAAAGACCAGTAAAATCAAGCAAGGAGCGGACCGCGTCCGAGCTCTCATCAACCAAGTCACAGCATCTACGCTCAGAGTTCTGAGAATCCTTCTCGACATACTGAACTCCGCTCCCCAACATTCCATCATACTTAACCCCATTGTCATTCCCTCGTAACTTGCCCGCATTGAATGCGCACTGCAGGTTTACCATCGCCACCAGCTCCCTCATTAAGACTTCCCTTATGCCTCACCCGGCTTGCAGTCTCGGCGGCGAGGGGCATTGAAGGCTCCGGATCCTCACGTGGCAGCCCGTGCTGGGCATGTGGCTCGCCATTAACTGACTGAATGACACCCGCATCCGGGGATAAGTAACAGCTATATTAAACAGCTAGTTTTTGAAAAATAATATTTAAATTAATTTATTAAAACCAAATATTACTAGTTTTTGAAAAAGTAACATTTAAATTAAGATAATAATATTTAAATTAATTTATTTAAAAAAAATCAAAGTCAAACTCTAAACAAGGAGGGAAGTCAAAAATTATAAAAATGAGTCAAGACTGTAATTGAGACAAGATCATTTAATACATAAAATAATTAATGGAAATAACATAAACTAAATAAAAATTAATCAATGGAAAAATAAATAAAATAAAACAAAAATATACACAAGTCAAAAGAAATATATAGATAAATAAATAAATAAAAATAAAGACTTTGCTTAATTCATTATGGATCACAAAAGCCTGAATACATAAATTATATTGTTTTTCATCCATATCGATACATTTGAAGTGGAAAAAGTGGAGGAATCAGCTCACAGGACCATTTTTACCGTTGGGACCGAGTTTGGCAAAAGGGGGTCTGAAACCTTCTTGGAGCGTTTTGAGACATCAAACGACATTTTTTGGGGGTAAAACTTTGTTGATTGAGTGCAACAACTTTTCATGTTATTATACACACAGAGAGATTTTCAAAGACGTAAGAATCACGTCAATCGGAGTCTGTATGCAAAAGTTATGCCACTTTGAAGTTGACCTTCCTGTTTTCACACCTATAGTTCGGGAGGATGCAACGTAAGCCCCCATTATTCATGGAAAATGGGCTAGTCATGTGTTTGTAATGTAAAAGACTCTAGAAGAGTCTATTTTGTAACTCTAATTAAGAGTTGATGTAGTCAAACTTAACCACTAATAGGCTATCGGGTCGTGTTATAACTGGGCCACTAGGAGGTAGAGGCATTCCAATCTTTCGAGAGAATTTTATTCCATAGTTGAGAAAAGATAGTCGGGAGAGATAGGAGGTAGAGCACACAGAGAGGATCTATGCACTATAGCAGCCCACGGGCCACAAACATTACTTCTTTGTATCTGCAGCCATATTTCCAGACAGAGAAAGAGAGTGAAGCAGCCTCACCTTCCAGCTGGGTTTTCTCCTGAAAGGGTTTCCCAGAGAGCATATCTTGTGTATTATGTGTGTGTGAGCTTATTTTGTCATTCTCTACTTTTCTTCTTGATTTACTTTTACATGCATGCACTAATTACAGTTAATTTTATAGATCTAGAAATTAAATAAAACTGTAATAGTGTAGAATCTCATATTTTTAATATAATATTATCATATCTATTGTGACGAATTGTCCAGTGGAATATCCATGAGAGTTTACAAATCACATGCACTAGTGCACCTTTATGAGGAACACATTGGGGTGCCTTGTATGGTTGTCCATCAATATATTTTTTGTAGTTTTTAACCAATATTACATAGAAAAATGTTTGAACTCATTTGGTTGTGCATATAATTTTATAAAAAATCACCCATATTTTGTTTAAATTTAAGATTGTTGAAAATAGCAACAACAAATGTTAAAAATAGAATCCATAAATTCCAATTTAATTTGTCCTTAAATTAAATTCTGAATTAAAATTGTAATTATTTTCTCATAGCAACTTGTGATAGTTAACTAAGTTAAGTTGACTTAGTTAACTTAGGAATTTCGAGTTGGAAGTCTTTTGGAAGTCATGTATATGTTCTCCCTAAGTTTTAGGAGTCCAGTATGAGTTTATTTGAGTAGTAATTCAATTAACTCAGTTTAATGAGTTATGGTCAATTAAATTAGTTCTAATTGTTTGTGGAACTAATAAAGAACTAACAGTCAGTTGGTGCATTGGTGCATCCACAAGTGTTACTCCAGTTAACTGAAGATTCCCTCATGAGAAACTCATGCATGCTAATTCTGAGAAAAGCCCATTGAGACTAGAGTGCAGAGACAATGTATTATCAGTTGTATGATTTATTGAGTTGTATAGATCATGCATGCAATCAGGAACTGGACCTAGTTTGGATTGCGCAGTTTTGAATGCACTAGATTCCCATTAATATGGGCTATTCAGCCATAGGAATTGCGCAAGGAAATAGGGGCTTGGAGAGCAACAAAAGAGGCTAAGGGATTTGGCTTGAGCTAGCTTGTGATATGAGAGTTGATTATACTTGTGCAGGGATTGTTCTTGTGAGAACAAGCATTGTATTCTCATCTTGTATTTCTGATTTAATGCAATACAGATAGTGGGGGTTTTCAGCAGAGGCTTTCCCCGGATACTTATTATGTTATGTGCCATTGATTTGTCTTCCTCTTGCTATTATTGTTTTCATCGATCTATTGGCTTATGCTGGTTGAAAGTAGAAATAGATTCTTCTCTTTTGCTTTAGTACATTGCATGAGCTTGTGAATTTACAAGATTTTCTACAAAGACAAACCCTTTTTTCCTACAAATTAGTTATAACAATTTTTGAGGTGCCTATTTAGTTAAGACACCAATGCACAATATGTATTGTCTCACTAGTGTGGTTTATATAGATTAACAACATTGAAAAAAAAATCTCCATTAATTCCTCTAGTCACCCTCCTTTACTATAAATAGACAATGAAGAAAATTTTCAAGTGGTTCTATAAAAGCCTCTACTAGAGGTTGTTTTCCTTGTAGTTCCTCCTCTTCTTCTCCCTTTGCCTTCCCCATTCTTCCTTTCCTCTTTCTTTTATCCCTCATTCCTCTCATTCTGATCATTTCTCTTCCTCCTTTTTTTCTTTTCTCCCTACCCTTTTCCTCTTTTAATTCCCCTCTCTATCCTCTTCTTTTTCTTCTCCCTCTCACTCCTCCTTTTTTTCTCTTCCTTTCATGCTCTCCATTTCTAAAATTCTAACCGATGAGAAATTTTGTATATAGTATACTGAGGTTGCATTTTAAAATCATCATATTTCGTTCAATAATATTTATGAACATTTGTTTTGTTTTTCATACAACTCCATAACCCAATGGACAAGGCATTGGTATCATATTTAGTTCTAGAAGTAGTATGAAGGGTTTAACATCGTTATTGAAGGTTTTTATAATGGAAAAGGGACCATATTAGCATTAAAAGGAACCCAACACATGGATCATTGACCTCTAAGCCAATTGTTGACAATGATTGGTGTTATAACCCCACCTTCACAAGGCCCCATGCTAAGCACCCATTAAAGTAAATTTATGGTCTAAAATGCACCTCTTAAGGAAAATATTAAAATAGTAGAAGCATATGTAGCATCATATTAAGAATGTGTGACATCACACTAAGTTAGAGGTATTGCCTACTGAAAGCTAATCTATAGTCTCCCATTAATGATATTTGTCAAGTATATTGAGTTAGTGTAAATTTAAGAGGTGAGAATTAAAAATAATAATGAAAGGCTTATATTCTTGTGCGCACAAAACAAATGGTGTAATGCCCAAACATTTAACTTCATATCATATTTTAATTAGTATAATTCATAATTGATTAAATATACCACTATTTTTTTAATATTCAATAATAAACTTAAAAATATGAAAATAACTAAACTTATAATTAAATAATATAATTATAATAATACGAATAATAATATAATTCTTTTGGATGTATTATATTACAATTTGTATAATCAATTATTCTATAATCTATATACTTTGTTATAATGTATGATTTGTAGTCCACGGGTTATAAAAGAGTCGGTGAATTAGTGTATTGTTAAGGCACTCCTTGCCCAATGGTCACTGATTCAAAACCCCATGGGTGTCCCAATTTCCCAACCCTCAAGTATATGTTATAGTGGTAGCGTTGGTAATCGACCCAATGTCACACAAGTACGAGACTCGTCTAGTTGTCAATTCCTATTGTCACAAATATATACAAGAGGGTCTCATATACCAATTTGGTGTCTACCTTGGCATTGACCTTATTGGCAGTAGTAGTAACCTTAGGTATTATTAATATAGACTAAAATGCACTGTCAATGCTTAGTTTGTTTGGTTTCTAGAGAAGACTTAGTTGCATTGATGAAAAATAGATATTGGAGTTAGTCAATTACATGTCTATCCCGTTCTTGGTGTTGATATTAGTGTAAAAAAGGTACCATATTCTTTTTATCCTCTTAGCCTAAGTTCCTACCTATAACTCATATATAGCATTTATCAAGCTATAATATTAAATGATTAAATTGTTCTAATTTGTCGTTGAATTGGTCCAAGTTGTTGAGAATTTCTTAATCCTAAGTCCCTTTCTCTTCAAAGATCTAAATTATCATGTAGAAATATACATGTCTCTCCTTCCTAAATCACATTGTTCAAACTCTATAACATCATTTTATGTATATGCCATGAAATATTATAATATTTTGTGAACCTCTTTTTATCTTTGTTGTGTACGTTCTTTTCCATCATCGGTGGGATAAGACACTCTCACTGGATACAAAAATATCTCATGGAAACCATTATAGTCATCTTAACCAATTTTCACCATTAGTAAAATAATCCAATATTAGTTAAGCTTAGACAATCTTGACCATTGATCTAGTAATAGCTCACTTGGCTTATTATTTTCTATACAATATTTATTGTTGTGGAACAAATTCCCATATAGGGATATACCACTATAATAAGTGTATGATAACTCATAGGGTAAAAACCATAGGAAGGAGTGGGTAGAGAAGCCGTGATACCAAAACCATAAACAATGCTACAATCAAATTGAAGGAGGAGGTGATCACATTAACTCAAATATTTACACTGAATTATGGTTGGTTGTAGTTAAGATTGGTTGAATTTTGTGATTTTTGTAACTTTCCATTGAATAAAACATCCTTCGATGAGTGTGTGTGTGTGTGTGTGTGTGTGTGGACATTATACACTTATGTGTGGGGGGAGGGGGGGACATTATGCATGTGTATTTTCAATATTCATGCCAATTTATGTCAATATATTTGCAATATTCATGTCCATTAATGCTTATTTTATCCATCAATTGCATATACTTGCCTCATTAACCTCTTAGTGTAACTAATTTACAATCATATGGCCTCTAGTGGAGATGGAATATTAATCAATGATGCTAGGGACAAAGACAAAGATGAACAAGGTCATGGAATAAAAAGAAATATGTAGTATATGAGAACAAAAACAACAACAAAAACTCAACTGTCATTACTTGGAGAACTATCTCCTTATTGAGCAGAAGTAGTGGTGTCTATCTTCCCTCATTTGTGGTTAAACCCATGAGGTATCTTCAACAAAACCTCTCTCAACAGTGAGGTGTGTCATGCCTTGACGCATGAATTTTGTCCCAAGGAAGACACAACAAGCCCAAAACTAACAAATATATCATTAATTAAGTGGTTTGGGCTTTAATGTAGGGACATGGACTTCCTCATATCCCCTCCTAGGAAAGCCATTTCTACTATTGTCAATCTCCCTTTCTCCATTTCCAAATATAAGAGCATATTTCACCTTTTGTTTTCTTCCATGTTTTTTTGTGTTTCCGAAATGTCATTGCCACCATCTCAACTTATTTATGGGTGCTTCATTGTGCCTTTACGATCTAGTGTTTCGCTTTTGGAGGAGCTATACATCTTCATCCTAAAATATGTGAAAACAACAATGAACAATGGATATATTTATATTCCAGTACCCCGATCATTTTAAATGTGGTCTTGAAGGTGATGCAGGAGCATCTGACCTCCCCTTAATTAAAGAAGGAATCCAAAGCAGAGCGAGGAGGAAGTGGACCATCAAAGCTAAATAGGGGACAAATCTGTTTAAAACAGAGTAAATGATGGAACGGATAAAGTCTCTCGAAGACTTAATTAATGTAATTTAATCTGCCATATGTGTCATAATGGGAGATTAGGGAGTTGTTAGTGATTTTTTAGAGGAGATTAAGGAGAGGATTGATCAATCCTTTCAGTGATCCAATCCAATGTTTCTTAGAAACTGATGAAGCTGCGTGTTCTATATATATGTAATGAGATAGAGACAGAGAGGGATAGAGTGATAGATAGAATTGTGTAAGCCGAGAGTAATCAAAATGTAGTCAAGAGGGAACTGTCTCTAAGGCTAAAATGCCTTAGTCTATACTAAACATTGTATAATGAATATAACTGTGTTGTGTGTATTTCCGCGTGCTTTTGTATTTACGCCTTTTCCAGTTATGTTGTGTATATGCATTACTCATTTAAATCATGTTTGTAAGTGGTTGATCGACCAGATCACTGTGAGGATTGATGGCGATCCAAAGATATCTCAATGAATTGTTATAGGTGTGTCGTATGGAGTGATGACCATGTGTAGACAAAGTATGGCAGGAACCCTGGTTGAGGCAGATTCCATCAAAACAGGCGAGATCAAGCCAAGGAAGAATAGCGAAGAAATGAAGTATCGGCAAACCAGGGTTGTTGGATCTTATAGATCAACGACCAGGATTTTATCGCATTGGCGGAACCCTTTCGGTGTTATTGGACCCTGACCATCGAGAAGAGCGATTTCGATAATGTGATGGATCATGGACCCTCAGATCAAGAGTCCAGATCGACGGTCCAGAAGTGATCGCTTATCGCATATTGAGGAGGTCAAAGGGCTAACAATAATGGATGTTGTGATAGCACTGATGTGGTGGAACACTAATACATCGATAGCGATAAATCAACGATCGGAAGTCAGCGCTGTCAGCGCAGCGGAAAGGGTTGGACCGAGGAGCAGACCCGACGAAGATATAGGTGTGGGCTCATAGATTTTGAAGTTCATCCCAAGGGTCGTAGCGGGGTTTTTCATGGTTTTCCCGTGTATTTCCTATGTTCCAATAGTTGTATGGCCGCGGGTTTAAAGGCTTATGGCCTAAACGAATGAATAAGCGCTTCTGATAAGGCTTGTGGGCCATAACCCATAGGCTTTAGGATCAAATATTGATATGAAAGGGGAAATTGGTTATACCCCTATTTTCCTTTTCATCAAGTGGTATCAGAGCAGGGAAAGGATTTCCTGCGAGAAGGAAGAAGGGAAAGGAGGTACAGTTGTTTAAAGCTGGAGAGTTATGATCTTAATGTCGTACAGAGAGCGGCAACAGAAGGTGAGAAGATTTGCAGCAACCTAGAGCAAGGTGTGCTCAATTGGTTCCAGAGAAGAGAACCAGAAGGATGCCAAAAGACTGAGTGAGGAGAGCTTGGTGAGGTATCATGTAGCAGAGGAAGACTGTTACTGCAGAGGTTGGTTGCAGCTCACAGAAGATCATGAAAGCAGTTCCATTGAAAAGTGGGTAGAATTGCTAAGGACAAGGAGAAGCATATGACCAGGAGGTCATAAATTTTTGTGCCTCGGGAGTCTTATGCAAGAGCATCTGACCTCCCCTTAATTAAAGAAGGAATCCAAAGCAGAGCAAGGAGGATGTGGACCATCGGAGCTGAACAGGGGACAAATCTGTTTAAAACAGAGTAAATGATGGAATGGATAAAGTCTCTCGAAGACTTAATTAATGTAATTTAATCTTCATATGTGTCATAACGGGAGATTAGGGAGTTGTTAGTGATTTGTTAGAGGAGATTAAGGAGAGGATTGATCATATCCTTTCAGTGATCCGATCCAATGTTTCTTAGAAACTGATGAACCTACGTGTTCTATATATATGTAATGAGACAAAGATAGAGAGGGATAGAGTGATAGATAGAATTGTGTAAGCCGAGAGTAATCAAAATGTAGTCGAGAGGGAACTGTCTCTAAGGCTGAAATGCCTTAGTCTATACTAAATACTGTATAATGAATATAACTGTGTTGTGTGGATTTCCGTGTGCTTGTGTATTTACGCCTTTTCCAGTTATGTTGTATATATGCGTTACTCATTTAAATCGTGTTTGTAAGTGGTTGATCGACCATCAATCACTGTGAGGATCGATGGCGATCCAAAGATATCTCAATGAATTGTTATAGGTGCGTTGTATGGAGTGATGACCATGTGTAGACAGAGTATGGCAGGAACCCTGGTTGAGGTAGATTCCATCAAAACAGGCGAGATCAAGCCAAGGAAGAATAGCGAAGAAATGAAGTATCGACAAACCAGGGTCGTTGGATCTTATAGATCAACGACCAAGATTTTATCACATCGGCGGAACCCTTTGGGTGTTATCGGACCCTGACCATCGAGAAGAGTGATTGCGATAATGCGATGGATCATGGACTATCGGATCGAGAGTCCAGATCGACGGTCCAAAAGTGATCACTTATCGCATATCGGGGAGGTCAAAGGGCTAACAGTAATGGATGTTGCGATAGCGCCGATGTGGTGGAACGCTGATACGTCGATAGCGATAAATCAGCGATCGAAAGTCGGGGTTGTCGGTGTAGCGGAAAGGGTTGGACCAAGGAGCGGACCCGACGGAGATATAGGTGTGGGCTTATAGATTTTGAAGTCCGGCCCAAGGGTCGTAGCAGGAATTTTCATGGTGTTCCTGTGTATTTCCTATGTTCTGATAGTTGTATGGTCGCGGTTTTAAAGGCTTATGGCCTAAACGAATGAATAAGCGCTTCTGATAAGGTTTGTGGGCCATAACCCACAGCCCTTAGGATTGAATATTGATATGAAAGGGGAAATTGGTTATACCCCTATTTTCCTTTTCATCAGAAGGTTAGGACATGATTTATAATCAATGTCAATTCTTATGAGGACAATGAGTATCAGGTGCATCATCAAACAACGTAAATGCTCCAACTTGTGACTTGCATGGGAAAAATATGGGTCCTCGTGTATCACCTTATTTATACCTTATTCTCTTCTGACATAGTGGATATGACATTCACTCACCTTTCATGGATCCAAGTTAAAAATCATTTCTTTAAACTTTTGAATGATAAGGAATTCATGCATTAGGAAATTCATGAGAATACATTAAATTTGGGAAGGGAGGATTGATCAATATTGTCTGTGTACCTTATTCCTCAAGAGTGCTTTGTGATGTGAGGCCTACATCATTGGTTTATATGGAAAGAAGCATGAGGATATCTCCTTCCAAGGATGTATAATATGGTCACATTAAATGGGATTGTTGGGAGAGGCATGTGGCATCCCTAGCTAGATGAGATGATGAACAAATGAAGAGTTGGATGAAATGAGAGGTGATGTCATCATGCCACACTATAGGGACATGTGTTGAAGGGTCAAGGAGTTGGATAGTTGATGCATTAGAAGAGTGGAGGCTCATAGTCTGTAGAAGGGTGTTAACTACAATTACTCACTAGCCATACACATGGACAACTCACAGGGAATTGTAGCATTTAACTATTGGGAAAAAATATTAAGGTGTAGGCACTTAGTTGGATTGAAAGGAGCCAATAGTGGGATCTCACCAACCCTACATGTGGACGACCAATGAGAAGTCAGAGAAATGGGGCATTAGGGAATCGAGGAAAGGAGTTTGGGGGAGGAGAGGGTTGATAACAGGTGCCCGATGAAGGAACTCCATGCCTCACAACATGTATGAAGGATATGCATCACAACAATGGTAAGTCGAAAGAAAGAGGATCAAGATGAAAGTAGACAATGCTTATTCAATCAACTTGATAGCATGAACCCACTAACTCTACACTTAGATTCCAAATGGGAAGTCGAAGCGTTAGGATGTTCAAGAGAACTTGTTACGATTTTTAGCAAACCCCCTGATAGTGGGAGCCCTCTACCCCTACACGTGGATGATCAATTAATGATCAAACTCTTGGGATAAAAGGTGATCAATGGCTCAAGTTAACTCAACATTGAACCACTAGAAACCAAAGTTTAGAAGATAAAATGAAGCCATAAAAGAATCAAGGAAACAAAAAATCAATGAAGAACCAAAAATTGAAAGTTAGCTCATGAATTTTGAAAAACAAGAAGAAATAAACAAGACGTGCCTCAGAAAATTGGAACCACAGGGAAAAAATTTCTAGGGTTTGTTGACGCTAAAATATTATGATATACATATATGTTATGCCATATTTACACATGTATCATCCACTTACAACATTTTTAAAACAGAAACCCAAAAATGAGGCACTTTTACCAAAATACCCACAAACATTTTCTACCTTTATTACAAATACGTCACTATAGGATGTGCTCATCAATTTCCTCATAACAACAAGTGAGAAACTCACTATTGTGGTAATTGTAGGTCACAAACACATATGTGCCCCATCAAAACTCATATCAAAACTTTTGCATGCACCTATTAGCAATGGGGTTTGGTATAGAAAAATGCACTAATTTTATAAACACAATTAATTAATTTAATCATGGATTTTTTCCTCCATGTAAACAGAAATAATTCTTGAATTATCAGAATCAAAACTGAACTAAAAATATCTAAACATGTTAGGAAAATGAGAGAGAAATTTTCTCGAATTTCAAAACAATCACCTCTTGCTTTAAAGGTTATAGATGGTCCTCAACTCCAAATTTCTATTCCAAGTTTATTCCAAACTTCATCCTTGCCAATCAAATTAATATTACCAGTTGACCGCCTTAAAATATCCCAAGGGTATTCCTCTTCTGTTAGATTAACACTTGAGCTGCAAAAGCATTTTAAAAGAGTGTACAAATAACAAGTGTGAAGGGCATGAAGACCTTATTCACTAATAGATTGTGTAGCTCTTTCAATGAACACAAGTAGATTTCTCACAACAAAAAAACAAACATAATTAGGAATTTTCACAATTATTCCTCATTCATACCAACTCTCTACCTAAAATTTTAGCATTATCACATCCATCCAACACTAAAGTATACAAAAATGTCTCTCATGGTCACCCTTCATCTTCTTTTACATCCATTGTGCAAAATGCCACATGCCACTTCATACATAATCCCTATTTTTTAATCTACTAACATGTATATTATTCATCCACTTAAGTACTATTTTCCTCTTTTTGCTAACTTGTTTTCTCTCATCGATTAAAGCTCACATATGCAAGTGTGCACATAATATTACTTTATTTAACTAGATAAAATCCTCTAAAATAGAGAGTGAGTCACTTGCATTTCTTAAATGTCTCTACTGCATATTTAGAACGTTTCTCTACTTTCATTTTCATATGAAAATCAAATCTACATTTGCTCATGCTAATATTTCTATTTAAATGAATGCATTCTATTTAATGTGAAGGTGATATTTCTAAATGACATGCATATAAATGATACTTTCATTTTAGAATGGTGAAAATAAACTCATGTTAATACCTATACTAAGGGCGAGACCATGATCATTCAAACCCTTGTACATATATTTACATGGGGGAAACAAATACTTTATGACAAGACCTCATTATTAGTGAAAAAGTCATGGCTTGCCAAGGATAAGGACTACATATCCCTATTGTGCACCTTTTAGTACATCCCCATGAGCAACCTATATGACTCACCCTCACAAACCTGCTCAATGAGCATATGTCTACTCCAATCCATTACAATTAGGAAGTTTTTGATGTATAGGAATTGCATCCACCTTTCTCTTTTATGCACATGTCACACAACCTTTACTTGTATATAGGCCAAGTTGGCAATGCTAGCCCTTGTCCCTATACACATCTAAAAATGCACATCAAATTGCATTGTTTAATAATCAATATAAAGCATAATCACATGGCATTTAGATTGAGAAATCTAGTGTCCTAAACACATCTGAGGTCTAGATATCTTGACTCACTCTTGAAGTCCATATAATTATGGCTCATCACAGTCAACAAATCGTTAGTGACATAATATATAACAATTAACCACACATATATAATAAATCTATACATAAATTTATAACATTAAATAACATTAAAGAGGTCTCATATTTCATTATTCATATATAATAAACATATCAATAACATGATTATGTCAACAAATGGAATTTCAAAATATAAATCATATGGAAACATATTCATCAACAATATTGAGTTATTTACATATAAAGCAAAATAAAAAATAATGATAATATATAATGATGAATGTAGTGCATAAAAACACCAAAAATATGAATATTATCCACTCCTAAAAAAATCATATCACAAACCTAAAAGGATAAGCTAAACAAATTAAACTCATCCCAAAAGAAACTTACTTTAAAAAGTTAAGTAAGCTAAAACTATACCCTAAAAATCCTCTCAATTTAAATAAATTATAACCATTTCAACCATTCAAATTTATCGGTTTTTAACTTCTCACTCCTATTTAATTATTCAATTTTTCTCACTTCAAAAATTATATATATATTATTTTATTTTTCTCACTTCAAAAATTACATAATTCCAACTTATTCAATATATCACTTAGTGTTTTGAATAAGATTTAAAATAAAAATTAAATTTTCAAACAAGTTAATGTTGTACCCAAGGAGGAAAAAAAAAAAAAAAAACAAACAAACCAAACAAAACATAATAATGTGAATACTATACACCTCATAAAAATTCATCTCTGAACATTATTACTCGAAAAAGTTAAATTAGCTGAAACCATTTCTCAAAAAGTGTGTTTAAAAAGGTTTAAAAAGTTGGAACCGTCTCTATCATGTTTAGAACTTTGGAGTGAAGTTACAGAAAGTTAAAACCATTTGAAGCTATTTCAAACCTATACCTAATGACTTTGTAACTTATAAAACCTTCACTTCAACCCAAATTGTCACTTTCTATTACCTTAACTTTCTAACTTATAAAACCTTCACTTCAACCCAAATTGTCACTTTCTATCACCTCACAAATTACATGGAGTCCATTCTTCAACACAACTTGTCGCATTCTATCACTGCACAAAGTACTTAGGTCCATCCTCTCCAACATATTATTACTTCACAGTTTATAGCAAGATAGATTTGTAAAGACTGGATCATTTTTTTTCACAAAAACCAAGAGGGTCTTTGTATACTTAAGACCCTACTCACGTTTTTCAGAAGAATCTCTCCCATCAGGTCAAGAACGAAGGTCAATGGAAATTGAACAGACGTCATATTCATGTTAATAAGATAAGTATAAATTTATGCCCAATAGAGGGGAGTAGCATATAGGGGAGGGAGGGCGTAGCTTACCATGATTACTCGCCCATTTATGGAATAAAATTCTGTAAAAACTATGACTTCTGACAGTCAACAGCGGACTGTCGAGATCTCAGAGCGTTTATAGAATTTAAAACCAAGTTGCCTCCATTTTAAATGGTGGCGATGGCGAAATCCATTATATAAATATACATTCCTGCGACGGCGGCGGCACAAGCAGCACGCTCATAGTACTTTTAATCAGGACAAACCACAGGGGTATTTATGTTTGTAGTTGTTTTGCATTCAAAAAAATCTGTTACAATCATCATGAATTCTCCATCACGCGCAGACAGGCGAAACAGAGGGATTACATTAGTGCTAACTCCCAGATTAAGAATGGTAAGGAATTAAAATTCTGGTAATCTGGTGCTGAAAACGAAATTAAATGCGATGCCATTAAGAAGAATTGATTATATCCACTGCGGTGTACTCTGACTGTTGAGGGAATACCCAACAAGGCTCTTTGGATGCTTCAATCTCGGTCTGGTCCGGTCCATTGATTGGTAGCCTGGATGGTTGGAATGGCACCACGTAATGTTGATAGTGGTGTTCTGGAGGAGGGGATGATCCCATATGGCCTTTTGTTGATGACTAAGATGGCGGAAATGTCAGAAAGCTATGGATTTTTAGTATGCAATATGGGGATTTTAACGGTTTTGAACAGTTTGAGGAACTAAGAATGAGGTCAACCTAGTGGGAAGAGTAGGTAATTTGCAATAGATAATGATGATATGATTTTGGGTTGGTGTCATGTGCGTTATTATCATTTGGGTAAGCAGTAGCTGCTAATTTTATTGATTGTGGAATTGGTGGATGTCTATGTAGGGTATGGGAATGGGGTTTTGTGGAGAGTTGGGTTGTTGTAATGCGTGTTAATATCATTTGATTTGGGTATTCAGTAGATGCTAATTTTATTGATATAGGATTTGTGGATGTATTTTAGGGATTGCCAATGAGTTATCTGGAGAGTCGGGTTGGTGTGAGTTCTGTTTTGTCATTTGGGTATTTGAGTAATGCTGATATTGCTGAGTATGGGTTTGGTGGGGATATGAGTAGTATCTGCAAAGGAGTATGGGATTGGTGGGGGATCAACAGCACTTGCAAATGGGCTTATTGAGAGCTGGGTTACTGTGAGCTGTGATTTTGTCAGTTGCGTATTTTCAAGTGATTGCTGATTTGATTGATTATGGTATTGGTGGGTTAGTTTATATTACGGTGGAAATGAGACTCTGAGTTGACATTTTCATTTGGGTATTCAAGTGCTGCTAACATTGATGATTATGGGATTGGTGGGTTCTTTTAGGCTGGGGCGGAAATGGGGTTTTTGAGAGTTTTTGGGAGTTTATTAGGTTGTACGAGGTGAGAAACAAATAGAATAAAGAAACAAATATTATGGATGACGGTCTGGCATGGAAGGGAGAAGGATTGAGAGCTTTAGAGTGGGAACTGTATGAGAGAACGAGAGAAGCCACTGAAGAAGCACAGAGACAAGGTGCAGCTCAATTGAAAGCAGCAGTGGAGGCAGGTGGAGCAGTTAAACCTAATGGTTCTGATTCTTTAGGCAGTGGTTGGTCATCGAGATACAAGTACTTAGGACTTGAAGGGGCTTACAGGCCCAAGTTCGTTTCATTCTCATGCTTTGATAAGATTGTCTCCTTTCCTGTTATATGTGAACTCGCTGCCTGTACTCTGTACCTCTTCAGGATGGTATGCTTTGACATCCATTTCTTTACTTTTCATTTGCTTAAAATTGTTGTATGATACCTGTTTTGTTCCTTGTGTGAATATCAGCAAAATGTGAATGAGTACGATGTCATATGTACTCAAAACCGTTTTAGTTTCATTTATGTTACGCTGTATTCTGTTCATTTTAGTACATGTTTGTTGTATTTGTCCAAGAAATTCCGTATAAAGGACAGAGCAAGTTAATAAATGGAACTCAACTTATTTCGGAGGAAATTCTTTCAAATCTAATAGAAAAATTGTTGGAGTTATAGAGTTATAGTTCACTTGATTGAATGATAGGAACTTTGACCACTAAGCACTTTGACTATGAATCTTTGCCATGGAGATTTTGGTCCATTTTAAGATGACACTTATCACCAAAATCTCAATAAACATGAATGGATTTAGGATGAAACTTTACTTGACCAGGAAAAGATGAACGAACTCTTTATGGATTTAGGATGAAACTTTACTAAGTTAGTTGACCAGCAAAACATGAACTCAGCCAAAAGGTTGAATTTGTTGACTTATTAACTAACTCCATAAATTACTTCAATCATGAGCTTGTTAATGGAATTGGACTAGAGCTTCAATCATAGCATGTGGCCAGAGCATCTCTACACCACACCCAGTTGATCTAGGCAATAATTTGTATGCATCTGCAACATTTGATTTTTCATTAGGAGAAACCCTTTCTGTGTAAGATTGTTGTATCAGTAAAGGGGTATGCCTTCTCTTTCTCCATTTTATTTATTTATTATTCTGTTTGTTGTAAAAGTACAAGGGATTCATCATTAGGAATGCTATACACAAGGGGGCCATGCCATCTCTTCCATAAAATGCGTCGAGGACTTGCACCTGAGCCTAACCTTGACTGCTTTGACGTTGAGCATGTCCAAACAGGATAGAAACTGGGATGTTTGTGTGGCAATTTCTCCAACTTACAACTACACCATAGCGCTCCAACTCTTGTTGGTCAGAAAAGCACATTAGGAAACCCTTTTGTTGCTTTGGCCAATCCCTTCTCAGTTTTCCAATTGATTACTTCTTATTGCAATCGAGACAAGCAACTGATTTAGGTAATGAAGAATCAAGAACAGTTTAAAGCATCTTACAAAGCATAACTGCACTTTTTCAGGTAATGAAGAATCAAGAACAGTTTAAAGCATTTTACAAAGCATAACTCCACTTTTAAACATGGCTTCATTTTTTCCCTACTGATTTCAACATGGAGAAAAGAGCAAAGAAAATAAAAAGTGTTTGATAGTAAGCTTGGAACTAATCAAGCTTACCTATTTAATAGCTGAAGCTTGAGAATGAGATGCATGCTCTTTCTGTCTCTTTTTGTTCCTCAATAATATTATTGTATCTGTTGTTGTGATGAAGGGTATACAAAATGGCTGACAGAGAAATAAGGCCAGCTTAAAGCACCTTTAAAGTTTAAACTAAATGGAGAGTATTTTGTGTATCGTTCAATGTATTTGAAAGAAATCTAGCATGTTCATTCCCAAAACTTTATGAATGATTTATTACATGAAATATTGTGGTACTATTGAGACATGGCATAACATAATTTTGAGTTAATTGCTTTTTTTGTTTAGACATGTTAGAATTGATTGGACTTTTGACTTGCAACATTACACCTAACTGTCAAGTTGAAAAGAATTGTTGTTGTTTTCATTTTGGCAAGGACAAATTGATACTGTATATGAAGGACGAGTGTTCAAAGTTTGATGGTTATACTGCTAATGAATTTAATTTCATTCTTATAGACTTCTCCCCTTTAATCTGAATAGGAGATCTGATAGATATTTTCTTACTGGTGGATTTTTTTTGGTTTGTAGAAAATGATAATAGATTTGCCATCTTCTCTGGTGCACATCTTGGGTTAAATTTGCGCTGGTGTTTCCTGTATCACAGTACTAAGTTCCCAATTGCTATATTCTAAGTGGTAACTTGTCCTTTTTCTTCTCCTGGCACTTATTTATTTCTAAATATTTACAACCTTTTCTCCTTTTTAAGAAGAGAATTAGAGCATGCACTTTTTTAAGAAGAGACTCAGAGCATGCACTTTTTTAAAAAGAGACTCAGATCATGCATAATTGTCAAACTGGCTTACTACTTTCTTAGTCTACAAGGCATTATGTTGTCATTATTTCCTTACCTAAGTCCCAGGAATCAGGCACGTGGAAAACAAAATATCACTTTCTTTAAAAAAGATATATAGAACAATTCAGAGAGGGACAAAAATAAAACATTTGGAAAGAGTAGAAAATGGGCAGATAAACAAAAGAATAATGTAGGATATTCCAAAATGCATGCATGCCCTGACTAGAAAGCACATGCTGATGTTAAGTTATGAAAAGAAATTAGGAAGGGGTAGGAAAACAGGAATCAATGGCTTGATCCATTGTGAAAATGGTCACCTGACCAGCTAACTGGTTCAAAACAAGCTTTGGCCTCCTTTGGAGAATTTTCTAGGTAGATTATCTCACACTTTGTTTTCAGAGTGCAGCGGGATATAATGCTACACTTGGTGGATTAATTATCTTGGCAGCTGTGGCATGAGAGTATTTAGGGTATCTGCCACTACCATATGTCCTTTAGCTGCCAGTTGCATAATCTGATTTGTATAGCAAGATCGACATATCAGAATATAATTTTAGCATTTCTATTTATGTATGTAACTGAAATGTATTGTTTCTCCTTGTTATGGTCTTACAAGTGGAAAATCCTGTGTTTTAACAGTCTCTTTGTGAGATTTGACCAAAAATAATTCTTCAGGTACCAAGGTTGCAGGGGCATCATCTTGCAATATATGACGACCATGCTATGGATTTGGGAAAGTATTCAGATCTTCCTGATGAATGATCATGTAAGATATTCTGCTCAGTTTGTTGACATTATGATTTTGGTACCCTCTTTCTCAAGTAAAACATTGAGATCTTTACATCACAGTGGATTTTAGCTTTGTGATAAGGTGTTGCTTATGGAATCTAAAGCAAGCTCTCTTTAAGAACAACTGCATTCCTCTGAGATTTTATTCATTAGGGAAGAACTCTGTTTGACATATTGAAGCAGGAATGGACGTACATTTCTTATCATGCTGTAGCCCTTTCCACTTGTACAAGTGTGCTGTACCAAGTCCCCTTTTAGTAAGTTTTCTGGCCATGAGACTAGGGAATGAGATGTTTTCTTAAATTCCTTTTCATTGGATGTTTTCAAATGTAGTACAGTAATTTATTTGTGTAACACTGTAATTAGAACAATTTTTCTAAGCAGTTTCATTTGGTCAATTTATATATCGTTTCAAATCTATAATTTATTTCAGTTCCAAAGGTTGTATGCTGTTTTGAGTAGCTGCATTTGCCATGTCGTCTTAGAAATGCTATTTGTGGTTAGCTTATAAGTATCTGGATGTTAAAATATGCAAAATCTCGTGTTTCTGTAACAGCATGCATCTGCGGCTAAGGATCTTTGGGCTGGCATGTCAAGCTGCTGCTATTTTGGCAAGAGGCAAACGGCAAGATAGTTTAGCTTTGTTGTTTGTCATTACGGCTAGTCACTTATTGGGTGTTTTACTGTCTTATGTTCTTGATCGAAGAGCAAGGCTGTGTTTCCTGAAGTCAATGCCATGCTGGCAAGCAGAGGATGTGGTTGTCGCTCCTATCCAGTCGCAGTTTTCAGAACCCTTTCGGGATGCTTTGTTCAGCCAGTATTGCAATATCTTCTATTCACAATCTCTTGAGAAAAACCCTTCAAATTTGATCACTGATGTGATCACTCCTGGTGATCGAAGTGCACCTCACAGGGCTCTTGGCGGTTTTGCGGGCGGCTTTGCTGGTGTTTCAGGCCTGAAATGCAAGCTTCCTCCTCCTACTACTTCAATATTTTCGTCTAGTGATAGCCTCTCGGGGCATGATAGGATGTCAGATTCTGAATCAGACGAAGAGGTAAATAGCTCAACAAGTGTTGCAGAAACGAGGTCACAGTACACACATAACAATGTTAAACGCAGATGGATGCAGGAAACCATCACTGACAGCACTTATTCACAGATTAAAAGCAGTTGCACTTCAAGCCAGAAGCAGCAGCTAGGAGGCTATACTTGATTATTGTGATTTGAATTATTTTCTATCTTGGCATTTTTCCCTGTCTCATGAATCACGTGTTAATGTATATCGAGTAGGCAGCAACAGTATTCTGCAAATCCTACCAAGCAGCATTGTCTATATGACTGTATGTGTTTGGGAGGTAATTGAATTGAAGTCATCTTCTGCTTCTGTGATTATATGCATTGTTCCAATGGCTTTGAGTCTTATGGATTGTTCTGATCATTTTTTTAATGCTATCAAAGAGAGTGTTTTAAACAACTATGTTTTCTATTCAAAGTAACCCACTTTTCCTTTGTCTTGTTTCAACATTTCTCACTTTGACTTGACTTTGTAACTAGCATGGATACATCTTATTCGTAGACTTATTAGATTTTGCATCTTCAGATACTATTTAATAAACATTTGATGTTTGCAGGTAGCCTTTACTTAATCATTCTTGACCCTTAATAAATATCCATCTTAACTTAATCATTCTTGACACTTAATAAATATCCATCTTAACATACTGACACTGATGGATATTTGTTACTTTATTCTGTATTATTTAAATAATACAGTCTTCTTTTAACGTGATGATAATTGGAAAATATGTTTTTTTAATGATTTATTAATGTTATACATACACAGACATGGACATCCACCCTGCACTGTACAGCACCTTGATTCTCTCATTGTAATTATTGGCAAATAGTGATGAGTAACTGTTATCCTCTTCGTTTTCTAAGCGTAAGCTCCTTGTGAGACAAACTAATAATAATCTGTTGCACAGTGAGTGCAACCCCCCTCCACAAAACCCTTACCCAAGATAAGATATTCTGGGTGGATTTTGAGGATGTTCCGGGAATGTATTTTTAGTTTTGACAATAGATATTGATTAGTGGAAATAATGATATTTTCTATCTATATTTTTTTTTCTTTGCATATATTAAATCTAAATTTGAATCTGCACAAGTTGCCGGTCAAAACACAGATTTTGATGTGGGTATTAATGATATAACTATTGTATTTTCAATAACATTACCACAAGCAAAGTCTCTATGTCAACAAACAAAGAAATGTGACATTTCAGGGCTCCAATCCTTGTGGTTACTGCCTTTTTTCTTCTCGTTTTAGTGGTCATCTTACATGGGTGTGCAAGGGTTATTCAAGTTCAATGCTTCAACCATTCCAACCTCAAACATTGTGAAAATAATCAAATGGTAGTGATATGGATTGGATACTAGATGTTTGAAAAAATTCCTATTTCATTACCTTTCTAATTTGAAATATAGATATAATCTCTTTACATAATGCATGCACGTATATCCCAAAGTGTTTTGTAGTGATTTTCAACATAGTTCTAAATATCTATAGAACCTATTGAGACGGAAATATGTTTTAAACACAATCATCATTTACAATAAATATGAGGAAGAAAAACCACTATAGAGATAGGGAATTGTCTCATAGGCCTTGTTGCTGCAAAGTCTTGCACCTTGGTGCAAAGCCTTAACCAAGCAAGATAGTTGGATAACACGACAAGAGTGTTACCACTATCACCTTAGTAACTAATCTCTGTTCTATTTTAGTGGTGACAATTAGCCACCACAAGGGAAGCTTCCTAGTATAACTTGTGGATTAAGTGACTATAGGACACCTAATGCTAAATACCCCCTGAGGTTCCTACAAAATAAATTCACCCTCCCTAACCTAACAAAACTAGGTCAAAGGTGGAGGTTGAGTGTGAAGCAAGCAAAAAGGTTCAATCCTAAGGCTACCCAAGCCAATGGAGTCTCAAATAAGTCACTGGAACACACTTTGAACTTTTTTTTAATATATAGGGGAATTGGGATTACCTGGGCCTTAAGCTAAAAAATAAATTCATCCTCACAAGCCTAACAAGACTAGGTCAAGGGTGGAGTTTCAGCACAAAGCAAGCAAAAGGGTTCACATGGCCTATGGGTCAATCCCAAGTTATTCAAGCCAAGTGAATCTCAAATAAGTCATTAGAACACACCTTGATATGTTCTTTTAAGATCTAGAGGAATTGGTAACTTGTCAAGATTACTTGGGTGAGGCCTAGGTTCAAAACCGATAACTACCACTATAACCCCTAGGCTAGTGCCAACATTCTATGAGCCAATGCCTAATAAGTAACTTATGATCTAGGAAGGGTTGAGATGTCCTTTGTAGTGGGGGTGTCTACCCTTCTAGCCTTCTTTGAATTGTCCAACATATGTCCCTTCACAAGAATTGAACCCGAGTATAGGGGAGAACAAATCATCCACCCAAACACTCAAGCTAGAACCTGGGACAACATGCCTTGAGCTCACTAAACACTTAGTTGTCATAGCTAGGACAGAGTTATAAGTTTGGAAACAAACTAGGGTTTATAATAATGGAAAATCTAACCATTCAAATCACACAAAAATTCTATAGCTTGAAAGATTAGAAAACAAACCTATGGGAAAAAAAATTCAACTTTCAACTATTCAAACTGTTCAAATTACCTATAAGTGCTCATCAAGATTTGATGGCGGTCCTAAAAAATATAGAAATAAGCATGTAAAACCAAATATTTGAGCATTAAATACACATAAAACCACTTCTACAACAATATAACTTATCAAAGGTGAAATTTAACACCAATACAATAGTGATTTAATAAAGTGACAAAATTAGTCTAAAACTAGGGTTTAAAATTAAAATCCATTAGTTAGGGCTTAATCAATGATTACACACAAAAACTTATCCACTAGGAAGGACTAATGCCTTCTCCAACTACGACAATGGAGTCAAGGATACTCACCAAACCCAAGGCTATCTAAAAAGGGAAAACCTAAATCTAACTTTCTAGGGCAAATTAAATGACTTGCCCTAGGGTATAGTTTAGTGTTCTCAATTCTCTAGATTAGCAAGGGAAGAGAATTAACCAACTTTTTCTCTCAAACCATAGAAATTGAGGATAAAATCAACATAGACATCCACAAGATTGCTAGATAAACAAACTTAACAAAAATAACCGTAATTCTCATGAAATTATCTTAAGCAATACAAATATACGAGCTTATAAAGCATGCAAAATCCAAGATCCACAATGTGATCCAAGACAAGAGCTCAATCCAATTCAAAGAGGAACCTTATGCCTAGTAGCTCTATTAGGCCTACATTATGCACCAATAGTCCAAGTCAAGTTACAAGAGAGATGTAGTGTGTTTGTTCTCAAATGAATAATTCAACTCCCTTATTTACACAAATCTAAGGTAAGTTGATTTCCATTTAATTTGAGCTTAGAAGCCTTGAAACACAAGTAATCCACATAAACTAATGACAAGGTTATAGTTTGGATATAAAATGTAGCAATCTTAACTTACTAGCATAACGATACATGCTAAAATAGCCCACACGTGAGAGGTGAGGCTAGAAAAGATGACAACTTGCTCCATAAATGCCTCTCTCGCATCCAAATGTGTAAGATATGCCTCAAAAGGTGGAAATTCATCAAATGCCACTTCCATGGTCCAAGGGACGTGCTCCATCAACATCAAACCATTGAAGTGGGCTCCTTTCCTCCATGATGTCATGCATATGGGCGCATACATCACACTTATGGTTTCCAAGATGGCAACATCAAGGTTCCAAAAGAATTTCCCTCAATTCAAATAGTCAATAAGCCCCTCCAAAGGGGTCCCACTAAATGATCATCATCAAAACATCATTCGCAAGCCAACATCCATCAAGAAGGGTGCAAAGCCAGTTGGGGGGCGTCTTGCGAGAACATGGAGGAAATCATCTATGGGGGCAATGTCACAGTGAAAATGGTCTACATCCCAGGCTCTGGAGGAAGAGGACAACCTACCTCACATTATGGGATCATTAGATACCCCAACATCCTACTCAAAAAGTGCAATGACCTACCTGGAAATGTTTGTTGGAGGCATAAGTTGGTTCGACGATCTCTTTGAAAAGCTAAAGAAGCTACGTATGACCCCTCAAGGGATGCCAATGAGACCTGGAGCAATCACCTAACACGACTTGTGGAATTAAGTGAGATCAACATAGAATATATCAAACTATAAGAGTATTAATGGGGGCCCAATTAATGAAACAAATCATAAAAGTACTTCGCGTTGACCTCATCATCAAATATCTTCCAGCAGAAGATTTGTAAACAAGTTACCCCACTTAAGTAAGGAAGATTATTAATGTGCTCTATTAGGTGCTTCCAACCTCAAGGGGAGGAACCGTTCCTAGGTCGATCCATCAATCAAAAGGTGTTAGTGGAATAAGATGCAATAGAATGGGGAAAATACTTGAAGGAAGATGCTCCTTTGTGGTGCACTGCCCATGCAACCGATTCCCTCGAGCAATAATGATGTGAAGAGGAAGTAATAGTGGGGGGCCAAGTTACCACTTTCCTTGGCTTATTTTTACCACCCTTTGAGTGTGCCCTTTTTTATAATGAATTTATTTTCTTATTTTATGCATAGATAGCTTGGTTACAAGCTTCAAAAATATGCATTTAAAAACCCCCTTAGGATATAGTGTTTCATTGCTCATTAGGGTTGGGAAAGTTCCTTTTATTTAGGTAGATTATGATATACCAGGAACTAGGTGATGACTAATGAAGGGGGGTAGAGATGAGGCTAGGCTTTTGTCCATGCACTTACATTTTGTCCCAACCATATTTTAGTTTTTAACATTTTTCTTTCAGTGTCGCTTTATTTGGCTTCTTTCTTTTTGTTACATCCTCTTAAGGCCAAGCTTTGAGCCCTTGCTCAAAGACATGGCACATAGGCATTATCCATTGAATGTGAGAAGGAAGAAATCAACTCAAAAAAAGAAAATGACATAGGGAAAGGGAGGAAAGTGGAAGATACGAGTATGATATGGACACATCTCATCAATCAAAGCCTCCTATTCATGCCCCTCCTTCACAATGGAAATAAAACGCCTAAAAGGATGTCACATTGGACTAGGGATAGAGGATAACCACCAAGGTGAAGCAAGGGAACATGAATATGATCTAGATTGTTCCATCATCCAAATCAACCCTTGATCCATACTAAAATGCCTTAAATCAGTAAAACAAAAACCCATAATACAAAAATGGTTAGCATACCTCATATTTGGATATGCACCTTCATCCAAGGTTAGGCTAGACGATAATAAATGTTAACTAGAGGGTGGTTGAGAGGTATAAGAAGATGGTTGCATGTGGATTAATGTGGGGTTGTTCGTTGGTTGGTTGGATCAAATAAGGGAAAAAATTTCCTTGGGGGTTACCCACATGTTGATGGGTAACATCTGGCTCCAACTGGCAAACATGTGCTCACCATAGAGCACATGATCCATGTGCTCAAATAAAGAGTGCTCAAATAAAGAGTGCATGGGAATCCTTGTAATCCATGGATCACAGAGTTGTCATTTTTCACACACTGAAACACTCAAAACATAAAATACAAGATGCATCATGTCATCTTGTTTCCCAACAAAAAATGTTATTACTACTCAAAAATTTTAACAAATTCAAAATGATTTAAATTAATACATGAAAAGAAACATGCAACCAACAAGGAAGTAATGCACAATCAAGAATGTAAAGCACAAAATGTACTCCTACCTACTCTAACATGTCAAGGGAAAAAGTAGTGCCAGTAAAATGCTTAAGAAGTTGGCCACTTATTAGTGATGGCAACTTTTTTCCATCAAGGTCAATCAAAGAAAAGGACCCATTTCTAATACAATCCTAGACCTTGTATGGTTTAGAAGAAACTTCATAGGTTACAATATCACCCTTCTTAAAGTTGTCGCTACTTTGGTTAGATTTAAGGTTATTCTTGCTCCTAAGCCTTCTCTTCTTGGTGTTAGCACCAATATGGGCCTGGGTATCACAAACACTTTGAGCCTTATCACCTAAGGAGGAGAACAATTCATAAATATCAAAATCGTCATCAATATGGAAAATGATGTTGCCCCCATTTGCTTTATCTTCCAAATTTCTCTTTTCTAGAGATGTTTGTGGATTGAAAAGATTCTTGTTTACATCAGATTTCAAAGGTGGAAGAATCTCATCCTCCTCTTCATTGGGTATAGGATCATTTATGTTTTCCTCATCAACAAAGTTAAGGAATGATAACCCTTGAGAATTATCATGATCTAACATCACAAAAGTAGGAGGATCACAATTATCTCCCCATTTCTCTATTAGTTCCTAATGTGCAATAAATGGATTCATCAACATCTTCAATATGATACCTTAAAACAGGCTCTCAGTAAAGGATGAAAGGTTTACCATCTTCTGTAGGAACATTGGCACATGCCAAGTCTATTTGTAGATGCCCGTGCAAAGTGGTAGACCGCTTTCTACACAAGAGCATTCCCCAGGTATTTGAAATATCAATCACAACTACAGCCATCAATAAAGATGTGACAGGTTTAGCAACAAGAGAAACCTTTAAATCTTTGATGAGACCATAGAATTTAATAGGCTTGGAATCAAATCCACAAACAATTCTATAAGGTCTAGTTCTTTCCAATTCCAATTGGTTCATTATCTTCAAGAGCATCACATTTGCAGAAGCACAAGAATCAAGCATACATTGATGAAGCAATAAATTGTTAACCATTAACGTAAGGAAGAAAGGTGGGTGCCCTTCATTTCTTCTTTTATGATGCATATTTGAAACAATTGGAGGGCCTTCAGGGTACTTTTCAAAAATGAAAAAGGTTCTCAGTTGCTCCCTTTGTGAAGCCAATTTAGCTAATTGACTAGTTAGCATTATTAGATGAATGAAAGCTAGTGTCCCGCACATGTTTCACGACATGTGCCTAACATCATCTTTAGGATCCATTAACTCTAGTGATGCATATGTTTAGTAACACCTACGGGTTTTGGTCTAATGGAAATCACGATTCCAACAAGTGGTATCAGAGCCAAAGGTCTCAAGTTTGAAACACACCTGGGTCATGCTAGGTGGATATTGTTGGACAAATAAAAGTTAGTGATCCCCACATGTTTCATGACATATTCCTAACAACCCCTTAAGGATCCATTAACTCTGACGATGTCTCCATTTACTAACTCTTGCAGGTTTGGTCTAACAACAATCGCAATTCAAACAAGCACTAACATTGTTACTTTTCCAAGAGCATTACCCTAATCAACATTCAAGTCAACGTTGTTAGTGTTTTGTGTGGGAGGTGGGCCATGGTTGGAATTTGAAGGTAAAGATTCCTTTACCCACTTCTTCGTGATGTTAAGTAGAGTTTTCATTTTGAGGGTTTTTGAAACGTTGATTCCTTCTAGCATATTAAATACCCTTGCTAAATCAATCCCCTACTTTAATAACATTCACATTGTTAATGGAATTTGTAGATTTCATTCTAAAATCATCATGATGTTGTTGATTATGACATAATTGTTGGTTTAACAAAGTGCCAAGAGGATTTGTCTCATTAATCACATTCAAATGCGAGGGGATTTTCTCACATAAATGTTGGCTTTATGGACACTCATTAGCACTATGACATTGTTGGCAATAGTGATACCAAGAATATTTTTCTTGATTTGCCATTTCAGATGGAGCTAGAGCATTTAGGAACTTTTTCTTGGGAGTCGCCTTGTAATTTTGTCCTTGGTTCCTATAAGGTATTCCAACAAAATGTGACGTCACATTTTGCTCTCTTCTAGTCTCTGGAGAAGTCACCATATTCATCAAGGCACCTTTCCCTTGGAGAATTTTGGTAGTCACCTTATGTTGACAATGTTGGATGCCACCAACATGTAAGGGGATATCCCCGTTGTGAAGTCTCAATCAGACCTCACATCATTTGGTGTAGGATTCCCATCCGGCTATATGGTCCGGCCACCATTGGAAAGGTTTCAAAGATGTGCCTTGGTTAAAAAATGCACACAATAGATCGCACCACCTATTTGGGGCAACAAGTATGTAAGCTTTGTGAGACACAAAATGTAAGGTGCACAGGCTTACACGGCTGGTAAAGTAAAACGAGCCTTCGGTTAGGAAATTAATAGTACTATCCTAAAGGGGGACCCAGGAACGAAGACAAAGGCTTGTTTATGACCTGTAGATTAGTCCATGTACTAAACACCAATCATGAAAACATAACAACACTTATTTAATAATAACCATATCTAAGTAACGAAATATTTCATTAACTTTAGTATGTAATTAAACCAATATATATCGTAAACATAACAAGAATAGTCTTATTGCATCCACGATACATGTATGAAGAAGTGTCGACTCATAGAGCTTCTAATTATGAATGAAAGATCCCAAATACACTATTACATAGATGAAACACTAGATGTAGTAGTGGAACATGAAGCCACAACTTGCTTCTCCAAAGAATGATCTATCTCCTATACACTACAAGAGAAGCCAAGGCAAGACTCCAATATTCCAAGCCCTTAGCTTGAGTTATGATGAGTTATTTATAACAAATGGCAATGACCTTTGAGCTTCCTCGTGACTCTTCAACTTATATGACTTTTCATATTCTATACATGGCTTTTCACATTCCATATGTGGCTTTTCACATTCCATATGTGTCTCTTGGACTTCATTATATACAACTTATTAAAAAAGACAAATTACATATGAGACGATGGCTATAGGAGACAAAATCGATAATAGGACAAAGTCTTATTGAATTGACATATCATTTGCTTCCTCATGGAGCTCATTGGTGATGTGTGTGTTCCATGCTTTGAATTTCGTATAGATGACTAACCCAAACTGGCAAATCCACTGCATATCATATCTTCACCTCTAGTTCCTCTGTCAATATAGTCTTGGAGCTTGATTGTACATTATTCCATAGCCATGATAGTTCCATGTGAGCTTTGATTGGCACAATGGCATATTGTAGAATAATGTCTTTGGTGATCTTCAAGCCTTCTTGTTCTATAGCTTATTTGCTTTGTTCTATGTACTGCCTGATCTCCTAGAAGATGATTTCCTTGCCTCTAATTTCTTCAAGTGATCCTACTGAAAGAATCCCATGTTTATGTGCTAAAGACTCGAAACCATTGTGCATACAACCATAAGCGGCAATGGTGTTAGTCGCCTGTTCTCCAAAATGGTTGTAATTCTGATAATGGAGTCTCAACTACACCTAGTCCATTTCGGCAACAATCATGTCTTTTCGAACCAATAGTGGCAGAACATTCAGATACTTGGCAACCCATTCCTGAAGTTGGTCAACTTCTCTGCTTGCCACTTTCAAGAGCTTCAAGACTTCTTGTGTTTTTTTGTTGAATGCCAATGAGCAGAGCCACCACTTGTTGTAGAAGTATCATCTCAACATAGAATCATGACATGTTGTCCTCCATTGGCCCCAGTTCCTCCTGTATCGTTGACTGCCATTCTGCCGTATTAAAGTTGTGTGAAGATAATCGTTGATTTTCTGCAGTAAGGTATTCTCCCTGTTACTTTACTGCAACTGACTCTCTTCTTAATCTAGCATTCTCATTCAATAAGTATTCATATTTTTTCTATGTTGTTGTAGCAAAAGCAACATTTTACACCATGATTTCCTTGGGATTCCTTCTGGTATTAGTAGTTATCACCTTCTTTGTAGATACTGAGACTAGGTTTTGAGGATCATTCAGGAAGTATCTTCGTCTCTGCTGCATGATCCTCTTCTTGAGTTGATCAAACATGACATTGCACACATCCATGACTCTGTCTTCAGGTGGAAGTGTGATTCCCATTTCACCAAATGGGAGATGACCATCCGTGAGAGGAGGTTCTTCAGAAAACCTAGTTCATCATCTATTGGTTGGATGGTATCCTTTTCCTCCAACTCTTCCTATATCTCCTAAGTCAACTATTCTTCCTCCAGTGTCTGTGTTGCTTCTTCCTCCTGGGATAACCTTTGTTGTTCCTCTTCCTATCTCCTTATTTCCTCTTCCTCTTCATGTTGCTTCCTGAGAAACTCATCTTGCTTCCTCTTCACCTCTTCTTCTAACTCTCTCATGTCCTCTTCATCTTGAGTAGCTCCGATGTTTAAAGGATCAACTTTCCATTTCTTTTTTATTTCTCCTATCAAGTCATACTTGACCCTTTTCCTAGGAGATACATTCTTTGCCTAAGGGGTTATATGTTCTGCCTCATGTACTTTCATATCTTGAGTTGGTGGATCTTGGGTTGAACCAGTCTCCATTCCTGGATGTATCTTTCTAACTGCATTGTACCAGTTCTTCATCCTCCCATATTTTGTGGTAGACATTGATGAATATCCCCAATTGAAGCTGGTCACTTTGCAATGTTGCATGCACACTCTCCTGGGATCATATCCATGAAAGTCCTTAGTTTTGAAGTGCAAGCAATCCAACTCTTATATTTCTGCAATTGCCACCTTGTGGATCTTCAGTTCATACAATATGATCCTCAAAGGGAAGGTGGGCCAAGGGGCTTTCTTCCTTCTATGAAGGACTCCTAACAACCCTTTATCCAATTGATATGCTACTTCTTGCACTACCACAGTATTGGTCACATATCACAGCATGAGGTGAGGGGAGATCTGACACCCAAAACATCTAATATATGTGCCCTTAGGCATTATAAACCAATTTGCGATATCCTATCGTGAACCCTTCACCTGATTGATCATGCAAGGAGAATCGGTCTCATATATCATATGGAATGACTATAAAGAATTGCTCTGCTAACATGTCGTATGTGCCTCTGAAGCTTGATTCTGATAACACTCTATAGTGAAAATAGACTAGAAACTTGTTCTGAGGGGTCCACTTCCACTACATTCCTGGAAAAGCATATCGTGCATAGATTCCATCCAATATAAATTCAAACATAAAGAATTGTGGTGTTTGGTTTGCCCGCAAAGATGCCTTTGTTTTCCCCACATGACGTTGTAACTCAAATGACAATATATCTGCCCAATTGAAGATCTTACCACAAGTAACCACCATGTTGAGCATATATATCCAATTTTCCTCAAACACCTCGACGTTCTTTTGCCCATGCAATTGACAACACATAGCAATAAGATACTAATGTACATCTCTAAGAATCCTAGTCGAATAAATTGTGGATGGGCAGTGATAGAACTTAGCAGGCTCTCGAAACCAAGATTTGATGATGTCACTTGTGTCAAGATCGACATATCTGGTGTAGAAGTCATTATTTGCATATTCTATTGGCCTAGGAATATTTTAGTAAGTTTGCATGTCCTCTCCAAAATAGGTGGCGAGCTTACCATTGCTTTCACTACGAAGCACAAGATGAGAATCATATGTGTGTAATAATCCACGCAATCACTTCTGCATAAGGGATGACTGACAATCTACATGTTATCCTGTGTATCCTGAACCGTTTGATATTGATGTATACTTCCAAATCCTCAAAGTTTTCAGCAAACTTTTTTTGCATGAATGTGTCTTTTATGTCATTCCATGTGACCTCAATACACTTATTTATGAAGCATTGTATATCTGCATAAATGGGAATAGTAGGCTTTGTCACTTCAATTGCTTCCTCAATGCTTACCTCTAAGGCTTATTTGGAGGCCACTTTACGTGTAGCAAGAGACATGGTTCCAATAGATGATGAAAGAGTAACACTACTTGCAACTCAAACACATGTTTGTGGAAGCACACTCATGGCGACAATGATTATCTTTATGAAATATCCTAACTATTACAAGCAACAACTTAGCAAATCATATTCAAAGAACCATTAAATGTAACTAAAAATGTAAGCCTATCAATGAAGACACACAGTTACTTCCATGGGTAAGAAATATGCATTCAAACAAGGAGAGCACACTTACAAAGCATGAAGGGAGTCCAAGGGTCATTCAGGCTTTGAAGTGCACTCAAGCAAGAGAGGGATAACATCAAGGGTGTAGAGCGCACTGACAAAGCATGAAGGGGAAACATTCAAGCCTTCAAGGTGCGCTCATGCGCTCAAGGAGACTAAGAGGGTGCACTAGCACACTCTAAAGAGATGAAGGAATGAAGCTTCAAGCCTTCAAGCCTTTAAGGTGCACTCATGCACTCAAGAGCAAGGGGGGCGCACTAGCGCATGCTGAAGGGACGAAGGGAAAACATTCAAGCCTTCGGGGTGCGCTCATGTGCTCAATGAGGGTGAAGTTCTTCATGACAAAGGAGTGCGCTCAAGAGGAAAACTTGTCTTTTCTAGGAAAAAAAAATCTAAGTTAGTTGGGGCTTAGGGTTCTAGAAGTGCACTCTATCACAGAATGGCTCAAGGACAAGTCTTGCAACAAGATTGCGTGATAAAAATGTGGAGATGAAAGATCTACAAGTTTTGATGGATGTTGTCACAATCATGATTAGAATGTGAAGGGTTAAGGAATATGCAAAGTCACAGCATGTGACTGTAACAAATTAACACTCATAGAGGCAAGAATGAACATGAACGCCAGTAAATAGACTAAAAAGAAAAGAAACTCCAGCAAGGAAAGCAAGATTGACAGCAAAACCAGGAAAGGAAACCAACATATTTGGCATGCAAAACTTACTTGGAATGTCAATTGACGAAGAGTTTCTTGATCCAAAGATGTGCACCAAAGAATGATTAACTGGGTTAATTCAAAAGAAATTACATGCAAATCAGTCTCATGCATGCTCACCACTTGTCAAGAAGTGACTTAGTTAGTCAAGATAAGAGAAGTGGGCTCCTATGTTCTAGGAGTGCACCCACATGCAACAAGGAAGCTCATGCATGCATTCTAGAAGGGTGCATGTCTTCGTGCTGGAGGAGTGTACTGAAGGAGGGTGCACTTACTAAGCATGAAGGAGTGTGCTCAAGGAGGGTGCACTTCTTCAGCCAAAAGGAGTGCGCTCAACACAACAACAAGTCTTCATTGTCTTGAAGTAAGCTTTTGCCTTAAAGGGTGCTTTTCTTGCTTTTTTTCTTTTGTGAGGTTTTGTGAGTTTTTGTGTGCTTTTCATGTGTATGCATGGAAACAAACACTATTTTCTAGGTCAATAAAAGTTATGAGTTCACCTAACCATGGGTTAGGTAACACAAGCGCTTCTAAGGGTTAGGTGGTGACACTTAGGAAACATTGACTTAAGAGGATGTGACACTTAGAGAAGACATACAAATAATAAATCAAACAACGTGACAACACTAAGGGGCTTGAAATGACAGTTCATGTAGGCTCCAAAATCGACTTAGGCAAAAAAATTGGCGGGTCATTGTTGCAGCGACAACACCTTATCAAATTTTTGGGTGAGGACTCACAATTCATTTTGATATGGATCAAAATGACTCATAGTCTTAAGTTTAGTCTTAGCGCTAACTTAAGGATGAGAGAAAAGGTCCATATTGGGTGCCAACATGTTATATTCAATTCCCTGGACATATTTTCTTGCGTCTTAGGTTTCTTGTCCCTAATATTATAACCAAATTTCCCATCAAATGAATTGACATAATGAGGAGAATGGAGTCATTGGTAGGTTTGAGATTACCAAAGATAGTCTTAACTAATTTATCAAACCTTTCATCATATTCAATCACATCCTTATTCGCCTTTTTCTTGATTTCATTGAAGTAATCCATCAACACCCTACCATCTTTTTTAGTAGCCCAACTTTTGATGAATTCTTCTTCGCATTCTTCCCAATTTTTGATGTTCTTCTCAGGAAAATATCTAAACAATGGTTGGGTGGGGCCTTCTAAGGAAATAAAAAATCTTGAGGTCCATATCTTCTTCCTAAATCAATAAAATAGCAACATGCCAACAAAAATCAATCACATGCTCTCGACTGACGTTATTACCTCCAAATTTAGGAAATTCCTCTTTTCCCTTTTCATGCATCTTGTTAGAGTCCCTAGAGATAACAAAAAAATCTAATGGTTTGAATGCATTTATAAGCCATCACTTTCTGAGTGTTGGTAGCCATTGTGGTAGCCATAAAAGGATTCCTAAACAAGGAATTAATAATAGTAGACATTTGAGGATGCTTATCTCTAACAACTCTTTGTGGATTTATCCTAACAAGTCTCTAATTAGAAGCTTCAACACTACGGTTCAAATGTGGAGTCGCTAGGTGATCGGTCTAAAATTGGGTTTGAGAATTATTCATCAAATAAAGGTTGAATTATGAACTTCAAATCTCAAGGAGGACTCATCTCTTCCTTGATAACGATGTCAAAAATCTTGTTGTAAAATATTATGCCTTGGTGCAAAACCTTCACCAGGCAAGATGGTTTCATAATGATAAGGGTTTCATGTTGAGACCCTAAAAATGTTTGGAAAATGTTTGGCATAGGTACGACCATGCAACAAGAGAAAGGAGTGTGGGAAGGGTAAGCTAGTGCGTAGTCGAGGGATGGCATAAGGAGCAGGAGCGCAACAAAGGGATTGCGCAAGAAGACAGAGCACATCATAGGGTTGGCGCAAGGGTTGGGGTGCGGCAAAGGTGGACGTTGCATAATAGGAGGATAATGACGAATGGAATAAAGAGACGTGGGTAGAGGATAGCAACCGTTAAGATTTTGCAGATGGAGGATCTAACCAAGGAGGTTGTGGCTACCAAATGGTTGTAGATGTTTTGAGGAAGGAGGCATCAGACAAAGTGGAGCCGGAACCAGGTAAGGGATATTTCGAGATGGTTATACTACACATGGGACAACTCAGCAGGAACCAAGCACATATCTTAACTTCCTAAGAGCCAGCTAGGATGAATGGGCGGGAAGGAGGGAGCCTTTGAAAAGAAATTTTGGACATTATAAAATGGTCTGACCAAGAGCAAAGGGAGGTTGGGATATGAACTATTGGTGATTACCTTGCTATTGTTTATCGATTTTCTATGTCCTGTATGTCGAGTCGAAGTCAGTATTTGTACCAAATGTCAGGTCAATGTAACTTAAAGGCAATGGTTGGGTCTGTTGTTGTTCATCAGCACTATTGTAATTAGTATTAGTTATGAAATATATATCAATGTTGTTGTTGTTAGTTCTCTATCTTTTTTGGATGATATTGCAGATAGCCAGAGAGCCCGATAGTTCGATATGTGTAACTTTGAGTATCTTTTCCCTTTTTTCTAGTGTATATGGACTGGTGTTAAAGGAATTAATGTAATTATGTTGTGGTTACAAACGGTTAATGGAAAAGCTTGGTGTTCCTTTCTCTTTTTCTGCATAAAATGTGTGAGAGTATGGATGGATTGCACCACTGTATGAATGTTATGTATATATATGCATATTGAACATGGGTTCTATCAACTATTTGAAGTTGAACGATATTGTCATTAAAGGTTTTTTGTTCTATTAACTAATAATTCCAACGGTCGTCTTGTTGTTATGCTTCGTCATGGTAGGTTATAGCAATGATGTGTTCATGTATGGTCCTATAGCATTGTGGTTATTAAGCCCAGTTAGGGAGGCGTAAGTGTCGGTTGCCTGTTACTACTAAAAGTGTCGGTCGATGTGACATATAAATGATGGTCGTGCGACTATCACACACTTGTCAGTGTGTTAAAGGCTCATTGGGTTCCATCACACTGTGCATGGTCATGGCAGGTCTACATAGTAGTTAGGTGAACTGATGGTTGGTGTGGAGCGCAGTGCATGATAACAACAAACTGTTCTAGGCTCTGTCGAGTAAGAACTATGTGTTGTAACCTCAAGACAATCATGTCTGACCACGGGAACCTGGTTCCGACAGTCACCCATTAGTATCTCGAGTGAGACTTCACTCACTCTATGGATGTTGTTGGAAGGGTCGATGCTAAGCGAGTCTTTGTTGGCTACTATGTCACAAATCCCAGGTCTGTTAGTATCCTGCACGCCAACAAATGGTTTTTTTGATGGGACCGAGATGACTGCATGATGGGATTGTCTATTAAGAATGTGGAAACCATGGAATCTTGACAAAAAGGATATCACTTGATGGCTTAAGCGAAAAGTTCACGAGTTCACTGCAAAAGAAATAAGAGACAGGGGTCAAAGCACGGAAAGATGGTTGTAGAAGTATATGTATATTGATTTCCATGTTTTTTCTCTTCAGATAATTTCCTAATATTTGGACAAAGTGGGTCCAGAGGTTGAAAGACAAAAATCCCACACATCGGCACAACGAGCGATGGAGGTGGATGTCGGAAGAAGTACATCAGTTTGAAATGGTAAGCAACAAGATTTCATGCGTTCTTGATTTCTAGTTTGAGAGTGTGTTAGAAGGATATACCATGGAGTTTTCAATAGAATCGATGATATCCTATACTACAACGAAGCTAAATTTCCTCAAAGGACAAAGAGGTAGATTTATAAGACTATTTTCATTGTTGATTAAAATGTTGTTGCATGACCACAAACTTTGCCATTGGAATTTTACACCGTGAGCGGCTAAGCAGCCTGCATGGACAGGGAAGTGGGGGAGACTCAGGAGGTGGTCTAAGGAATGAAGAACAAAAAGGAAGAAAATTAGTGGCAGTAGAAATTGCCAGTGGGTCTTGAGTTGTGCATAACAAAGGAAGGGAAAAGGATGGAACAAGAGAGTTATGAGGATGGCACATTGAGGATTGGAAGAAGATACCAATGGGGTAACGCGAGAGGAGGTTGATCAGCATCGGTACCTGACGAAAGAAGGAACCTAGGGGAAGGGGCTAGAGTGGTCATCGCAAGACATGAAGTAGTGCCAACAACCAAAGTTATGAAGGGACATAATTTGGTACGCCACATATGGAAGCAAGAGAAAGAGAATAGTTGAGCCTGCACACCACGAAGGATTTAGAAGAGGAGCAATTGGATTAGATCATCACTGGGGTTGAACCCACCATCCCACACTCATCTACAAACCAAGAGGTAAGCACTTAGCGCACTAATTAAACTAGTATAAGATGTCATCATATTCAAGGAGGAGGAAATAGTAGTAGTAGTGGAGTTGGCCTAATTGCGAGAGGAACCACACAAAATATTCATATTTAGAGTGGTGTGCAGATGGGTGCATAGATATCTAGTAGTATAGCTGGCGCAGGAGGGAGTACTTCATCTAGGAGTAGTGTGCATACCATTATGGCGAGCGTAGATTTGAGGATGCCCATGTTTCATGGTATTGGGACCAAAGACCCAGAACAACATTTATTTGTCTGTGAAGTTGTTTGGACAACAAAGCAAGTCCAAGATGAGGCCACCAATATTGCACAGATAGAATCCATGTTCAAGGATCGTGCACTAACATGGTACATGAAGTATAAGGGTGCGATGCTAGCTGGACAGAATAAGACTTTGGTGGACATTAAGTAGGCGTTGATCAGAGAATTCCAGAAGACCAAATGAGATTCGCAATGCATCACATAACTCTAGGAGAATCAGTGTGGGACTTTAACTAGCGATTTAAGGTACTGAAGGATAGGTTGACGTTCAAAATTTTGGACACGAAACACAAGGAATGGTTTATCGTTAGACCCTTTCCCCACATCATAATACCCTTAATGAAACAAAGGATTGGTATGTAGTTATAAGCTTTGGAGTTGGTGCTAAAGTTGGAAGCATCACCAGCAAGAGGAAGTGATAGCAACGACATGGCACATGTATAGTCTCAACTAGTTTCACTAGCGTTGCAACTCCAAGATTTTTCCAAGGGGAAAGAAAAGCAATAGAAAGTATGGTATACCATTTTCTAGACAGAAGGTCACCACAAGAATGAATGTAAATTATTGATTAACTACATGGAAATTGGCGCAACAAACTTCCTTGCGCAGGGTAGCAATGTAGTGTGAAATCTGCAACGTATGGGGTCATATACCCTATAGTTTCACGATGATGCAAAGATATGAGGCCACAACGTGGTCTTTGTTTTGCAACTTCTGCAAGTCAGTCAGACATGCCATTCACCATTATCGTGCATTGGGTTTAATGAGTGAACGAACCTTTGACTCCTTTACAGTGCAAGGGTCTGAAGGAGCGAAAGAAGCGACCAATGGGCTTAACCAGCCTGGGTATTCTAACAGTGGACAGTATAATCATCAAGGTCGAGGACGTGGCATGGGACCTAGAGGACTTGGTAGGGAAAAAGGAGGATTGTTTAAGGGAAAAGCATTATTATTTTTTGTAATTGCAGACATCAGGGACACTTGGCTCGGGACTACACAAATCCATGTTGCACATGTATTTATTACAAGTCCCTGGATCATCCCACGGAGAATTAGCCTTAGTTGATTGCCAAGTGGCAGGAAAAGAAGGGGCCTAATGTTTAGATGATATTTTCCAAGTTGCATAGAATTAAATAGTGGGTCGGTGCGATAAAGTGGGGAGGTGCTAAGATAGGAGTTGACGCTGCGAGGCCTCAAGAACAACAACCTCAATATGTAAGAAGATCTCCTAAAGTGCCCCCAAAATTTAACCCTATCATGTTGAAAGCCATATATAAGGAGGTTCAATGAGAAATAATTATAGTAGAGTGGGAAAAACTAGAGGCTAGGTGAAAAGCTACCATGTCAGAGCTATTTGATACTACGGCGGGTAGGGAATGAAGAAACATGGTAGACGCAAGTCCATAGTTTGATACAGATCTGTTTGGAGTTGGTTAAAGATCCATAGAAACTAAATAAGTTATGAAAGTTGGTAAAATAGTACACTATGACACCATAGGAGACTCCTACGCAACCTTCACCAAGGATTGTGAACCAAGTTGCACACCAAAAAAGGACCAACAAAGAATTTTGATTTCGGGTGCAGATAGGTGAGTACGAGATGGATAACATTATACTCGAATTGGGGTTGGAGGTAAATATCCTACCAAAGAGCACCTAGGAAATGATGGGGAGGAAAATTTTGACGTGGTCTCCAATTCAGCTCAAAATGGCCAATTAGCATCATATTTTTTTTATCAAACGACTATCAAGGGCACTAGTGGATGTTGATGGGGTGTCAAGCCCAACTGATTTCGAGGTTATCGAAATCATGGACGATATTGATCCTTATCCATCTCTTCTCGAGATAGATTGGGCCTTTGACAATCAGGTAATTATAAACTTAAAAAGAAGGCATATGATTTTCGAAGGGGGAGATATTTAGGTCATTGCACCATTGGATCTGCGAGAAGTGGATTGCTATGTAAACAGGTATAGGGTGAGCTTAGTGGGGAGCATCTAGATAACATTTATAATTTTATAGCTGGAAAGATGATTATGTAAATCCAACAGTCAACAGAGTGCTGAGTTAGCGCAACATTGGGTCTTATGCATCTAAATCAAAGGAAGCTCTAGAGAGTTGGTAGAATCGGTTGCATCGGGTCAGTACCAGATGATGCACCCACGTTATGTGAATGGTGCGCTAGATTGGGACAAAGGTGAACATCCACATAATTTTGATGGGTTGTCTGAGGTAGATATTTTTGTACGAGATATGAGGAGAAGGTGCCAAATTGTCAAAGAATCCCTACGATGGACGTCGCACTACACACTACACCAGCCAGGTAGTGGGATGCAAACAAGGAACGAGTCGCAAGGTGGAATCATTGCAAGGAATTGTTGAAAGTCAGGTTTGGACCTAAATTTGGAATCCCTACAGGAAAATATGTAGGAATGGAGTGTTCCAGAACTTACTTGAAGTGATGCATTGGAGCTTGGAGAAAGGCAGGAGTACCTCAACAGGAATGGGTACACTGCTTTATTCATACCTTAGGTATTAGACCGACAAATTGGTACACTGAGTTAGAAGTGTGCAAAGGAACTCGGGATTAGGATGAGATGGCATGAAATTTAAGGGAAACCTTTAGTTTCCAAGCAAATGAACCTGCATTAGAAGAGGCCCTAAAATTCTTGTGACGAGAGATATTTACAGAGGATGTCCCAGTTCTAATCAAGGATGGGCCATTGTGCGACGCATCCCAACACTCGTAGTGGGTAAAATAATTTTTTTAGTGTTATAATGTGGCTGATAAGGTGGAAGATGAGGAGGAGGATCCTCAGAATATCCATATTTCGGACGTGGAAAGTGATCACGAGCTGGAGGGACCACCCTTAAAGTCTGAAGAATATGTGCAACCAATCATGACAAAGAAGGGTAAGCTCGAGGTCGAGGAACCTTCTAAGTTGGCGACCACTGGGAGCTACCAAGATGGTAATATTTTTGGATAGGTTATAGATTCATTTTACCAAGAATCAAATAATAGCAATAGTAAGTAAATTAAGGGTATTAATGCAGCCAAGATTGAATACATGAAAATTGGAATGGCACCAGTTATCAATGCATTGACATGAGCAGTTGAAAACAACGCCTCCCTTCAGGAAGTGGGATAAAATTTGAGGCGATGAAGGAAGAGAAAAATGGGTGGATTACTCCCTATGCATAGATGTAAATTTGTAAATAAATTGAACTAGGAGTTAGAAGAAATGGGGCCTACCTAGAGGATACATAGATATAGTCAAAGGTAAGAAATATGTTGTGTTGTGGGTGACACTAACTCAGGTACAGAAGTCATTACAAAGGATGGGCCTATAAGATAAACAATGGTGATGACATAACCTAGCATGTGAAAACTCAGAGGCATTGATTATGGTCAGGATCGCATGGGGAAGACTACTTCAGAATGATTTACCCCCCTCAAGGAAATCTTTGGGGAGAGAGAATAAAGTGGTTGGATAGATTACCAAATCCCATTTGACTGAAGGGGGAGGCCTGAAAGATGTATATCCACCAATGGATTATCAGGATACCATCAAAATATGGTTATTAGAGCTAGAACTGAGGTGAAGGAAGACCTAAATCGATTAAGACTGACTGGGGCGAGTCAGTAACTCGTGTGAGCCATCATATCAAACAAGCTTGAAAAATGTGACTACAAAGCAAATTGTTGATAATTGAGGAGATTCGAATGTGATCTCCATCATAACCATGGAAATGGACCAACATACATGATGATGGAATCAGAAGGCAAGATCATTATAAATGATCACCTAGGGACCGAGCAGAGCATGCAAAGTATTCAAAGATAGACTTAGGACCACAGACAAAGGATAGGGGTGGGAATCCTTTGAGAGTCGAGATAGAGGAATCACGCATAGATAATGCGTTGGAAAAATAATAGATAGAGGAATGGAAAATGAGACCACCCTACATAGAAAGGCCGACAAAAGGATGTGGTTGTGGAAGAAGAGGTTCCGATGAAGAAACATGGGTGATAAAACTAGGAATAAAAGGTATGGATCTAAGGGAGTGAGAAGAGTTCAATGGGAGATCCAAACAAATAAGGTTCCCACCACTTGCAGGCATGGTTCACACATGAGGACACAGACGCACCAATAAGTTCAGTCAGGTGCCATAAGACAAGGGATTCGCAACCCCTTAGAGCAAGATGGCAACACTAAAATCCACACCAGAAGGACCGTAGCAGAAAGGTGGGGTTTTGTCTCGATGCATGATGGTGAGGATAAGAGAAACACGAGACAATGCCCATGTCTTAGCACAAGGGTGAGGCCAAGGCCTATGTCATGAAGAAAACAATCACCATCAGGCCTTTCTTGATTGCTCCAGAGGAAGAACAGGGTATGACTACAAGAAGGAGATAAATGTCAAGGATAGGCATAGAATTCAACCTTGGAGAAACACTGGTAGCTAGTTATTTCCATATGAGTGCACCACTACGGGGGAGGGGGACATGGTTGATACCTCTTTAGGTCTTTTAAGAGCTCCAAGGTGTCTAGGTTCTATATCTTTTCCTGCAGTAGTCATACCAAAGGAAAAAAGACAACCTCAATGATGTTGGAGGTCCTAGATGCATGAGGATAGGATAAATACTGAGTGGCTCAAGGATGAGCCACATTTTTGTGTTAGGGGCCTATTGGGACCCAAAAAAATTGGAATTTTTTTGGCATAGGTAGGATAGCATAGTAGGAGAAAGGAGCATGGAAAGGATAAGCTAGTGTGTGGCAGAGGGATGGTGTAGGGAGCAGAAGTGCAGCAGAGGGTTGGCGCAAGAATAGAGAGCACAAAATAGGGTTGGCATAAGGGTTGGGGTGTAATGAAGGTGGACATCGCGTAGCAAGAGGACAACGACGAATGGAATAAAGAGACATGGGAAAAGGATAACGTCCATTAAGATTTTTCATGTGGAGGAGTTGACCAAGGAGGCCATGGCTACCAAATAGTTGCAGATATTTTGAGGCAAGAGGCATTGGGTAGTGTGGAGCCAAAACCAGGCAAGGGATATTTTTATATGATTATACTATGCATGGGACAAATCACTAGGAACCAGGGAAATATCTCAACTTCCTTAGATCCAGCTAGGACGAATGAGCGGGAAGGAGTGAGCCTCCGAGAAGAGCGTATTGACATTATAAAATGGTTTGACCAAGACCAAAGGGGGGTTGGGCTATGGAATGTTGGCGATTAGCTTGCTATTTTTTATCAGTTGTCTATGTCCAACAAGTTGAGTCGAAGTCGGTCGTTGTACTAAGTGTCAAGTCAATGTAACTTGAAGGCAATGGTTGGGTTTATCATTGTTCATCAACGCTATTGTAATCAATGTTGGTTATGAACTGTATATCAATGTTGTTACAGTTAATTCTCGATCTTGTTTTGGATGATATTACAGATGGTCAGAGAAACCAATAGTTTGATATGTGTAACTCTGAGTATCTTTGCCCTTATTGCTAATATATGTAGACTGTTGTTAAATGAATTACTATAATTTTGTTGTGGTTACAAACTATTAATGGAAAAGCTTTGTGTTCCTTTCTCTTTTTCTACATAAAATGTGTGAGTTTGGATTTCGCCACAATATGAATGTTATATATATATATATATATATATATGTATGTATGTATGTATTGAGCATGGATTCTATCGACTATTTGAGGTTGGACGATATTTTCATTAAAGGTTTCTGTTTTTGTTGATTAATTCCTATGCTCATATTGTTGTTATGCTTCGTCATGGTATCTTATAGCGATGATGTGTTCCTTTATGGTCCTCTAGCATTATGGTTATTAAGCCTGGTCGAGTTTGTGTAAGTGTCGGTTTCTTGTTACTGCTAGAAGTGTCAGTTGATGCAACCTGTCAATGATGGTTGTGTGACTATCATACGCTTGTTCAATGTGTTAAAGGCTCGTTGGGTTTTGTCACAATATGCATGATCATGGTGGATTTGCGTAGTACTTATTTGAAATGATGGTTGGCACGGAGAGCAGTGCATGATAATAGCGGAGTGTTCTAGGCTATGTCAAGTAAGAATTGTGTAACAGCCCTGGTGAAAATTCCATGTAATAAAAGTAGATAAAGGAAAAATAATAACCACGGATGATGGGACACTTATTCCAAGCTGAATGTTGGGCAAAATCCTAGTGATAGGGATCACTTGTGATTGTTTATGGCTAAGGCTTTGGAAAGGAAAAATGGCATTTTTGGCACATTTATTTATGAAAATAATGGAAATTAGGAGAAAAGGAAGGTGAAATGTCACAAGTTGCATGTGAGGAGGAAAATGAAGAAAATAGAGGCCTCATTCATAAAAAGGCTTCTGAGGATTAGTTCGTAACCTTTTGTCAGTTCAATTTTAGATCTCTCTCATACTCTTGGAGACTTAGAGTTTTCTTGGAGCACTCTTGGTGGGTGGGGAATACTTGGATTCTTGCAGCAAGAAGGCAAAGGAAGAGAAGGAAAGCGCAAGAAGGCATCAAGATCAGCAACTACATCATATTTTTTTGCAGGTACCGAGTTGCATGTATGATTTCTTCACTAGTTTGGTCATGCATGGCATATGCATGTGGATTCTTGGCCATGATATGTCATTGGCATGGAGGATTGCCTAGATTAACAGTGGATTGCCTAGCCTTGCCATTTCTCGGATAGCCATCATGATTATGGGTTTAATTTCATTATTTGTTTTTGGTTGGTTCTCATGTTTCCTTAACTTGGGTTGAGTTATTTGTTCCTGGAAGCCCTTGTTGGACAAATGCTCTGGAAGCCCTATAACAGCTTGGGTTGAGTTACTAGTCCTGGAAGTCTCGGTTGGACAAACATTCTAGAAGCCCTTGGTGGGTTGAGTTACTAGTCCTAGAATCATTGGTTGGAAAAACGCTCTGGAAGCCAGGCGGCAGTTGTAAGTTGACTTACTAGTCCTGAAATCCTTGGTTGGAACAAATTCTCTAGAAGCCCTGGAAGGCTTGGATGGAATAACTATTTGATGGGTTGAGGTGGATGGCCTTTGGAAGACCTGGATGAGTTTTGATTGATGTGTTCTATGAGATCCACATTCATGCTTGAAATATGGCACGTGGGTGAATGGCTGAAGAGAGATTTGGCTCATCCATTCTATGGTCAGGTGGAATGTGGAAGTCCCATCCCCAGTTTGGATTTTCCATAATTAATGAAAGGTTATTTCTCCTTGTATTTCTAGGAGAATTTTGATGGATTATGTGTGGTCTATATTGTTGTACTTTTATGAGTATTTTTGCTACTATTATGCTAGTTATGTATGTGTTTAATGAAAACAACCATGTATGGATTTCATCATGTTTTACTTGTAATTGAATGATCAATGTCTCTATGACATAATGGATGGAATGGCAGTTGATGTATTGAGGCATCAATGGTTCTTAGCGATTCTCAGCTAAGTATGAGACCCCTATGCTCAGAACTATTATTTACACTTGTGGATTAGATATTCGTGATATGTTTGACAAAAATCCTGTCATGGCTAGTAGGGTTCCATTCAAGGTCTTAAACAAGTATTTACCTTAACATTGTCATTTCCATGTTGTTTTACTATTCCGAAGAGATGGCTCAATTCTGGGCAGTGACCTGGGCTCTAGGCCTGAAAAAGTGGCTCAAATCTCGGGGTCGTTGGCATAACACTGAAAAATTTAGTCTCTGGTCACTGGCAGACAAGCCTATGAGAGCAAATTTAGGTTTCTGGATGTTGGCACACCTATAGCATGAGAGCGACTGAGGCTTACATTGTACAAAAGTTTAGTGGGACCCAAGGGCAAGTTGTCTAAAGTATTGGATTGGTTCTTGAGGGTCCTATAGGTGATGTTGAATGTTTGTATCATGTGTTTCATTGGTTCCACTTCCTTAACGTGACTTAGGAGGTCAAATCATATCATAGTGGCCTCTCATCGCATGTTTACCCTGGGTGGTCATTTGCTTGGGTAGATGTGGGAGGAGAGTGTTACAGACCGTTTATCATAACCTTAAGATAATCCTTTCTGACTACGAAAACATGGTTCTGACAACTACGCGTTAGCATCTCAAGTATATTTCACTCACTCTATGGGTGTTTCTGAAAGGGTCGATGCTAAGCGGGTCTTTGTTGGCCATTGTGTCACAAATCCCAGGTTTGTCAATATCCCACATGCCAACATGTCACCATTACCACCTTAGTAAATAAACCCTCTTATATTTTAGTGATGACAACCAACCACCACAAGGGAGGCTTCCCAATAGGACTTGGGGATTAAGTAACCCTATGATACCTAAAACCAAATACCCCTTAAGATTCCCACAAGGTAAATCTACCATCACAATCCTAATGATATTAAGTCAAGAGTGGATGTTGAGAGTGAATGAAGCAAAATAGTTCATAGGTCCTATGGGTCAATCATAAGGCTATTTAGGTCAATGGAGTCTCAAAAACGTTCTCAGAGCACGTATTGAGCTTGTTAAACACTTGGTTTTTATAACTAGGACACAAAATTGTAGTTTTGGACAACAAACTAGGGCTTATAACAACAAAAAATCTAACCATTCAAATCACACCAAAATTATATGGCTCGAAATATTAAAAAATAAACAACTTAAGGAATAAAATTCAAAAAATTTCAATGGTTCAAATTGTAAATAAATTCTCATAAATATTTGACATGGGTCCTTAAAAAATGCAAAAATAAGCATGTAACACCAATTATTTAACCATTAAATGCACATAAAACCACTTCTACTTCATATTGCATTCATCAATGAACATTATTTCAACAATAGAACTTATAAAAGGTGAAAATTAAGCCCAATACAATAGTGATATATTAAAGTCGCGAAATCAATCTAAAACTAGGCTTTAACATTAAAATATATTAGTTAGGTCTTATTGATTAATGCTTACACACAAAATACTAACCACTAGGAGGGACTAGTGCCTTGTCCAACTAGGAGAATGGTGTCTACGACACATACCAAACCTAGGGAAATATACAAGGGGAAAATCTAAGCCTAAATTTATAGGGAAAATTAACCAACTTGCCATAGGGCGTAATTAGGGTTCTCAATTATTTAGATTAGCAAGGGAAGAGAATTAACCAAATCTTTCCCCTCAACCTTAGAAATTGAGGACAAAATCAAAATGGACATGCACAAAATTTCCAAATAAACCAACTTGACAACAATAACAAGAATTCTCATGAAATTATCCAACCAATGCAAATAAACCAACTTACAAAGCATGCTAATCCAAGATTCACCATGTAATCCAAGAGTACAAGAGCCCAATGTAATCCAAAGAGATAAATCTTAGGCTTGGTAGCTCTAATAGGTCCCCATTTCACACCAATAGTCCAATTAGAGTTACAAGAGAGAAATGCAATGTGTCTTGTTCTCAAATGAGAAATTCAATTCCCTTATTCGGTAAGCCAATTTCCACGTAATTTGAGCTTAAAAGCCCTAAAATACAAGGTTATAAGCTAACCCAAAATGTATCCATATCAACTAAAAAACATAACATTACATGCTAAAATAGACCACATGTATGAGACATGGGGCTGGAATGGATGAAATCATGCTCCATAAATGCCTCTCTCACATCCAAATGTGTAATATTTGCCTTAAAATGTGGAAATTCATCGAATGCCACTTCCATGGTCCAAGGGATGTGCTCCATCATCATCAAACCATTCCTCAACATGAAGTGGCCTCCTACTCTCCATGAATTCATGCATGTGGGTGTGTACATCACATGTGTGGTCTCCAACAAGGAAATTTTAGGGCTCCAATAGAGGTTTCCTCAATTTGAAAGGTCATCAAGCCCATTCAAATTGGTCTTACTGAATGATCATCATCAAAACATCGTCCGTAAGGAAATGTCCATTAAGAAAGGTGCAAAGGTAGCTTGAGGGTGTCTTACAGGGACCTAGAGGAAATCATGTATGGAGGCAATGTCCCAACTCAAATTATCAATGTATAAGGCTAGGGAGGAACATGACAACATGAATCATAGTATGGAACCATAAGATAGCCCAACATCCTACTCAAACGATAATATAAGATCAGATAAGTATGGAATCATAAGATAACCTAACATCCTACAACATGAATCATAGTATGGAATCATAAGATTACCCAACATCATATTCAAAAGGTGCAAGGACATGCTTTGAAATATCTTTAGTGGAGGCATAAGTGGGTTGGATAGCCAACTTAACAACTCAAGAAGCAACATCTAATCCCTTAAAGGATTCCAATGAGACATATATAAATAACCTAATACAAATCATGGAATCAAGTGAGATCAACATCAAAGGTATATTGAACTACAAGAGCATCAATGCAAGCTCAAATTAATGAAACAAGGAATAAGAGTACTTCACACTAACCTCATCATCAAATATCTTCTTGCAGAAGACTTGTAAACAATTTACCCCACTTAAGTATGGGACGGTTATCGAAAAGCCATATTAGGTGATTGCAACCTCAAGGGGAGCAAAAAATCTTAGGCTGGTCCATCAATCAGAAGGTGATAGTGGAATAAGATGCATGGAACAAGCAAAATACTTCATGGATATTGCACCACCAATGTCACCAATGTCACCAATGTCTTCTAGCAATAATGATGTGAAGAGGGAGCAATCATGGGGACCTGATTTACCCCCTTCCTTGGCCTATTTTTACCACCCCTCAAGTGTGCCATTTTCTATAATGATTTCCTTTTCTTTTATGTATAGATAGCTTTGGTTACAAGCTTCAATGAGATGCATTTAAAAACCCCCTTGTGATGTAGTGTTTCATTGCTTATTAGGCTAGGTACATCAAAGTTTCTTTTATTTAGATATATTATGATATACCTAGAACTAGGTGATGGATAATTGGGGCAGGGGGGGGTGTAGGTTTTAACCCTCTACAGATAATACCTGCAAACAAATTCTTAAAACTAACAGAAAATATACAAAGGAAATCACATAAAATATACACAGATTTTTCTCATGGAACCCAAAATCGGGAAAACCAGATTTATTTTTCATTACATTCCAATGTTAAAATACATTATATACATGCCACAACTCATAAACCCCCTAGCCATTAACCTTGGATTCATTAACCTTGTATTAGAATATAGCTATAGTTATTTTGGCCAAATCTACAAAACCACCATGCGCTGAAAACTACTAACAATGAAAATGGACACAAAAACCAACCCCCAAAAAAACAATGGGGCATTGACTTGAACCCCATTTAGGGGGTCTACCACCCCCTTGTGACCCCCCCACTGCACCCTACATATACATATCACATTTCCAAACAATCATGCAAATAATATAACACATACCAACTAGGAGGAGTAGAGCTTGGGCTAGGCTTTTCATCCACACACACATATTTTCTCCCAACCTCATTTCTCCTTTTAATATTTTTCTTTTGGTGTGGATTTATTTGAATTTTATCCTTTATTCTGGTGCATCAACCTCTTAGGCCCAAGTTTCAAGCCCTTTCTCAAATACATAGCACATGGGCACTAACCAATGAATGTGAGAAGTAAGAAATCACCTTGAATAAAGGAGATGACAAAGGGAAAGGGAAGAAAGTGGAATATATTGATACAATATAGACACACAACATCAATCGAGGCCTCCTATTAGCACCCCTCTTACAATGGAAAGGAACGACCTTTGGGGAGGTCACACTAGACTAGAGTCAAAGGATAACTGCCTAGTTGAATCAGGACAACATGAATACACTCTAGATTGGTCCATCTGAACCGACCCTTGATCCATACTAAAATTCCTTAAATCATTAAAATAAGAACCCATGATACAAAAATGGTTAGCATAGCTCATATTTGGAGACCTGCCTTAATCCAAGGAACTAGCTAGATGATATTAAATTTTGACTAGAGAGTAACTAAGAGGCAAAATAATATGGCTACATGTGGATTAATGTGGGCTTTTTGGATGGTTAGTTGGATCAAATAAGGGAAAAATTTTCCCTGGGGTTTACTTACATGCCAGTGTGTAATAGGCCCTTCATGGACCTTCTTGCAAATCGAATATAGCTGCACTTAAGTTTCATAAAGCTAATATGCAATTTTTTCGTGTTCAATGCCAATAATGAAATATCACTAAGCCCTTTTCTTAATTTTCTAATCTTTTGCAATAGTAATAAATGTGAGGGTTGTGCATAATACAATGTAGTATGGGCTACTATGATTACAAGCAATGACAAATGTTTATGGTGAATTTTAATTAATTATTTATTTTTTACATTATATATTTATTTATTGTCATTCCCAAAAAAAAATTGGGGTCTTCTTTAGTCATCTTGAGGATGTGTCCCCCTTTCCTTGCCATTCCCATGCCCCAAAAAATAGTGCAACATAGATAATAGGTTTTCTTTATCAAAATAATTGTACTATATCGAGTCAAAATCCATAGATTTCTCATACATAAAAGAGGGACATTGCATCATTATGATTTCAACTATATAAGGAAATCTACTAACAATGGGGAATTTGGAAGCATTGATTATTCTTTTCTTGCCAAAGTTTCTTTCAAACTTTGGTTGACGAGAATAAAGATGAATACATTGAGAACACTACTAACCACAAAATCAATATATATTTAAAATATATTTCAATGTTGATTTCTTGTCATAGAAGTCATAGCTAGTTGGGTTGGCTTTTTGAATTTAATTTTAAAGAGTTATGTCCATTCCTCTTGTTGGACTTGCGATGATGTCATCAATGCTTGTAGTGTACCTTCCTCTTTTAGGCTATTCCCTACCTCCTTTGGGAAGGTTTTCTATATTCCAACACTTTTAGTACCTTGGCTTCTTTTCTTCTTCTTCTTCTTTTAACATTTTCCACAAATTTCCTATCCCTTGTATAGGGTTGAGAGAGTATGATTGCCATGGGTTTTCATAGAGATTAGAGCATTGACATATGGGTCCAATCCCCTTTATAAAGGAGGCATTTATGTCTTTGTTGTTGGATGTGAAGCTAAAAATGTCATTGATTGTCATTGAAGCTAAAAAGAATGTTGTGTTGGATGCTTGATTAGTGAGCTCTTCAAGGAAGTTGGTGTAAATGATTGTTTTTTTTCTCCTCATGAATTGAATCCTTGCTTGGAGTAGTGGGGGCTTGTTTTGATCTTTGTGTTGTATTAGTCACTAGGGGATCCTTTTTACTTAAATTATAGTCATTTGTTGCCTCATCTTGGAAGGTACATTTCCTCTAAGATTCTCTAATGTGCCTGGCATTTGGATCATTGACACATTGCAATGTTTCAAATTAAGCCCTAAATCAAAAGGCAGCCTGCTCATTGTCAAAAGGTTTGATGTAAGTGTAGATTTAAGTTACCAACTTTATTTCAATGGGAAAGCCTTTGTTGAAATCCATGTGTATGGAGACATAGACATATATTATTAGTCATATGCCTTTCTTGTGTTTTGACATTCCTTAAATGATAATTTTCAAAGGTATTATCCAGTCATTGCAACAAATGAAAACCCCAATAGTGCAAGGGGAGATTAGGCATTCTTCCCAAATTGGGGTAGAGAAAAGGGAGTATAATCCTAGAGAAAGGGTTGGAGCCCATGGCTTCTTGCAAGGTCCTACATAGCCCCAAAACCAAACATTGGATTCAAGGATCTAATCTTTATGTTCTGCGAGGTCAAATTCAACTATGAAGAAGCCTTTGGCATGTTAATGGATAAAGGCTTCATCCGTTCTTTCTAATTTTTGGGTTCACATCCATTTGTGTATATTTGCTAGCTTTAGTTTGGGGCCATTGAAATTGCAGAAAATTCCTTTCCCCTTAAATAAGAGGCATGGTTCCACTACATCTTTTCCCTTTGTTATCGATGGGGTCAATGCTTCATTAACCATTTGAAGCTTAGGTCAGGTAAGGGATGGTTAGCTGCGAGTTGCATTTGAGCAACACAATCTTGACATTGGTAGGTGTGGTTTAAGATAGGGGCAACAAGATGACGTAGAGAGATCACGGGGCTTGTGTTCATAGTAAGTTGGATCATTTTCCCAAAGCAAGTGGAGGGAGACATTACTTATTTGTGCTTATCAATTGATGATAGAGAAATATGCAAGATTGGGATGATTACTTTTGTGGAGACCAAGGTATCCCCTAGTTCTCACTTCTTTCAAGTGGATTTTTCTTCTTCACAATAGAGGTTATTGTAGAAGTTGTACTGACTATGCATGGTGGAGAGTTACTATGAGAGTGGAGAGTAGATTTATAAGAGAGGTGAAGATCTTGGAGGTTGATGTGATTTCCATAGGGAAGACTATGGGTCAAGTTTGAAGAAACCATAAGATGTTAACAATGTAGCAAGGGTAAAACCCAATGATGGTTCACGAAGTTCCAAAGTGTGTCATTCTTAAATTACAATTTGTTATGAGCGTTAAGCTTGCTAGTTCCCTATAATATATGTCTATAACATTTAAAATTGTGGCCGGAAATTGTATAATTACAAATATTATTCTTATTTAATTAGATAATTTTGCACAATATGGAAATTTATACATGTAATGAACATTCAGAATTAAAAATGTTGAATTAAAAATGATTTTTTTGAGAAACTACATATAAAATTTTCATAAACTTTTAAATTTTTTATAGCACATTACAATGCAACCTTTTAAAAAATTATGAGTTGGAATTTTTCAATTTCTTTCATGAGTACTAGGTTTCCCAATGAGGGTTTGTGAACCCCCTATTTTGTAGACTCCCTATAGCTAGCTTGTTTGTCTCCAAAATATTTACTTAAACCTCTATAAAATCAACATATCAAATGGAGAGTTTAGTTGCAAATATAGCCTACAAAGAATAGTTTCATGTGAATCCCTTAGGAAACAATGAGGTAAACAAAGGGCATGTAAATCAAAATGTAATAAATCCTATGCAAATATTGTTGAAGTAGGTGCATAAATTCTATTGTGTTATCTAAGAATGGTCTCTCGAAAAAGATGTTGAAGATGGTGAAATTCATATTGACGTTGAAAGTGATTCGATGAAATTACAAGTGTCGGTGATCAACAATAATGCTCAAATCAAGAGTGTTCTTGATCATCGACACTCAAATATTCATCAAATTACTTTCATTTTCATGTAATTACTAGAGAATGATAAGATGCATTAAAATAAGAGGAATGGACATCTTTGTTATAGATTGAGCATCCCATTGCAACATGTCAAACATTTCTTCTCTCTTTTGTCTTTTAGAATTACCAAAGTTAGCAAAAGATAACTTAGGTGTGACCACTAGTGCAAGCATAACTGCACATATTCATACAGGAGAAGAAGTATAAATTCCCAATGTACTAATTCAATCATGTAATGTACCTTTAGTAATGTACAATTCACATACTTGTCATACAAGACATTAATTGAGGTACACGTGCCTTAAATGCATTGTCCCTTCCTTTATCGTCAAATATGAAACTCAAAGACAATGACTTGGGAGAACTTGATGTTAGCAATGAAAGTCAATGAAGTAACCTTTTGTAATGAAATACTTTAATAAATATCACAAGAGTTAGAAACCTATCATTGATAATAAAACCATGCTCACTAAGTTGATTTTTTCAAAGAAAGTAGCTTTGTTACTAAATTAGGTTTTATTGAATTAGAAAGTATATTGATCTTGTTCATCACCATAACCATCTATAGTGGAAATAAATATAGGCGTGGAACTGATTATTGAAAAGCTCATAGAAATAGCAGCGCATAATTAATAAAATACAATACAAAACTAGCTGGTAAAAGTTATGGTTAAAATACCATTAAAACCTCTTGAAATGTCATTTAAAATAGAAATATAATTTCTCATTCAAAAGATTACATCTATATGTTCAAATATCCTCCTTTCTATTCTAAAAATTAGTGTTGCTCTATGAATGTTATCAAAAGATACGTCCAAGGTGACATATTTGTGGGTTATCTCTTCAGCATCCAAACAACTTCACCAAAACACCTAGAAGATACCTTTCACAATCCAAAGAAAACACAACTTCACCAAAACACCTAGAAGATACCTTTCACAATCCAAAGAAAACACAACTTCACCAAAACACCTAGAAGATACCTTTCACAATCCAAAGAAAACACAATGTAATTGACACACACTCTTGGATGTCAAAAAAATATAAAATGAACATACATAGATTAAGGAAGGTGATGAAGAAGATGCTTAAGATGATTTACAAAGGTCAAACCAAAACAAAACAAACTTTGGGTAATTAGGGCTTAAGAGAAGAACTTACACAACCTAAACATAGTCCTGAAAAAACAAGGAAAAACTATAAATATTGTGGCTGCCATGTATCCTATGCATTAATAGAGAATGAATTTTCTAGATTAGGGACTTCCAAAAAATAACAACCCGAAAATTATCAATACCTTGAAAATAATACAAAACACTTATAAGAAAAGGATTTGTTTTTTGCACTATAAGGTCCCCTTCCTTTGTTAAGGAGAAAAATCACTCATCTAAGGCATGTTAATATCGAACACATATACTTATAAATTGGCACATTACCATATTGTTCACTTCTTGTTAGGTTGTATCACACCTTTACCATTCATTTAATTGTTATTCACTTATTGTTAGGATGTGGCACCCAATTATTACATTATGCCATTGATGTTTGGACAATATATGACAACATTACACTTAATGAGATAAAAGGTTTATAATGGATGATGGAAATCAAAATTTCATGGTTCAAAACTCACATTAACATTTGTTGGATAATTGGAGCATCTAACAGATACATGTGAATATTGATAAGGTTGTAGGTTATTGAAATATTCATTGAGTTATTTGATTTTCATGCTTTGCACTAACATTCATTAGATTTCAAAAACAACCCAAATGGTAGGGCCATTATGAAGTGCACATATCTGGTATTGGTGAGCATGGATAAACTACATAGTAGGGTTTTGGCTTCCATAAACATATTCACATAGTTTTCTAGGGTTTATAATTTTGGTGTTACAAATTGAGTATGTGGAAGGGTCTTACAGATCGCAACAAAACCATGCAAAAAGTGAAGCATGCACAACTTATCATCAAGCATTGTTCAATGAAGTTATAAGGCATTGTTTCATGACAAAAGAAAGTTCAATAGAAGTTGAGTTCTTTAAGATATATAAATCTAATCACAACATAATAAAATGAGACAATGACATTCCTCATTCTCTCCTCATCGTGGAATCCCTGATTGTAACTCGACTACAAATTTTAGAATGTTCTGGAAATGTGACGGACAAGAGCGAAGTTAAATAATTAACTTTACTCTATCACTTTTTTCTAGAATATTTCGAAATTTGTAATTAAGATCAGGATGACCTACCAGAACCCAATAAGACCCCAAGTATGTGATAAAAAAACATTAAAAAAATCACCTTATAAGACGTGGGATCTACACCATGGAAGTCTAAGTGTTGATGTTGATCTAATTTCTCACTTATAGATCTATTATTAACAAAGTAACCAGAAATATTCAAAGGTATAGATATTACAGGTAAAATGGTTAGATCATTTGAATTGTGGCTAGTGTTAAATATAAGAAAATTAGATTTTCTCAACACCAAACCATTCTAAATCAATTTTTAAAGTGAAAATTAAAGCATGTTACATTAGTATAAATTCAAATCCATTTTTCATGGAATTAGACATCCACAAATTAAATTGCATGCAAATTTGAAACAATTTTATTATATATTACATATAAAAATTTATTATATTACAACAAATTATTTTTCAAATTATAAATATAAAATCCAAATAACAATTTAGCTTCTCTCAAGGTTACAATACAAGACCAACAATCTCTTAAACTTACGAAGCAAAACAAGAAAGTCTTAAAATATCTAACTATTGCAACTTCATGCTAATCTTCAACATTTGTTCTGAGTATATTCTACTAAGTAATCTCTCATTTTCATCAAGTAAGTTAATAATTTTGTGAAGTGATGTGTTGCCCTTAATAAAGTAAGAGGAGTGAATTACAAGGTAAAACCCTAACCTAGACAAGAATGGGTCCACAAGTGGACACTCTAGTTGTGTAAAGAAGCACATGACTGCAAGTGCTAGCCTGCTCCACATATTTTCACATCGTACCACATTTTTAGGAAAATCATGCACCTTCCTAGTCCATGTATTTGAAGAGAAGAATGAAAATAAACTCATAAAATTTGTAGAGGAATGGTGGATGGGATGATTTTTTATTTTTTTTTGTCAACTAAAGAAGGACCTTTGTTTTTCTATTTATCCAGGTTGAAATAAGTACAAACTTCTGGTGGCCTCAACCTGCCCAGAAGGGAAACCGGGTTTATTGGCCACCTTAAGTCTTTATACGCCGACCAATAACAAAAAAGACAAAGTCTGCAAATCCATGCCAAATACACTTCACTTCCAAAATTACTAATCTGGTTTCCTATCGACATGATCAACTTAAAACAAAACAAAAAGGAGAGCTTGCTCTCAGAGAATTAACACAGAAAACCATTGACTTAATCTAGAAAGATTAATCTACCATGATTTCAGGCTGAGTATCTTCTTCCCGGGGCGTTGTAGCTATCTTCTTCAGCTGTTGTTGTATTTCTTCTAGCTTACTGTCCTGCATGAGCAAAGTAATTTGGAGGTTTTTCATCTCTCTCCTTAAATTTGGTATTCCCTGAGCCATCTCTGCCATTTCCACTGCGACCTGCTCCATAGCCTTTGCCAGTAACCGCTTCACTACCCAATATACATGTAAGGCCTGCTTGTATAAAGACAGGCGTCCCCTTGTATTGCCTGGGTCAGGGATCAGGTTGCCCCAATCCTCCATCTCCGGTTCCGAATCGTCCTGCATTGCATTGGTTTCCAATTCCTGGATGAGCCTGCGGATGTCTGCGTCGGTTCCTTCATTGTAGGCCTTCTCTGCCTCCTGCACCATATGCTTCATTGTTTTCCGACCCCGTCTTTGACGTACTAGCGAAGGCGCTTTAGAGTCTTGTCTGTCGGATTGTCGTCATCCCCCTCTGCCTCTGCGTCCTCTTCCTCTACCTAGCTGAAGCGGTCTACTCCTGGTAGCTGCCTGGCTCCCCTGCCCAACCTCAAATGACACGTTCCCTGTGAATTCCTCTCTGTCGGGCTCCTTGACTTTCCTATCTAGATTTATTTCTTCCCCTTGCTGCTCTTTCTCAAGCATTTTGGTCGTCCCCGCCCTTCCTTTCCTAGCAGGAAATTGGTCTTTATGCTCAGGGGGCCTCTCCTCCTCCCAGGCCTTCTGTTTTTTTGTCGCCAGCTGGTCCTGCTCAGTGTCGAACTGTGCTCCTTGCATTCCTCTGTCCTGTCTCGTCTGTCTTCTTGCCTTGTTGACGTCGTCTCCAGCCCTTCTCATTCTCCCTGTCGTTGCCTTCTGCCCCTTTCTGAACGAATAGCATAGAATACCAGCCAGTTGCTCGCTTCCTTCGTCGCCCTCCTTAGCATCATACTGTCTTCAGCTCTACCCTTACCTGCTCTTATTGATCTGTTGCCACCAACCCAATGTCCCATCGTTCAATCACCGCCGATCCTTCCTCCTTCCTCCACTACTCTGTCGTCTCCTCACCTTGGGTTTCTACCGTGCTTGCAGGCCGTCTCAACGTCCTGTGGGATGATTATATTGAGAGGTGGTCTGTATTGCCACCATCCCACCTCCATCATAATCCCACGCGTTTCCATCTTATCCACCCCGATCGGGGGGGGATGATCTTTATTTTTCAAATATGCTTCTCCTCCTCTTTTGTATTCTTCTCTTCATCCAAACTGCTTACTATTTTTAACCTTTTTATGCAAACTAAATTAAATCCCAAACTTAGGCATGTGTCCTCCAAGTTGAGTCTCACTTAAGAAGTTTAGACATTCTTGTTTAATAAATCATTTTTCCAAAATAAATTATTGTTGATCTAGAAATAGTTACAACTGTTATTTTTATATTTAAGACATGATCATTGTTATTCCAAAAGTGAATCAATTTCCAATTTGTTCGGCATGCCTTTAGGTTTCCAATGAGCTCTCGTTCACTCAATCTGAACATCGAAAGCTCAAGATACAACCTCTAGAATATAATGACTCAACAACTATTAATTTGCTCTATGTAAATCTTGATCTTTGGTTTAAAATTCTTCCCTATTTATCCCATATGCATTGTGAGAGGAATTTATAACAATTTATAAAGAAATAAGCTCCTCATATTATTTGCATATGAAATAGAAAGAGCCATGCAATAATGGAAATAATAATAAAATTGGAAATAATGGAAGCTAATGGTTGAAGAAATAGATGTTGAGAAAGCAATGAGGTCAATTGGTTGAAAGAACCCTACTGCAACCTATCAACTGAAATCACTTTAATTGTTTTGTGATATGAAAACACATCAACAAAAAAATGGTAGTGTGATAAATATTTTGAAATTTAAATCTAATCTAACTATAAACAAGACAATTTAAGAAAATGTTTTACTAATCTTCAACTCTTTTAGTATCACAAACATGATAAATTAGTCAGTCGTGATATTTTAGGAATGACCAACCACCCAATTTCCCTAAAGATTTTATCATAATACCTCTGATAATAAAAATTATATTATAATAATACACTTAATAATGTCTAGTTTCAAACAAAGTAGAGTGTATTCTAAGGGTTTCTTTAACATACGATTTTTCTATGGTATTGAACCACCTTAACTAAGATTTCTTCATCAGCATGCTCGCATTCAAGGTATTAAATTATGTGTCTGATCTTATAGTAGTTTCAACCCCCAAGTAAGAGAGGGGAGAATGTTGAGGTTTGTTGGTTCATCACATCGACTACTTCAAAATAAAAACAGTTAAATTTTATCTTGTGCAAATGAACTACTTGAGCAGTTGGTTCGTTAAGCTAGAAACAATGACATTGTGCCTTGTACTTGTCCTTTATGCAACCAATTGTCTCTTTTTCTTGTATGAGGAAGTATTGCACCACTCAAGTTAACTCTAAATTATTGAGGATGTGCTCGTTCTTTTTAGAACTTTCCATATTTAAAAAATTGGTCTCCATCCAGAGGGATATAGGTTCACATATAAACTTAAATCACTTTAATTGTTTTGTGATATGAAAACACATCAATAGAGATGGTAGTATGATAAATATTTTGAAATTTAAATATAATCTAATTATAAATTAGACAATTTAAGAAAAAAAAATTATAATCTTCAACCCTCTTAGTATCACAAACATGATAAATTATTTTATACTATAATGTTTTGGAAATGACCAACCACCCAATTTCCTTAAAAAGTTTATCATAATGTTTCTGAAAATAAATTGTATTATAATAATACACTTAATAATGTCTAGTTTCAAACAAAGTAAAACAAATTATCTGAGTTTCTTTAACATATGATTTTTCCATGGTATTGAACCACCTTAACTGAAATTTCCTCGTCAACATGCGTGCATTCAAGGTATTCAAGCATGCGTATGAGATGATAGTAGTTTCAACCCCCAAGTAAGAGAGGGGAGAAGGTTAAGGTTTGTTGGTTCATCACATCAGTTACTTAAAATAAATGGTTAAATTTTGTTTGGTGCAAATTAACACTTCATGTTTACTTTCATAATCCCTCTCTCCTTGTTATCAGTTGAATGGGTACTAAATTTATTGTTAAGTTTAATATAAACATCCTTGTTTGAAAAGGGAATTTTGAATTAGTCATAAACTCCTAATAATTTCTTGTTGCATCACAGCTCAGTAGCTCAATTGGCAAATGAATATGAATATTAACGAAAATTAAATGGAGATTAACTCAGACCAATTTAAATATGGGTTACTCCAGTTGTTTTAAGTAATTATGGTCCATCTGAACTCTTGAGGTTGCTAAGAGTGAAAGGAAAACCCATCTTAGTGAGATGGAGTGATTAAACCACTCACAATTGAGTGACCTGAATATACCTACTTGTACAAATCTATTATAAATTTTGGGACCTTCTATACTTACAACCTAGATCAAAATATATAACCCAAAGCCCAAATTCATCTAAATCTAAGTTAAGTTGGAGTGGAGATGATCAATCCATGAATTCAGAAGATGCAAGTCCAATTTGAATATAGACAAGTCATCTAAAAATGGTTTTAACTGTACACAAATACATAAATTCAAAGATGTAAAAGAAAACCTATGTAACTTTCCACTTAAAGGATGTATAAAAATAATATATATAACTTTCAACTTAATTTATGAAATGGTAATCAGTTTGTTTATATAATGTTTATTGTTCATCAAATTTCAAATTGAAACCTTTCCATATATAATAAAAGAATCTCGAATTTTAAAGGATGAATAAAAAATATGAAATATTTCCATAAATAATAAAATAATCTCTAATTTAAAAAGATCAATAAACCATATGAATATAATTTTAAGAGTATATTTAAAACATGTATATTTAGATGTACAATATATATAAAATGAAAATGCATATAGAGAGTCTAAGTAATTTGGAATTAAAACTTCGAGGTCTTTTAAGGATTATAACCATCCTGGATCCATCTTAATCCCGAATCTATCAAACATCGAGAGGGATCAAATCTCTCGAGGTGCAAACTGCTTTTTTGAGTGCAAAACTTGAGGAAAGGTTTGCACCTCGAGAGATTTGATCCCTCTTGGTGCTTGATAGATTCAGGGTTAAGATGGATCTAGGTTGGTTTCAGTTGTGTGCGATCATACAAAAAAAATTAAACATCTAATTATTTTGATCATTTTAAATATGTTAAATATGTCTAAGTTTAATTTGGTTGATTTAATTTTAAATTTGCTTAGTTAGCTCAGTTTGTTGAGATGAGAGAGACTATTAGTAACTTGAAAGATGAAATGAAAATTTTGAGCGTGTTAGGTTCCTATGATTCATAGGATCAATTGATGATTCTCTGTTGATTTTCATATGATGAGATTGTAAATAATGTTTTATTCTGCAAATTATTTCCAAGAAAAAAATAGAAAAAAGAAAACTGAAACCTTTGAAAAAAATCAAAAGTATGCTTGCAAGTCAAAATGAAACATTAAAGGTTAATTAAGTATGTTTAGATTAATTAATCACATCATTTAATTGCGATTATCATAAGTTGTAATAAATTTATGGTTGGATGCGACACTTTTGTCATTTGTAATAATTGGTGTGCAAGAAGCAACAACCACGATTCAACTCGCCCAAATCAAGGACGAGTGATTGGGTTCGGCCCCTCCCAATGCCTCCGATAGTTAATCACAGGGGGGGTTCGAAAAGTGGGTTCCCCATTTCTCTCTTTTACGATGTGGCATCCTCTCTGCCATCCCCCCCCCGAAAACCATTCACCGCACTGACCCCCTCATAAATCTGATTCCGCTTACAGCTCCATTCTCGCGCCTTCTTTCCACGCTTATATGTCAATTATTTCTTCCAACCATGTGCCTCCACATTATCCCCCACCTCCCACCTCCATGTCATATATCCATTACATCCCACTCCTGCCAGATCAATAGTGAACACTGGCAATTAAAGTCATCACTGAGTTGGAAAATGGTCAGTGAAAACTATGTTTTTTCCTATACAACACAGTGATTTAGAGCATTGTTTCCAAACAAATAAGAATGATTTTTTCAAAATCGAAAGACATTTTTGTCCAGAACGGATCCATTTAAAAAAACCTCTCTCAATTTTCTAACATCTATTATGGTTTGGGATATTCGAATGAATCTTGGAAGACATATTTTCCATAATTTTCATGTTTTAAGCCACTGTTTTAAAATACGGTTTCCAAACAGGTGGAAATGAATTTTCAAAAACTGAAAGATTCTTTTGTTTATAACATACTCATATACAAAAACCTCTCTCATTTTTTGCACAACTATCATGTATTTAGATATTCAAATAGATCATTGGACCCTATTTTTCACAATTTCGTGAGGAAAAAGCTCTTGGGCAATTAGTAACTTGGATGTCACCTCATCAAATTAGACTTGCTATCAAATTCGAATTGTTGTTCCTTATCACCAGAAATCCTCAAAGATAGTGCCAGCAAATTTAGCTTTTTCAAATTTCCTATATTTTTGTTCTATTTTTGTAAAAAATATTTAAGATATTTTGTAATGAATCTTGATATTTTAAGTCAAGATATTTAGATAGAATTTGTATAAATACTTCAGGATTCGAAGTATCGATCTTGGGATTCGTATTGAGAAAAACTACCATTCATTGTAAAGTTGTTTACTGATCTCAAGTGGCCATTTGCATTAATACAAGAAAGTTGTTACAAGATTCATGTGTCATAGTTGTGTGGTGAAGTTCTTCTTATTGTAACCTGTTTTTTCTCTGTTTTTTATATGTATTTCTGTTTTGTATTGTTTTAAAGAAGTTTAAGTTCAGAATTTGTTTCAAAACACTTTGTTCTAGCTTAAAACAATATCAATGTTTTCCACTGAAGTTTAAATATAGAATTTAGGTAACAATTCTCTATATTTAAAGTGAATCTTAATATGTTCCTCCTTTTCCATTTCACAAACTACAAGGATCAAGTAATATGCCTACCTTGCCCTGCTACACTTAAGCTTGATATTTCTGCAAATTAATCGCTCTAATTTCCTTTGACTCCATTTGCCCAATGGTTTTCCTTGCTCTTCCAACCAAACCATTTTAAAAACCAAATCCTAAACTTTCACATCTAGCCTAAAAATCTACAAAGCAAACAAAGCTAAATCTGATAGAGAGATACTTCTCTGAGTTTAGAAGGGCTAGCTTCTAAACTTAAAAGTGGTTTTGTGGTTACCTTTGCAATTTATTTTACAGCCTTAAGAAATTACGGAGTGCTAAAAAAGTCCAAAGTGGTAATGTAACAATAGATATATAGATATATATGGAGAGAGAGAGTATATGTTTGGGGGATGAGATAGGGAGATAAAGAAGGAGAGACAATGGGAGAAAGAGATATAGGTGGAGGGGGAAGAGATGTGCTTACACTGAAATCAATGCACATTATTAATCTAATTACTTTGAAATTAATGTACATCATACATCTAGTTGCATCAAATCAGAAACCAACATCTACATTGAAATCAATTCATCTAGTGCAAACAATCAAATAGGATTATAAATCAACATCTACATTGAAATCAATGCATCTAGTTGATCCAAAATGGATCCTAAACACCCTCTAAAAATGGCGGATTACACTATCGAGAGTGAAAAACACAAGAAAATAGCGGAAATAGAGCCTGTCAGAGGTCAAAACAACTTTGCACAGGAGTTGTCGGATCTGGCCGATCAATGGTCTAGATCCGATCGGCATATCGCAATTGGTGGTGGCAGGCGGAGGCTATCTGAGGTGACCATATGACAGTTATGATCGCGATTAGCGCGGGTCAACGAGGACCGTCGATCAAGCGCGTAGATCGATGTCCCAGGTTAACTCACAATATCGCAATTGGCAAATACGAGCGCTTACCAAACGACCCGGCGTCTGTGCGATATGCGATTGCAATCAATTGCATTGCAATATCGTGTCGGAGCAGTACAACGGAGCAAGGCCGATATACATATGAATTGCAATATTCGGACCCGATGAAGTTATAGATGAAAATATATAGCATTTCAAGTCCACCATAAAGCCATTTTGTGATATTTTCAGTGTTTTAATGTATTTTTCAAATACAAAGGGAAACCACGGAACAGGTATTTGCGACTTGCAATAGCGATTTAAAGGCGGACCCGATGGAATATAGAGCGGAATTCATAATATTTGAAGTCCGATAAATAGTGATTTGGTGGATTTTTCCCGTGCTTTAGTGTATTTATCTGTGTAAACAAAGAACACTATTTTTGGGGATTTCAAAGGCCCGATGGTTCCTTCCGTTGCATAACAGGTGGGCACCTTCCCTAAAGACGTTTAAACATGATTGTTTAACGCTCAGAGGGGATTTGAGTGGACAGAGGTCGAGAGCCAGAGAGCCCGAGAAGGGGAAACGAACAGACAGCGCCCATTGACTTAAAAGCCACAGAATGACAGAAATAGAGGAGGAAGCAGTACTGAAATAGAGAGAAAACATAGATAGAGAGTGAAAGAAGGAGTTTGTGTACTCAGAGAGGCTTGAGGGATTCAAGCAAAACTCCTATTGTTTTGTATCTGTGTGTTGAGACTCAATTTGAGCTCACACTTTGTAAAACTCTGCTCTTGAAGACATAATAGAGAGGTCACCACTGAAGGCTAGACCAGGAGACGTAGCCCAAGAGTTTTGGGTGAACTCCATATTAAACTTGTTGTGTTATGTGTGTTTGTCTATTATGTTTTTCTCACTGCTCAATTGTCTATATTATTCGCAATCTTATCGATCCATTGCACTAAGTAATGTAGGAAAATCCATGCACATGAGTCTGTAATACCTTAAAAGTAATCTAAGATCTTCATTTTCAGATCAAGTGGTATCAGAGCTTTTTGGTTTTTGGTTTGTTAAGGTTAGACAAGCTTGTTGGACTTTTTTTTAATGCTAACTAGGTCAAAGCTCAAATTGGGAAAAGGAGAACTTGCTGAGGCAAACCCAAAAATAGGAAGAGTCTATCCTAGGAGGAGAATGGCAGAAGAAACTCATATGGAATCAGAATCTCAGTTCATGGACAGTTTTATGGCCATGAGGGCCATGGTGGAAGAGATGTATCGAGAATTCAAGAATGGTAGAGGTGAAAGCACCTCAACACCAAAGCAAGACAAAGGAGCGGAGGAACCTTCTCTAGATGCCCCTCCAGAGGGCAAAGGAAAGGGGAAAAGCCTCCTCCATAATCTCCTCCACCATCTCCTTCATCCTCCTCATCTTGTAGCCCTGAGAAGAAAAAGAAGAAGACTTCTATGATTAAATTAGATGTAAAATTTGCTTTGCCAATTTATGATGGGGAATTAAATGCAGAAAAGCTAAATAACTGGATTATATAGATTGATGTATATTGCAGGGTGCAGAACATCAATTCAGAAAGGAGAAAGATTCAGATGGCTAGCCTTCGCCTTGGAGGAACTGCCCTAGTGTGGTGGGAAGGCAGGACACAAGCTGATTTGAAGAAGCATGGTAAAATTCTTTCTACCTAGAGTGAATTTGTTTCTACCATTTAAAAACAATTCTATCCACTAGCTTATATGCAGCAAGCGATGATGAGCTGGAAAACTCTTCGCCAATTAAAGGGGCAAAGTGTACAAAGTTATACCCAATAGTTTAGAAAAAGAGCTTTAACTCTAGGCATTTCTCTAGACTCACCTAAAACTTTGTTGAAATATATAGGAGGTCTGGATAGCTATTTGAGGCACACCATTCTCATGTTTAACCCCACTAGCCTAGATGATGTATCAGTTCAGGCTACACATCTAAAGGCTAGAGGCAAGAATTTGAACCCAGAGATTAGGGGATCATCAAAACCCATTGCAAGCAAGAACAAGGAAAAGAAGAAGCTGATATGGAAAGAGAGGAAGGCAAACACTGTCCAGAAAGACAAACCTTCATGCACTCATTGCAAGAAGGATGGACATAATGATGCACATTGCTGGTTTTTGCATCTGGAGTTGAAACCCAACAAGTTTGATGGCAAGAAGAAGAAGACTATTGCTACTATTCAAAACGATTTGGGGTTAGACTCAGGTGATGAGACAACAGTCACAGCCACATGTATAAAAGGTAAAAATTCTGAAGCATCTACTAGTAATTTTGCACAGTCTATTGATAATGCAGAAAATGAGAGGAAAAGACATGACCTTTTTCATATTAGATTTATTTCCAAGCATCAAAAGATTGATACTTTATTTGATAGTGGATCACAAGTAAACTTGATTTCTGAAGCAATTGTAAAGAAGTTGGGATTACTAACCACACCTCACAAGAAGCCATATCCATTAGGTTAAGTATGTGATAAAGAAAAGCTACAAGTGACTAGACAATGTAAACTTAGGTTTGCTATTGCGTCAACATTTGTAGATGAGGTTGAATTAGATATAATTCCCTTGGATATATGTGGTATTGTTTTAGGAAGTCCTTACTTGTATGATAGAAAATCCATTTTCTATAGAGCTGAAAATAAGTATCAACTCACCAAAGATGGAATAGAATATATTGTAAGAGCTCATAAACTCAAAATAATTATACTCTTATAAGCTCAGGGCAGATGAAAAGAATTGTAAATTCATGCAAGAAATTTTTACTAACGGTTGTAAAGGAAAAGAACCCTGATAAAACCAATGTATTTGAGGGTTGTGATGCTAAACAGAAAGCCGATTTAGAAAAAGTTGTTTCAGAATATGATATCCTATTTCAAGAACCTAAAGGTCTGCCACCCAAAAGGGAAATAGTACATGATATTCATTTGCAACAAGATGCTCCATTGCCTAACATCGGAATGTACAGGTTATCCGCTTTAGAGAATGCAGAGATCAAGAAGCAGGTATAGGAGCTGCTCGAAAAAGGGTTCATAAGACCAAGCACATCACCATGCGGATCTCCAATCATGTTGGTAAGAAAGAAAGATGGTTCGTGGAGGATGTGCATTGATTACAGAGCACTGAATAAAATAACAATCAAGAATTGTTATCCCCTTCCTCACATTGATGATCTATTAGATCAGCTGAAAGAAGCAGTTTACTTTCCCAAGTTGGACTTGCGTAGTGGCTATCATCAGGTCAGAGTAGCAGAACAAGATGCATGGAATACTGCTTTCAAAACAAAGCAAGGGTTGTATGAATGGCTGGTTATGCCTTTTGGCTTAAGTAATGCTCCTGCCACTTTCATGAGAGTTATGAATGATGTACTCTGACCTTTTATTGATGATTTTGTAATTGTATATTTAGATGACAATCTTGTTTTTAGTAAAACATGGGAAGAACATTTGAAGCATGTAAAGCAGACTCTAGATGTTTTGAAGAGAGAAAATCTCTATGTTAAGTTATCAAAATGTGAATTTGGCAAAACAACTTTAAATTATTTGGGTCATATTGCAGGGGGTGGTGAATTGAAGAAAGATCCCTCTAAGGTTGAAGTCATTGTGAACTGGTCTAAACCAAAATCTGCTACGTAAGTTAGAAGCTTCCTAGGAGCAACACAATATTAGAGAAAGTTTATTTCTAACTTTTCCTTGATTGCAACTCCCTTACATGCTTTAACAGGATTGAACAAGGTGTTTCAGTGGGGAGGAAAATAGCAGAAAGCCTTCGACACCTTAAAAGAAAAAATTAGTACAACACTAGTACTAGCACTGCCAGATCTTCAACATCCATTTGAGATTGAAACAGATGCCAGTGACTATGCCATGGGAGTAGTGTTGATGCAACATGGTAAACCCATATGCTATCATTCTGGGACATTTAATTCTGCAATAGTTAATTATCCCACATATGATAAAGAATTGTATGCATTAGTACAGAAGTGTGAAAAAGTGGAAACATTACCTAATGGGCAAAGAAACAATTATACATACAATCATCAACCACTTCAATATTTGCACTCACAAACTAAACTGCAGCAATCAAGACACTATAGGTGGATGGGTTTTCTACAACAATTTCATCTTGTCATTAGATATAAGAAGGGCATACACAATAAAGTTGCAGATATGTTGTCCAGACCAATCATAAATGCATCTACTATACTTAAGCATAACTCAGTAATGCATGAAAGCTACACTGAACAATATGCTCAAGATATAGATTTTAAAAATGTATATGCAACTTTAAGTCATGGAAAACAAGTAGAAGAATTGGATTATTATGTTAAGGACCAACTCTTGTATCATTTGGGAAAGTTATGCATTCCACAAACTGAAAGAGTTAACATAATTCGAAAAGCACATACTTCTCTGATATCAGGTCATTTTGGTGTAAGTAAAACAATTGCACAGTTGCAAAGGTTCTGTTATCGGCCAAGAATGCATGAAACAATTTCTAGATACATTAAAGGGTGTACCATGTGTTCTAAAAGCAAGCCCAGCAATAGAAAATTAGGCTTGTACACTCCACTTCCAATTCCTTCTCATCCTTGGGAAAGTGTTTCCATGGACTTTGTTGGGGGATTGCCAAAATTTAGAAAAGGTCATGACCATTTATATGTTATTGTGGACAGGTTCAGCAAAATGTGTATTTTGATACCCTGTAACAAGCATATTACAGCTGAACAAACACCGAAGTTGTTCTTTCAGCATGTCTGGGTTCATTTTGGGTTACCCACTTCCATTGTTTCTGATCAAGATTCTGGATTTGTTAGGAAGTTTTGGTCAAGTCTGAGGGAATTAATGGAAACCACACTAAAGAAGAGCACAACCTTTCATCCACAAACAGATGGCCAAACAGAGGTGGTCAATAGGACCGTGATCCAATTGCTCAGGGGATATTGCAGCAAGCATCCCAAGCTTTGGGATGAACATTTGTGTTATGTGCAACATTCTTACAACTGTGCTAAGCACTCTTCTACACAGAGATCCCCTTTTGAGACTTGTTTTGGTTTTACACCAAAGTCTCCCTTGGATTTTGTCTTTGGAAAAGACATAGTAGTTTATGGACACAGTGATGTGGACAAAGCAACCAAGTTCATTGAACAGATCCAAGAAATTCACCAGGCAGTGCAGGAACAGCTGGAAAAGAGCTAGGCCAAGTACAAGGCAAGGCATGATAAGCATCGAATTGAACATAGCTTCCAAGTTGGTGATCGAGTCTAGTTGTACATCACCAAAGACAAAATGCAAGGTGAAGGAAAGAAGCTGAAGCCAATAAGGTATGGGCCTTTCAAGATACTTGAGAAAATTGGTGAGAACGCTTTTCGCCTTGGTTTTCCAACTTACATGTGTTGGGCCTCAAAATAGTCCTTATTTTCACTCCATTATTCACCAATACCTTCACATTTTACCTTCATGTCACCTCCATTCCACCTCCACATCATTACATTTACCTCATTATTGGGTTATAACTATGCTTTTCCAAAGTTTATTAATTCTTAACATTTTAAAGTGGATTTATGGTTAAACTTTAGAAAATAATATGCTTATACTTATACATAACAATTAGAATGATTTTTTTGACATGTGTAGGTACAAAGGAAGCTTCCAGGGCATCTTTATGTGGCCTTGAATGATCAAATTCGAATTTGATAAGATAAGCCTCATGGAAAAGATCATGATCTCATGGAGAAGATCATGGACCTCATGGAGGAGATCATGGAGGATAGGGTTATGTGTCTAGATGGTTGAGAAATGTATGGAACTAAAGAGAGATTAGTGGATCATCATTATGAGTTTGTTATCTCATCCCATTGTATAAATAGGAGTAACTCCTCCATTCCAAAAGGAGAACTCTTGGAGCATGTATCCAACTTATGATGGAATGGAATAAAGCTTCATTTTTCATATATTTCCATTATGTAGTTTTAGATATAAGTTGTCTTAGTGTAGTAAATGGAATAATTTGTCACTTTGTTCTTAAGAGAATTGAGCTCACTCTAAAAGGATGAAAGAACATTTTATTTCATAATAGATCTTATTTCATTGCTTAGATGTTTGAGGATTTGTTTGTGATTGATGAATGAGTTTTAAATCTTATCAGCATATGAGGGGATAACCAAGGGTCTAAGTTAGGCTCTCTCTCCATTTGATTTGCATGATAATTGAAATTCATTCTTTTGCTTTTATGTTTCAAGTATCATATGAGGGGATAACCAAGGGTCTAAGTTAGGCTCTCTCTCCATTTGATTTGTATGATAATTGAAATTCATTCTTTTGCTTTTATGTTTCAAGTCATTTCATTTATTATGCTTATGAATGAATATTAGTTTAGTTTGGATCAATATATGAGGGAACAATCAAGAGACTAAGTTAGTCTCTCTCTCTACTTGAATCTGAACAACAATTAAATTCATTCTCTTGTCTTTATTTCAAGTTTCTAGTTTTATGCAATCAATGATTTCTTTTCAATCTATAATACTATAGGGAAGGACGACTAGGACCTCCTCAATCAGGAGCCTCTTCCATGCATATTATATTGAATTGGAAATCATTTAGTTAGTCATAGAGTTAGTTGCCTACTCCTGCATATATTTTGCTAGCATCATCACAAGCTTACGAGTTTCCCTGGTTGATAATTTAATGAAAGCAATTTAAGCAAATAAATTGCCCAACAACATGCACATCTATTTAATGGTTAATGCAAAAAAATTGAGACTGTTTGAGCCTTAATTAATTGAATATCCCGAAGAGCAAAGTCAGTTGCCTTCTATTGATGATTTGTTGCTTGAATATCTCAATGAGTTGCAGGAAGATATAGTTCTGTACAGGAAGGTGAGAACTACGCGCAGAGGGGATATTGAGTACCTCAAAATTGGACTCAAAGGTTCAAAACCAAGCAGTGCACGATGGATGGAAATTGGACAAGTGAGGAAGGTGTATTCTCACTTGATCGATGCTTGAAAACCAACTTTTGGTGGTCCAAAAGCTTTTTCAGTGGGAAGGCGTGATCCAAAATGGATCCTAAACACCCTCTAAGTCTTCAAACATCCAAAACTATCGCATAAGAAGAACCTTTAAAAATGGCGGATTACACTATCAGGAGCGAAAAACACAAGGAAACAGCAGAAATAGAGCCTATCAGAGGTCAAAACAACTTTGCATAGGAGTCGTCGGATCTGGCCAATCAACGGTCCAGATCTGATCGGCATATCGCAATCGGTGGTGACAGGCGGAGGCTATTGGAGGTGACCATATGATAGTTGCGATCGCGATCAGCGCGGGTCAACAAGGACCGTCGATCAAGTGCACAGATCGACGACCCAGGTTAACTCACAATATCGCAATCAGAAAATACAAGGAGCGCTTACCAAACGGCCCAGGGTCTATGCAATATGCGATTGCGATCAATCGCATCGCAATATAGCATCGGAGCAGTACAACGGAGCGGGACCGATATACATATGACTTGCGATAGCTAGACCTGATGAAGTTATAGATGAAAATATATAGCATTTCAAGTCCGCCATAAAGCCATTTTGTGATATTTTCAGTGTTTTAATGTATTTTTCAAATACAAAGGGAAACCACGGAATAGGCATTTGTGACATGCGATAGAGATTTAAAGGCGGACCTGATGGAACATAGGGTGGAATTCATAATATTTGAAGTCTGATAAACAATGATTTGGCGGATTTTTCCCGTGTTTTAGTGTATTTCTCTGTGTAAACAGAGAACACTATTTTTGGGGATTTGAAAGGCTCGATAGTCCCTTCTATTGCATAACATGTGGCCATCTTCCCGGAAGACGTTTAAACATGATTGTTTAACGCTCAGAGGGGATTTGAGTGGACAAAGGCCGGGAGCCAAAGAGCCTGAGAAGACGAAACGAACAGATAGCGCCCATTGGCTTAAAAGACACAAATTGAAAAAACAGAGGAGGAAGCAGTACTGAGACAGAGAGAAAACAGAGACAGAGAGTGAAAGAAAGACTCTGTGTACTTAGAGGGGCTCGAGGGATTCAAGCAAAACTACTGTTGTTTTGTATCTGTGTGTTGAGACTCAATTTGAGCACACACTTTGTAAAACTCTGCTCTTGAAGACATAATAGAGAGGTCACCACTGAAGGCTGGACCAGGAGACGTAGCCCAAGAGTTTTGGGTGAACTCCATATTAAACCTGTTGTGTTATGTGTGTCTATCTATTATGTTTTTCTCACTGCTTAATTGTCTATATTATTCGCAATCTTATCGATCCATTGCACTAAGTAATGTAGGCAAATCCATGCACATGAGTCTGTAATGCCTCAAAAGTAATCTAAGATCTTCATTTTCATATCACTAGTGCATTCGATTAAACAGGATTAGAAATCAATATCTACACTGAAACTAATCCATCCAGTGCAAGCAATCAAATGGGAGTAGAAAGAAACATCTACACTGAAATCAATGCATCTAGTGTAAGGTACTAAATAGGATTAGAAATCAACATCTACACTGAAATAAATGCATCTAGTGTAAGCGATAAAATAGGATTAGAAATCAATATCTACGCTGAAACCAATGCATCCAATGCAAGCAATCAAATAGGAGTAGAAATCAACATCTACACTGAAATTAATGCAACCAATGTAAGGTATTAAATAGGACTAAAAATCGATGTCTACACTTAAATCAATGCATATAGTGCAAGCGATCAAATAGAATTAGAAATAAACAACTACACTGAAATCAATACATCTATTTTAGTGAAAAAACAAAAATATTCATGACTTTCTAGATCTAAATTCTATGTCTATATTTGTTTATGAGTGTCTCTTTCTTCTTCTCTCTCTCTTCTTCTTCCATTCTGTGTCTATCTCCCTCCCTCTCCCCTCTCTCTCCCCCGTCTCTCTCTCTCTCTCTCTCCGCCTCTCCCTCCCTTTCTCTATCTTTCTCTTCTTCCCTCTCTCCCCCTACCATCTATATATATACCTCCCTCCATATCTCCTTATTTGCCTTTCTTTCTCAGCCCCCTAAACACATGTCACACTCTCTCTTTTTCTCCATATCTATATCTCTTCCTCCCTCCCTCTCTTTGTCTCTCTCTTATTCCCTCTCATCCCCTCCATTTATATCTCTATTTCCCTTTGTCTCTCCTTCTTTATCTCTTTATATCAGCCCAGAAACATACACACACACACTCTCTCTCTCTCTCCATATCTATCTATCTATATCTCCCTCTTCCTCTCTCTCTCTCTCTCTCATTGTCTCTCTATCTCAGCCCCCAAACAAACACACTCTCTCTCCATATTTATCTCTCTCTCTCTCTCTCTCCATATCTATATCTCTTCCTCCCTCCCTTTCTTTACCTCACTTTTCTTCCCTCTCTCCTTGCCTCCCTCTTCCTCTCCCTCTCTCTCTTCCACTTCTCTTCTCTCTCTCTCTCTCCTTCTCCTTCTCTCTTTCTTCCATCTTGCTCTTCACTCTCCCTCACCATCTTTCATCTCTCCCTTGTCACTCCCTCCCCCTCTCCACCTTTCTCTCTCTGTGTCTTTATTCCCCTTCCAACTCCATCTCTCTCCCCCCTTTCTCTCTCAAATCCTCTCTCTCTACCTTCCTCTCTCCCCCTTTCTCTCCCACCTCCCTTTGTCTTCCCCCCCATTGCACTCTCTCTTTCTCTCCACCCTCCAACTCTGTCATTATCTCCCTCCCTCTCACCTTCTCACTCTCCCCCTCTCTCTTCCCCTTCTTTCTCTATCTCTATCCTCTTCGTTTCTCTCTCTTATCTCATCTCCTCTCTCCCTCATTCCATCTTCATCTCAACATTGTCACTCCCTCCCTCTCCACCTGTATATCTCAATGTTTTGTTCTTCCCTCCCTCTCTCCCCTCCTCCAAATCCATCTCTCTCTCTCTCTCCGTCCCTCTCTCCTCCCTCCTCTCTCTCTTCCTTCCTCACTCTCCCTATCTCTCCCACCTCTATGTCTCTCTCCCCTACTCTATTCCCCCTCCATCTCACTCTCTCTCTCTCTTAAATATGATCCCATTGTATTGTATTTAAGAAAGTATCTAAATTAAAAAATACATAATTGGTTGAAAAATATTAAACCTATGTTTTTAATCAATCATGTCAAAGAAAATACAATAATTAAAAACTTAAAAGAATCACGCACGATCTTTCCTCTATCATTGTTAGTCACTTTGCTTTCTCTCTTAGCTTGGATACTTGGTTAAGATGCATCTATCCTGGTTCTTTATAATATTATTTATATTATAAAAATTTCACATATGTATATATAAGAGCATTCCCATTTTTAATTTATTAAAACCTCGATTTAATCTCTATGGGAATATTTTTAATAGTCGTGAGGATTGAGGGTTTAGATATACCTCAAAAGTACTTATAACCCTTTTGCTTTTAGATTTAATTAAAAAATGTTATAAAATTAAATTAAATTAAAGTATTTGTAAAATATTTTTATTTTGAAATAAGTTATGGTTTTTGGGGGTGTGGTATTGTAACAGAAAAATTAAAAGACTAGATCTATAACATAATAATCAAAAGCTTAGATGGCCCATGGTATTGATAAACCATGGTATTGTGATTTTCTTCCCTCCTCTTCCTCTCTCCCTTCCCCCTCTATCTTTCTCTTCTCGGAGTTGGCCCATGATATTGTAAAAAAGTATATTTAGAAGTTAATAATATTCATGGTAAATATTCATGATTAAAAATCTTGCCATATCGTAAATATTAAGTTTTTATCTGCTTATTAATTAAATTTATAGATGGTTATGGAAACATTATTTTAATTTATATGGTAAACTTATATCAAACTTATTAAATTTATAGATGGTTATGGAATAATTATTTTAATTTATATGGTAAACTTATATCAAACTTATTAAATTTATAGATGGTTATGGAATAATTATTTTAATTTATATGGTAAACTTATATCAAACTTCTCTGCACTTATAGATCCCGAGTTAACATGGTTCTAGGCTGGTAAGTACTATTTATATGTTATATATTCTAATGTGATATGTATATTATATTTTCTTTTATCTAAAAATAAAAATTTAAAATTAAAAACATCATGTGACATCTACAAATTACAATATAAAAGAAATGATTTAAAAAATATCATGTCACATCTAATACTCACTCATATAACACTTTCACATCTAACGCTCACTCATCTAACGCTTTCACATCTAACGCTCACCCATCCACCCTAAACGGTTGTAGAGTGCCTCTCGGCACAATAAAATAATAGTTAAAATAATATAATAATATTTATGAATTTTTTAAAGACGAGTAAAGAAAACTAGTTTTTTTATTATATTTTTAGTTTATCTCTTTATTGGTTTACTCAAATGTCAAGTGTGTACATCTGTTCAATTCCGCATCCAACAAGTACCCACTCTACATATTAATGAGTAGACCCACATTGAAAAAAATGGAAATACATTAAAAAAATTGTTCATGTATTTTCAATTTTTTTTATGTGGATGAAGAGGGGTACTCTGTTGGATGTGGAATTGGTGTCTACAATTGAAATTTGAGTAAACCAATAGGGATATAAGTAGAAAATACAATAAAATAAAATAGTTTTTTTCTTTTTCTCTCTAAAATATTCTCCCATAGAGATGACATCATAATCTCAAATTCTATTGGTTCTTTTAAAATTAAATTTAGATCACTTTGCCCATGATTTCGACCCGAAAAGTGAAAAGAACTGAAATTAATCCCAAAAGTGCAGGAACCAAAAATATGCCAACTCAGAATTTATTAACTCCAAAAGTGTAGGAACCAAAATATTCCAAATCATAATTTATTAGGAGATGGCCTAAAGTGGTCACCTGGATCATCTACCTCCAAGCACATGTCTTCTCTTGGGGTCCTTCACCTTTCACCTAAATGAAATATTACTAAGTTTGTATGGATGATAGACATGTAGGTTGAACCTGGTAGGATGTGCCAACCACTTTCTTGGCCATGGAGAACAATCAATGGCATAGACGAACAAACAAGGGCATAAACAAGAACAATATTCTTATAGAATATACAGAGCTTTACGAAAACCACTATCTAGATGCCCTATCAAAGGGAATCGCCACTATCATGGTATCTTTATCTAGCTGGAACGGGGTAAAAATGCATGCCAACTACGACCTTCTCACTCGTGTTCTGAAAGATCAAATGGGAATTCAGGTAACAGACATATCCATATATAATATCTCATTAGTATACACCAGCATTGGCAGTTCATTTATTTAGGTTGGGAATATTATATGAGAAGAGTATTTTTTACAACGATCCAGGGATTTATTCTTTCAAAGTGGGAAGAAAACAATAAGATCATATCACCACCTTGCTCAAACTATATGTACATGGTAAGATATAAACTTCATGGAATATTTTAGAATATTTTTAGTAGTAGACACAAATCTATCTTTCTAAATAAATTGATTAAATCAAGGTTATGGTTTTTTGGGTTTGTGATATTAGCGAGTCATGCTATTGGCCCATGGTATTATAACAAAACCTATTTACAAGTTAAAATCTGCATGGTAAAGTGAGGATCATGGTTAAGAATATTGTTATATGTATATATATTTAACTCATATACGACCGCAACTGTATAAATCAAATGATTGGTAAATGTGATATACATCAGTCCATAATAAGAATCAAAAGCCTTTATGATACATCTCATGTTGCTAAAATTAAAAGAATCCTAAAAATTAACTAAATTATAAATTTTATTATTACTAGCAATTGCACCGAGAGGTGCAAAGGAATGTCGATATGAGGAGTGGGGAGAGTGTGGAAGGAAACTCTGCCTTGCACGACATGTCAGGTTGTAGCATCTATGTCACCATATGTTGGCTATTGTACAATATAGTTGATGAGGTTGACTATGGTTGATCTTTATTGACAAGGTAGACCATGGTTGACTAAGGTTGATCTTGGTTCACCATTAATGTAATAATGTATTTATGTTATATTAATGTTGAGCATTGTTACATTAATGTTTGTCAACCATGGTTGACCATGGTTGATGTCACATTGATGTTAATGTTACATTAATATTTCTATAATGGTTGAAGAGGGTTGACCATGGTTGATGTCACATTGGTGTTAATGTTACATTAATATTTCTATAATGGTTGAAGAGGGTTGACCATGATTGACCATGGTCGACCATTAATGTAACAACATATTTATATTACATCGATGAACAATGTTGATCATGTTAAACTTGGGGACCATGCTTAAGCTTGTTTGACCATATTTGAACATGGTTGACTATGGTTAAATATGGTCAAGTTATGGTTGACCATGAATATGGCAGTCCACGTTGACTATAGTTGACATTGTTTAACTATGGTTAAATATTGTTGATGAGGGTTGACCATGATTGACAATGGTTAACCATGGTTGTCGAGGGTTGTTGATAGTTGATGATGGTTGACTATGGTTTAATAGGGTTGACGGGGTTGAAATGGTTGACATTCATTGACAAGGTTGACCATGGTTTACCATTAACGTAATAATGTATTTACAATGTAGAGAATTCTTCCAATTATGTTTGTCAACCATGGTTGATGTTACATTGGTGTTAATGTTAACATTTCATTAATGATGCATTAATGGTTGAGGAGAGTTAACAAGGTTGACCATCATTGACCATGGTCAACCATTAATGTAACAATGTATTTGTGATACATTGCTAAACAAGGTTGACCATGGCTAAACTTGGTGACCATGTTTGACCATGGTTAAGCTTGTTTGACCATGTTTGAGCATGGTTGATGGTTAAATATGCTCTAGTTATGGTTGACCATCAACATTTTAGCCCATGTTGACTATTGATAACATTGTTTGATTGTGGTTAAAAATAACTAACAAGGGTTGACCATAGTTGAAAATAATTAACCATGGTTATCGAGGGTTGTTAATGGTTGATGATGGTTGACTATGGTTCAGAAGGGTTGACAATGGTTTACCATGGATGACCAAAGTTGACCTTAAATGTAACAATGTATTTATGTTACATTAATGTATGTCAACCATGTTTGACCATTGTTGATGTTACATTGGTGTTAATGTTAATTTTACAGTAATGGTTGAAGAGGGTTAACAATGTTCACCATGATTGACCATGGTCAACCATTAATGTAACAACGTATTTATGTTACATTAATGTTTATTAACCATTGTTGATGTTACATTGGTGCTAATGTTAATATTACATCAATGCTTACATTAACGTTATATTAATGTTTGAAGAGAATTTATAAGGTTCACCATGATTGAGCATGGTCAACCATTAATGTAACAATATGTTTGTTACATTGTTGAACAAGGTTGACCATGGGCAAACTTGGTGACCATGTTTGAAATGGTTAAGCTTTCTTGACCATATTTGAATATGGTTAACTATAGTTAAATATGGTCAAGTTATGATTGACCATGAACATGGTAGTCCATGTTGTCCATGTTGACCATGGTTGACTATGGTTTAGATTGTCTTACTATGGTTAAAAATTATTGACAAGGGTTGACCATGGTTGATAATGGTTGTTGAGGGTTGTTGAGGGTTGATGATGGTTGACTATGGTTCAAGATGGTTGGGAAGGTTGACATTGGTTGACCTTCTTTGACAAGGTTGACCTTGGTTGACCATTAATGTAACAATGTATTTATGTTACATGAACGTTAAGCATTAGTATATTAATGATTTTCAACCATGGTTGGCCATGGTTGCTATTATATTGGTGTTAATGTTAATGTTACATTAAGGGTTGAAGAGGGTTGACGATGATTGACCATGGCCAAACATTAATGTAGCAATGAATTTATGTTGCATTGTTGAACAAGGTTGACCATGGTTAAACTTGGTGACCATGTTTGACCATGGTTAAGCTTGCTTGATCATGTCTGAACATGGTTAGCTATGGTTAAATATGGTAAAATTTTGGTTAATCATGAACATGGTAGTCCACTCTTCACATTGAAACATAACATAATGACCAAGCACAGTTTTTAAGCCATTCTCTATACTATAGTGGCATGTTCCTATAGTGGGATTTATTTCCACATTAATACGTTATCCGACTCTATTTTTTCTCTCTCTCTCTTCCATTCATCTGTTAGAGGCAAGAGTTATTTCTTGGTGAGCTTTTATAATTGGAAATAAGTGAGGGAACTAAATTTGACAACCATTATAGGAAAATAACGAATAGAAATTTTTAGTCTCTTTCATTTAGAGTGATTGTACATTACTTTAAACTTACATGATAAAAACAAAAATCTGCAAAAATAAAACTTTTGGATAGACAAATTATAAATGATGCAATAACCCATGTGAAAGGTTCACCTGAAGAATAAAATAGACAACTAGTAAACCAGCAAGTCAAGTTGTCCTTTAGTGGAAGCAACAAAACGAGAGTCAAACAAAGACTCAGAGCAACAACACTTTTCAACGATTTCTAGAAGCAAGTTACTGACAACCAATTATTCTAGCTCTTCTAAAATCCACTAGAAATATTGATACCTACCTTTTAAGACAGAGAAAAATATCTAACCAACATAGTAGACAACCAACAATCCTTTGTTATCCTAAAAAACTATGGAATTTTAACAAAATATGAGTTCTTGATGGAAATATAATATGTTAAGAAAACATTTTCATTCCTCAACATGTTTAGGCTTCAAGTAACATATATACAAAAATAGGAAGGCTTGGTAGACATAAGATGTTAGGTAGGTAAGATGTGCTAAGTACATGTAAACTCATCCATGCAGAAGGAGAAGGTTCCTTGAGGATTGCGCAGTTCTGACAAGGTGTAGGATCAGTGTGAGTGATCAGTCTTCCACTTGGTAACAAGTGGATCACCAAGAGAAACTACGAAAGGAAATAGGAGGCTTGGAGGGCAGAGGAGAAGGTTTGTGAGAAGCCTTGTTTACCTGTGAGCATCCAAGAGGATTGTATTGATAGCTGGCTAGCTATGAGAGCTAAAGCTTTGTGTAATATTGATGTATTTCCACCTTGTATGATAATATAGATAGTGGGGCTTTTAGCTGAGGCTTTCCCTTGAGTATTCTTTTGTGTGTCATGTGCATTGATTCTTCTTATAGTTATATGTGTTCTGCTTGATCTTGCTCAAATCTATTAATCTTTCGCAAGTTTAATTGTAGAAGTAGATTAAATTATTTTGCTTTAGTTATATTGCATTATCAGGTTAATCTACAGTCAGAATTTCTACATGGTATCAGAGTTGAGTTTATCGGAGCAATGAACAGTATACGGAGAAGAGAATTCGAAGTTTGAAGTTCGGGGTTGCAAGTGCAAATCGAATTCATCTCATACTTCAAGGTTGGTCAAGGGCGTTCTATGGCTTCAGACTCGAGTATGCCTTGGATGGCAACTCGAATTACATAGCATGGAAAGATCGCATGGAGGCTGTGTTAGAAGACAATGGCTTGAAGGATTTCATTGATTAAGAAATCCAAAAGCTAGCTTCAACTAATGCACAAGAGTTGGCTGAGTGGAAGAAGTGTGTGGCGAGGGCGAGACGGATCGTCCTTGAGGGAGTTTGAGACCATATTGTCTCAAGTATCCATGGGAAGGATACTCCATATTCAATGTGGAAGACATTGAAGGACCTCTACCAGAATAGTAGCAATCAGAGGAAATTGGTGCTCAAGGATAAGCTTCGAAGAATCAAGATGGAGAACGACAATACTATTTCCACATATCTAAACAAGCTCACCACTTGCAGAGATGAGCCTAGCAATGTGGGAATAAGTATTGTTGATGATGATATGGTGAGCCTCGCTCTCCTTGGCCTTTCAAAGAGATGGAATAGCTACCAGGACTCTATGAATGGAAGGGAGAAACTGTCAGATTGGGAACGACTGTGGTCGAATCTCATGCAAGAGGAGATCAGGAGGAGCACAGGAGATGGTTCTTCATCTAAGGATGATGAATAAAATCTGGCCTTAGCAAGTAAGGCAAGGAAAGGGAAGGGGAAGGCATCCCATTCCGAATCATCTTGACATGTTACACTCCTTTATCACCAGATGTTTGGTGACATTCTGGAGGAAAATAGAAAGTTGGAATCCAAAATGGTAGATATATAATAGGAAGCCATTATCAAGGGGAGATAAGATGAATTGGTTAAGGCTGAGATGTATAAATTATGCAATCTAGAGGAGTGTAGGGAAGAAAGAGGAGATATTTTGGAGGCAGAAGTCAATAATTCAATAGTTAAAGGATGGAGAGAAGAACACTTCATTCTTTCATAAAATTATGCTCCAACACTGGAAATATAATCAAATATCCTCTCTTAAGCATTTTATGGATAAGATTGGAAATAGACTAGGAAATTTCTAAAGAATTAGTCCAATATTTTAAGCATAATTTTATGCAGCTCATAGCAGATAGGAAAATAGACATTAGAAAGGTCATAAGGAACATTTCCTCACTAGTCACAATTAAGAAAAATGAGGAACTACTTAAGGAAATCACTTAGGATGAGATAGAGGTGATGGTGAAAAAGGAGTGCACTCCTTTATCACCATCATACTTGTTCTTACTTTGTACCATCACCTGTAAATGTCTAATAAATCATTTCAGCCATCATACTTGTTATTACTTTGTACTTTAGGGGGAAATTTGTTACACATCACTTTGTCTTAATTATGCAAATGATGCCAAATCTAGGTCTTTCGCGATTCGATGAACTATGATCACAAGTCCCTTAGAAAAATGGAAGAAATACGTTTCAATTGTGTATAAGAATCCTATATTAAATATCTTAAAAACCTTAATTCTTTAGGACATCATGGGTCATCAATTTACAACAAGCGATGATGCATGCTACACAGTTAACACAGAGCGATGTCATCACATTCTTCTTGTAGAAATTCCCACTGTAGATCACCTAATAATGCAATATACTAAAGCAAAATACTTTATCTACTTCTACAAACAATTATGTGGAAGCTTAATCGAATTGAGCAAGATCAATTGAACACATATAACTAATAAGAAGAAATCAATCACACATAACACAGAAGAAATAACCCAGGGAAAGCCTCAGCCTAAAACCCCAATCTTTGTATTATCATACAAGTGGAAATATAGTTTGGATTACAAAAAGAATCAGCTCACAAGCTATCATGCTCTCTCTGCAATCCCTCTACTGCTCATAGACAGTCAAAGGCCTCTCTCAAACCTTCTCCTTTTCCCTCCAAGCCTCCTATTTCTTTTGCGAGGAAAGGCGCGCGATCAATTAGTTTCAATACTTCTAATGGGTACTTGTCTCCCAGCCTTGGGTGAACCCGGTAGTAAAGTGACTCAATCGTCCTAGGGTTTCGGTATAAAGAGAGCAATCAGATCCAGAGGGACCATAAACTTGTCGATCCAGTGTGGAAGGAGAAGCAGCACTAGGGCTTTTCCTCTTTAGGGTGACCTTAGCCCTAGACGGGCATTCCCGGATCAAATGACCGTGAATCTTGCAGTAATTACATCTAAATGGAAGCTTTTCATAATCCAAGAACTGAGATCACTGCTCACCTTCACATTCAAAGAGAATCTCTTCTGGAAGCCTTCCATTTCCTTGGGGTCCATTGCAGCCACTTGTGTGAATTGGCCTCTTCGCACACTCACTAACCTCTGATCTAACTGCACAATCCCTAAGGAGATAAATCCTTCTCATGGATGAGCTTTCTTTATAAGAAAAATCTATCCAACTGATAGTACATTGTCCCTCCTCTGATCTCAACTGGGTCTCTATCTGAACTGACATGCATGAATTATTCATGAGAGAATACTCAGTTATCTGAAGTGTAGCAGTTATATGCAAGCATGCATTAACTAACTGAACTCACAATTAATTCAACAAACTGTTTGAATTAATCTAACTGGACTTGACTCAGTTAACTGAGCCAACTAATTACAACTCAAATTAGAACTCATCCTTATCTGTTTAACTGATGGATAAATTCCTCAATTAATGGAGAAACTATTGCATGTCCTCACATAGACTTCATGTTTGATTTTTCACAACTAATTAACTCATGGTGAATTAATTTATTTATTTTCAAACAACTGTTAAAGTCAAACTCAAATTTTACTTCCTATTTTAGTCTAGGGACTAACTAAAATTGGAATCTATCATGAAATGCTAAAAATAGCAATGTTGTTTTTAGCACTTCCATTTTTCATTCCTTGTTGCTCAATCCAACACTGGTACCCGAACTGATATTTATAGCAGTGTTATTTTCAACACTTCTATTTTTAGCATTTCTTGTTGCTATTTTCAACACTCCCTCTCAACAAGGAAGGCATTCAACTCGAACCCAATCCTGTACCTTTGGAATGTTCTGCATGCAACACTTCTCCCAAGTGTGGTTGCTCCAACAACTCTAGAAACAAAAAAACTCCCGACTGACCTCTCTGTTGGGCTAGAAACATACTCTCATGCTGAAGCTCTATCTGCCACTGACAAGTGCTCCCTCTCTGACCTCTGAGCTGCTGCAACACTCCATGCATCTCGCACCATTGCACACCTCTCTGTGCCAACATGCACTGGTGCAACACTCCTGTGCCTCTCGCATTGTTGCAGCCTACTAGCTCTGCACAGTCTTGGGATTCCTGCACTGTAGCTCTCTCTATCGCTCCATCCGCATCTATCTCTACCCACTCATCCAATCCTACTACTCCTTGTCGGGGCTCCCGTAGCAAGGTCTAATCAAAGAGGTTGGGTACCTCAATGATCCCGCCCCCATTCCAGCCTTCTTGGGACGATCACTCCACATCGCCCTACCTCCTACCTGGAGGTATGGATGCATGTGATGCCTTTGCCCACTTGGCTCGAAATTTCCCCCTACTGGAGGTCTTTGCATGAGTGGATGCCTCCAATCGGTCTCCACTCAGCTTCTCCAGTTGTGGCTGCTCCACAACCTCTTGACGCTGCTTCACCAATTGTGGCTCCTCCACAATTGTCTGAGACTTCTTCTGGTGCTGCACGTTGAGCGGTAATTTACTCTCCCTCTCAACCACCAAGTATCTAACCTTTGCCTTTCTCCTCAAGGCTTGGCATGCATCTTGCACCTCAAGTGCATACAAGTTCTTGGCTAGCACACCAATCTATTTCATCTTTCCCGCCGTCACGAAATTTTCTGGAAAAATAGTTGATTTTAAATCAATAATATATCCCTCATCCGAACTCCGATTCAGCTGATTTTTTTTTTTGAATTTGGGTCTTTTTCCGCAAGGAATCCAGATCTGCTATTTTTTTCTGAGAATTTTGCACAAAAAAATTTAGATCTATTCTGAAAACTCGCGGCCCAAAACTCAAAACTTCGAAATCTCCTCTAGTATATTGTTCACATCTCTAATCACCTTTGCTCTGACACCATGTAGAAATTCCCACTATAGATCCCCTGATAATGCAATATACTAAAGCAAAATACTTGATCTACTTCTATAAACAATTATGCGGAAGCTTAATCGAATTGAGCAAGATCAATTGAACACATATAACTGATAAGAAGAAATCAATCACACATAACACAGAAGAAATAACCTGGGGAAAGCCTCAGCCTAAAACCTCAATCTCTGTATTATCATACAAGTGGAAATATAGTCTGGATTACAAAAAGAATCAGCTCACAAGCTATCATGTTCTCTCAGCAATCCCTCTGCTGCTCATAGACAATCAAAGGCCTCTCTCAAACCTTCTCCTATGCCCTCTAAGCCTCCTATTTCTTTGCGCAATTTTCCTTGGGGTCTAGTGTAGCCACTTGTGTGAATTGGCCTCTTCACACACTCACTAACCTCTAATCTAACTGTGCAATCTTGAAGGAGATAAATCATTCTCCATGGATGAACTTCCTTTATAGGAAAAATTCATCCAACTGATAGTACATTGTCCCTCCTCTGATCTCAACTGGATCTCTATCTGAACTGACATGCATGAGTTATTCATAAGAGAATATTCAATTATCTGAAGTGCAGCAGTTATATGCAAGCATGCATTAACTAACTAAACTCACAATTAATTCAACAAATTGTTTGAATTAATCTAACTGGACTTGACTCAGTTAACTCAGCCAACTAATTACAACTCAAATTAGAATTCATCCTTATCTCTTTAACTGATGGATAAATTCATCAATCAATGGAGAAACTGTTGCATGTCCTCACATAGACTTCATGTTTGATTTTTCACAACTAATTAACTCATGGTGAACTAATTAATTTATTTTCAAATAGTTCAAATTCGAATTTTACTTCCTATTTTAGTCCAGGGACTGACTAAAATTGGAATCTATCCCGAACTGCTAAAAATAGCAATGCTATTTTTAGCACTTCCATTTTTCATTCCCTATTGCTCAATCCAGCACTGGTACCCAAACTACTATTTATAGTAGTTCTATTTTTAGCACTTCTATTTTTAGCATTTCTTGTTGCTATTTTCAACATTTCTTGTGTTTGGGTCGTGGTGATCTTATTACAAAGGTAAAAAAAAATAAAAAGTAAACAAAGCTACCTCTTCTTGAAGCCTCATAGTGGGTATCTAATCCAAATTAGTTGTCAATGAGCTCGAGCTCCCCATATCCTGGGCCTCCTTCCTCCTTTAGTGGATCCATCCCACTCTTTATGGATCTCTCTCCTCCCCTCATGAATCTCTCAGCTTCCATTCTTCCCTATAAGCGCAATGCATCCAAAGAGAACCAAGTTGTCATTTTAGACCTCTTAACTTACTTACATGTTTCCAAAATCTCCAATGGAGTTCTTTTGATTTTAAAGGCTTGGGTTGAGGATCATTGCAAGGAGACTACAACATCGATGCACTTGGTTGTAGTCTTCCTTCTCTTTATTGTTAATACAAACACTTGTTTCTTTCCCATATGCATTTGTTATAAATGTTTACTCTAAGGTTGCTTGATCTCTTATATGGTTTGTGATTGAATATTTGATGTGGCATATGCTTTGATTTCTTGTTTTTCTTTGTCTTTGCGGGTCTCTCCTTAGAGCATCAAGGGAGAAAGGTTGAAAGCTACAAAGGACAAAAGTGAGGATCATCATCACTCATTTTAGGGAAAAGGTATGATCTTTATATTCTCTTTACATCGATGTTTCAGTCATAAAATAGGGAATGTTTTCAAGTATTTGTTTGTTTGTTTCTAGGATTGATTTCTGAGCCTAGGGATATCGGTCATGTCCCTAGGACGAGATTTCTCCGCCAAACAATGTTAGTACATCAATATTAATGAAACCATAACAAACCATTAGCATATTAATAACAATAAAATCAAATCAAAGCATTAACATCATGCTACATGCATAGTCACAATGTAAGCACACCAACAATACGTACAATTAATCACTCCACGACCTGATTTTTAACACCTAAAATGTGTTCTATCCAATTTCCAAAGATCTAGTGGTGAAACCTTTGCTATGTTAATTTTGTAACAGAGCATCAAATTATCCCTAAAGGTTTAAATTTGAACCTATTTCTTCATTTTGTTTGTGATAGAGCCCATCTAGTCCAAGTGTTAAACCTGGAAGCATTGATACCACACTGTAACACACCCCGCTACCTCCCTTGGACCCTACGAAGGATGTAAGGAGATTATCATTGTGTTGACCTAATTTCCAAGGCACTATTATGGAAATGGAGCCAATTTTTATTTTTATTTTTATCTTTTCACTCTTCCATAAATCAAAATGAACGACACCATTGCATGTGTCTCATTGAGACGATTCCCGTGATATATAATTTTTCCTCAATCAAGTTCTAAAATCACAAGTTATGAGCCCACAAAGATTGACCTTTTAAACTTTACTTGGACATCTTGACTTGCCACATGGCACCCTTGTGGGCCCCATGCGGTTCCTACATAACCAATCCAAACAATGCCCATGCGGCAGTTCAACCCGAGTTGCCGACCCGTTTATGCTAAGTCACAACCTTCCCATTTTTATGTCCTGTAAATCATATATATATATGGAAATGGTCACTATGCTGACCCAACTTCCAAGGTACTATTATCAAAATGGGGTCAATTTTTTTTTTATCTTTTTTATATGTGTGTGTTGACACCTAATCTTTGAAATTATAAAAATTTATGTAAATATTGTTAATAGCAAAATAAAAGAATTTGGAAAACAAAGAAACATTAGGAGATGAAACCCAATAGCCTTCTTCTCCTCGTATATATTTATATTATCTCTTAATGCAAAACACAATTTATTTTGGAATTACAAATGTGGCTTGACATGGTATTAGAGGAATGGTCCCAAATTAACCTCTTTCAACATGTAACTCGTATTCCTCATATTCCCTGCCACATACTTTGTCTCCTATCCGAGTACAGATCCCTTTTTCTGACCCGCTCTCGTTGATCACTCCTCCTTTGTCTGCCCCCCTCAATTTCCTACCAACTTCTCCGCACCTCATATGACTTCAATTCTGGCCTGCACTCCCTGGCATAAAACACGACAGTAAAATTAAATTAAATTATGGCGAGCAGGAGCATCCAGTGGTAAAAATTGGAAGGACTACGAAGACGTTGTACAGGAGAAAGGCCTTGCACGTGCTCTGAACGTTCTGGAATATCTTGAAGAGTTCCCACCTTCTGAAAATTTACAACAACGGAGGTTGCAATTGAGCGAACAAGACAGTGCATGGGTTGACACGTCTAAGTTTTGGACCTCGCCTACGCCTTACTTACAACCGGTAATAAATTGGATGATACTGGACATAAAATTAGTGGAACACTGAAACTTCGTTGACTGGTATGCAACATATGTGTTGAGTTTCATGCTAGTGCATTTATAATTCGTTGAAACTTTTGATGGTCATATTATTAGTGGTGGCATCTAATGAATTTAGAAAGGTCCTAGTATATGTGATGGTTCATGCATATTGAAGTTTTATAACATTGGACTGTATAAAGTACATATGATATAATATGAAGTGCATATGTTTCCATGGGATATATGGAAAGTGAGTAGAGTTAATTATGATGATCTTATATTCTTCGTAATTATTTATATGCTGGACTCGTAATGTTTACGAAGTGCTTGTAGTATGGGATGTCCATTCGTTACCTTTTAAATGGTAATGAAATTGTATGGATGTATATTTGAGAGGTTACATGGGTGTTTTTTTTAAGACATAGCTAGTTAGTTTTATTGTAAAAAAAATCAATTTTTTGTTGTAATTATTGTAATTATTTTGGGCACAAAGCAAATTTTATGATGTATTCATTTATCTCCATGTTGGAAGTAGTTTTCACTGGAAAGTAGAACTATCATGGGTGGTCCATGAAGATAAAGCATAGGTTAATTTTTAATGAGTTGTGGAAAGGAATTTGTGAAGGAGAAGGAGACAATGCACCTGAAAATCCCACTTCTGACAAAGTGCTTACCATTTGAGAAAACAAGAATAGTAAGACTTATGTCTTGATTGCAGCGTCAGTAAATGAAGAGATGAGTTGTCACATTTCACCATTTTCAAATGCTTTTGAAGATTTAAATAAGTTGAAGGAATTATGTGACTCGCACTCTAAGCTTGAAGTTGTTCAATTGATGATCCAGTTGTTCAATCTTGAGTTGAAAAATGATGACCCTTTTGCCTTAGCATTAGAAATAAGATCCATTATGCATGACATAAAAGCCATTGGTTTTAAAATAGATGTTCCTCTCACATCTTATGTCAAGGCACTATATCCCAATTATTCACATTATCTTGAGTCATTGCAAGCAAGTGGAAAACTTAAGGAGATTTCCTTTGACTCCCTTGAAAAGAAGTTTGCTAAAAGGGAGAAGGGTTTCAGAAAGAAGACAACTCCTCAGTGTTCTGAAGAAGTTGTGTGCCCTGCACATAAAGAGAAGAATCATACACAAGATTCTTCTAGAGGAAGAGGTGGTCGACGTGGAAGATGAAAGAAGAATTTTAGAGGCAGGGGGGGAAGACATTTCCAAGGAGAAAGGTATGATCTTCATTGCATACGGTGTAACAAAAATTGACATGATGCTTCTGCATGTAAGTTGCCTTGGGACAAAATCGAGAAGGAAAGAAATGAAGAAAAAGGTAAAACACCTAGAGAAGGGAAAGGAAATGCACCTAAGTCCACTCGTCATGTTGTGGCACATTGCAACATTTGAGTAACTTAAGACTTATTCAATGCTTCACTTGTTTCATGGAAAGATACTTGGTTGCTTGATTCAGGAGAAGCTTGCCACATGACTTTTAGAAGAGATTTCTTTGAAGAATTCACTGGCAATGTTGATGGATCAGTCTACTTTGCAGACAGGTCAAAACTCAAGCCATCAGGGCTTGGCACCATTAGGCTCAAACTGCCTGGTCTTCCAGAATTTATTTTACATGATGTTCTATACCTCCCGGAGTTGAGGAGAAACTTGTTGTCTTTGGTCCACATCCATCAGCAAGGACGCTCCATTCACATATTTGATGGCAACGTTGAGGTGAGGAAATCATCAGGAAACTCACTTGTCATGGTTGGGATAGAAGAAGAAAGAATTCTGAAATTGCAAGGAACCTCTGCTCGTGCATAAAAAATTTCATACAGTTCTTACTATGATGAAGGTGCAATTCCATCAAGTCTTATATGGCATGCTATATTTGGACACTTGAACTATGACAACCTTCGTTTGTTGAAGAAAAAATGTGTTATTCGTTTGCCTACAATTCCTAAGAAACTTAAGCAATGTGATGCTTGTAACTTAGGAAAGCACAACAAACAATCATTTCAAGATTCTCATTCCAGAGCACATAGAAAGATTGAACTCATTCATTTTGATTTGTGGCCCAATGCATGTTCCTTTTGCAAATGGTAATAAATATATGAGGACATTTATTGATGATTATACCAAAATGTGTTGGGTTTATTTATTGAAGAACAAATCTTAAGTCTTTGAAACATTCAAGAACTTTCATGCATGGATTGAAAATGATGCATAATCATATATTGGCTCTATTCGTACTGATAATGGAAAAGAATATACTTCAAATAAATTTGAAGAGTATCTTCTCCAACATGGGATCAAACATCAAACAACTGTGCCTTATAATCCCCAACAAAACGAAGTAGCTGAAATAATGAATAGGACAATCTTAAATATGGTACGTTCAGTGATGTTTTTCAAGAATGTTAAGTTGATGTTTTGAGTTAATGCAGTTCTATGTGTTGTGTATATAAATAATCGGTATCCATCTCATGTAATTAAAAACAAGACTCCCTATGAAATGTGGTATGGCCACATTCCTTTGGTGAGGCATCTCAAGGTTTTTGGTTACACCTGTTATGCCTTGATACTTAAGGAACAAATAAACAAACTCGGTGCAGGGAGTCGTAAATGTATCTTCTTGGGGTATTCAAATACCTCCAAATCTTATCATCTTTATGATGAAGTTAATAAGAAGTTTATAATATCTAGAGATGTGATCTTTCTTGAATCTTCCAAGACTGACAATGTTGTTGAGTGGCAACTTGATCGCTTGGATAGATTTGGACATGCAAAGTATTTTTAATAATTCAATAATGAGATTCCACATCTTGAAGGAGGGATCCCTATACTGGATCAATATGTGGAATCACCTTCTGAAGCACTCTCTCCCCCTCATGAAGCTACAACCACTGATCAAGATTACACTTTGAGTGATGTGATTGACAAAATTGGGAGGCTAATTATTGATTCAGTCCCATCTCTGTCAATTGAGAAACCTAGGCCATCTCATAAAGGTCCTCCAAAATGGCTAACAAAGACACTTGAAAGTGTCTATCCCGATGAGGTTAGAAAGACAAGAACAAGAAGCTTTGTTAGAGAAAATGGAGGTGATGTGTTACAAATCCATTTGGGCACATCAAATCCCAACATCCAGATCAATGTTTTAGGGCTCATCAAACCCTAATTTCACTTGCTTCATGCCCTAAACAAGTTACCCCTTTGAATGTCTTATTCCCAAATAGTTTCATGACTTGAAGACATCCAGAAATAGCCTTTAGAGGGACCAGTGCAGGTAAGCCCTTATGAAGGTGCGCTGCAGAGCAGTTAACTCCACTGCCAGGGTGCTCTATAGAGCACTTAGGCTTCCTTTTACCTGCTCTGGGCGAGAATGAGAGAAATTCACATAGGGTTTGGGGAATATTCTTATCTTTTGGAGTCATCTAGAAGTTTCCCTCACTTATCAACTCCTATGAGCTCGAAAATGGATGAGGAATGAGTTAAGGTGCATCCTATCCTCTCATCCCTTCCTCCATGGAACTAATTCTAAGTATGGAAGCCCATTAAATTCCACCATTAATGACAAAACCTCCTTCATCTTCCTATAAATTTACCACTCATCTAAGTGATTAGGGGCTGGATTATGTTGAATTGTAAGGAGATAATGCTGCTATGAGATTTGGCTTTGAAGCAAGTATTGTGATGTTATAAGTTTGTCATGCTTTTGATGTGATATGGATGGATCCAAGCTGGAGGAATGGCTTTGAATCAGACATCGATGGTTGCATTTCCTTCTTCTATCTAATAAAGTGTTTGAACCTTTTTCCCATATGTTTGTATTGTCTCATAATGCTTATGTGTGTGAATTGTATCTGATTCCTTTCACTTATATTCAATAGATCGTATGTTTTGATCAGTTTTTGTCTTCTATTGTGTTTACAGGGTACTTCTCAAGCGGATTAAGTACGGGAAGGAGGGATGAAATCAATACAAGGGAGACGAGAGGAAAGTGAAACTACGGGTAGGCTCTCTATCTTCTCATCTTATCTATTGTTTATAGGAAAAGTCTAAAACACTTTAAACTATTGTTCTAAATACAACAACTTATCTAGGGAATTAGTATTTATCCGTAGATGCTAATTCTCCAAAACAAATTGGCGACTCCGCAGGGGAAACTATCAACTTTCCTAGTAGCTTATTCACCTCCCAATACATTCTTGTAGATATTACTTGTGTTCATTGACTGTATTTCAGCTTTTTTGCATTGAACTTTGGTCAAAATTTGAGGTTAGATGACTCTTGAGTGGCCTCTCAGAAATCAGCACAGGCTTGATCAGGGGACAGTGCTCTGCAGAGCACCCTTGAGTGAGAGACAGTGCTCTGCAACGCAGTTAGGCCCTCTTTGACCTGCGTCGATCAACCGTAGGTCAAATTCCCACCTTTGGAAAGTGTTTTTGCCAACTTTTCTCTATTTGTTTGCTTGTTGATTGATCAATGAATGTCATGTCTCAGAGAACAGATTTTTATCTCCTTTGCCAGCACTATTTTGATTTGATTGATTAATGTTTCTTTAATGTTTTCTTTGTCGTTATCAGTCTATAGTCAAATTTAGAATATAGTTGATTAATCTTCATTCGAAAGAAAGTGTTGTAAAGTCTTCTTTTCCTTCGAAACATAATTGTCGTCAAAGTCTTCATTCTTATTAAAGATTGATTGATTGTATGTGCATATTTCCTTTTTTATTCATCATAACATTAAGGGATTCGAAAAGAAAGACTTGCATCGTTCATATTGTAGTTTGTGAATGCTTGAAAGGAATAGCTAGGGAAATTGCATTAGATGTGCTCTTTGCTCTTTGTCAAAAATCTGATTTCTCTATCCCTACTAGCTAAGGATTTTCATTGTTAAATTGAATGGAAAGAATGCTTATCATATTAGTTGAATTTTAGGAATTGCAAACATACATCACGTGGTGAACCTAGAAAGGCAAATTCTAAAGAAGATCAACTTAAAATTTATCTGAATTTACCTAATGGAGCATTGTCACCTAACGAAAAACATTTATAGGTTTAGGCTAGAGATATGTTCTGGCATCGTAAAACAAAGCAGTTATTGCTAACTTGTCTGCAATACATCCTAAGTGTGATACCTCATTCCACGTACGTGAGTATATCGTAGCTCGTCCACGTACCTTCAGGTATATAGGGCGGTGTTACAATACGTAAAGTATATGGGAATGCTCTCATTGTGCGGTTTTCCATTAGATAGCGCTTATACGGATTGGGCATCCATGTACTTTCGGGTATATATGGGAGGACAACACTAGGTTTCTATCCATCCTTAGGTAACCGAGTCGGTCGCCTTGTACACTGTGATACACCGAACACAAAATTCAGGGAGATTGCCTACCCATACTTCTCAGTTCGTTGGGAGGTATTTTGTAGTTCACAGTTGCTTGGTAAACCTTTTGCCTAGATTATCCCTCTTTTGTTTTTATGTTACTTTGATTAAAATAAAATTAATTGACCATGGATAACATCCTCCACGCTCACTCCTTAGTTGATCTTAGGTTGAGACATATGGCAACAAATCCAAAGTCCATCGATCAAGGAATTCCTTTTGATGGGAATCCTAGTCCTTTTCCTCCTTTTGGAAATATTGGTGCTCCATATATGGCTACATTGTCCCTTTCGGGATTTACCATTGGCTTGCCAGTATGGTTGTTTTCAACCTCCTTGGTTCAAAATGTCGTGATTTCTCCGCAATTGAGTACACCTTCAATTGGACAAAATCAACCTCCAGTTAATCCAAAAGTTCACCCTTTTCCTTCTTCCTCGGTTGTTTCTTCCTCCCCTTCTTCTTCTTCGCTTGGTGAAAATATTGGTACTAGTAACCAGGTGGCTAAGAAGAAGAAGATAGGGATGAAGAAGAAGAACAAGAAGCAAATTCAGCAGAGGGGAAACCAAGCAACCATTGCTTTAAATGCAACACCTGATGATAAACTGTCCATTAAGCCTCACAAAGTTCGATATCCATGCAAACTTTGTGCGGGAGACCATCTTCTTCGAAATTGTCCTGATATTCCTCAAATCTTAGAAGAATGGTCTTCTCGTTCACATCATCCAATGTCATCAACTTCTGGAGATCATGCTAGTGACACACCATCAACTAGTGATAGTAAAGTTCATGGAAAGAAGGGTAAAGTTAAGTTTCCCTGTAGGTTATGTGAAGGGAATCACCCCATTCACCTTTGTCCCTATTTGGATGAAGCCAAAGAAGTGTTGGATAACTGTCCTGTTTCACTGCAGCGACTTCCATCTGGTTACAAGAGACTCTCCCTTAATCCTTCACTAGTTGATGAAGTGACTGACTCAAATCAACTGTTGGCCAAACACACTCTCTCTAAAGGTGAATCCTATGAGTCTATACCTAACCCAAATCTACAGGTCGAGGTAATAGTTGACCTGATTTCACCTTCAGTTAATCATACCTTTCCTGAAGAGAGTGAATATGATACCACTCAGGTTCTTTTTGTTTCTTTAGATTCTAATGAGCTTGGGGGAAGTCCTCTTGTTCCATCAAGACAGGAGGAAAATCCTCCCACTCTCGTAACTCAAGGGGTTAATTCTCCCATTTCTATGGTACCCCCTCCAAGTAGTCTAGTCACTTCCTTTGATTGGAATCGACTGGCAGGATTCTGTCTTCCTTCTTATGTGCCTTTCCAGATCATAGTACAGGTTTGTAATATGATTGTATCTGGCACTATTATAGATGAAGGTGCATCAGTGAGTATCCTTTCCTCTACTGCTTGGCAAGCACTCGATTCGCTGCCACTTATGCCAGTTACCCAGAATTTATTGGCTTTTGACAGAGGAACCAGCCAACCATTAGGGATCCTCTCTCAGTTACCTATTACTTTGGGAGGAAAAATCATTTATCTGAATGTGATGGTAGCCCCAGACCCTTTAGATTACAATTTACTTCTTGGGCGCGACTATGTTTATGACATGGGAGCTATTGTTTCAACACTCTTTCGAGTGATGTGTTTCCCACATGAAGGCAGAATTGTCACTGTTGAACAACTTTCATTTCCTGGTCCAAATATGGCTTCCAATCAACCATCTTCCCTAAGTGGTCCTTTTGTACCAATGGTTCATCCCTGCCACGGGTTAATTATGTGGCAACCCGTTCCATACCTACATCAACTGACAATCAATTCAGTGATGTTGTACATCATGTACTGGGGGCATTAGAACCAGATCTCTCCTTCATGACCTCCAATCATGGGTCGTGAAAAACAAGGGGTATGAGCATAGTTCCTTGTCTTGTGTCAAGCTCATTAAAAATGAAGCAAGGAGTACAAGGATAGTTCTTGGTCTTGTGTTAACCTCGTTAAAAAATGAAACAAGGGTCGATGAGGATAATTCTTTTACTGTGTCAACCTCATTAAAAAATGAAACAGTGCCTATGAGGATAGTTCTTTTACTGTGTCAACCTCATTTTAAAAATGAAACAGGCCCCACGAGGATAGTTCCTTGTCTCGTGTCAATCTCATTAAAAAATGAAACGAAGGATATGAGGATAGTTCCTGGTCTTGTGTCAACCTCGTTAAAAAATGAAACAAAGCGTATGAGGATAGTTCTTTTACTGTGTCAACCTCATTAAAAAATGAAATAGGCCCCTGAGGATAGTTCGTTGTATTGTGTCAACCTCGTTAAAAAATGAAACAAGGAATATGAGGATAGTTCATGGTCTTGTGTCAACCTCGTTAAAAAATGAAACAAGGAGTATGAGGATAGTTCATGGTCTTGTATCAACCTCGTTAAAAAATGAAACAAGGAGCATGAGGATAGTTCCTTATCTTGTGTCAACCTCGTTAAAAAATGAAACCAAGGATATGAGCATAGTTCCTTGTCTTGTGTCAAGCTTGTTAAAAAATGAAACAAGGAATCTGAGCAGAGTTCCTTGTCTTGTGTCAAGTTCAATAAAAATGAAACAAGATCCCCTGGAGAAAAGTTCCAATTCAAGTCTTTGATTAGATCTCGTAAATTCCCAGTCGAGTCTTTCACTTGATCTCGTAAACAAACCTTCATTGCATCCACCTGATAGCCATGAGTAGTCTACTTAGGTGAATGTAATGAAGCTTGGGGGGCATGCACCTAGTGGTAAAGTTAAGTTTCCCTATAGGTTATGTGAAGGGAACCACCCCATTCACCTTTGTCCCTATCTGGACAAAGCCAAAAAGGTGTTGGATAACCGTCTTTCTCCACCGCAGCGACTTCCATCTGGTTACAGGAGAATCTCCCTTTCATCATGTTGGGGGCATGTAAACCAATCTTAAGCATAGTTCTTCGTTTCATGCTTGTGTAAAAATGAAACCGAATTTAAGCATAGTTTTTGTTTCAAGCTTGTGTAAAAATGAAACTAAATCTAAGCATCGCTTGTTCATTTCAAGCTTGTGTAAACATGAAACAGAATCCAAGAATAGTTCCCTACAGTTCAAGCTTGTCTAAAAATGAACCCATTTCCATTTTGACCTTCGTGATTTCCATTCTATTCGCCTCTTTCATCAGATAAGCCTTGTTTGTTTTCATCCCATCGGCACCATCCCTTTGGCCGATCATACGCTTTCACTTGGTTGTTTTACCCTTTTTGATGAACAATTGCAATGAGTGGTCTTATTAGCTAGCCTCTTCACGTAAATCAACATGTTTTGAGAAGTTCCAACATCACCGAAACCAGTTGGTACCCTAGACACCACTCGTTCCTCAAAGTGGAGTCCTCTTTAAGCTCTTTCAGACTCTCTAAACATGAAAAGATTGTCGAGCGCTTGTCCTTTCTAGCTCGTTAACGGATTGGAAACGATATCTCTCTTGTACTATTTTATGCTTTTTCGGGCTTGAGAGATTAATTTATGAAAAAGAACTTGCGGAGTTTTCTTTTTGTCTCTTTTCAAACTCTCTAAACATGAAAAGGACCGAGTTATCTTTGTCGTTAAACTTGTTAAAACATCAAATAGCTACAAACTTGTCCATCTAGACAAGACAGAGTTTCACCTTCGCTAGACTCGTTAAAACATCAAATAGCGATGGATTCACCCGAAGGGTGGAATTACACAACAAGCATATGTTTCCTCCTCAAGCTTGATAAAAATAAAGAGGTACTGGTTAGCAATGACTGGGGTAAATGGGAAAAAGGGGAAAACCACTTTATGGTAGCATGTCGTTGTTGAACATGACACTTTCACTTCATCTCTGTGACTATTTGGGTTGGGTTATCTGCTTGACGGTTATCATACTTATGGTCTATCACACTATCCATCACTTTTGTTTTGGGTCAATGCTACCAATTCATTCAGACTATTTGGGTTGGGTTATCTGCTTGATGGTTATCATACCTATGGTATATCACACCATCCATTACCTTGGTTTTGGGTCAATGCTGCCAATTCATTCAATGTCGCCAATATGTCCAAGAGAAGTCATCCTTTACAGTACCATAAACCTTCATTTTCATGACTGCTATTCCTGAACCTTGTGTCTTCGGTCAAATTCCATCTCTAAAAATCATTACACTCGTTTCATGTCATTGATGCGGGATACATCATGGCCCTCCTGCGACGAGTCGCTTCTTGTCGACATCAGCACATTATCCAAGAAGTTGACTTAGAAACACCCATTTAGTACCTTGAGGCTTGCATACATCAAAGGCAGGTTTCTCACTTCAAGAGATAGGCATACATCAATGGCCTTCGACTGAAAGACTTTGTATGGTGTTCGACATCAAATCATCTATTCACACCATACAGAGTGTACTGTAGTACCTTGAGGATCATTATCATTATCAGTGATTTCTCTCGCATATGCTAACAGCTTACATCATTGGTTGGTAATCAAATGGTGTCTTCCCGTGTTCGACTTCATATCACATATTCACATGGTTAGACTCGTACTTGAGCAAATGGTTGAACGAGCTTGAAGACCCCGGATCTAGTTTCATCCATCCGGGCTACAATTTTAGGAGTATCAAATCATATGTACAATGGCTTTACATTGATGGTCATTTCGATCATGGGTCTATATTTGTAGACAACTGGTTATGTACATGTAATGAAAGTTTATAAGTTGAGCATGGGTATGCCTTCCCTCAGCAATTCATGTAAAATCAAATATCATGATACATGTATTGTAATTGATGCATGTCACCTTCCACTTTGATACCTCCTCATCACATCGTAAAGCATTTCATTCGACATTGGCATTTTTCCAACTTCATGCTTTATGGGGAAGTTGTTATAGATCCATTTGGGCACATCAAATCCCAACATCCAGATTAGTGTTTTAGGGCTCATCAAACCCTAATTTCAGTTTCTTCATGCCCTAAACAAGTCACCCCTTTGAATGTCTCCTTCCTAGACAGTTTCATGACTTGATGACATCCAGAAATAGCCTCTAGAGCGACCAGTGCAGGTAAGCCCTTATGAAGGTGCGCTGCAGAGCAGTTAACTCCACTGCCAAGGTGCTCTATAGATCACTTAGGCTTCCTTTCACCTGTGTTGGGTGAGAATGAGCGAAATTCACATAGGGTTTGGGGAATATTCCTATCTTTTGGAGTCATCTAGAAGTTTCCCTCACTTATCAACTCCTATGAGCTCGAAAATGGATGCAGAATGAGTTGAGGTGCATCCTATCCTCTCATCCCTTCCTCCATGGAACTAATTCCAAGTATGGAAGGTCATTCAATGCCACCATTAATGACAAAACCTCCTTCATCTTCCTATAAATTGACCACTCATCTAAGTGATCAGGGGCTGGATTATGTTGAATTATAAGGAGATAATGCTACTATGATATTTGGCTTTGAAGCAAGTATTGTGATGCTACAAGTTTGTCATGCTTTTGATGTGATGTGGATGGGATCCAAGCTGGAGGAATGGCTTTGAATTAGACACCGATAATTGTAATTCCTTCTTCTATCTAATAAATTGTTTGAAACTTTTTCCCATATGTTTGTATTGTTTCATAATGCTTATGTGTGTGAATTGTATCTGATTCCTTTCACTTATATTCAATAGATCGTATGCTTTGATCGACTTTTGTCTTCTGTTGTGTTTATAGGGTACTTCTCAAGCAAATTAAGTACGGGAAGGAGCGATGGAATTGATACAAGGGAGACGAGAGGAAAGCGAAACTATAGGTAGGCTCTCTATCTTCTCATCTTATCTATTATTTATAGGAAAAGATACAAGGGAGACGAGAGGAAAGCGAAACTATAGGTAGGCTCTCTATCTTCTCATCTTATCTATTATTTATAGGAAAAGTCTAAAACACTTTAAACTGTTGTTCTAGATACAACTACTTATCTAGGGAATTAGTATTTATCCGTAGATGCTAAATTATCCAAAACATGATGTAGACGATCCTAATTCACCTATTGATATGGATGTTTATTATGAATGTGAACTAAATTTGTTTACATATTTTGAACCAAATTCCTTCAAAGAATCTACTTTTGTGGATGAATGGAAAGAAGCAATGCAGAAAGAATATGATGCTTTGATAAATAATGGCACTTGGAAGCTGGTTGATCCTCCATTAGGAACCAAACCAATTGGTTGCAAGTGGGTCTTCAAGTACAAGTATAAAGCAGATGGCTCACTTGATAAGCATAAAGCCAGGCTTGTGGAAAAAGGTGTTGCACAGAAGGGAGGGTTCGATTATGAGGAGACTTTTCTTTGAGAGAAAAATGGGCTACCATTTGGACACTTTTTGCATTGGCAACTCAGAATGGTTGGAAAGCCCATCAAAAGGATGTAAAAGTTGCTTTCTTGAATGGAGATCTAAAAGAGAATGTTTTTGTGTCCCAACCATAAGGCTTCATTGTGAAAGGGTCAGGAACACAAATTATGCAAGCTTGTCAAATCCTTGTATGCTCTCAAACAAGCATCACAAGCCTGGTACGAGAAATTGACTGAGAATCTTCTGAAACTCAATTTCAAACATTATGATCTTGATGATGCAACTTTGTTTTTCAAGAAAGTTGGAAAAAACAATTGTATATCTTGTGGCGTATGTAGATGATATTTTGATGACAGGGAACAATGAGAACTACATTGCATCCATAAAGAAAGAACCGAGGAAAGGTTTTGAAATGATAGATTTGGGTTATGTTCACTATTATCTTATTATTGAAGTAACCCAACATCTAAATTTTATATTCCTCTCTCAAAAGAAGTACATTGGAGATCTGTTGAACATGTTTGGCATGGTTGAGTGCAATCCTTTGAATACTCCAATGGAACAGAACTAAAAGCTCACATCCACTGAAGGACAATAATTTGAGGATGCAATGAGGTATGGACAACTGGTAGGAAGTCTCAACTACCTAACTACTACCAGACCATCCATTTCATTTATTGTTGGAATCCTCTCCAGGTTTATGCAAAATATTTGTGAGGATCATTGGTTCGCTGCAAAAAGACCTCAGAAGTACTTGAAGGGAACTCAAGACTTTGGACTCAAGTATACAGAGGTGGATGACTTCAACTTGCTTGGATACTCTGACTCGGATTTTGATGGAGATAAATAAACTAGAGTATCTACTTTGGTTATGTTATGAGTCTTGGATCAGGAGTTGTCTCCTGGAGGTCACGCAAATAATCAGTTCCAACAGATTCCACAACTGAGGCAGAATATGTGGCAACAGTTGAAGCAACAAAGGAAATTGCATGTCTCCAGAAAATTCTGGAAGGTTTGCAAGAGAAACAAGTGCATTCAACTCCTCTCTTGATTTACAGCACTTATATAATAAAGTTGGCTAAGAAACCATAATTCCATGATCAAACAAAGCACATCAATACAAAATACCATCTAATTCGACATGTTGAGGCCAAGACAATCCACCTACAACATTGTTCCACAAATGAGCAGATTGCAGACATTTTCACCAAAGCACTTGGAAGGGAAAAGTTTGAAAGATTTAGAATGATGCTTGGACTCACCAACATCCCTTCACATTAAGGGGGGGGATGTTGACACCTAATCTTTGGGATTAGGAAAATCTATGTAAATACAAATAGAAAAATAAAGGAAGTTGGAAGATAAAGAGACATTTGGAGATGAAACCCAATAGTCTTCCTCTCCTTGTAGATATTCATATTCTCTCTTGATGCAAAATACAATTTCATTTAGAGTTACAAAACTGGCATGACAATATATATATATATATATATATATATATATATATATATATATATATATATAGATAGGGGTGAACCTCCCCCTTTTCACCACATAGTAACTTGTGTGCCACCTTTGCCACCTCACACTGGGAATAAAATCTCGGGGTTATCTTTTCACTCCATTCTCAAAAACCTTTTATGTAGTAGATCAGATCTGCAAATATATAAAAATGCAAAATATACCCAAGAAATAACACGATAGATGATAGAACTTCATATCTTTATTAATATCTTTAGAAAACCATTGAGGTAGGGCAACACCATATGATTACTCCTTAAGGAAAGGGATCACTCCACAATCCGTATGCTTGTTAATACAACAATACTTGACATGTCTCAATGGACAGTCTCTAACCTCTATATAGACTTCATACATACAATACCATGGGTAATTACCGTGGGTCTCTCAATACCATACATCTAATACAATGGGCTTATCACATTATTCCCTAACTACTTGTGGTCCCTTCCATAATGTGGGTTAACCACTTTATTTATTAATTATGGCCCATTTATTTATCATCCTTACATTATTACCTTGGGTACCTCCCTCTGTACCCCATGTTATCCCCCCTAGGTATATTACATCCTAGGTCTATATATATATATATATATATATAATGTTATTGCCAAGATGCGGGTACCCTAAATCCATGTCACCCCTAACCTTATTACCCCGACATTTTCTTTACATGCCTCCCTTTGAAACTCTCGAGGAGAATGAACCAAGATGGGAAAATCTCCCCGACAACAGCTGCACATCTTTTTGTCTCCTGCTCCTTTATTTTTGTCCCAAACTCTATTTCCCCAGACAATATTATTATTATATGCCTATGGGAAAACCTCTGGGGTGACATAATCTTGACATCAAATCTATGCCTACTAACAATACAACCCCCAATGCCAAATCTTATTTTGTTACGTAGACAAATAACCTTGGCACATGCATACACCCGACCATCCCGTAATCAAGAGTTTTTTTGTTAACATTTGATTAGAGCTTTCCCTTCATTATTTAACATTGAGCGTTCAACTAACCCTATTGTGCCAGTTGACCCCGAGATTTTTCTTTGAGGACACCCTTTGAAACCTCAAAGGAAAGAAGTATCAGGGTAATCTAATGACCATAAGTGCCTTCCCTTCGACAACCCAAATTTATTCTGCCTAAGCTCTTGGTCACTGCACTTGGTCACAAGATTGAAAAGGTATTTAAGCCATTCCTCCAGGTTGCTAAGGCTCTGCCTGCACATACGTAAATGAACACATGTAAATTTAGTTGGAACAACTTCTTAGAGCTATCCTTCCTGAGCTTATCGAGACTTGGACAAGACCATTAATCCCCTATGCACACACACATATGCTTATGCATATGCATAAAAATAAATTACACTATCTCTTATGAGCTTTGTCTGTCTTTGCCTGACCCCTTGGCTTGCATCCCATATACACATATTTATATATTTACATATTGATAGCTCCGTTATTTCTCTCGAGCTTATTATGTTATGAATTTCAAGCCTGGTAGACATGCCTATGATAAATTCATTCATAAGGCAGAATTCTACCCATTTCCAATTACTCAAGAAACTTAAACAACAATTTCAAATGTTCAGGAAACTTAGGAAACATTTCAGACCTCGGGAAATAATAGATACATGTATATATACATGGAGAAGTTGCATACATGCCACATGACTCAAATCCCAAGCTCAGATTTACACAAAAAACATTTTAACGACAAGGACTTGCCCATACGTTTTACTCAGTTATTAAGACTACTGTCAAGTCCAAAACTAATCACAGGAAAACAAATATTTCCTTAAGAAACTTTGCATAGAGTATTGGTATTCCTTGTTTATGATTGATGCCCCAAATTCATATTACGAATACAACATTCAACAAGTATAAATCACATGTATAGGACATTTAAACAAAAGAAAACACAATTGGATACTTATCTTATGCAACAAAATAAGTTTACAACTGAGAGTGGGAGTTCAACTCTCCACCGAACCTTAGACAACCTACAACCACATTTACTTATAGCTGTCACCCCCAAGCTAGATTCAAATTCTTGAGGTCGAGTGCTCTAAGAGGAAATTTAACCAACAAAACAACTAAAACGGGATGTCACAATGCCACGTTGCCTTCATCCACTAACTACACGAGCCTTCACTTAACTTTTCCAGAATATACATACATGATAACATTCATGCCAGGATATTGCAATATAGAGATTTATAGCTCACTTTTAGGAGAAGAGAGTCCACTACGAGGGAAGGTTCATCAACTGGATAAGTTATTGTTGAGTAAGAGATCACCTTTCCAGGTACTTCATCAGTGAGTCAAACACCATAGTTCGAACCCCAAGGAAACTTCTGGTGGTCCATCAACCATCACAAATACCTGAGTGTCCTTCCCTGGCCAATAGGTTCATCAACCCACAAGCTTCCCAGTGGGTTCTTCACCCTTCAGGCAAGCCATTGCTCTCTATAATGTTCACCCAACAAGCCTCTTTTGGGTAGCTTAGCTAGTTAATCACCCAAATATTTCACTTTCTCTCTGCTCTGTTACACACCTCCCTCCATTGTTTTCTTCTATTTTCTCTCTCGACCATTTATAGTGTGTTATCATTCACACCTATGTCACCTTGGAGGAAATATGCTCCCCCTCTAGGTAGCTTTCTATTTACTCTTCCCATCTTCCTATATCTGGGAGTGTTCACGTATGAATATAATTCTAGGTTCTCCTGCCTTTTTTTGCGTTTCTTAATAGATTAACCGCATGACTGCTCTTGAGGGTCCATGCAGCCCCTCCCTTCTAGATAACACATCCCATGCTTGTCTTTCATATTTTTTTCCTTTTCTTGCTTGTAGCTAGAGCTAAGGACATATGGGCTTGTCCTTCATTTTTCTAGTTAATTTATTGCATAGTCAACCCAATAAAAAACACTCAACCAACCCATGACTGATCTTTAAAACAACCAATTCCTCAAGCAATATGAAATCTATGCCCCTTTCTCTCAACCTTTTAAAATAATTGCAATCATTTATATTAAGTTAAAATTAACCAAGGGTTGTTACAATGATGAAGATTGATCAAGTTATCAATCCCACCCTCTATTTGTAATTTCTCCTAATTTAGTATTAGAAAGACTAAAATGTAATTGCACATTTTTTTATTATCTTATATCTATGTGTTGAGGGCATAATGGCCTTGATAGCATTGTACAACATTGAAAACCTTGCATACATACATGGACATTCAAAAAATAAAACCTTATTGTTATCCTTTCTTTCTACATGTCTTCTTGTGCTCTTCACCTTGATTAGCTAATCAACCACTTCTCTCATTGATGGCCTAGCATCAATAATTGACTGACAACCATCCATTATTAATCCCAACCCTTATGATGCCTCATCCCTCTCATTTTCCAACCAATAATCCATCTCTTTATCCATGACACTAAAAGGATTCACATAATATTCTAATCTTTGCTTCACCCATCTAACAATTTTATCCTTGTCTTCAGAGCATGGACCCACTACCATGTTTCTTGTCAAAAGCTTAAGGAGCACTATTCCATAGCTGTAAACATTGGTTTTCTCATTAACTCGTAACAAATAGCCATTCTCTACAATTTCAAATTGAAAAACCCAACAATTATTAGGCAACTATATCTTCATTGACCCTTCCATATCACCTGAATAATATGGAAGACCAAGTCTGTTAAGAAATATTTAAACCATTACTAGGTATTGCCTAAAAATACAAATATTCATTAACGTTATTTGAACACATGCCTCACTTGGTGCATTATAACCAAGTATATCAACCACACATGACATGGAGACATTTGTGTCCTTTGGCCCATGTATCAATTTTTCCAAACCATGCAATATATGGCGACATCTGCAAATCCATCACAATGTTGTAAGACTTGATATCTGGATGGATGATCTTAGGCACATATTCATGGTGGAGACATGCCAAATCATTAGAAATTCAAACAACTATATTACAATGGATATCTGAATCCAATATAGGTAGTGGATTAGCCTGATGCAGGATGCCATGAAGGCTTCCATTGCACATGTATTCATACACTATCAATCCCAAACCATTGTGTGCACAAAACCCAACAATATTTACCAAATTCCTATGCCTTATAGTCCCAATGTGTCAATATCAAATTTAAAGTTCGTGTTACCCAAGACCAAGTTATCCTTCCTTCTTAATGAGCATTCTTTGCAACAATAAACTTTTACCTTCCAACAACTTCTCTAGAAACTTCTACCTAGCAACTTCAACCTTGCATCTTCGCAACTGTGACCTTACAGCTTCACAATTTCGACCTTGCAGCTTCACATCTTCAATGCAACTTCAGAATTTTGTCTAGCCCAGAAACTGTAGAAACCCTAACGAGAGAGAGAGAGAGAGAGAGAGAGAGAGAGAGAGATAGATATATATATATATATATATATATATATATATATATATATATCGAGAGAGAGAGAGAGAGAGAGACATAAACTTCGATCTTGATCTTCTTCATCCTTTTTCTAGCTTCTACCATGAGGAGATCGAACTTACTTAAGTGAGTGTACAAATGAGGTCAAATTCCTTCTTATTTATAGGCTTGTGAGGGGTACAAATTTCTATATTGAGGTTGAATTGTCCCTTCATGTAAGCTGACTTGATCTTTGTGCCAGGACGAGGCCTTGGAGGGTCTTTCGACTCTATTTGACTCAATAATTTTTTCTTTACAATATGTAACATGCCCAAATGGGTCTTCAATACATGACAATGACTCAATTGACTTTATGACAAACCTAAAAGCACTCAATAGGTGTTTGACCTAAAAATAAATTTCCCTTTAGCATGAAATCCATGCCTCAAGAATACAAATAATAAATTTATTTCTCTTTTCACTAAATACATAAAATCATGATTACATATGTCATTATGAAGACCGAACCTAGTTACATATTTCAACACCCTTCGAACTCGTTGTCACCTAGCTACAATGGTATTAGCTCTTGAAGACGAAATATGGAATATGGTATTTGTTTTGTAATGTTGTTTCCTTGAAGATTTAAATATTTCAATATCATCAAACTCAAAAGAGGCAGTGAACTGCTTCCCATAAGTGAATTTTTTCTTAGATCCAACTTGAATATCTTGGAGCAATTCCCAAGCTCATATAGTATAATCTCAATGAGTTTGTGATTGAAAGGGATTTCTTGTGAAGAATGATGTGATGAAAATTGTTATTTTTTTATTATATAACAAGTTAAGTCTCTAATCTCTTTTTAGTAAGATCTCTTGTTCCATATGGACCACAAGACAAATCCTTCTATGTTAGGGAAATTAGATTCTTCATGCTTCCAAGTTTCAATAAACAACATAATATCAATTTCACTATGAATCCAACTTAGGATAGGTCCTTTTCTTCATGGAACCATGAAAATTCCAAGAAATGATCCAAAATGTTCCAAATTCCTATTTATTATTATCTTTTTGGTCTTTATCCCTAATAATAACTTTTTTGTATTCTTAATTATTTCCCATTTTCCTTCCTTCTCAACTTCTTTTACTTTTGATCTTCCTTCCTTAATTCAACTTGTTCTCGTAGAACGAGGTATTTGTTTATGAATATTCTTGACCTTTTTAAGCTTAGAGTTTTACTAAGTATGTCATATTTATGGTAATTAGAGCTTACTTTAACATAAACTAACCTTTTTTTTTCCAAGAAAACATCATAGTAGAATAAAATTGAAAGTACATTCCATAGGCAGATTGTTTACAACTAGAAAAAGGATTAGTCATCCTAGACTATTTTTTCCATAAAAGAAATTTGTTAATGCACTTAGACTATAGAGTTTGACACTCATATGTATATAAAAAAATCCTTCAAAATATCCATTGCATGAAAGTGTTTATGGCATTTACTGAAAATAAAACTATAACTAATTAAAAATTATACTTTGTCTGGAAACTAAAGTATCATCCCTGAATTCTTCCAAAAAATTAGTGTTGTGAGGAAGGAGTGCCTTTTTTGCGAGCTAGTCAATGAAAGTATTATGTTTAATATAAATATAGGAAAATGAAATTTCCTAAAAAAAGGCCCAATGTCCTTCAACCGTTGAGCTATGGACCAGAGTCCTAAAATTATGAATATGCAATTTATCTTGCATCTATTGAATGGCTAATTCATAATCCCTGAATACCTGTAGGCATTGGATATTCCTTAAGAAATAATTTTTTTAATAATGCATATAGAGCTTTCAATTCACCCATATTATTTGAACCAATTTCCATGTTGGCTTTGGCGATGAAATGATGCTTTTATGAGAGATGTAAGGAAAAATCTGGGCCACGACACCATCCCTCCTCTTAGTTGGTCTCATTAAAATAACCCCATGGTCTTGATTGATTTATGTTAGGTGTGACAAAAATGGGATGAATGATGGAAGGGGAGGCACTGCAATGGGCCATAATGCATGAAAATGCTCGAACAACAACCTGAGATGGAAAAATGAAATTGTCTTTGAATAAGCATCTATTGCACACCACCCAAATTCCCCAAGGAACAACCAATAGAAGAGCTCTATACTTCTTCAGAACCCTTTTCTCAGAATAATTTCTAAAATTTTCTTTAACCAACATATTCTCCCACAATCCTTGTAATTAGTTTGAGACTCCACATGATACCATAACTATCTAATAACGAGAAGTTGAACAAATAAGTGACTTGTATATTCATTTAACACAAACCTATCTTTTATGTTCAATTACTTTGCCTAACCTCTTTGCTTCTATGGCACATCTTGTTTCAATTTATAATTTATTTTGGAGTGCTTCCTTAAGTAGTGCTAGCATGCCCTTCTCCTTCTCTTTTAAATAAAAAATCATGAGGTTCAAGGCTCTTTGTTGTGCTCATGATTCAACCCTATAAGCTTATACATTTTCACTTTGATGGGTTTGGTATCTAATTTAACTTCCAAACTATTTAGGAGCAAATTGTTATTTAGTTTTTCTTCTAGCTCTTTAATATTGTTACATATATTAAGATTTTTTAGATTATTGACCTATTCGTCTTGGATTCACTGTTTCTTTTATATTTCTTGTAATCTAATCTTGAAAATCTACAAATTAATCTACAACGCTAAAATGGTGTTGTCTAACTATTTTCTAAATATTATCTTCAAAGAATCTAAATTTATTATCAAGCACCACCTCTAACTCTATTTGAAGATTGGATTCTCTCTCTTCTCTATGTTATCTAAGGATTCTATATGTTCAAAAAGGCTATTTGGGGTTACTTTTCTAGGTCTCCCCTTGAAACATTTTGATAAATGTGGTGAATTATTCATATTGGAAATAATGTATCAATAAATAAATAAACAAGAGTTACTTAGCTAGGTCTCCCCTTGAGGCATCTTGATAAATGTGGTGAATTATTCATATTGGAAATAGAGTATACATAAATAAACAAGAGTTGGAGAAGGAACTTGTGCACTTGCGTTGGGCATAGATAATTCCTCCCATGGTCTTATTTAATCCAAATCTTAATATAATGTTAAATACAGTCAATAATCCTAAAGGAAAAATGATTAATTTTCAAGCATTTTAATCTAAATGTCAAAATGTTAAGAAAAATATTATTAGTTATTTTATTTCGCAAGGAATCCATCATTATCTAAACTAAGAAAAAAGATACTATAAACCTAAGTCACATGGTTTAGGTTCAACAACCATTAGGTTCAATTTGAATTCAAATTTTGTGATGACGTTATGTGTGTGTGTGTGTGTAAATTAAATATAACATAAAATAATAAAATCAACATCAATAAACATGTACAAATAAGGATCATGATCAATAAACATATATAAGTGACTTAATCAAACTTCAAAGGTTAAAAGAATGTTCATAATGTCAAATACTTATAATCCTTAAGAAAAATTCACAAAATTTAGAACATTATCACAATTTGAACATAATATAGCACAATTGCAATTACAAAATGAAGTATAACATATTCTTTAGTTTTCAAAATTCAAAAGGAAGTCCATGATGTCAAATAGTTATAATTCTTGAAGTTGTTTCACAAAATTTAAAACATGATCATACTTTATATTCTTGTCGTCAACTTGTAACATCATAAAACTGTTATGAAACCAGCTCAAGAAAAGATAGAAAAGAAAGATCAACGCCTTAGAATTCAGCCTCTTCGAGGGGGCAACCTCCTTTACATTACATAAATGAACAATTCTTGGATGATACAAATGAAAAAACCTCCTTTCTATATATAGGAGTCTAAGGAGTCACAATATAATCCAGCCGACCTAACAATAATAATATAAAGCCACAAAAATAACAATAGAGGGATTCTATGGGGCACAGAAATAACAATATGGGGGTAATAGGGGCACAACAATATAAATAAGGGGTATAACTACAATAGTAATGGGGTAATCACTAGTATTATAGGGACCCAACATGCCCCTCTCCTTCAAAAAAGTGTTGTCCTCAACGCTTGAGCAGTTCTGGATACTTCTGCATAAAATTCTCATCCTCCCATGTGGAATCTTCAGCGGATAAGTTCTTCCACTTGATAAGATACTCTGAAATTGATCGATTTCGTAGCTGTCGAGTTCTTGTTTCTGTGACTGCTTCCAGTTCCAATATAATTTTTCCTTCCTCGTCAAGTTCTGGCAATATTGTTTGAACTGGGAGCTTGTCGCCTATAACCTTCTTTAAACATGAAACATGGAAAACTGGGTGCAATCGAGAAGCTGCAGGAAGCTCCAATTTGTATGCCATAGTACCAATCTTTTCCAACACCTTGTACGGACCATAATACTTTGGTGATAATTTATTATCCTTCTTAGCTTGCTTTAGGGACATTTGCTTATATGGTTGTAGCCGTAGGAATACCCAATCACCTACATCAAAACTTCTTTCACTGCGATGTTGATCTGCCTGTTGTTTCATTCTATTTTGTGCCAACACGAGGTTATCCTTTAAGAGTTGGAGGACTTGTTGTTGATGTTCGATGTGATGTTCCACTGCCTGAACCTTAGAATTTTCTCTTAAATATGATGTGATTGATGGTGGTTGGTACCCATAAAGTGCCATAAATGGGGTCATTTTTGTTGCTGTATGGAAGGAAGTGTTATACCACCATTCAGCCAGAGGCAACCATTTGACCCATTGTGTCTGTTTATCAGATACAAAGCAACGAAGATATCCTTCCAAACATTTGTTTACTATCTCAGTTTGCCCATCAGATTGAGGATGATAAGATGAGCTATGAGCTAACTGAGTACCAAGACAAGAAAATAATTCTGTCCAAAAATTTCCAGTGAAAATGGGATCTCTGTCACTTACAATAATCTTTGGGTTTCCATGTAGCTTTTGAACTGTTTCCATAAATGCAGTAGAAACTGTACTGGCTTTAAATGGATGTGATAATGCACAAAAGTGTGCATACTTGGTAAGTCTGTCAACTACCACCATGATGACACTCTTTCCCTCAGACTTGGGTAAACCTGTGATAAAATCCATTGAAACCTCCTCCCAACGTTGGCTTGGAATGGATAAAGGTTGTAATAGACCCGGTGTCTTAATTGTTTCAACTTTATTTTGTTGGCAAACCAAACATTCCGCCACAAACTTTTGAATATCTGATTTAAGGCCATCCCAAAAAAATTCCTTCTTAACCCTGTGGTAAGTTTTTAAAAATCCTGAGTGCCCTCCTAAGGGAGAAGTGTGCAATTCCATAAGAATCTTTTGTTTTAGCTGGGAATTCTTACAGAGGTATAAGCGATCTTTGTACCATAACGAATCATTTTGCCAGCTAAATGTATCAGAAGTACTGGAATCTTGTTGTAGCTTTCGAATAAGTGCCCACACTTCTTCGTCATTCTTCCATTCCTCCTTGCTTCATTTATCCAATCTGGTTGGATAATAGAAATGGCACACAACAATGCTTCCACATCCTCATCCTTTCTTGAGAGTGCATCTGCCACCACATTTTGCTTCCCTTTTTTGTAGATGATTTCAAAGTCATAACCCAACATCTTTGTGACCCACTTTTGTTGCTCTTCAGAGGATAATCTTTGTTCTAAAAAGTATTTAAGGCTATCATGATCCGTTTTTACCTTGAAGTGTCTTCCCATTAGGTAGGGTCGCCATTTCTTAAGTGCATGGAGTATTGCCAACATTTCCTTCTCATAAATAGCTTTGCTTAAAAACTTTCCCTTGATTGGACGACTTTCAAAAGCAATGGGTCTTTCATCTTGCATTAGAACAGCACCAATTCCATTTCCTGAAGCATCACATTCCACAATAAAGGTTTTTGTGAAGTCCGGTGTAGCTAAGACCGGTGCTTGGCACATTGCCTCTTTAAGATGTTTAAAGGCCTTTGTTGCTTCCGGAGTCCATGAAAATGAATCTTTCTTCAATAATGTTGTTAGAGGTGCTGCTATTCTCCCATAATTCTTAACAAACTTGCGATAATACCCTGTCAACCCAAGAAATCCTCGCAGATGCTTTATGGATGTGGGGATTTTCCATTCCTTAATGGCTTTAATTTTGCTAGGGTCTACCTTAACTCCTTCATGAGATACAATATGACCCAAATATTCCACCTCCTGGACTCCAAAGAAACATTTGGATCTTTTTGCATATAATTGTTTCTCCTCCAATAGTTGTAGCACCTTGTCAACATGTTCAACATGATCCTTCCAAGACTTGCTGTAGATTAGTATATCATCAAAAAATACTAACACAAATTTTCTAAGGAATGGTTTGAAAATTGAATTCATCAAACCTTGAAATGTTGAAGGTGCATTGGTAAGGCCAAAAGGCATGACCAAAAATTCATAATGACCCTCATGAGTTCTAAATGTCGTTTTCGAAATGTCTTCAATCTTCATTCTGATTTGATGATATCCCGAACGAAGATCCAACTTGGTGAAGTAAATTGATCCATGCAATTCATCCAGTAATTCATCAATGACAGGAATGGGGAACTTATCTTTAATAGTGAGCTTGTTGAGCTCCCTATAATCTGGACACATGCGCCATGATCCATCCTTCTTGTGCACCAATACTACTGGAGCTGAGAAAGAACTTTGACTCGGTTGAATTATACCAGCCTCTAGCATTTCTGCAACCATACGTTCAATTTCACTTTTTTGGACATATGGATATCTGTACGGCCTGATGTTTGGAGGAACACTTCCTGGAATCAGATGAATAGCATGATCATGATCACGCATAGGTGGGAGACCTTTGGGAGTCTCAAATACCTTGGAATGATTGTCCAGGACTTTTTGGAGATCTGGAGAAATAGATGATTCCAATGTGGAAACATCTAGCGAACATAATTGTGCAATTACACCTCTTTGCTCCTTTTTTAGAAGCTTTGTCATGCCATTAGAGCTGATTATCTTTCCTGGTTTCCCTGCAATACCCCTTAATTCAACTTCCTTTCCTTCCACAGAAAATTTCATGAAAAGTTCTTGAAAATTAAAAGCTATTGTACCCAAGGATTGTAGCCATTGGACTCCTAGTACAACATCAGCACCTCCCATTGGAATGGAAAGCATTGGGCTAGTCAATACATATTCTCCCATGGATAGCTTGATATTATGGCACTTTCCAGAACAATTTATTGTTCCTCCATTTGCAATCATCACTTGACACTCTGGTGCTGGATATAGGAAGCAATTCAATTCTTTTGCTACCCTACAATGAATAAAATTGTGGGTGCTTCCTGAATCAATCAACACTATTACCTTTTTCTTCTTGATTTGTCCTTCTATCTTGATGGTTTGAGGAGTGGTAATTCCCGCCAATGCATTACAAGATATGGTCGGATTTATTTGTTCTTCATCTAGGCTTTGTTCCTGGAATATATCCTCTTCTTTTGACCTTTCTTGCTCCTTTTCTTCTTCCTCTTCACAATCTATGTAGAATAATTTCTTCTCAGCACACTTATGACCTTTTGTGTATTTGCTATCACAATTGTAACAAAGCCCTTTTGCTCTTTTTTCTTCCAATTGTTGTGGTGTCAACCTTGTAGGTTGTGGAAGACTATGGGCAACAACACTTCCGTCTTTATAGTTGTGAATGGTATGCTTCCTAGTTGCCATAATTTTGCTTTCCATTTTTCTTGCTAACCTGAATGCCTTCTCTAATGAATCAGGTTCCCAAAGGCGTACATCATGTTGGATATTATCCTTTAAAGACCCTATGAACACATCAATCCTATGCTCCTCTGGAATATCTTTTACCCTTATGTTCAATTTTTGGAACTCCTCAATGTGCTCCATTATTGAACCCTTTTGTTTGAGACTTATCAATTGGCTAAAAAAAGTGTTTCTTTTTGTATCCTCATAATGTGCTATCAATTCTTCCGTAAAAATTGCCCAAGTGATAAATTGTTTACGAGAACAAAGCCATTGATACCATACAAACTGATTTGGTTCCAAATATAAAGTTGCCATACGTACCTTTTGTGTGTTTTGCACATTATTGAGATCGAAGAATTGCTCCATCTGTAATATCCATGTGGCGGGATCCTTGCCATCAAACTTCCTCATATCGATTTTTGGAACATGGTGAGTCTTCGATCCAACATTAGAGTCTATGGAATCATGATTAACATTTCTTTTGTTCTCATCATGAGTTTCCTTTAGTACTCTTTCACCCTTAGTGACCATTTCTTGTAGCAACTTATTCATATTTATCTTCAATTCTTCCATCTTATCATCCATGCCATCAATTTTAGCGTCCATGCCATTCACCTTAGCTTCCACGCCATCCATCTTAGCTTCTACGCCTGTCTTTAAATAGTCCATCTTAGCTTCTACACCTTTCTTTAAACCATCCATCTTAGCTTCTACATCTTTCTTTAAACCATCCATCTTAGATTATGTTCCTTTTTGTGCAAGGGACAATTGTTGCACTTGGTCTTGTAATTTTGATATATCATGTTGCATTTCTTCCTCTTCTTCATGAGTCATGCTAGAGCTTTCAGGTTCCTTACTAGGTGTTTGCATTTTCTTTCCTCGGGGCATTAGTTACCGATAATAATGCTCTACTATACCCTTTGAATTCCTCAAAATAAATTTTCAAACCAAGCTTAAGCAAAAATTTAAAAAAATCTACACACCTTTTTTCACTTTGTAGGAGCTTGATATTGCCTCTGATGTATCTCTTTACTTTCCTATCATCTAGTTCTGAAATTGTGACCTATAGTAGCTCTCTGTGTCCTCTTTCCAATGCCACCATTCTGATCCAAATTGGATTCTCCAAGAAAGAGTTATGCACAATCTCCCAAGATGACCTGATTATAGACCTTTCCAGAAGAGTGAACTTGTATGAAGTGCCACGTGTACAATTTTCGACCTTTGGTTCTGAAAAAGATATACAAGAAACTACAGTCCGTCCTCTTTCTGTACCTTCTTACGAAATTTCAATCCGATCCCCAGAGAGAAAGTTATGACGATTTTCCCTAGGTCACCTGTTTTGAATGTAATTCAGGAGTCTGTAAAAAGACCAACTTCCTCAGAGCATATCTCCGCAAATATCACGCGAAAAGATCTGAAATTTGGACCCAAGGTTCAGCGTAATTTCTTCTCAAATGGGTTTTTTTTGCGACTTCTGAAACGTCACAGAAAAAAAGTTATAGCGAAAATTCCACGATGACCTGTTTGGAGCAGCGAAACCCTAGAATCCAAAGCTCTGATACCAAATGTTATGAAACCAGCTCAAGAAAAGATAGAAAAGAAAGATCAACACCTTAGAATTCAGCCTCTTCGAGGGGGCAACCTCCTTTACATTACATAAATGAACAATTCTTGGATGATATAAATGACAAAACCTCCTTTCTATATATAGGAGTATAAGGAGTCACAATATAATCCAGCCGACCTAACAATAATAATATAAAGCCACAAAAATAACAATAGAGGGATTCTATGGGGCACAGAAATAACAATATGGGGGTAATAGGGGCACAACAATATAAATAAGGGGTATAACTACAATAGTAATGGGGTAATCACTAGTATTATAGGGACCCAACAAAAACTCTGAATCATCAAGAGAATATTGGTTGGTAAAGGCACTAGAATTGTGATAATCAAACTCATCAATAAGTAAACTCTATCATTATTAGGCACATCAAGTGAGTTACCATTAATGCCAACATCATCTTGTTTTGCACTTGTAATAGACCCAAACCATGGCTAGGAGGAACTAGATGTATTGTTGGCCACACTACTCAAGGTTGATTGCAAATTATTGCGAACATAACAAGGTCTTCCAACCTTGTAGGTAGTAATTTGTTTCTTTTCTGGGACTAAATATGGTTAAAGTTACTCTAGTTCCTTTCACAGGCAAAGGCACTTAACTTCTGACTTAAAACATGAATTGAAAAACATTGTAATTCATGTGACTCTAGTCCATAAATCTACCACCATCTTCCTAGAGGAATATTGGGTCTCTCCTGTGTTGCACAAGTGCTTCTAGATATAATTTCTTCTAACCTATGTGTCCAAAGTTGCTTTCTGAGCCTCTAGACTCTTCCATATTTTGGATTCAATTACTTAATAGTTGCGTGAAGGTCACTCATGACTTCTACATCATTATTTATTTCTATCCCAAACAATCTATGGTTTAAATAACAAGTTGCTACTTGCAAAATGCTATGCAACACCTCTATTACCTCCCATATTTCCATATGCTCATTTCTCATGTTGTTAGAGGATTTTGCAATAGCTTCCTTACAATAATCCATGCCCTCACAAACAAAACCCATATAAATGGTGCCATTATCAACCATGAAAAGCATATCAACAATTATTTTACATAGTTTTAAAGCCTTCACAATTTTTACCCAAACAACATTGCCTAAAATGATTTTTTTCCAGCTCATTCCATTTAGCTTCTTTTGGAAGGTGAGAGTCTTCCCACTTAATGCTACAAATAACATGACTTATACTTAGCTTTTTCGTAACGAATCTTTCAAGAGTAATGTAATGTATGCCAACTCTAATATCTCAAGGCCTTAGTATCTCTCTAGATGCTTGCTTCCGATATAAGCTTAATGTGAGGTGATGGTTAATGAAGTGAGAAATTTGTTTCCCCTTTCGCACTACCTTATTAATCCATGAAAATTTTGCTAAAGCATGCAACAACAAGTCAAGGTAATGAGTGTCACAAGAGGTATAATACATCTTTTGTACTTGTCCATTATCATCTTTTTAGCTTCCACATAATTCTAGCCACTATTAGTTATGACTTGGATCATATTTTCTTCCCCAACTTCAAGAATGGCTTCTTATAACATCTTGAAAATGTATCAAAAGTATTATTATGCCCGAATGCATCAACCACCTTCAAAACAATACCTCTTTAGGGCAATAAACCAACACATTAATTAACAACCAATGAAACATAATTGACCAACCATTTGATAAATTTGTGTACCTTGTTTCTTTCCAAGGATGTGATCTTCAACAATTTGCATGTGACCCTTTATCTTCGACTCTTGAGAAGAGTGTTCCTTATAGTCTCAAAATTGAGATAAGGAGATAAATATTATTTTCCAAAATATGCAATCACCTTATGGGCATCAATATATAAAGGTATTTTTTACCATATTAAATAGATAATAGAGTAAAAAACATGTTAGCTACATCATCATCATCAACTTCTTGCTTCTGTATGCGTTTGCAAAGCGAGTTTAATGTTGTTGTTCCACTTGGTTTTATTTGCTAAGATGAACTTCTAGTTCCAACCATGCTCAAAGAAAATGAAGGAAAGGGGTTGTAATTCATTGTAGTCTCTATTTGAATGTGTTGTGTTTTGTTTTCTTTCACCTTATTGGCCTCTTTTAAAAAAATTTAGAATCATTTTCAAGTATCTCCTTGAGTTATGTAGATACTCGTTCACAACCTTCAACATCGCCTAACATACTAGTGAGTTTGTAACACAGAGCAATGAGGCTCCTTTTGTAAATTTTAGATAACAATGGTATGTTCTATGCTTAAGACAATTTACTTCAATGTTCCTTTAGCAGCCCAACGACAAATTCCAATTATATCCAGTAGCAATCACACTAACTTATAAACATTGACAATAAATGCAAATAGAACATAAAATCATATGCTGAAAACAAGCCAAGACAAGAGGACACAAGATGCGGCGGATGCCAGGGAAAAACCCCAATGTGGGGAAACCCTTTGATCAAACATTATTATTATTCTTCAATAGTTCAACAGAGAAAGATATAGTACAAATATCATAAATGTGAGCCCAAAATAGATATGCCAAAACATCAGACAAATCAATTGACAATGCAACCATATCTAGAAATTCAACTGTGGTTAAAGCTGCCCAAAATGTTCTCCAATCAACTCGGTCAACAATAGTCCAATTTAGCCTTTCAAGAAAGTCAAAATTGACTCAAAACAAATTGGTCAAACCCAGTCAAAGGAGAGAGAAACACTGTTGTAATTTTCAGCAGTCAAATCTGAAGTCAGCCTGGTCAACTTGTCCTAAATTTCTCGATTTTCATGCCAATAAATGTGTCCTCGAAAAAGCGAACTTCTGGCCCAAAACCAAGGTCAACATTGGTCAACGAATTGAAAACTTCGACTTGTTTTTCCCAGAAAAACTTGACCTCCATCCACACGTGTGAAGGAGAGAGAGCGCTGCCTGCCACAAATGCAAAGAAAAGAGAAAGACCTCCAAGTTGTTCGAACGAAATAAGAGAGAGAAGGTGATGTGATGAGTGATGTCCAAATGAGGAAAATGTCTCCTCTATTTATATACTTCGTTGAGGGTGAAGAGACACATCTATTGGACTTCATGAGCCTACATTTGACTGTGGTTGACCTTGACAATTTGTCCATAAGAGATAAATTCATAATTCCATTTCTGCTTGTCATAATGAGATGATCTTTATATCAAAATTATACCTCTCCGGAGGAGGAATCTAATGCAATAATCATCTCCATCATACAAGATGTCCTAAGGCATAAGTTGACCCTAGTTTCCAATTTTAACACTCCCTCTCAACTAGGGAGAATTCCACCCACTAATACATCATTATGCCAACCTATCATCCTGAGCCATCCCTTCCATCACTGCCCTGCTCTGCTTTGTTGAACCATGAAGTAATAATGAAGAAGAAATGCTCAAGCGTGTATCATATCGCTATCCATTGACTAAAGTCAATCCTTGATCCTAGATCAAATTGTTGAACACCATGCATCCTAGTCATAGGGAGTACGACAGTACACGATGCGTCCGTCAGTAGTGCTATGGTCCCTAACCAGCTTTTCCTAACTCATTGGACAGATGAGAGGTACTTCCCATTAGTCTCAGACTCTCTGTGCAGGATGTGTGTCGGGGCAACAATAGGAGAAGGTGAACCACTCATACTGCACATATGCCATAGGAGAAGGTGAAACACTCATACTGCTCATATGCCATAAGAGAAGGTGAACCACTCATCATATGCATATGTCAATCGTAGGGGAAGGTGAACCACTCACCCTACATACATGTGTTTGAGTAGGGGAAGGTGAACAACTCACCCTACACACATGTCAACCATAATGGGGTATTACAGGTGAAGGTGAACCACTCACCCTATGGTCACTCATAGCTAGCTCTAAGAAGTACCCCATGCCCCCAGAAGCTCCTAGAGCTATGTGTTCAACTCATACGGGACCCTCATAAGAGGGTTGTCCCACGACTCCAAGTCTCTCTCGGAAGGTTAAGAATTTGACCTTCCCGAGATGCTTTGTGATAATTTTTGCAACTTTCTCATCTGTCCTGATGTGTTGGAGCCTAACTACTCCCCGTTGTACCATATCCTAGATATAGTGGTACCTGATATCAATGTGCTTGGAGCGGTCATGGAACACAAGATTCTCTGATAGATGAATCTGGTTGTTACAGAAGATCATGGTGGTATTTAGTACATGCTCAAATAACTCACTGAAGAGCTTCCTCAACCAAACTACTTCACAACAGGACATACTTGCAGCAATGTATTTGACCTTGACGGTGCTTAGTGCAACCGATTTTTGCTTCCTGCTCATCCAAGATATAGAAGCAGACCCCAAAGAGAAGTAGCATGTAGAGGGTTGTTCCACGACTCCAAGTCTCTCTCAGAAGGTTAAGAATTTGACCTTCCCGAGAGGCTTTCTGAGAATATTTGCAACTTGCTCATCTGTCCTGATGTGTTGGAGCCTAACTACTCCCCATTGTACCATATCCCAGATAAAGTGGTACCTGATATCAATGTGCTCGGTGTGGTCGTGGAACACAAGATTCTCTGATAGATGAATCTGGTTATTACAGAAGATCATGGTGGTATCTAGCACATGCTCAAATAACTCACTAAAGAGCTTCCTCAATCAAACTGCTTCACAACAGGACATACTTGTAGCAATGTATTCGACCTTGACGGTGCTTAGTGCAACCAATTTTTGCTTCCTTGTCATCCAAGATATAGAAGTAGACCCTAAAGAGAAGTAGCATCTAGACGTGCTCTTATGATCCACCACACTGCCAGCCCAGTCAACATATGTATATCCATGTAGTCTCAAATCCCCGACAATGTATCTCAATCCATAGTGGGTTGTGCCCCGGAGATATCTCAAGAGATTCTTGCTAGCAATCCAATGAATGTGATGAGGCTCAACCATATATTGACGCACCGTGTTCACAACGAAGCATATGTTAGGATGGGAGTTGACCAAGAACATTAATGTCCCCACAAGTTGATGATACTCAGTAGGGTTCATTAATTTAAGCCCAAAAACACTTCCACATAGCTTCTTGAAGTTGAGTTCCATTAGAGTAGTCATGAACTTACTGCCCACCATCCCACATCTCTCAAGTAGCTTCACAATATATTTTCCCTGAGAAAGGAAAATTTCACTCAGATTTTGCCAGACCTCCAACCCTAGGAAATAATGCATCGGTCCTAGGTCCTTCATCTCGAACTTGGAAGCTAACTCCCTCTTGCATTGATGAATGAGAGGGTCATCACCTATCAGAAAGAGAACATCCACATAAAGGACCAGAATGATAGGTTTGTCCTTTTCAGCCTTGAAGTAAAGGTTCGAGTCAGCATCACTTATTGTAAATCCTAGCTTCATAAGATAGCTATTGATCCTCTCATACCACGCCCTAGGAGCTTGTTTCAACCCATAGAGGGCTTTCTTCAACTTGCATACATGTGTCTCACGATGTTGAACCTCGAACCCTTTGGGTTGTTCCAAATATACTTCCTCCTTAAGCGAACCATGCAAGAGGGCAATTTTGACATCCATTTGATGAAGGTTCCATCCTTATGAGGCAACAAGGCCTATGATCGAATGGATGGTGGTATATCGGGAAACTGGTGCAAATATATCATCATAGTCTACTCCTTCCTTTTGAGAGAAGCCTTGAGCTACAAATCTGGCCTTTAATTTCTCATCACTTCCATCAGCGCCATGTTTGATCTTGTAGAACCATTTCGAAGTGACCACAAACTTATCCTTGGGTCTAGGAACAACATCCCAAACATTATTCTTCATGATCGATTCATATTCTTCGTTCATCGCATCCTTCCAAAGCTATTGCTTCACGGATTCTTCGAATGTACAAGGCTCAGATTGTACAATGGTACTCATGGCAGCTAAGTACCCTTGGTACCTATTCAACTTCTTGCTTTCACAAAATGTCCCCCTCAGTGCAATGTGTTTCTCGACATATTCAAGAGTATCTTTAAGCCACAAAGGCCTCTTTCTTGTAGTAGAGGGCTCACTAGGAGGTGGATCAATGGGATCCATCAAACCTTCAACATCGAGCATCGGTTCATCGGACGAAGATTCATCCTACTTTTCTGCATCAACATCATCATTGTCCTTCCTAGGAATAGGAAGATCTCGAATCTTTCTAAGTTCAAAATTGTCATTGAAAGTGACATCATGACTTAATTCCACTTCCCTTTGACTAGACACATAAATTCTATATGCCTTTGAAGTTTCACTGTAGCCCACAAATGTTCCTTTCTTCCTAGATGCATCTAGTTTGTTTCTTTTCTCTTTCGGCACATGAAAATATATGGGACAACCAAAAATTCTAAAATGAGAAACTTCAAGTTTCTTACCAATGAATACTTCTTCGAGTGTATTGAAGTCCAAAGCTTGATGCGGGCATCAATTTTGGACATACACAACGGTGTTGGAAACTTTTCCCCATAAGAACTTTGAAAGACCTTGATCATAAAGCATAGCCCGGGTGGCTTCTATGATAGTACAATTCTTCCTTTCAACAACACCATTTTGTTCAGGAGTATATGCGGTGGAGTCTCCCTCTTAATGCTAACTTCTCTACAATAGTCTTTGAATTCATTAGACTCATATTCGGTCCCATTATATTTTGATCTTCTTCCTTGTTTGGTTCTCAACCAAGGCTTTGAAGGAGAGGAACCATTTGAATACTTCGTTCTTCTTCTTTAAGAAATAGATCCATGTCTTGCGAGAGAAGTCATCCACAAAAATAACATAGTGCACATATCCACCCAAAGATGTCACCGACAACATACCTGATAGATCAGAATGGACTAATTGAAGAATATCGATAGTTTGAGTTTCAATTGATGGGAATGGCTCCCTTGTATATTTTCTATCTTCACATCCCTGACAAACACCTTCACGATTTAAGTTGAATTTGGGCATCCATATGACCATCTTCCTTACATCGAGTAAGGCTTTGAAATGAAGGTGAGCAAATCTTCGGTGCCATAATTAGGATTGGAGAGTGGTGTCACAAATCATTACTCCCAATGGACTTCCTCCAACCTACTAGAGACCTTCAACTAAAAATCCTAGAGTGAATTCATCTCTTGGATTCCTTTACCAAAGACAAACCTTCCCATCAATGAATGACACCTTAAAACCTTTGTCTTCCATCACAGAAATAGAAACCAAGTTCTTTTTCAAGTCATGTACATATAACACTTCTTGTAGGTGAAGGGTTTGACCTTGATTTAAGTGAAGAGTAACGGTCCCAATTCCTTTCACGGGATAAGTGGCATTATCCCAAAGTATAATATCTATATTTGTCTCCTTTTCAACCAAGTTTGAGAGAGCTTATTTGTACCCAGTGAAGTGCCTTGAGGCACCACTATCAATCAACCAATGGTTCAATGTATCCGGAGGAGAGGCAGTGGAGAGGGAAAAAATAAGATAAAATACATTTTGCTTTACAACATTAGCTTCATCATACTGGAGTTTCTTGACTTCTTGGGAGGATGACCACCTTCATTTCGAGCAGCAAGAGCATTCCTCTTTCCTTTGTTATTGGACCTGTTGTTGTTTTGATTGCCATTGCCCTTGAAGTTGTTGTTATTATTGTTGTCATCATCTCTTGGAGTATCCTTCTTTTGAGGACACTCTCTAGCGAAGTGGCCAAACTTGTTACAATTGAAGCACCTTCCTTTTCTTCCTTGCTTGAACCTCGACTTGAACCCTTGTCCTTGATTCCTTGGAACAATATTGTTCCTTCTTCTAGAATGAGCGAAGAAGGTAATATGATTGTTTCTGTTTGAGGTCTTGTCTCTTTCCGTCATCCTTATTTCTTCTTGAGTGCATATGGCTAATAGTTCCTCAATGTAGAAATTCTGCAAATTCTCTACAAATCTACCTTTGAGATCTCTATAGAAAATCTGACTGTAGATTAACCTGATAATGCAATATACCAAAGAAAAATACTATAATCTACTTCTACTATCAAACTTGCGAAAGATTAAAGATCGAGCAAGATCGAGTTGAACACATATAACCAGAACAAGAAGAATCAATGCACATGAAACACAGAAAATACTCAGGGGAAAGCCTCAGCTAAAAACCCCACTATTTGTATTATCATACAAGGTGGAAATACATCAGAATTATACAAAGCCTTAACTCTCACAGCTAGCCAGCTCTCAATACAATCCTCCTAGATGCTCACAAGCAATCAAAGCTTCTCATAAGCCTTCTCCTCTGCCCTCCAAGCTCCTATTTCGTTACGCAGTTCCTCTGGGATGATCTCCTTCACCCAATGGAACACTGCTCTCACACACTGTCAGAACTGTGCAATCCCTCAAGGAACCTTACCTTGACTACATGCATGAGTTTCATTTATAGGAAAACACATGCAACTGATAGTACATTTTCGTTGACATTTAGCTCAACTGGGTCTTTCTCATAATAGACATGCATGAGTTTTTGATGAGGCAATCTTCAGTTATTTGGAGTGCATGCATGCATCAACTGATTGATAGCTCACAATTAGTTCCTCAAACAGTTTGGAACTAATTTAACTGGACTTAACTCAGTAAACTGAGTTAACTAATTACAACTCAAATATAACTCAATCTTATCTCCTTAATTAAGGGATAATCACCTTAATTTAAGGATAACTGTTGCATGACTTCAGAAAGACTTCTAACTTGAATTTCTCCAACTAATTAATCCATAATGAATTAATTAATTATTTCTAAGCAGCTGGTGAGACTAAATTCGAATTTTAATTCAAGGACAATTTAAAATTGGAATTTCTGGATTCTATTTTTATCATTTCTTGTTGCTATTTTCAACACTCAAATCCCGGAATCTTGTCATTATTGAGAATGGTAGTGTTGAACACATCCAAATCTCTTGTAAGGCCTCCAAGTGCAATAAGAGTGAGTTCCCTATCACCAATGACTTCTCCAATAGATAGGAGATCATTCTTGATCTCGGTGATCCTCATGAAGTAGGATTGGATGGATAGAGAGAAAGAGAATTTGTTTTGCATTGTTCACTTTGAGCATCCCAACCAACCTTTCATACATCTCTTTAATGTTTCCAAATCAGAAATATATGCAACCAAAGGCTTATGAATGGAATCGACAATAATCTTCTTAGATTTTACCTCACCTTTCATGTATTTGGTTTGAGCAGCAGTGGATGCATTTGAAGGAGGCTCTACTATTCTTCCTTTGACATAGTCCATGGCATCATTTTCTTCCAAAGTCATCTTCCATGCATGATAGTCAGATTTTGCCTTAAGCTTGTCCTCAAACTTGAAGAAAGATGTAGTTGTCATTGGGACTAGTTCCAAGTCCTTGTCCAACAACTTCCCTTACCGATTGCTTTGCTTCACTCTTGCTTGGGCTTTGTCTTCACCTCAACTTTGATACCATGTTAATTTTAGATAACAATGGTATGTTCTATGCTTAAAACAATTTACTTCAATGTTCCTTTAGCAACCCAATGACAAATTCCAATTATATCCAGTAGCAATCACATTAACTTATAAAAATTGACGGTAAATGCAGATAGAACATAAAATCATATGCAGAAAACAAGCCAAGGCAAGTTGACACAAGATGTGGTGCATGCCGGGGACAAACCCGAATGTGGGGAAACCTTTTGATCAAATCTTCTTATTATTCTTCAATAGTTCAACAGAGAGAGAGAGAGTACAAATGTCATAAATGTGAGCCCAAAACAGATATGCCAAAACAACAGAAAAATCAACAGACAATGTAGCTCTAACCAGAAAGTTAACGGTAGTCAAAGCTGCCCAAAATGGCCTCCAATCAGCTCGGTCAATAGCAATCCAATTCGGCCTTCTAGGAGAGTCAAAATCGCCCCAAAATAAATCGGTCAAACCCAATCAAAGGAGAGAGAAACACTACTATAGTTTTCAGCAGTCAAATATGAAGTCAACCTAGTCAACTTGTCCCAAACTTCTCGATTTTCATGCCAATAAATGTGGCCTAGAAAAATCGAACTTCTATCCCAAAAACAGAGGTCAACGCTGGTCAAATAACCTTAAGTCAACGGCTTGAAATCTTCGACCTGTTTTGCCTTAAAAAACTCGTTCTCCTACCACATGTGTGAAGAAGAGAGAGAGCTACCTACCATAGGTGCGAAGAAAAGAGAAAGACCTCCAAGTTGTTCGAACCAAATAAGAGAGAGAAGTTGATGTGATGAGCAATGTCCAAATGAGGAAAAGGTATCCTCCATTTATACACTTCGTTGAGGGTGAAGAGACCCATCTATTGGGCTTCATGAGCATACATTTCACTGTGGCCGACCTTGATAATTTGTCCATAAGAAAAATAAATTCATAATTCCGTTTCTTCTTGTCAGAATGAGATAATCTTTATATCAAAATTGTACCTCTCCGAAAGAGGAATTCAATGCAATAATCATATCCATCATATGAGTTGTCCTAAAGTGGAAGTAGGCCCTAGTTTCCAATTTTAACACCTTCACTAGGTAAGGAAGCATTTAGCTAGTCTTGAGTGAGCATTGAGTAGTGATTTGATCAACCCTCAATGCAATTGATCATGCTTATAGTATATAATCATAAAATGGATTATACACCGTATATTAGATATGGTTATTATATGCCCCTAATGAAATTGATTATACTTTATGTATTTAGATTCCATGCATTCAAGGGCACAAAATAACCCATAGTTTGCGCTAGGAAATCAAGGATAAAATGTCCATGAAATGTGAATCACCACCATCTAACTTTGAAGCATATATGCCCTTGAACGAGTTATGTGACTTGAGCTTGTAGCATGCAAGGATATTTGCTAGTGCATCACATCTTGACTCTTGCCCACTCAAGAGTTGGAAACTCAAGACAAGGGTTCACTATTCAACTACTACAATAGTAGTTTGGACTTTGTAGAGATATGAGTCGAAGCTTAAACATTGAAACCCCAAGTTACACGCTTGAGATCATATGGAAGGTTTATGGTGCAATGGTGCAAAGGTAGCCGAGAATTAGAACTTTGGAAACAAACTTAACTCTCAAAAGATGAAAAAAAATGCATCACATATATAGATTTTGGCCGTAACTATTTATTAGTTATTTATTTTAAAATGTATAAATTATTAAAATAACTTAAAACCAAAATCAACAAACCTTAATCAAATTTACATTTCCTTTTGGAATTCAAATTGAAATTCACCTTTAAAATTTGATGAACTTGAATAAACCTCCCCTTCTTATTTATTTTTTTAAATTTTGAATTTTTTAAATTTTACTAAATTTCAAACCTTAAAATTCAAATTAAAAAAATCTTATAACTTAATTGCGCTAAAATTTAAACAATCCAAACCTAAATGAAAAATACTCAAATTCTAATAATAAACATTTTTAAACGATGAATTTTAATAAAATTAAAATTGTAAAAACAAAAATCATAATTTTATTACTAAAAAATATTTGATAATAAATATTTTTAATTACTTCCCATGGGGATTTGGATTGACAGTGAATGGGTGCATTGTTAAGGCACTTTGTGTGATAGGTCACTGGTTCAAATCCCCCATGGGTCTTACCTAGCCAAAAAAAATAAATTTAATTACTAAATTGAATAGAGTTTCAATGATAAATATTTTTAAACATTAAATTTTAATACAATAAAACTATAATAAAATTTTAAAATTTCAAACTAAATTTTATTAATAAAAATATTTTTAAATACTACATTTTAATATCTCAAAACATTAAATCATAATTTTATTAATAAAAGCAAACAAAATTCAATAATAAACATTTTTAAACAATAAATTTTAACACAATAAAATTAAATTGATTCAATTCATAATTTTTTGGTTTGCTAGGTTATGTGAGCCTTGAAATGACTGACATGTATTGAGTAGCCATGATGCAAGGGTATCTAAGTCGTACATGTATTGAGTAGCCATGATGCAAAGGTATCTAAGTCGTGCATGTATTGAGTAGCCATGATGCAAGGGTATCTAAGTCGTCTAAGGATCTTACTCGATCTAGATCACACCAGCGCTCATCAGCGCATCATAGCTGTCACCATCTACTTTACACTCGTCAAACAACTCAAATCATGATTTTATTAATACAAATATTTAATAAATAATATCTTTAAATACTATATTTTAATATAATATAATTAAATTAATATCTTCAAACGCCACATCCTAATTTTATTAATAAAAAATAATAAAATTAAACCATATCTTAATTTTAGTTTATTAATTTTATTTCAAATTAATTTTGAAGCTTCACAAAAAAATGTCCAAATACATCAAGCATTAAGAAAAAGCAATCTGTACCATATAACCTTAGAACTTATTTTTCTTAATAAAAACAAACAAATAATGATAAAATTTATATTTCACAAAATCAAATCATAATTTTATTAACAAAACCAAACAATTATTTATATTCCACAAAATCAAATCATAATTTTATTATAACCTTGGAACTTATGTTTCTTAATAAAAACAAACAAATAATGATAAAATTTATATTTCACAAAATCAAATCATAATTTTATTAACAAAACCAAACAATTATTTATATTCCACAAAATCAAATCATAATTTTATTAACAAAACCAAACAATTAGTGATGAATTTCTACCGCACATAAACTCAAATAAAAATTATTGTGGATTTTCAACAAATTCGATTGGACGGTTTCTATTTCTTCACACACTTGCAAAACTATTATTCATTGGGTACTCTTATCCAATATATCAAAGCATCACCTCAAATTCAAAATCACAACTGACAGAAGCATTTCCACTCAGGCTGACTACTTCTCATGGCTCTGAATATCCTTTGGCCTTTTAATTCTTTATCAATTACTCAAGCATCATCATACTCATCAACATCAGACTGTACCGGATTCTTCAGAGCACTACCGGTTGTAGTTATGACGAGTTCTTTTGCTACCAGAGCATCCTTTAATGGCCTTCAATTTTCCTTGGTAATGAGAACTTTAAAAGGACGAGCTGTAGAGAACGAGGGTTTCGAGACCGCGGAGGCTCGGGTTCGAAACGAAGATGGGACGGATGGGTCTTATTCCAGCATCAGCCCGTCTGTGTCGTTGTTTCAGAACGAGAATTTGCTAAGAAAGGTCTCCGCGGCCAAGGACGCCGAAGAAGCACTATCTGTCATTGCCGAGCATTTTCGAGGGAACAATAGCAACGGTGGCACAGTGAGCAGTGAGGACTCTGCGGCCATAATCGCTGCAGCACTCGCGCGGAATAATGCTGATTTGGCCTTCTCAGTGTTGCAGGCCATGCGTTGTGATCTAATTCAGAGCAAGCTTGAAAGAAAATTACAAGGTAATTTCTGACTGAAATTTCAATTTCGCTTTTAATAGAAATTTCAATTTATATATATTTGAAATTAGAAGCATTGCAACTTGCCCAAAGAGGTGTAGTATTATCCAAAGTTGGTCTGACATGTCACCATCACTGAATCATTACACCTGCTGCCCTGCTTGTTCGCGTCTTAGGGGAATTGATATTCCACTATTTCACTGCGGAATCACTACCTGTTGACCAAATTGACTAGGGATTGCACCTGATGCCAATTACTTGTTGCTTATTTGTGTCTCTGGTGAATTAAATCATGGTGGTTGCCCTGACATGGTGCCATCTTCACCGCTGAGTCATTACTCATTAACCGAGTCAACCAAGAGTTGCAATTGACACCAACTGCTTATTGGTGTCTCGGAGGAAGCGAACCTCGTTTGTTGACCCGGCATACTGCCATCTTCACCGCTGAATCACTACCCATGAACAAAATTCTGAAGTTCAAAACTCCTTGTTTTATCACCATTAATCCTAAGCCTGCTGGGCTAGATCACCTATATAAGTTGTAAAAGGGATTATAACAACCAATTCCTCTTGAGCAACTAAATCTACCTGAAATCAGAAAGAGGTATTTAATGGAAAATTCTCTTGAGTATAAATATCCGAGATCAAAATCATTGGCCTTTGGCCCCCAAAAATATGCGAAGGGCCCCCAAAACTGTGCAAATCACAACATTTAAAATTTAAAGTTGATCCCGGAGAAGCAAACATTCAACCAAGTTTGTAGGCTACTGACTTGTGTTCAGCTTCAGAAAACTGTGGCAGAATAGTTTTTACACATTGGCTAACAATATGCACCTGACAGCTGACAGCAGAGCAATTAATGTTGTATAAGCTGGGATATATGCAATTGGATCTCAATGTACTTCAAATTGGATGGTATATATTCCATCCTATACAGCATCAATTGTTATGCTGCAGGGTGCATATTGATTGCCTTGGTGCCAAGCCTTAATTCTCGCTCCAGTTGTTCTCTGCACCAGTCTCAGCACTGACTCTCTGCTCAACACTCGCTCCAAGATCTGTTGCCTTTGCTAGGCTCAGTGCCTGTGCCAGGCTAAGTTCTTGCATGGGCCTCCGTACTCCTGATGTTGTTGTAGTGCTAGATTGAGTACTCACAAATAGTAGGACTACTCACAAAGTGTGGATCATTCACATTGTGTAGGAGCAATTGCGGCTCTGCAATTCTTGTGGAACAAGGGTGTGCCGCATTTCGACCCCAGAAAAGGGGCACAGGAGGTGTTTTGTTATGCAGAGGAAACTGCAGGATGGCAATTGGATCATCTTATATGAATATTTTTCTCCTTCATGTTGTGCACTATTTGCAGCAGTCAAAGACACTTCTAGATATTTGTAATTTGTGGGGGACTCAGAGAGTTGTATATCTGCTGCTTGATTTTGCAAGGGTTACAAACTATATTCGTAGAGTGTACTTCTAGTATGTACATTCTTTTTTGCGAATGAAATGTTCGGTTGCCATTGCCAATTTTTTCCTGTATGATTCTTTAAACTTTTTATCCATGTCTTTCTGAGTCCAGCAATTGAGCTTTCTGGGTGTAATTCTGCTGCATCACTCATTCACTCAGAATATGTAATGTCCCAAGGGGATTTTTTGCACTTAGGGCTCTATTTTGACTAGGGTTTTTTCAGTAAATCAGAAAGAACTATACAACAGTAGTGCACATTATCCAAGAGTATGTAATGACCGAGGAAAGTCTCGTAGATGATGACTAGAATTTTTCACAAAAGTCTTTTCTTCGTACGCAGTAAAATAATCCATTCAATAAATACAGTGCATGAAGAAACGAAATAATTCACAATAAGCAGTACTATTCTTTCAGCAACATGAAACAATATTCCATTCAATCACGGTGCCATAATTCACCAATCCCCAGATTCAACGACAGCCCAGTACAATTTCAAAAATTCAACAGAATTCGTCTAACATGTACTTGTATCCTATCCAATTGACCTGAACTATATTATGCAATCTCTAGTCGTTATTCAACTAGTACTTTCTTACAGGTTCTGATCAGAAGAAATATCTGGGAATTTCAGAATGAGGGCTTAATTCTGTTACAGGAGCTTGACCGTGAACTACAGGACTTCAGAACTGTGACCCGACTTGCCTCAGGATGATAGTGAACTGATTAAGAAGGTGATTGAACTCTGCCTCCAAGTCTATATCTTGAGTTGTCCTCTAATTTTCCCAAAATTCATATCGAATTGATCTGCGGGCCACTATAAACACTCAGGAAAGTCTGATATCTTACAGCCCCTAATCTGTTCTCAAACGAACCTCAGGGAAACTTGGTTTGCTTGAACTGAACACCGTCCCTGCTCAGAAAACCCACGGCTGTTGCAATGAGATTCTTGCTGGCTTGTTTCAGTACAAATTCGGCCTCAGGGTTCCGTCTACCTCAGGAAACTCGTTACTGTGCCTCAGGACAGATTCCAGGATAATTTTGGATGACTTGTCTTAGATCTCTCACCCAAAGACCTTAGCTATTCTTCGAAGGTATGCCTTCTTGTGTGCCAGAATAAAATAAAAGATAAAATAGGTTGATTTGCCTCAAACATTCCCACAAAGACTTTGCTGCTTCCTTAGATAGTTGCTTCCTGTTGCCAGAACAAAAGAAAGTGACTAGGTAGGGTGGGATCACCTCGACCGAAACTAGTTCAAGGAGAAAATGGGGTCTTAAAAGTCCCAAAGCCTCAGGCTCAAAGAGAAACAGTGACCAATAATCCAATCCAATGACGTCTCAAATGAATGTAATCCTCTTTTATTTATAGATTTCCTTGAGGGGATTTCTCTCCTTAATTAATTGAGCGGGGTTCACAACAAACCCCAACTTTGGGCTTTTTTGCCCCAGCTGCTCCAAATCTTGCCCCCTGTTGCCCAAACGTTGGAATTTTGGAGGTTTTCCCTTTATCCAAGACTATATCCTACGGGGATCGATAGGCTACTTCGTCCCTTGGGCCAATTAATCCCTTGGGGATGTTACAAAGCCCCCTTCCCGACATTGCTTGTCTCCAAGCAATGACAAATCTGCGTGCTGCAACTTTTTCTCATCAACCCTTGAACATGAAAAGTTGCCTTCAAACTTTACAGCTAAGTTGCACGAAACGGGGAAACGGATACGAGTTTCCAAAACAGGCACGGGTATGAAACGTGAACCCCCCCCCAAATTTTGGAAACGGGGAAACACAATATATATATATATATATATATATATATATAAATATTAGGACATTTAAGAAATATGTGCAATCATAAAGCATATATGATACATTATAATTTATTACATTATGATTAAATTATCAATTGTCAATGCATAACCTATAAGTCTCTAAATTTACATCACATTTACTCATGAATGATCACATAATGAAAATAGCAATATCCAAAATCAGCCACGAGAAATTTCTAATTTCTTGTCTCGTGCTTGATTTGGAGTCTCCTCCTACATAGTCGAGCGACCTTAGTGCTCTTGATTAAATACAAGTTCCATACCCTAGTACCCTACGTGCTCTTCATTATTGGGAGTCTCCCCTGCATAGAGGACTTGGTTCTCTTGATTAAATACAAGTTCTATACCCTAGTACACGACAAAATCCGATGGAAACATTGCAATCCCCCCAATCCTGAAATCCTGAAAAATAGATAACTCTGCGGGATTTTGAGTGAGATCTAAAATTCTACTTTCTCCATATGAAATCCAATGAGGGCGAAACCACTCTCAAACATCCTGAGTCATTTCATGGTAATGTTAAAAATTTAAGTAAAAGGATGAAAATGAAAAATAAAAGAGAATGTCACTTTTACTTTAAGAATTTAACATTACCATGAACTGCATATCAACACTAGGGCCATAGGCTTGAACATTATGCTGTCCCACTCAAAAAATCCTCTTTTTTATAACTTGAGAGGCATCTAGAAGCATCTAGAAGATATTTTAGTTGCCCAATAAAAAATTAGAAGTGAAAAATTAAAAAGAAATACAAGAAAAAGTCAAGTTAGAAGAGGAAACTCCGTCGTACAGCCTGGAAACTCGTTTCCGGCCGTACTGGCCATGTTTCCTCCTCGAGAAATGGGCTAGTACGGTTGGAAATGTGTTTCCAGGCCGTACGGTACGAGTTTCCTCGTTTTCGTTTCGTTTCTGGCTAGAAACAGACCCTTCTCCAACATTTCTTGCAACTTAGCTTCACAGTTACCGTTCTAAACATACCAACACTGCGAGATGTAATTTCGTCCATTAGAGGTTGCATTCTACTGCCTGCGCCCATATCTTCATTAGTTACTTGAAAGTGGTGATCCTTATATGTTTCAAATCTCGCACTTCCATGAGGCATAAACTTCACTGGCTCCAGTCTGCGAAATTTATGCTACTAATATACTATCTAATCAATTCCTCTATCAAAGATTTTAGCAATTTGCAAATTGTATCTTTTCCTTGTTCTGTAGCAGTCAAATGACCCATTATGTTTTCAGTTAGACTTTCACCTTGCTCCACAATTACCCAAGAAAATCCTCCATCAGAATTTCCATGAAGTTTCTGCATAACCATCTCCCAAAGTAGTCCAGGATGCAAAAAAACATGGAAACGTGATCCAGAATATAGATAGCGGTTATTGTTTCAACCTCATACATTTGGACAAAACAAGATATGGGGAGATCATTTATGCTCCTTTTGAACTCAAGGAGTGATTGATCTGAAATCTGATGCAAAGACCTATTTGCAGGTGAGGTTACTTTGTGCCCTTCATTACACACAATATTGGAATAACACCAAGGAGAGAAATTTGTTGATAGTGAACCCACCATCTTCTGCACTGTACCTTCAAGTCTGCTAGCATATAAACTATGGTTCACACCAAGATAGACTTCATAGATAATGAACTTCCTTAGGTTCATAATCGTACCTGGTAAAGATGCTGCAGTCTTGTTGTTATGAATAAATATATATGAAATAATGTAAATGATAATAATTAATAATGATTAGTTAATTAGTAATTAGGTTGAAGAGTCATGTCTAAATGAGACATGAATCTCCATGAAGAGACACCTGCATAATATATAAGCAGACCTCTCGCTCTCATTTGTATCATTCTTATTCACACATTTAATATATAATATTTGTATCCTCATGGATATCTTTATATTTCAAGTCTTCTGGAGTATTTAACGAGAAGAACGAACTTTGTTCGCTTCATTTGGTATCGGAGCCATGTTGGCTAATCACCAGGCCTTTGGCCATCAACTGTGTCAACATTGTTGTTGTCAAAACTCAAGCGTTTCGCTACAACTCGGAGGTTCTCCATTCTGCTAGTTTCGCTACTAGGCCTTGGGCCAAATTTTTTTTTTTAAAGTATTAAAAAAAATATCGAATAAAAAAATGAAAATAAAACAAATAATAATAATAATAAATTCATGAGAGAAAAAAAAGCGAAGGAATATATATATCTATATATATATATAAGAAAGGAGAAAAACTAAGGAATATATATAAAAGAAGAAGGAAAAAGTGTTGCATAGCCGCCAACGACAACCGTAGACAACATCTGCCGCCGCAACAAACCACCGAACTAGCTGTTGCAACCATCACCCAGTCACCAACTAGCTACTCCCACCATCTGCTGCTACACACAATTCGGTCATCACCGCCTCCGAGCCCACTGCTCATCTAAGCCATCGATCGAGCAAGAGTCGTTGTTGCCTCCGTCCTCTATTCTGCCCCCACTCGGCTGCCATCATCATTTGCAGATAGGCGAATGTCTCCCTTCACCCGTTGTGCTACTTCATCAAATCCGTCCACTGCTCCCTTGACCACATCCCTATGCTACTCGGCTATTGTTATTCGCTGCTACATTGCCGTCATAACTAGCCTGCAACATTTTTTTCCACAGTGTCAACCCTCGCTGCCTGTCGTACTCCCGTCACTGGCCACTTGATCGACGACCATTGACATTTTCTGCGGAATTTTTTGAAGAAATTTCAATCCCCACTTCGGTTATCAGTTTTCCTTATCACTCCATGCATTTAGTTTTAAATCCAAGCATGATAAAAATTCTAAATTGGGAAATGATGATATTTTTCTGAAAACACAAATTTAGAGATTTCACAACTGCTGAAATTGCAGAAATAAAACACAGCGAAATTATGACAGCGACACAGAAAATAACGCCGTGATTTTTGGTCAATGTAACCCTCGAAAAACCCCCTACAACTCTTAGGGAAAACCAGTTTGAGAGCTCTTCTTTATTTCTGAAAATGCTTTTACAGAGAAACTGAAATACACAGTAAAAATTCCAGCAACCACAAATTACAACTTATCTCGATTTTCGTGCTTGAACTCCACCTCGAAAATCGTGCCAATCAGCAAACAACCAAAACATAAATTTTTCCAGCGATAAAACAACATTAAATGCTGTACGACTGGCCTTGAAAAATGTGCCCAGAACTTGCTGTCCCTCTTCCTCGATTTCTGTGCCTTTCTCCTGCTGTACGGTTTTTCCTTGGGATGCGTGTCAATAAATGCTGCTGCCCAGATTTGCTGAAATGTCTTCTTGCTGCTCTCCTTCACTTCCTCACTGCTCATATATTTTCTCCTTGCTCTCTCCTCTCTTTCTCTCAAATGCTCATAAAAGAATGAATTGATCTTTTCCTCTTCTCTTCTCCTTTTATTCTCTAAATGACCTTTTAGGTTACCCTAAGATCTATGGTTGAGATTCATTTAGATCTAGGGATAAGAATAAATGTGCATTTAATTCTCACTTTCTATTTTTTAACTCACCCACTTAAATAAAGACCCACTTAGCCTTTTATTTCCATAGTCACTTTTTCACTTTCTAATTCTTCATTCACTTTAATAAAGTCACCTTTAAATTAGAATGTAACTTTACCACTTATAAAGTCACTTTTAAATTAGAATGTAACTTTACCACTTATAAAGTCACTTTTAAATTAAATTGACTTTACCACTTATAAAGTCACTTAAGGATAAAAGTAAAAAATAAATTTAGACACTTTTCCCTAGGCCAAAGATCAAAGCCTTAGGGAACCACTTGTCCTCTGGTACCCAAATTTTAACACTCCTTCTTACTGAGGAAAGTGTTCCTCACCACTCCCATCTTGTCTCTGAAGTAGACATGCTTGCCCCATTGTAAGGCTTCGGTGAAAATGTCCACTACCTGCTCAATTGTGGAAATGTACTCAAGGTTGATAGCTCCCTTTTGGGCATAGTCTCTAATGAAGTGATACTTGATCTCAATATGCTTTGACCTGTCATGAAAAACTGGATTCTCCGTGAGTTTTATGCAACTCTGATTATTGCAGTAAATTACGGAAGGTTTCAATGCCTGACCAAATAGACCAAACAACATCTTGCAAAGCCATATGGCCTCACAACTAACCAAACTAGCAGCCATATACTCTGCCCCAGCTGAACTCAATGCATTTGACTATTGTTTCCGGCTGATCCACGACACAACTGTCGAACCCAACCCAAAACAACACCCGAAAGTACTCTTCCTATCTGAAGCACAACCTTCCCAATTTGAATCCGTGTACCCTGCCAGTCTCACTCCATCACCCTGTCTATAATCTAGACCAAAATCCACAGTCCCTTGTGTTAGTGTCGGTCTTGAAAGCCCTCCATCAGCGATCAAAGCTCTTTGCATTTGCATTAGTAGGTGTCTCATCAGTGTCAAATTTTGCATCCCGTTAGGCATGCCATAACCCTGATGGAGGAGCTGGTCTATTTATACCCCTCTTGGCTTTGCTGGATCAGGTTATATCAGTCATTAAGCTTTTTCAAGATTGTCTTGTTTTGTCTTGAGGTCAAAGTCCTAGGTCTAGGGTTTTGGTCATTTATCTCTGCAAGGTCATGTTTTTGAAAATCCATGAGTACTCAGCAAGCCAGAGGGAGGATTGTAAATGTGTTTCTTCGATATTTTTATCTTGTACAGTGAATTTTCACCTTGGATTTAAAAACTCTGTTTTTAAAGCCAAGGTCATTTTCTCAGTTCTTTGTAAATAAGTGATGAAATTTCAAAAGTCTTCAGCGGACAAAGTGCAACCCTGGTCCCCTTGCCAAGGTCCCTCAGATGATCTACCTGCAAAAAGAATCAAGTCAAAGCACTCAATGAGTCAAATTCAGGATAAAGGAAACCAAAAGTCAGTGTTATAAAAGTGTCAAAGATAAACTTTAGAAAGTGGGTTTATGAATGAAATTTTTTTAAATGAAACTTATAAAAGCCCAAATTCCCTCCTTTCACTCTCATTGTGCATCCTAACGCTTGCAAGAGAGGTTTGAGAGAGCGATTGAGAGAAAGGAGCAAAGGCAGAGCGATTTCGGGCAGCAGAGAGGGGCGCGACCCGTCGAGCCAGGTGTGCGACCCGTCAGAGGGTCTCCCACAGTTCAGAAAAACAACGGGCGCGACCCGTCAGAGGGGCGCGACCCGTTGGGCGTGGTGCGCGACCCGTTGAACTGTCTTGCTGCAAACTTCAAACGAATTCCCTCAAACGCCCTCCAAGCTATCAAATTGTTCGAGGTAGGTGCTCTAAACATGGAATGGTTGCTGGTTATGAATGGTGGATGTCATGAACATGTTAAAATGATCAAAATTTTGCAAGTGAAACTCCTTTATATGGCTGCAATGTTAATGAGCAAACTGTGCTAGGGTTTGTGTTGTTTCAAGCTATTTTTCCCTTTGGTTTGTTTCCCTCCTTTCCCTTTCACTCACACTTATATGTTCATCTCTTTTCCCATATTATTTTACAAATGAAATGCAAATCTTTCCCCATCCCTAATCACTAAAATGAAAACCCTATCCCTCTCCCAAAGCATCAAAAAACAAAATTCAAACCCTAATTTCCCTCCACCATATGCATGTGTAAATAAAACAAAAAATGTTGGTAAATATGTCAGCATGTTTTGTGCATAGTTTCCCTATTTCCCCTATTAATACATGTATGCATATTCCCATGTTCACTTTCATACATGTTTTTTCCCATATGCAATGATCTTTGCAAATGATTTCCCAATTATAAATATGTATTCCTATATGCATAATGATTTGCAACATTTCCCTTAAAAATTCCCTGTTATATTTATATATTCCCATTCCTTGTTAAAAGATCCCTCCCCTAACATTTCCCTCATGTCTTTTTCCCCTTGAAACAGCATAGAGTTCAGCACTTTTTGCAGGCAGAGACAGCAGTTCAGTTTGTCCACTTTGCTCCTAAACCATGTCAGAAACCGAAACTTATGAGCGAAGTGATGACCATTCATCATCCACAAAGGTTGAGGTACAGAGGAGGCCTCGCAGGGGTGGTAAGGGTGGACATCATAAGCGAGAGGAGCCCACCTCTTTGGCAGAATTACAGGCTTGTCCTATGGCAGTCACTTGTTTTCAGTACATGTCTTGTTATCAGTTTTGTGAGAGGATCTCCCGGATTCAACATCACAGAGAGTTGGCCCGCCTCTTTGTTTTACATTTGCATGATGGACATGTCAATCTAGCAGGGGTAGATTTTACATTGACACCCGAGGTGATCTCACATGCTACAGGGATACCGAATGTTGGTGAGGTGTGGCCTAAGCGCAAGTTGCTAGATACTGTTCACTTTGAGCCTTATGTCCGGCCACCATTCTTGAGACATTTAGCGGGTGTTTTTCCATTCAGATTTCTCCGGAGCGAGTATGCTCCCATCATGAGGCTTATTATGCACTATTTTACCTGTGAGGGCAGATTTTCACAGGTGTACTCATATCACATTCGCCTCTTGATGCACTTCACCCGAGTGAGGATGATGAACATCCCGGTTTTCTTCTTTCAGAACATTCAGAAGATGGTGCCCATGTTGCAGAGGAAGACCCCGGCCCAGCAGTACAGGAGCTTATGTCATTATGGTTTGATTCAGCTCATAGTCTTGCATCAGTTGACACAGCAGGGTATCTCATGGGAGGAGTTTATCTCTCGTGAGTTTTTCACAGTGCCACCCCAGCCACATCATGAGGTCATTCATGAGGAGGGAGGACCATCTCAGCAGCCTGATGTTCCGGTCACCCGACATGTCAGCTCCACACCTCTGGTCACCTATCAGAAAGGCCCAAGGGCCTTATTTGCAGCAGCCAGGCGAGTACTATCTCCACAGCAGGTGGAAGGGGTCTCGCCTTCATCATCAGCTCAGCGAGTGTTATCTCCACATCAGGTGGAAGGGGCCTCGCTCTCTTCATCAGCACAGGCAGCACAGAGGGGCAAACAGCCCATGATTCATGAGGGTCCATCAGGAGTTCCAGACATTGAGATGATTGATCTTGAGGCCAGTTCTCCTAGCCGAGAGGCAAAGGAGATCATTCAGCATCTCAGGGCTGAAAATGATGCTTTGCAGAGGAGACTTGAGGGTGCCCAATGGACTATCACTTACCTGGAGCAGCGGAACAAACAGTTGGAGGAGGAGAAAGCACTTGATGAGTTATGGAGGATTCGTAGTGACCGAGTCTTGAACCGAAGAAGACCCGGTGATCCATTGCCTGCTGACCGAGAGTCCATGCTCATCCAGGTGAATGCATACTTAGAGAGGCTGTTGGCTAAGGCCAACCAAGAGAAAAAGCTGCTGAGGAATATGAAAAATCATTATTGGGCAAGGATGCATGTATGCAAAGCCAAAATGAAAGTTTTTCAAAGGAGGTTGACCGAGGCTCAAAAACAGAGAAAGAAGCCAAATCCCCTCCGTATCTTGGCTGAGGCTTCGCTCAAGGATCATGGCACTCATTAGCCTAGCCACAGCTCAAATCCCAAAAAATTCTGAAAGTTTTGGGTAATTTTGACAATTTTTGGAAATTCACAGGTTTTGGCTCCTCAACGGGTCTCACCCCCGGTGAGACCCTTTGTCATGGCAGCTCCTTTTTGCAAAAACTCAGCATTTCTAGATTTGTTATGCAAAGTTACATATGCCTATGGATGGACTTGAGTTTTTATGGAGTTTTGGGCCTCCAGAAGGTCAAAATACATGTAAAATTTGACTTTCTGCCCCTTTTTTGAGTTGCAGAAACCAGTCTTGGGAGAATTAAGTTTTGACAGGGCAAATGACCTCCAAATTCAAAAATTCCAGTTGGGTTGGAAAGTAGACTCACAGACCTTTCCAACGAGCTATCCTGCACCCAATTCTGACACCTGCAAGTGCCTCAAACAGAGCTCCAAATGTGCGCGACCCGTCAGGCAGATGTGCGCGACCCGTCAGGCAAACTTTGCCAGATTTCACTGTACAGCTCGGAAAAGCACAATTTGACTTGGTTTGACTTTTTGGGGTTGAAGATGATTATCTTTGATGTAATTTTTGTAACTCTAAGACACTTTTACTCTTTTGTAACTCTTCTAGAAGATTCATTCATGTAATGGGTAAATATGTGATGTATGAATTGGTTTCCAAATTTATAGAGGCAAGTTGTTTTGACTGCCTAGTTTGTAGTGCTTAGTTTAGAAGTGGTTGAAACAACTCCTAGGATAGTGAGCTCGACCCATGGAGGCAGGGAAAGAGGTTAGATCATCTATATTATGTATTTTCTTGCTCATTTTCATGGTTGGACTCTTGAGGGAGAAACTATCATTGTATTATTTCACTGTATCTCTGCAATTTTTGGCTAAGGAAGACCAGGGTTTTGCAGTCCTCTTTGGGATTCTTGTGGACTCATGTGTTGATGGTGTGTTTCTCAATGTTCTTGTAATTGTGTTTATGTGAATCATTTCCTTTCCTTTACTGCTGCACATTAAACAAATGAGGTGTTAAAGTATGAATTCATGCTAGCCATGCTCTGCTTTTAAATTTGTTTAATTTCAATGTTTTCTACTGTCTAAAGGGAATTCAAAGTCATTGTTTGCTCTCTTTAGCTCCTCATCTTTCATTCTTGATCATTCATCTCAATTTAAGGCATCAAAACTGTTTCCTACCTCGCCCCAAGGAACCCCCTGCAGAAACTGTGTCAAATCCCCGCACCCAAAATTGCAATTCCTCAAATCGCCACCAAAAACTCAAAAAACCCCAAATCAACCTTTTAAATCAGTTTACTAGCCTAATATTAGTGTTACCTTGTTGGTCATCTCATCCCATTGAAGATCTGCTGAGATTGACCGGAGAGAGCCTTCTCCTGCCCCGTAGGGCTAGCTACGAGGCTAAATGGTTTGATGTAGCCTTGAGGTTTACCTTTCTTAGCCTGAGGCGAAATTTCAAGCGCTAACACCTTGTAAGTAACGAAGAATGTGTTTTGCAGCTACCCAGTGCACTCTCCTGGGCTTACACATGAACTAACTCAATAGTGTTAACTGTACATATATCTGGTCAAGTGTTGACCAAATAAATCAAACAACCAATCAACTATCTATATAGAGCAGGACCCACCAACTCGGAATCAAAAGCGTGAAGCTTCTTCCAGTTAGTGATCATAGGTGTAGACATGGGTTTGCAGTCCTCCATGTGAAATCTGCTAAGAATATCCACAATATACTTCCCTTGTCCTAGGAAGAAATGCCCCTCCTCCTGCCACACCTCCAATCCCAGAAAATAATGCATCAAGCCGATATCCTTCATCTCAAACTCTGAAGCAAGATCTCCCTTGCAACCCTCAATGAGTCTCTCTACACCAGTGATGATCAAGTCATCAACATACAACACCAGAATGAGAGGCTCCTCACCCACCACAATGAAGTATAGGTTCGGATCAGCCTCACTCTTTATGAAACCCAACTACTGCAAGTATGTATTAATCCTAGAGTACCAAGCTCTAGGAGCTTGCTTCAGGCCATAGAGTGCCTTTTTCAATCTGCATACATGGGACTCCTTCCCATGCACCTCAAAGCCCTGTGGTTGCTCAATATAAACCTCCTCCTGAATGAAGCCATTGAGAAATGCGGTCTTCACATCCATCTGGTGGATCTTCCAACCCATCTCTGTTGCAATCGATATAATGGAGCGAATAGATGTATACCGAGCTACGGGAGTGAAGGTCTCCTCATAGTCAACTCCCTCTACCTGTGAGAACCCTCTCGCCACAAATTGAGCCTTGAACTTCTCGATGCTGCCATCTGCAGCATGCTTGATCTTATAGAGCCATCTGGAAGTAACAACTGATTTACCTTCAAGCCTTGACACTACCTCCCAAACATCGTTCTTCATAATAGAAGAATACTCTTCCATCATGGCCTCTCTCGACCTGCTGGCTAGCTGCCTCATAACTAGAAGGCTCGAAGTCAACAATGCTTGTTAGTTGTTACCAATGCCATGTAACTACAGAACTGCTCAGGTGGTTTACTCTCTCTAACTTGTCTCTTTGGCCTAATAACTGATGTGGTCTCGCGCAAGCTATCTTGAAGCTAGTTGGGCTTCCTCTTCCCTGAGCATACTTCTCCCACCGGAGTGAAAGATCCTCATCATCATCAGAAGCCTGAACTATTGAAGGCATGTCAACTGACCTCATGCCTGAACCTGTGCCTGTAGATGTTGAAGTACCGTGCAAACTGTCCATTAGTGGACTACCCTGTGAACTGCTCTGCGGAGTGCGGACTGCCCTGCATGCTTCCCGAAGAACCACCCACTTGACTCTGAGAGCCACTGTTCACTGATGGACCTGACATTGTAATCGACATACCTCCTGATCCTTGACCACTGGATCCCTGTGACTGACTCAGCTACTCCCGAGGGTCTGGTGACTCTGGAGACTCTAACTCCCGTGACCTCCTGAAAGCTCTCTCCTCCTCGAACTTCACATCCCGCTTGACAACCACTTTCCTCTGCGCAGGAATATAAATCTGATAAGCTTTCGAGGTCTCGCTATAACCCACAAAGATGCCCTTGTCTGCAGTGGGCTCTAGCTTGGTGCTGTTCTCCTTGGGGACATAGGAATATGTAAGGCACCCAAAGATATGAAAGTGCCCAACATCAGGCTTCTCAGAAAAAGCCTCCTCCGGAGTCACATTCCCCAAGGCACGATGTGGACTCCTGTTCTGCAAGTACATAACAGTGTTGCAGGCCTCTACCCACAAAAGGTAATCCCTGATCATGAAGCATGGCTTTGGCAACCCCTGCAATGGATCTGTTCTTCCTCTTTGCAACCCCATTTTGCTGGGGGTAGAAAGGAACTGTGAACCCCCTCTTAATGCCTACCTCAACACAAAAATCAACAAACTCACCAAGGGTATACTCCCCTCCATTGTCCACCCTGAGGACCTTGATCTTCCTACTTGTCTGGGTCTCCACAAGAGCTTTGAACTCTTGAAACCGCTTGAAGACCTCACTCTTGGTCTTCAAGAAATAAATCCATGTCTTCCTGAAGTGGTCATCAATGAATAAAACATAGTACTCATTGCCACTCAAGGATGCATGAGACATTTGACCACTCACATCGGTATGAATCAAGTCAAGGATCCTGGTCGCTCTGCTGTCACTACTGGGAAAAGGGGATCTGGCAAACTTCCCCATAGCACGTCCTCTGCATACATCAAGGTGATCTCAAGGCCGGATGTGATCTCCCGCAATGTACTCAAGGCCCCATGATACATGTGCCCCATCCTGCGGTGCCAAATCTCACACAACTCTGAACTGCTAGATCTGCTGTCGGTCCTGTCTCGGGTGCTGCTACTCAATGCCATCAGGGGCTGGAATGAGAACTTGTACACCTTGGCATGGCGCACACCAATCTCTCTAGCTGAAGAAGCTGGAGTTCCCCTAGGATATATAAGCACCTGCCCTCTCCTGAACAACACATCATACCCTCTATCCTCAAGTGCTGAGACGGATATCAGGTTCTTCTTCATTCCAGGCACATATAGAACATTTGACACTTTCAAGAGAGGTTTGGGTCCCTTATCAAATGTCAATGTCCCCACACCAACTGCTCTAATAATGCTGTCATCACCAAGTACTACCTCCATATCAGTATCACCCTTTGAAAGCTCTGAGAAGTACTCTCTGACTCCTGTCATGTGGTGGGAAGCGCCACTGTCAACATAGTGAGGAATGCACACTCTCTCTAAACCTGTATGGTAGGTGATCTTGCACTAGTGGCCTCACAAGCTATGAACCCAAACTCCCGATTAAATCTCTCTGAGAAGCTCTCTATCTCTGCAGAAGCTGCCATGGGTTTGTCTTTCCCTTTCTTGTTCTTCTTCTCCGGACACACAACAACAGTGTCCCAACTTTTGAGAATTCCAACATTTGAATTTGGAATAGTCCTTCTCCTTGTTCTTCTGCTTGCCTTTACCTTTGCCTTTGTCTCCACTGTTGGAAGCTTGCTTCTTTGCTCTGCCCTTCTTGCCTTTTGCTAACAATGCCACATTGTCATAAACCTCCACCTGTTTGGCTACCCCAAGATGGTTCTTTCTAATCTCATTTTGAATGCAATGATCCCACAACCTCTCTCAATCGGGAAGGTTTTCCCGTGCAACAATGCCATCCACAAAATTCTCCCAAGTCTTGGGAAGACCATTCAAAGCAATCCTCACCAACTCAGTGGGTGTAATGACCTCACCTACGACTGCCAATTCATCTCTCACTGAAGTGATCTTTGTGAGGTATGCTGTAACACTGTCAGTCTTAGCCATTTTAATGGCCTTCAGTTTCTCTTTTAGGACCATTTTTCTGTTTTCATTTGAGCTCTGGTAAAGACTGGTCAATGCTGTCCACATCTCATGTGCATAAGCCTTTCCTCTCACATGAGGAATGACATGGTCTTTGATTCCTTTCAGAATCAATCTTTTTGCCTTAGCATTCTTTTTGTTAAACTCTGCCAACTGTACAGGGTCAGCAAGTACTACTACTGGGTTCTGTGTGGTATTTACCATAATGCCCTAGACTTCTGCTTCCTCAAAGATGCTCTGGATTCTCTCCTTCCATGCACTATAGTTGTTTAGCCCATCCAACCTGTCTTCAACTCTCAAACCCAAAGACATGTTTCACTGCCCTACCAAATTGAAATTTTCAAATCTGTGGTAAGGGTTTTTGTTTTCTGTGTAAAAATCAGCTTGCTGTAATTTTTACTTCGCTATCCCAAACTGCACTTTTTAGCCAACCAAGCTCCGATACCATGAAGAAATTTCAACCTCCACTCCGGTTATCAATTTTTCTTATCACTCCATGCATTTAGTTTTAAATCCAAGCATGATAAAAATTCTAAAATCTGGAAATGATAATATTTTTCTGAAAACACAAATTTAGAGATTTCACAACTGCTGAAATTGTAGAAATAAAACACAACAAAATTATGACAGCCACACAGAAAATAACACAGTGATTTTTGGTCAATGTGACCTTGGAAAAACCCCCTACAACTCTTGGGGAAAACCAGCTTGAGAGCTCTTCTTTATTTCTGAAAATGCTTTTACAGAGAAACTGAAATACACAGTGAAAATTCTAGCAACCACAAATTACAACTTATCTCGATTTTCGTGCTTGAACTCCACCTCGAAAATCGTGCCAATCAGCAAACAGTGAAAACAAAATTTTTTACAGCAATAAAACAGCATTAAATGTTGTACGGCCAACCTCGAAAAATGTGCCCAGAACTTGTTGCCCCTCTTCCTCGATTTCTGTACCTTTCCATTGCTATATGGTTTTTCCTTGGGATGCGTGCCAATAAATGCTGCTGTCCAGATTTGCTGAAATGTCTTCTTGCTGCTTTTCTTCACTTCCTCACTGCTCAGAAATTTTTTCCTTGCTCTCTCTTCTCTTTCTCTCAAATGCTCCATGAAAGAATGAATTGATCTTTTCCTCTTCTCTTCTCCATTTATTCTCTAAATGACCTTTTGGGTTACCCTAAGATCTAATGGCTGAGATTCATTTAGATCCAGGGATGAGGATAAATGTGCATTTTATCCTCACTTTCTATTTTTTAATTCACCCACTTAAATAAAGACCCACTTAGCCTTTTATTTTCATAGTCACTTTTTCACTTTCTTATTCTTCATTCACTTTAATAAAGTTGCCTTTAAATTAGAATGTAACTTTACCACTTATAAAGTCACTTATAAATTAGAATGTAACTTTACCACTTATAAAGTCGCTTTTAAATTAGAATGTAACTTTACCACTTATAAAGTCACTTTAGGAGAAAAGTAAAAAATAAATTTGGACACTTTTCCTTAGGCCAAAGATTAAAGCCTTAGGGAACCACTTGTCCTCTGGTACCCAAATTTTAACATTTTTTTTTTGCCGCCGGGTGGGTGCGTCGTTAAGTCATGACTGTTGGGTCACGATTGCGGGTTAATATGTTAAAAATATTTTAACATTAGTACCAACCATAAGTTATATATATATATATATATATATATAAGATACAATATATGAAACAACTATATTTAATTAATTATTTTATATAAGCTAATTAATTTAATTAACTTGATTATATAATTAATTTAAAAAAAATTATTAAAAAGGTGAAAAAATAGTTAATAAAAAAAGGGAAATAAATTAAAAGTTTTGAAAGTTTATTAAAAATAAAAAATAAAAAAAGGGCTACTTAAAACGCCCTAAGTTCACTGGGACAAATACAAATGGAGTCTAATAAGGAAACAAGGGAAGGACGATTTCCCTACAATGGTTTTTCGATTATGGGTTATAGTTTAATTTCGTTAAAAGGAAGTATCCAACGAAAATAAATTAATATCGCTATCAGCACAAGCAACAAGGAAAATTACTTCAATATTAATTTGGCAAATTAGTTATTAATTCAAGAGCCAAGCATTGGTGAAAGAATAGATATTTGTGGCAAAAAGGAGTATGCAATTAGTGATTTACAAGTGACAGTAGATCATTATGAGTATATATTTCAATTTCGTGTTGCGACTATGTATAATAGGAAGATTGACATAATTCTCGGTCAACCTTGGTTTAAGCTATTAGGTATGTTCATGTTTAACTTAGAAAAAATGATTTTGATGTTTTCTTACAAGAGGACAATGACCATCTTCTAGGATGTGACAATGAAGTCAAAACTGATAAAGCCTTCATCAGAAGCCTTTACGGATATTTTAGACTTGATGTTTCAAGATAACAAAAAGAAGAAGCAAAAAGAGCTTGAAGAAACCATCTGCAATAAAGACAAAGAAATTTCGCGCCTCAGAGATCACAATGAAAAACTACTCGAACAAGTCAAGAAAGCCAAAGCCACAAAGAAGGAACTCAAGAAGCATTTATTAGAACAAGAAGAAGAAAATTTATGTTTTAAGAGCCTTAATCAAACATTATTAGAACAAATCAAAAGTTTAAAAGATGATGAAGCTACCAAGAATAAAGTCAACAATTCAGGAAATGATGAACTTGTACGTTTAAGGAATCATAACCAAACCCTACTCACGCAAATAAAAAAACTTAAAAATGACAAGAAATTGCTGAATGACAAGCTAGAACAACTTCAAGGTGAAGTATTGAAGTCGTCAGTCATTTCAGTCCAAGTTGAAGATAAGGGAATAAATATTGATCCAGTCAATATCACAAGTAAGGAAGAAGAGGAATCTAGAGAAGTTAAAACATATGCAGAAGCTGCAATCCAAACAATGGACATTCCAAATGATGATTCAGTCGCCAACTTAACAACAACAATGCCTGAAGAAAATCAAGAATCAACCACTAATATGATAGATGAAAGCCAGACCAAAGGAGCTATGTATCGACATCCAAATCACAAGAGCAGACTTTCCAATCAAGCTACGTACCAGTATCGTTCAGAAAATAAATGACAAAATTTAGTTCCCAAGGATACTGAAGTTTGCAGAATGCAGTCCTATCATAACTATTCATCACAAAATTTGATTCCACAAAAGATCAATCTAGGATGGTCTGATCCCTTCTCAGTGCGATAGTTTTGTTTGTCACTTAGAAGATCATATCAACTTGTATTGACGAAGATGATTGTTCCAAGACGAGAAGACATTCGAACCCGAAAAAGAGATCAAGCCTTTTTCATCGACAAGCTTTGAGGACAAAGTTTTTTGAGGAGGAAGGCAATGTTATGAACAAATGTATAGGAAATAACATAAATGATAATAATTAATAATGTTTAGTTAATTAGTAATTAGGTTGAAGAGTCATGTCTAAATGAGACATGACTCTCCATGAAGAGGCACCTGCATAATATATAAGCAGACCTTTCGCTCTCATTTGTATCATTCTTATTCACACATTTAATATATAATATTTGTATCCTCATGGATATCTTTATATTCCAAGTTTTCTGGAGTATTTAACGAGAAGAACGAACTTTGTTTGCTTCACTTGTTTGACCCCACTTGTTCAACAATAGGCTAGTCAACATATGAAATATTGGTGTTGGCTAGATATTGTGTCTGCATGCCAGTTTGTCTTGTGTTCCTTTCTTCTCCTATTGCTACAGCTAAATTCTCCTTGTTTATGCAATCCTTGTCTTGAGGGCGAGACTTTATTGTGACTTCAGCTGGTTTGTTATGTATATCTCTAACGAGTTCTCCTTGAGTATCGATTCAGGGACAAAATATATCTCATCTTTGTAGAAGATGATTTCGTCTTCCACCTTGCACCTGCCATCATGAATGAGTCCATCCAATATTTTGCAAGCAAATTTATTCTTGGAGTACTCTACTAAGAGATGGGCTCTCCAATCTCTCAAGAATGTGTCATGTTCTGCATGCCTGACCTCATTAGATTGTAAGTTGTTACATGTAGTTCCACAAGCTGACATGCAAGTGACTTCTCCTTGTTTGGGTATGACCTCCATTTGCTGGGCTGTGACAATGTGGGGACCTCTCAGAACTACCTTGCTGTCATTTGGGTCTCGAAATTCCATTTCCATCGTTTGGCAGTTCATCACAATTTTTCCCTATGTTGCACGAAATTTCTAGGAACCCTATGTTTCGAGCCGTACCCGTACCTGAAACTCCGCTGAAACTCGGCTGAAACTCGACCATCATGTAATCATCTATGAGAGTTAATATAGACTTGGTTTTCCTTCTAAATTGTCATCTATGGGTTTTATTCGCTTTTTTCTTGCAAGATAATGTGTTATTCACTTATTTGTAATTTTTTTATATATTTATATACATATATGATGTTTTAGTTGACGTTCGATTGATGTTTCCATTTTTGGGAGGTGACTTTTCTAAATGTACCTATTTAAGAAACTCCAAAACTTTTTGGCGTTTTGTGCAACTTAGCTTCCTAGCGAGTACAACCACTGAAATCCCAAAACCATATTAGTATCTGCCAATTCTATCACATAAAAATCATCAATAAGTGTATACTTACCAAGAGTGACACTCAATTGTGGAACTACCTGGGTGCATGTCATATGATACCCATCAGCTGCCCTCACTTTGAAGCCCTCAAATTCTTGGGCAGGGATGCTTTTCCTTACCACCACAGTTGCATCGATAAAGTTGTATGTTGCTCCACCATCTATCAATGCTATGATTCGTTGCCCTTGTATAACATCCTTGATTTTGAATGTCTGATATTTAGGAACTCCTAAGAGAGTGGTGATAGTACTTGTTGCACTCATTTTGTCACAAGTCTAAGGAAGCAATGTACAAAAAATTTCAAAGTTCCGAATCATCAGCCAACAAATTTTTGTACCATTGTAAACCCAAATTTTACAAATTGTAATGTAAATGGTTCTAGTATGACTGTTTAATTATGTAACAACACCTAGGTAAGCCTCTGAGTTTGGCGACGAATTTCATCCTAGGAGGTTTTTTAACCTCACCGCATTATTTGTGTTTCTAAACATGGATAATCGGCAGAGTTTTTCCTCCAGTTTAAACCCCAAAGTTAGGGTGGAATTCATTAACAAGGTCTTAGGTGGGAATAATTTAAGCTATTTGGCTAAATTATTTTATTACAAATCACTTGGTCTACTAGATCATATTGTGTCGTAGAATTGGGTAATTATTTTGAGGGTCTATATGTAAAGGTGTATTCCCTCTTTGAGGGTCTATATATAAAGGTGTATTCCCCCTTTGAGGGTTGAATTAATCGTAATATCTTGATGTAAAAAAATATTTTAGTGCATGGTCCCTCATACTTAGGTACCATGGCTAAAATATTTGAGGGTGGAAAAAATATTAATCCTCTCTTGTGTGAATTAATTAATGTTTCCAGCAAAAATAAAATAAAATCCTAAGCTAGAAAATTAATTAATTTAGAGTCAAATATAATTTTAGAGAAATTAATTTCTCCAAGTGGAAAATGACCAAAAAATTCGTGGGTCAAAAATAAGTTAATTTTTGGAGGTGCCCCCATCAAGGCAAAAATCGATTTTTTTGAGAAAATTAAGCCCTTGGACCTTGATGGTTAAGTCAAAGTCAAATTTTTGAGAAAATTAATTCAAAATATTAATTTTTGGATTAATTAAAAGTAATTTTCAAGAAAATTTCAAATTTTCCTCAAAATAAAAATAATCAACGGTGGAGATTAAAAGATGATCAAGTGTTTATCAATGGTCAAAATTATTTTGACGGGGATCAAACCAACTCGCTGTTATTTTCCACTCGGAGGGATTTATCTATAAATAGAAGTCATTTTGCTTCTATGAGTTATCTTTGGAGATAGTGATTCTGGTTTGGGACAATGTAATTTTGTAACGCTGGTATTTAGCCATTGCTTTGCCGGGAACATTTGATGTCATAGTAAAAAGACTTTGGGGTTCAGTTCATGTTGTTCTTTGCCCATTGGTCTATGATATGTGCTTGTTATGTGATTTCCTATATTGTGCAATTTTTTTTGAAAAGCTTGTTATTTCATTTGTCGGTGATAAGAGCATTCTATTGGTAAATTTTGGGTTTATTTTAGGTGATCTGATTCACCATATGATTTAACAAGTTTGCTTGAGGAAATATATAGAGATTTGCAGGTACACTGGCCCTTGGGCTCCAAGTTCACAAACTTTGGAAAAGAGCCGATCTTGTTTGGGCTCTGGGAACTTTTATATGGTTTTCTTACTTCGCTAAAGATTGTGGTCAATACTCTAACTTTTGAAAAACACATTGATCCATTGTCACTATTCAAAAAATTATTTTCTCAAATTTTTTATTTATTTTACAAGCATTGTATATTTGTGAATATTTTGTATATATAATTTTCTCAAATATTTTTCTAACACTTGTTTTGCAGCAATTGGGGTTTGAGGTTTTATTTTAAATTTTGTATATATCGGGGTTTTGGGGAAATTTTATTTTCATTTGTGCAGGTAATTTCTCAAGTGAAGGATTTCAAGGGTTTCTACCCTATGGAAAATTTCGTTGGGGTTTTTTAGAGGCAGATCTAGGCCTAGGAAGGCAAGATCCACCCTCTAGTTCTCCTCCAAGCTCAACGCTCAAGCCTAAGGAGAAGCCATCAGCCCTCAAGGAAGATCTTGTGGTGATTTTTGGAGCAGTTTTGAAGATCTGAAGCAAATTTGAATTTTTGCAGGGGTTTGATTTTTTTTATTTTATGCCTTCTTGGCCTAGCTGTGCCTCCATTACCCTAGCCACAGCCCTCTTTGCCCTCCTGGTTGAGCTGCTGCCCTAGCTGTGAGCTATAGGCCTTACTGTGGCCCTTTTCTCCTTGCTGACAGCCTCTAGGGGCTGCTTGACCCTAGCTGCAGGCCTTTAGGCCTCTCCTCCTGCCTGCCGTGAGCCTTTCCCTCCTCCGTTAACCCTTATTCCTCCTCTGTCAGCCCTTCTTCAGCCTGCCTCTCCCTTGCCGCAGGCCCTAGGGCCTCTTCCCCTTGGCCGCAGTCTATCTTTCTCCTCCAACGCTTTTTACTTCTAGACTTCATTAGCCCTAGAGTGAGAAAGACACTTCTCTCTCTCTCTCTCTCTTGTGCCAAGCCTTTGAAACCACAAAATATTTTATTTTACTTGTTTTTGGGTACTTCAAAGTTTTATTTGCAAAAATATCATTATATTTCCGCACTACTTGCCTTGGATGTTATTGTCCTAGAGTTAGACCTTTATGCAATTATTGGGAAAAGCAAAATAATATTTTTACATGCATTTTCAGCCATAATTTAGGGCTGATTTATAGGGTTTCTTGTGCTGTTATACACATTTTTACCACAAAAAATGCTCTGTTGTTTATTCTTTATTTAACCCTAATTTTACACCTCTTTATTATAGATTCTGGGCCTTTCTTTTAATGCTATTATAAACTATTTGCTTGCTGCAATTTCTGGTTTAAACCCTAGTTAATGAAAGCCAAGTATAATTTCTTCTTTGTATGTGTTTGGGAACTTATTTGAGCCTCTATTGGTTGACCTAAGTCTCTAGGTTTAGCCACAAGAACACTTGAGCTCACATCTTGGAACTATTCCTTATCCACCCGAAACCCTAGTTGCTATATCCTTATTTCTTGGTGAAACATTGTTGTAGAACTCTTAGGGAGCATTTAACTTAAGTAAAATGGGGTTACTTGATCCCTAAGATCTATTAGGGAAGCCTGCCTTGTGTTGGATTGTGTCCATCTGTCAACTCCATCACCAAAACTAGGGGAGTTGTTTGCTAAGGTGGCAGTGGTAGCACTTCCATTGTTGCACTAAATCTAGGTTTCTTAGCAAAGCTTTGCACTAAGGTGTTAGATTTTGTGGTAATAGTACCCACTTAAATAAAAGGTAGGGGCTTGGAGATTTAGTGGTGTGATTGTTGAGGAGATGATAGACCATTTTGAAGGCTTGTGCTTCATTCAAACATAAACCTTGGGGTGGCTGCTGCTTGATCAAAGATGCTCTACTAAGAGTAGGCTTCACAACGTTGGCATGACTAATTTGCCATTTGCATTGTGTGGTAAGGATGAGATGGTCAACATCTTCTTTGGAAATGTTTACTGCCAGAGTTTTTTTGGATATGGTTTCAGGTTGAATTTCATTCCCTTTTTGCAGGTCCGCTCTCTTGGGGGACACTTGGATGGTCAGGGACGGCTGCAAATTGCTTTGGATTGGTTGCAATTGACTTTTCGTAACATTAAAAGTTATGTTTGATGAGGAGCCTCATCCCCTTTCTTTAGAAGATTTGAGGAGTTTAGGGGTTGGCTTTGCTCTTGAAAGTAGATCTTAGTGCATTCCGTCGTGATGTTGAGTCTCTTTCTGTGGGGGCCCAAGTTCATAGGGTGGCCTCTTTTAGCTTTTGTAGACCAGGACTTTCCTAGCATCCCAGTTGTCCGTTGGTAGTAACCACCTTGATTCTTGATGTACATACTTGTTTTCTGAAGTAATATATGAAGCATCAAAACAATTGAATTAAATCCGAGTTTAAAATTCTATATAATTCCGGGCTTGAACTTTATGTCGATTTTTATCATGTTGTTTTGTGCATTGATAATTTTTTGTTTTTGAACTTTATGGTTGTCAAACACGAACGGTGTGACTTAGGTTTGAAGACTCATTTCATAATTATGTTCATGTGTTGTAAAATTTTAGTAAAGAATAAAGTGATTTAACTAATGCCAACAACTTTTTGCTAAGGAGGAATGGAGACAGGAGAAAATCTTTGGAGAAAATTCTTAACAGTTCGTTTAGAGAAGAGCTTAATTGTAAAGAAAGTCACACTGGTTTGTTCAGTGAAAGATCAGTTATAAATGAAGTCACATCAATTCATTTAGTGAAGGATTCGATTATGAAAAATGTCGCACTAGTTCATGTAGAGAAGGAACTAGTGGTGATGAGATCATTAAAATAAGTTAGGAAAAATCTCCAAGTACGAGAATATCTTACTTCTTCCACTGGAAAAAGAATAATCAAAAGAAAATGTCCGGGGGAAACATCTACAGGTAATGATCTTAGGCACCTTAGTACCACAAAGGGTTCAGCTTGACAGATCCATTATCTGGAGATTGGGTTGGCTTCTCAACACTGTATAGTGGATGGCTCAAATAGAAAATGATGTGGATCGAAAACAGTCAAACAGAAAACAACTTGTATTTAAAACAACCAATATATGTAAGTAAAATATAATTTACTTACCCTTTAAAAAGAAAATATCATTTCTGAATCTTTTGCATATAAGTGGGCTGCACGGGGTGTGAACCCTGCATTGTTTTTGTTCATACCTTACAATTGTCACAAGTGATCATGTTGACTACTTTCCAATGATGCACATGCATGCTCTTTAAAATAAAACATTGTCAGGAAGTATAATTTACAATATTGGGTGGATTGGCAGGGATAAGTTGCCACGCTAAGTATTCTTAAAAACCAAATACTTATCCATTTCTTTTTGTTGGTTTGACCCATGGGCATTTGATCCTTCAATCTCATAGTTTGCATAATACTTCATAACATGGCCATCGCCAATTGAACTACCGCCCATGGGCGAATACTTATTTATTTTAACCATAATAGTATTTCTGCTTTATCTTGTCATTCTTTTAGTTGAATGAGGTTGTCTTGAAGCAAATTTCCTGGACCTAATTTCTAGCAAGCTTGTAACTTTGTGTTATGACCCATGCTTTTTCTCCAGATGGAAATGTTACAAATTCATCCATTCAGTGCTGGAGATGGGACCAGCCAGATATAACTACTTATACGACACTGATACGAGGATTGGCTGCCTCATTGCGGGTTTCAGATGCAATTAGGGCAATTAAGGATATTTCCTGTGTTGGGACTCCTCCGGGGGATGAGGTATCCATATAGATCCTACTTTTAGATGCATACTCCATCATTTAAAGTATTTCCTTTGTTTTAAGTAGTTTGATGCAATTTACAGGAAATCATGTGTATACTTGTTGTGCTAAATTATTCACATGGCCAGATAGATGTTGTTTGAGTGAAGAAGAAAATGCCCAGTGCTACCTGGTACAGCAAATTGATTCATATATCCTCACCTTAATTGTTTTTCTCAACCATTTTATACGAGTAAAGCTATGGACATAGAGAAGCATGACTATCAAGGGTAAATTTAACATTCACTGCTGTCAGCCTGCTTGTTCAATAACCAGATCCTAGATATTTTGTACTTCTAAATGCTAATTTTGGGTGGATTCTTATCACTCGTGGTTAGTAATGTGGTTACTTCAGTTATTCCCACTTTTGCATGCCTTGGGCTTTCCTCTTCAAACCATACAACCTCAACAGATTTATAAATGATATCTTGAACTCATGGCCTTGTGCAGATTACTTGTGAACCACAACATTGATATTTTATTGATGGTGGATGGCATTTTGAGTTCATGACACGTTCAGATGCAATTGATTTGATACTGTAATATTAACTGCATACGAAGGGATTCTTGTGGTTGACTATTGAAACATTATTTTCATTTTGATCCATACTGACATTTATTATCTTAACAGAATACTTTATGAAATTAAGAGCTCTTTGTATAGACACCAAATTACTCTACTGAATAGGGAAATGTTTTGCAGGTGTCTTTTGGCAAGGTTGTGAAGTGTCCATATTGTATGATAGCCTTTGCTGTTGTCCAACCACAACATGGAATTCAGGTAAGGTGCATAAATTTATGAATGTATCCACCCACAAAGTTTGGATGCTCTTGTAATTTCTATCTTTGGCTTGAGAAGATTATGTGATATAATAAATTTTATGGTTTGTACTAATATGCTTAGGATATGGCCAATTTTTTGTTTTGTTTTTTTTGGACTGCTTGAAGAATTTATTTAAGAGTTGCTCCACATCTAAGTAGGATTCTTTTCTATGACTGTTTGTGGGAGCTATGTGGTTCTTGTTACTGCTCAAACTAGCAGGGGGTCCTAGAGGGGCACTTGCTAGGTCAAGAGCAACAATGAAGTTAAAGTCCACTGTCACCACAACGAAAACTTCCTACTCTTTACGGACTATCACCGATGGAAGGAGACCCGAAATATAGAGAATCACTTATAAAGGATAGATCAATTAAGATGTGTGTGAAGTGATCTCAGGCACCCTTTCTTAGGTGAGGCTCAAGAATGGAACTTGCTTGCTTCTTAAGCAATGTACAAAGCTCTCTAGGAGAAGGGGATGAGGTTTAAAGGCTAGGTTTAAGGAATGTGAATTGTAAAGGAGCTTCCTAAACCCTAAAATCCTTATTGAACTTGGCTTCCCAAGCAATGTTGCACGAAGCGGGGATGAAGCGGGGACGTTTTTTGGAAGCGGGGACGCGGAAGCGTCATTTTCCAAAAATTTAGGAAGCGAAGCATCTGCTATATATATATATATATTTATATTTTTTTGCATTTATACTCAAAACAAACATCCCAAATACCAAATTAGTTGTAGAAGACATGAAAACATGCATATTTTTGCATAAATCAAGATAGATATAACATCATTGTACATTAATGATTAATTATTCGAGCATCAACCATTTAGATGCATCAACCATCTAGAATCTAGATTCTTCTCCTCTTGTCTAGCCTTTGCCCCTACCTCGATTGTCTAGGGATATTAGTCAACATTGCCCAATTTTGATCAAACTACCTAATTCAAGACTTAAAATATGGTAGAAAAAGCTTAACATGCTTGATTGATGATTTTGACTTGATTGAAAGGTAATTTTTTGCTAAGGGCGTGCTGCGTGACAAAGGAGTTCAACAATTAACACCACCAACACTAGGGTACATATAGGGCTTGGTGCTCTTGATTAAATGCTAATCGCATACCTTCATACTTGATATAATCTAATGAAATGCCACAATCCCATTGATCCTGAATTCTTGAAAACTGTTAAGTCCTCTGAATTTTGAATAGGATATGAAATTCTATTTTCTCCATATGAAGTCCAATGAGGCTGGAACCACTCTCAAACATCCTGAGTCATTTCATGGGAATGTTAAAAATTTAAGTAAAAGGATGAAAATGAAAAATAAAGGAGAATGTCACTTTTACTTTAAGAATTTAACATTACCATGAGGGAGCATCTGCTATATTTATATTTTTTTTGCCTTCATTCCTCACCCTAACCCAAGGTGGACCCACCCCCAACAAGCAAACTCACCTAAAATTAAAAAACAAATTGAAAAAAAAACGATTTTCTAAACAACGCGAAGCTTTTCCGGAATCGTATGGAAGCGTACGGAAGCGCCACGCTTCCGATGCCCGAAGCGCTTCGGAGGCCTGGAAGCGGCGCTTCCATACCACGCTTCCGAATTTCCAGGAACCGGCAAAAAATTCGGAAGCGCGCTTCTGGCCAAGCTTCCTAGGCGCTTCCGTATGGGACGTGCTTCGGGGCTTGGAACCGGGGGGGCGCTTCGTGCAACATTGTTCCCAAGTGGTTTTTGAACAATTGACTTTTCAAAGGTATGGGACCACATAGGACCAAGTGGACCCAGGTTAGGTCAAGAGGAAGGAGTCTAGCAACCAACGATAGATTTGACCTAAACAAGGAGGAGAAGAGGCTGATCCAGACTGAGTGCAAAAGGGATTGCGCTAGGGTGACGCAGAGCCAGCGTAGAGGCAATTTGGATGACTCACTTGGAGCTGTAGTCAGAGGCTGGACTTGCCTGTGGGGTGAGGAAAATTCCTCACTAGATTTTTGGCTAGTACTTTCTTTGCAGGGTTGCCAGTGTTCGACATCCAGATTGTACTCAGATTATTTCACTGCTGCTTAATAATAAAAACCTTTAGTTGTTGCACCAATTTTTCCAAGTTGGTTTTTTCTAGGGACTTTTGTCCAAAAATAATTGTGTTATTTTATGTGTGTGCTAGCATTTCTTCCATCGTTTATTCTTCCGTAGTTTTAATTTGTGTAGATTGTAGTGTGATTTATTCAATATTTGCCCTAGCAAACAACAAATAAATTATTAAATTAAATTAACAATTAAGAGAATAGTTTGCAGTTGCTACAATAGGATTCCAGTTTGGAATTTTCACATGGTATCAGAGCGTAGTTGATCAGCCAGATAAGTCAGAGGCGAAGAGAGAAGGAATTTCGTTGCTCATTGTGGACAGCAGGCCGAAATTCCCAAGAGTAGCGTAGTCATTTTGCCAGGAGGCCGAATTACTTGTGGAGGTTCAATTTTTTTTGAGTGGGGCAGAAAAATTCGAACTTTCCAGATCGAGTGATTCCAAAGGTAGAGGGAGCAACTCAGATTTTTTCATTGAGCAGATATCTAGCTGAACGCTGAAGTTTTGCAGTAGTACGCTAGAGCAGAGCCAATGTCAAGTGGAAGGAAGAAGAGCACACACAGAGGGAAAATTTTCCTCAAGGAACTTCTAGTCTCAAGAAGTTCGATTTTTCCTTGCAGATCAACAGTCGTTGTGAACATATCTCCTCACTCCAAAAGGGAGTGCGAATAGCAGAGCAACAACTGAGTAGAAGGAAAGATGAGATTTTCGACATTTTGTTGAGATGGCCACTGCTGGGCTTCGTGATTAGGACAGGTTGGATGGGGTTTTCAACTACATCATTTGGAAGGGAAAGATGTCCTTCCTTTTAGATGAGTTTGGCTTGAAAACATATATTGATGCAGCGGTAGCAGTTCCCCAGGATGCAGATCAGCAGAAGGAGTACAGAAAGGAGATGGCACAGGGGAAAAGATTGATCCTAGATGGAGTCCGGGATCATGTTGTTTCACATATAGCTGACAAAGATACTGCTCTCGCAGAAGGGTGAAGGATGCAGAAGGGGGAAGGCATAGACCCCTTCCTTACTAGGATTCAGGAGGTCCGGGACCAGTTGTCAACAGTTGGGGCAGCGCCTCAACCAACAGAGCTTATGAGATTGACACTCAACGATGTCTCTGAGTACTGGCAGGTTTTTGTCCAAAGCATATTGGGCAGAGACAAGCTATCAGATTGGGATAGGATGTGGGCTGACTTGTAGCAGGAGGAATTGAGGCGAGCTCTTCTGAAGAGCTCCATCAGTGACAACAACAACGCACAAAAGTAAATGAAGGAGTAGCAGAATGTGGCCCTTGCATCAAAGGGTCCTAGTCAGGGAGAGGAGGAGTAGAGGAAGAAGAAGAAGGACCTGTCAAAGGTCAAGTTCTTCAGGTGTGGTGAACTTGGTCATTATCGTACCCAGCGTCGTCTCAGAAAGGAGGACAAAGAGGAGAAGCAGGACTAGGCTGCAAGACACACTGATATTAATAGGTTATTCTCTAGGTTGGGGGAAGAATTCACGATGTTCGTCGATACACCTCTAGGGGTGAGGTGGGGCGACTTGGTGTTAGAGCCCCAGAGAGCTACAAAGATTGGGTAGGATCCTTGGGGAGTCCACATCATGGATCAGTACCTTGCTATAGGGGCCCACGATTTTCAATAGCAGGATGGATCAGTGACAGTTGATGCAGTCAGATGCTAGAGTGAAAATTGCAGAGACTAGTAGTAGTCAGATGCTGGGGAGCGCAGTGCAGAGTTGGAAGTAGTGCAGAGTCAACAACAACGCAAATTCTTCAGTGACAGTGCATATACTAGCAACAGTTAGAGACTCAGGTGACACATGCATTATACTGATCACAGTTGATTCAATATTTTGGATGCTTTTCAGTTGTAGATGTTGTAGTTGTAGCAACAATAGATGACAGGGAGTTGCAGTGTTGGCAACAATACAACAGGGTCAACAATAACATAGATGTAGCGTATATTAGAGTTGCGCAGTGGTTGGTGGGCAATATGGCCAGACATCAACAACGTGACAGGAGATGATATAGAGACATGGTGCTGCTTTAGGGTGTGTAGTAGCACTAGAACACATTCTTCGCTAAGAGGGAGTGTTAGATTTTGTAGCATCGAATGTGTTCTAGCTTCGAAATTTTGTGGAGAGGCTAGAATACATGAGATCTCCAAAACCTAGAAATCGTTTCTGGAAATTCCGCTTAAAAGTATCTCAATTAGATTATTAACTGTTTTTAAAATATTTCCTAATTCTAAACTTAGGGAATATGGTTAATTAATCAATATTAATTGAGATAAGGCGAGAATCACCTAGAAACTCACATGGATCGATCTAGAGATGATCCTAGCCATCGATTATGTTTTAATCTTGGTCATTGATGCTCAAACAGAGGATTATAAGAGGAGATCGATGTGGTGATGGAGAATACACTTGAGAGGTTCGATTTTTCAACAGATCGATTTCCAGAGTAGCAGTAGTCAGTTGCTGGAGAGAGAGCTAGAGATCAAAGCAGTGAGAGAGGAGCAGAGACAGTGAAGTCGGAGGAAGACGTCTAGATCCGGTGAGTGCATTTGCAGAGAGGCAGAAGAGCCATAGAGCGGCTGACGCTGGGGCAGCGCAATAGCCTCTAGAGGCAGTTTCGATTTTGTTGGGGAAAGCCGAGTTTCAGTGCTAGAAGTTGGATAGAGGTTCTGGAGGCTAGGAGAGACATTTTCCCAGAGAGCAGCAAACTAGACAACTTCAGGAGATGTTGATTCAGATTGAGCGCAAAAGGGTTTGTGCTAGGGTGACGTAGAGCCAGCGCAGAGGCAGTTTGGACGACTCACTTGGAGCTGCAGTTAGAGGCCAGATTTGTCTATGGGGTGAGGAAAATTACTCACTAGATTTTTGCCAGTATTTTCTCTGCAGGATTGCTAGTATTAAGCAATCATTCAAGTGGATTATGAGATTAAGGTGCTTTAGAGAGTGAGTTTATGAGTGCAAAAAATAGAAACTCACAAGGGAAAATCAAAATGTTAGTGTCTTATGAAACAAATCAACTTGACCAATTTTCAATTTCTTTAGCAATCTAATTGACAATTTTAACCATTCTCTTAACAATATGCTAAATCATAGTCCAATTTAAGAAATCTTTGTATGCCTTATATGCTCAATGTTTGTAATAGCAGTAAGAAGAGATGCCAAATTGCTTTGCCAACAAAAATATAAACCATATGGAAGAGAGGCCAAGAGACAAATACCACTGTTAAGTAAGATCAACCTTTAGAAAAGTATGACAGTTATTAAACTTCCATAAACATTGAATGCCTTATAAATGCAGTGAATTGTTGAATTTCTTGGACTACTTGTGAATGTTTTTTAGGTCATTATCATGAGATTTTCACCACTATAACTATCAGATTTTTTAAGAAGGTATTTCAGATCACTGTAATCAGACTTCTATAAGTAGTACATCAGACCTACCAGAATCACAAGAAAAACTTAGAAAGTCAAGGCATAAGAAACGATCTATCACTTTGTGTTTATTGTGCAACAATTATAAGCTTGTGTGAATGAATTTGTAAGAGCTTCAAATCATGAACATACCATTGGGAATAACGTACCTGAGATCCGTAATGAGATAGAAATTGAGGAGGAAACAGAGTTAGAAAGCAAACCCCTTTGGCCCAAAGCCCTCTTTTGATACCTAGTCCAGTTTCCTTTTTGGTTAGGGCATCTCACTAAATACTTCTACGTGCAACCACCACTGTTAGGAAAAGAAAAGTACTGCAAAACAAAATATTAGACAAGAAAGATCAATGCTAATCAAGTGTATCACTGAGGAGAGGGATGAAAGAGGGTTAGAGAGCAATGCTATGGCCAAGAGGAAAGCTACAAGGATAGCGAAGGAAGAGAGGCCTATTAGGCCTTGCGATTCAGAAAATAGGTGCAACTAGGGCTTGCGACACACCAGGATGAGGTCCCTAGAGGCTTCAGCAAAGGGCAGAGGCCTTACTGGGATCACGGAGAGGCAAAGGAGGACCAAAAGTCTCACGGAAGGGCTACGAAGAGGGAAGAAAGGATTTTCAGTAGAAGAGGGGGGGGGCCAATAGGCCTATGGATGGGAAAGTAGACACACTTAGGCCTGCGGCTCTTGAGAAGGAATAGAAAAAGGGAGAAAGGACAATGGCTGAAGAGAAGAGGGTCCAGATGGCTCAGCGAAGGAAAGGACAGGCCCTTGGGGCTTGCGACTATACTTTGAAGGCCTAACAAAGCTAATGACCAACCTTGTTTCAAGCTTGGACCCCTGCAAAGACAACTTATTAACCCCATAATTAAAAGAAAATAAAAAAATTACCTCACTTTTTTTACCTCAAAGACCTGCGACTTTCTCTTTTGTGAATGTACATTGAGGTTAGAGGATGCTGGGAGGATAGATCTGGCCCTTTTAGACCTAGATCAATCTTTGAAATTTTTACAAACCCTTGCCAAATTCATTGGATGGCCTTGCTAGGGTGTGAAACCCTTAAGAGCTCTAACCCTTAAGCTGACTTTAAATTTATTTTGACCTTCTTTGATGGCTTGAAAGGATTACTTGTAAGATGGAAATAAAAAATACCCAAAGCCCCAATATATATATGTACAAAATTCAAAAATAAAATATTTTTGAGAAAATAAATTTTTAAATGATGAATAATGGCAATAGATCATATGTGTTTTGAAAGACAGCCTTAGCGAAGTAAGAAAATCAAATAAAATATTCGGAGCCCAAACAAGGTCGGCTCTTCTCTAAAGCCTGTGAACTTGGAACCCAAGGGCTGGTGTACCTGCAAACTCTATATATTTCTTCAAGCAAACTTGTTAGACATATGGCGAATCAAATTACCTAAGATAGACCCAAAATCTACCAATAGAATGTTCTTATCACCATCTAATGAATAAACAAGCTTATAAATTTTAAGCATGATATAGGAAAGCACATAACCAACACATACCCCAGTGATCGACAAAGAACACCATGAAAGAACACCATGAACTGAACCCCCAAGTCTTTTATTATGATATTTCAAACGTTTCCAGCAGATCAGTGGAACAACACCAGTGTTACAAAATTACATAGACTAGAGTCAAAGTTTTCATCATGACTTGAGAAGCAAATGGCTTCTAATTTATAGATAAATCTTCCAAGTGGAAAATAACAATTAGTTGGCTTGATTCCCATCAAAATAATCTTGATTGTCGATAAATATTTGATCATCTTTTAATCTCTGTCATCAGAAATTTTTTTTATTGAGGAATTTTCGAATTTCTCATAGAAACCTTTTTTTATTAATCCAAAAATTGATTTTTTGGATTAATTTCCTCAAAAATCTGACTTTGACTTAACCACCACGGTTCAAGGGCTTAATTTTTCTAAAAAAATCCATTTTTGCTTTGGTGGGGGACCTCCAAAAATTGACTTCTTTTTGACCCACGAATTTTTTGGTCATTTTACACTTGGAGAAATTAATTTCTCTAGAATTAATTTTTTGACTCTAAATTAATTGATTTTTTGGCTTAAGATTTTATTTAATTTTACCAGAAAAAGTGGGGATTAATTATTTTTTGACCTTCAAATACTTTACCCACGGTGTCTGATTGCGAGGGACCATGCACTAAAATAGTTTTTCATGAGATAATTACAAATTGAACCTTCAAAGGGGGAATACCCATTCGTTATAGACACTCAAAATAATTATCTAATTCACCGACACAATATGATCTAGTAGACCAAGTGATTTGTAATAAAATAATTTAGCTAAATAGCTTAAATTATTCCCAAACCACTTTTCCAAAGACTCAATATAACGCTAGGACTCACTTAAGACTTTGTCAATAAATTACATCCTAGCTTTGGGGTTTATGCTGTAGGGAAAAACTCTGCCGATTATCTGTGTTTAGAAACACACATAATTTGGTGAAACGAAAAACCTCTTAGGATGAAATTCGTCGCCAAAATCATAGGCTTACTTAGGTTGTTACATAACTAAACGGTCGTACTAACATCATTTACATTACAATTTGCACAAATTGAGTTTACAATCAAATAAGAACTAACTGGATGATGATTTTGAACTTCGAAAATTTTTGTACAGCTACTTCGTTGGACTTGTGACAAAATAGGTGCAACAAGCCCAACTAAGGTCGACTTTTCCCCATAGTGTATGAGCTTGAAGCCCAAGGGTTAGCGTACTTGTAAATCTCTATAATTTTCTCAAGATAAAATTGTTAGATCATATGGTAAATCAAATCACCTAAGATAGCTTGTACCAATAGAATGTTCTTGTCACTGACAAATGAAATAACAATTTGCAAAAAATTATTCAGCACAACATATAATAACACATAGCTAACACATACCACAGATCAACAGAAGAAGAACACCATGAACTGAACCCCAAAGTCTTTCTATTATGATAAAAAATGTTCCCAGCAGAGCAGTAACTCAATACCAATATTACAAATTTTTTTCTTATCCAGAGATCATCCTTCATATAGAAGCTAAATGACTTCTTTATATAGAAAAACCCCTCCAAGTGGAAAATAACAATTAGTTGGCTTGATCCTCGTCAAAATAATCTCAACCATTGAAAATAACTTGATTATCTTTTAATCTCCACCATCGAATTTTTTATTTTGAGGAAAAATTCAAATTCTTCTTAAAAACCACTTTTATTAATCCAAACATTAATATTTTGGATTAATTTCCTAAAAAAATTGACTTTGACTTAACCACCAAGGTCCAAGGGCTCAATTTCTTAAAATACTTATTTTTCCCTTGGTGGAGGACCTAAAAAATTCGACTTATTTTTGACCCACGAATTTTGATTATTTTCTACTTGGAGAGAAATTAATTTCTCGATACTTATATTTTGACTCATGATTAATTAATTTTTTGGCTTAGGATTTTTATTTAATTTAGCTAGAAAAATTAATTAATTAACTCTAGAGGGGATTAATAATTTTTTCCTCCCTCAAATGTTTTTTCAAATGTTTTTTCCATGGTGTCTGACTGCGAGGGACCATGCACTAAAATATTTTTACATCAAATAATTACAAATTCATGCCTTAGAAGGGGAAATACACATTTAGACTAGATCTTTGATAATTTACCCAATTCTGCAACACAATATGATCTAATATGAAACCAAGTGTGCTTGTAATAAAATAATTTAGCCATGGTGGCTGACTACGAGGGACCATGCACTAGAATTATTCCCAAACACACTTTTACAATAGACCCAATATAACACTAGGACTCACCTAAGACCTTGTTAATGACACGTCAACAAATTCCACCCTAGCTTTGGGGTTTAAGCTGGAAGAAAAACTCTACCGATTAGGTGTGTTTACAAACACACATAATTCGGGGAGGTTAAAAAACTTCCTAGGATGAAATCCTTTGCCAAAATTAGAGGTTTACGTAGGTGTTTCTACATAATTAAATGGTCATACGGGCATCATTTACAATAAAACTTGCTGAAATTGTGTTCACAATGATATAATCATGATGGCTGATGACTTTGATATTTGGAAAATTCTCTTGACTTCCTCGTTCATTGCTTTCTCAGAATGTTGACCAAATTGTGGATAACAGTTCCCAAGAATGAAATAGGCTCTCCATCCTCCATTAATCCTTTTCTCAACACTGTAGTTCCAATTAAGCTTGTGATGATGGTCAACTTCAAAGTACCTGTATCAATTAACTTCCTTTAAGTTGTTGTCCTATGCAAAATTAGGATAGGTGATTTTCTTGGATTTTATGCTCATAACTTTTGTTTAACTAGTATTCATTTACATACCAAAGCAAGAACAAAGATCTTTGAGGATTCTGAGTTGTTTGTCTTGATTAGAGGGGCTCCTCGCAAAAAGAACAATATCATCAGCATAAAGAAGGATGTTGGCCATTGTAGTGAAAGTAGTGCCAATGCAATGTGCTTCATCAAAACGTGCCTCTAAATTGTCAATATAAATGCAAAAATAGTAGGGGACAAAAGAGAACCCTTCCTTTTTTCCAAGGAAATAATTGCTCCTCACTCTCGCACACTTAAATTAAGAATGGAACTGTGGGTACTGTACCAGCTCTGCAGAGCTCTCCCCCTTCTTTCTTGGAATTTTTGGATAGAAGACAGAGAAACCATCATCTGCATAGGTGATTGGTAGCCCCAAAGGACCTATTGAAATTTGATCCCGACACCTTTGTTAACTTAGCACAAAAGCATATTCCAATTGAGCTAACCCATCCTTGCTTAACCCCTATATTACAATTAAATTCTTCTGAGTAAGCTTTATTTTTCTTGAACTTAGAATTTACTTTGTACAGCATTATTGCTGCAGCTCTCAACTCAAAAGGAACCTTTTGATCTTCTAATCTCATCCATAGATTATTTCTAGGCACTGTATCAAAAGCATTCCTAAAGAATGAAGCAACAAAGAAGATTGATTTTATTATGTCGAAATTTCCTTATAATAATTGTAAGAGTAATTGAGTGGTTCACAGTAAAATGATGGCTTCTAAAAGTAGCTTGGCTGCCTTCTTTTTTTCAGACTTTCTAGCCATAAGTTACTCTTTTCCAAAATAATCCCACACGAACTTGCATAAATGACAGACAAACCTTGAAAAACAATTCTCTGGCTTGCTTGCTATGAATTCTACTGAATTATTCCATTTCCAAATTATTGTTTAATGTACCATAAGCTCATTATGATGGTTTAACCGGCTATTATTAACATTAACACAGTGGCCACATCCTCATGTCACTGAGAATAATAATAATATAAATGGTCACACAAATGTTTGCATGCTCACAAATGTTGAAGCTTTCTGATTGCTCCTAATATGCATCAATGCCTTTTTTTCATATTTTCTATATAGCAGTATCGTTGTGTGATTTTGGCCACTTGTTTCTCTCTTGGCTGAGAAATGAGATACACTTGTTGAGAATTTGAAAGATGTGTAATGCTTTTATGGCATGCCGCATGAACAGTTAGTAGTAAGCAAATGATTAATTATTAACTAGGTTCCTTGAATTCTAGGCTTGGGTGCTGTTTGTGGTCCCCATGATTTGTTGTTTCAGCAGTGGCATATCTTGGTACTTAAGTTGTTCTTTACCAGGTTGTTGCCTGTTCAAAGTGCCGTTACCAATATGAGCTTATGTCTGGTGAAATTGTCAACATAGAGTCAGAATCAATCAGGTAAATCTAACATCTTATATATTCTGTTAATTTATTTTCTGTTTAAATTTTCATTTATTCAACTGAGACACATGTGCTTGCAAAATCGGTTCATTATCACTATTTTTGTTGTTGTGAGATATAACCAACCAGTTTCATAATATGATGCTCAATCAATTTCTTTAACTGAAATTTAATGCCTTTATGAAACAAAATATACAACATATTAGGATTGTTCTCTAACATGTCTTGCACAGCATAGAGTGTGCCACTATCTGAGAAGTTTTTCATTCTGATGAACAGCTTAATTTTGGTATAAATTTCCTATATATCACTAAACAAAATGTAACCTAACTCTGCAAAGGTTTCCATACCGTCAACATTATTTCTTCTTGATTTACACTCCAATATATGCCTGTTCTTCCAATAGTATTTTACTTGTTTTAACAAGTCCAAACTGACTTGAACATCAAGCCAAACTATAACTGTTGTATTGAACTTGAAAGATGAAACTAAGTGGGGTTTTATTTATTTGCAGGGGAACATGAATATCAGATCCATCTAATCAATGGCATTGTCTTTTACAAACTAAATTGTTTTAATATTGGTTACAATTAATAGTATATGAACCGATTCAACCTAAATATTTTATACAGGATGGGAAAAGTCTCTGCGATCAAATTTCTTTTAGCTAAGTGTGTTACGGATCAGTTTCCCTGTCAGCTTCAGTTAAGTGTGTTACGGATCAGTTTCCCTGTTGGCTTTTGTTAAGTGTGTTACGGATCAGTTTCCCTGTTGGCTTCAGTTAAATGTGTTACGGATCAGTTTCCCTATCACTTATACATCTTTAAGCTCCACAAAATGATATTCTCCTAACTAAGATTTGTAATGATACACTGGGTTCAAGAAATACCCAATTGTATGTATGGGCCCTAGGGTGATGGAGTTGTTGTTCCATCTTTTATCAATGATCTCTCAGATAGGCCCATTCTTAGCTACTCTATCCTTGTAGGATTTCCGTATAACTTTTCAACTGATCCAAATAGATGTAACCCATGGCTAATTTTGTAACCTATGGCCAATTTTTCTCCATCCTTCAACTGCAACACCTTAACGAGGGGCTTGCCAATTTTCACAACCTTTGCTGTATTTTTCCAAAAAATGTTTTCAAAAACTTTCTTTTGGTGTCTTTTCCATATTCTTTGTGAGTCCACTGAGATCTACTCTGTTCATCACTTGAAAACATTTTTGTCAAGTTCTGTGCGTGGGAAAGGAGAGATTTCAATGTGGGGAAGTAAGGTGCAAATCTCATGATGGCAGGCCTAACAAGGTCCTTTCCCTTTATGTTTTTCCTCATTAGGTTCAATACCCATGAGTGGTTGTAGATGTATTTGGCGATGCACTTGGCATGCTAGCAGTGTTCTTGATTTGATCCTGTTTGCTTATATTTTCAAGCATGAATTCTATGCAATGTGCAACACATGGGGTCCAAAATATGGTCTATTGAAGTTTGTAGCTTAGGCAAGTACTTCTTCACAGGCCTTGTGCCTAGGCGTGTGAGAGTCGCCCACATCTCCTTAGAACACTCGCTCTAGGTTGAGCACATTTCTAATGTAACTTAACTTAAGTCTAACTTAGGAAAAAACACATATTAATATGTTGGCTTATTGAGCTAATAAAACTTAGGAAAAGTAAAGTAATTTACTTTAGTAAGTTTTAATATTAGTCATCGATTTGAAGTGAGGCGAGAACTAATTTTGGCTCTTAATCACTTTAAGATTAGGGTTGGGGTTAGGGTTAGGGTTAGGTTTTTGGCTCAATATAAAGTTATAAAAGCAAGGCTAGGGAGAGGGAGAAGACACAACAACAACACAAGATTAAGAGTAGTATCTCAGTGAGCATGTGCTGGGTCCAAGGTAGTGTAGAGAGGTTGGAGATATAGATTTGCAAGAGAGAGCATATTTGTTAGATCAAATCCAGAATATTGTAATTTGTATTTTCTCAATTGGGCCATTATCTCAGGACGAGAGCCCAAGTAAGTTTTGAGTTTTATTAATGATGGATTGATTTGTTAGGCATAAATATGGTTGTGGTTCATGTGATTCAGTTCATTATCTGCTTTTGCTAAATATTTTTGTTAGGAACCTAGCTGTGTATTTATTCAATAATTCATTGCTTGGAATTAACTATTGTTGTTTTTCCAGTGCAATCCAGACTAGTATGATTTTGCAAATCCGGTAATTACTTCCGATGATATAGTAAACGTCTTTAGAGCATACAATTTGACTTTTAGAGCATTTCAATCATCAAGTAGCTACGCATGAAAAAATACAACCATTAACAATACAGAGCAGAGGAGATCACAGTAAATCAAAGAGACAAGAGACACCAAAAATTAGGCTACCGGCTAGGGAAAAACCCACAAGGGGAAAACCCAACCAATCTTGCCTTATGAGAGAGTTCAATTCATCATTTTGTACATCACTCATAATAGCATGTCATTCACAATGATCTTCAAGAAAACATGAAAACAAGATTGACCATCATGACAGTTCAAGTCAACTCTCCAATTTTGTCCACAGGACTTCCTTTCAATTTTATCCATAAGAGTGTGAAAATTCTTTAAACCCAAGAATTGCTACTGCAACACTAATGATATTTCTCCTACTTGTTAGATTTACATAAACGAGTTATTTGTAGTTTCCTACGACAAACATCGAAATAGATACACTGCAGCCTACACCAATTAAATTGTATGCCGAAACATGACACTGAACAATAGAGAAAGATACAACACAAATGACACAGTTGTTTTTGGACAAACGTCCCCAGAAAAACCCAATGTGGGAAAACCGGTGCAACAAATCTGAGGGTTTTTATTATTAAGCTAAAGTATTTCTGAATACAACTACTGAATGCCCTCCCGACAATCCAGTTATAGAGAGAATCACTTAGTAGAAGAAATTGGTGAGATTACCGCACTCTACAGTGCAAGTCCCAACTGATCCGGCAATTGAACCACGAGTTCCCCGGCTACTTCTGTGCTGCCCCTCCATGGGCTCTGTGTCAGCTCAACTGGGAATCGATTTGCCCTCAGAATCCTTTTCCATCACTTTCGGCTCTGAAACCTCAGCTTCCCAGCAATTCTCGGACTTCTGCGTGGAGGCCTCTGCTCTGCTCTGCGTGGGGCCTGCATGAGCCCTTCCTGGCTCTGCGTCCACCCTTTTTGGCCTTTGCATTGCCTCCTCTATGTGTCTCTCTGCCTCTTTGTTGAGTATTCTTGGCACCGGAGAAAATACTCTAGCCAAAACTCCCTCTGCCCCTCTCTGCGTGCATGATCACTACGAAATCACTGCGCTGTCTCTAGCTTCAACAATTTGATCTGACTGATCAACTCTCTGTGTGTATTTTCCAAATGACCCTCAGGCCTCCTTAAATAATCTCCTCGTTGACATTTGACGATCCAGATTAGAAGCTAATCAATGGCTAAGATCATTTCTGCTTGATCCTCATCTTCTTCTAGAAGTTACACCCATAGTTAGATTAATATCCATTAATTAGTTTATTTTCCTAAGTTTAGACCTAGGGTTCCATTAAAAATAATTAATTATTTTAATAAAACTGTCTTTGGGTGGAATTTCCCAAAACACTTTCTGGGTTCTTTGGAATACATGTGCCCAAGCCTCCTTGCAAGATTTGAGACTTAGAGCACATCCGATGCTACCAGAAATCAACACTCCCTCTTAGCGAGGAATGTGCTCTAGCAATGCACCCTGCTGGAGCATTACCCTGTTTTGTAACATCTCCTTCTGCGTTGTTGATGTCTGACATCCTGTCCACCAACACTTGCGCAGATGCTGTATCTGTACTGCTACTAACCCTGCCACTGTTAACACTGCATTTGTACTGCAACTCCCTTAGAATTTCTACATCTGTGCTGTTGCTGGCACTGGCACTGCCACTGCCAACTGCTAATGCACCGCAAACTGTTGCTGCTACTGCATCAACAACGGAAAAACATCCCAAATTATTGAACAAGTGTTCAACGTAGATGCATTTCGCTGCTGGAGTCTGACTGCTGCTAGTCTTTGTGCTTACCCTCTGAATCCTCTGCGTTGCTGCTGACCTCTGCTCTGTGCCAATTGCACTGCTATAAACTCTGCTCTGCGTTGCTCAGTCTCTGGCGCTCCTAGCCACTATAACTGTCACTCCTGCACTCTGCACCAACTGACACGTAGCCCATCCTGCTACCACTGATTTGGGCTCCTATAGCAAGGTATTGATCCAAGTGGTGGGCGCCTCAAGAATCCTGCCCATCTGTAGCTCTTTCGAACTACAACTCCAAATCAACCCACCGCCCTCCTGGAGGTATCCTGGCTGTCATGGCGAACTCCTCCTCCTCGATCTTTGCGGGTGTAGCCTTTAGATCATGCTTCTCATCCTTGTCCTTCTTCCTGAGAGGACACTGTGTTGCGTAGTGATCCATCTCACCACACTTGAAGCACTTTATCTTCGACACGTCATTCTTTCGCCTCTGCTGCACTTGCTGTCCCTTCGATTCAAGGGTTGCATTCTCATTCTCCTCTTTGGGCTTCGATCCACTGTTGCTTCTCCTGTCAAGTTTACACTTGACCAAGTCTCTCCTCAGCTCCTCTTGCTTGAGAGCTGCCCACATCTCATCCCAATTCGGCAATGTCATCCTACCCAGGATACTCTGGACAAAGACTTGCCACTCATCTGAGACATAATTGAGGGCTAGTTTAACCAACTCGAAATCTTGAGATGTAGACCCCACAACTGATAACTCATCTTGGGTCTTCTGAAGCTTTGTGAGGAATAGATCTACGTGCTCCCCCTTCTGCATCTGTGCAAATCTTAGTTTCTGCTCTAAGTACCTCTTCCGCTGCTCGGAAGATCCCTGATATTGCGTAACCAACGCATCTCACATCTCCTTAGCAGTCCCTCCGCTAGTGATGTGATAGACTACATGATCTTTCACCACATCGAGGATCATTTTCTTTGCCTTAGCTATTTCTGCTCGGTAATTCTTCAGTGGAACCTGATCTGCAGGCACAACCACCACGTTGTCGACATATGTCTTGAGAGCATGCTCATCTGGAAGGAATGATATCCTTGCCTACCAGATGGCATAGTTGGGTGCCCCATCCAACCTGTCCTGATCTCTCAGCCCACTGTTTGTCATCTCTGCCACGAAAATGTCGAACTGCTCCTCTCTGCTCTTATTGCTGTTGCCCAGCCAATAAGAAAACAGACTTCTTGGTGGGAAGTCTACTGAGGAAAAAATTCCCTCACTGTGCTTCTCTTCTCTCTTTTGATGTTTTTCTGCCGGGCAAAATGGCCTGCAGAAAAACTGCATCCCACCAACTCTTCCTCACGTTGAGGCTCAGCGCTGCTCCCTCTGCCATGACAAAATTTTGATCTAGAAGCCCTTCCTCTCCGTCGACTCACTCAGAGAGACTGCCTCGAAAATTATGCCCTCCCGGCTAGGATTGCGCAAACCCCTCTGGGGATTCTAATTGCTGCCTCCTGTAGCTTTTTCAACCACCTTTTCTGCTCAATGTTGAGTTTTCTGGCACTGTTCTTCTTGTCTCACCTGCACTGCTCTGATACCATGAAAATTCCTTAAACCCGGGAATTCCTACTGCAGCACTGATGATATTTCTCCTATTTGTTAGATTTACATAAACAAGCTATTTGCAGTTTCCTACGACAAACATCGAAATACAAACACTGCAGCCTACACCAATTAAATTATATGCCGAAACAAGACATTGAACAATAGAGAAAGATACAACACAAATGACACAGTTGTTTTTGGAAAAATGCCTCCGGAAAACCCAATGCGGGAAAACCAGTGCAGCAGATCTGAGGGTTTTTATTATTAAGCTGAAGTATTTCTGAATACAACTACTAGATGCCCTCCCGACAATCCAGTTACAGAGAAGATCACTTAGCAGAAGAAACTGATGAGATTACCTCACTCTACACTGCAAGTCCCAGTTGATCTGGTAGCTGAACCATGAGTTCCTCGGCTAATTCTGCGCTGCCCCTGCGTGGGCCCTACATCAACCTCTAAAGCCTCGCGTCAGCTCAACTGGGAATCAATTTGCCCTCAGAAGCCTTTTCTAGCCCTGTCGGCTCAGAAATGTCAACTTCCCAATAATTCTCGGACTTCTGCGTGGAGGCCTTTGCGCTGCTCTGCGTGGGGCCTGCGTGAGCCCTTCCTGGCTTTGCGTCACCCTCTCTGGCCTTGTGCTGCCTCCTCTGTGTGTCTCTTTGCTGCGTATTCTTGGCTCCGGAGAAGATCCTCCAACCAAAACTCCCTCTACCCCTCTCTGTGTGCGTGATCACTACGAAATCACTGCGCTACCTCTAGCTTCAGCGATTTTATCTAACTGATCAACTCTCTGTGTGTATTTTCCAAATGACCCTCAAGCCTCCTTAAATAATCTCATCGTTGACATTCAACGACCCAGATTAGAAGCTAATCAATAGCTAAGATCATTTCTGCTTGATCCTCATCTTCTTCTAGAAGTTACACCTACAGTTAGATTAATATCCATTAATTATTTTTTTTCCTAAGTTTAGACTTACGGTTGCATTAAAAATAATTAATTATTTTAATAAAACTGTTTCCGGGTGGAATTTCCCAAAACTCTTTCTGGGTTCTTTGGAATACATGTGCCCAAGCCTCCCTACACAATTTGAGACTTAGAGCACATCCGATGCTACTAGAAATCAACAAAGAGGTATGCAACTAGGTCTTCGCATAGTCTCCAAGAGGTCTGAACATCGACCTCATTTTTAGCTTCAGATTATCACAGTAGAAGGTACCATAAACCTTTATATTATCCACAAAGAGTAGCTTTAGTCCTTCACATGAACAAGAGCTACAAAGCTTTGCATAAGTGCCACATAAGAAGTGTCACAGACCGTTCGCATGAGCCACAGAGCAACTGGCATATCATAGAAGAATAATTTCATAGAGGAACTCACATGTAATAAATAATGGTGCCACAAAAGCTCACATGCCATAAAAGAATAATGCCATAGAAGTTTGCTTGAACCATAGAAAACAATACCATAGATGAAGTTCGCATGAACAGAGAATAATTCCACAGAACTTTGTCGCATACTTCAGAGAACAGTGCCACAGGTCCACAAGGTTTCACAGTGGATAATGAGCCTCAAATTTGCACAAAACAGAGACATAAGAGATGATCTGAATCTGCCTAAAAATGTGAGCGAATAGGCTCACTATATACTTATTTGTCCATGCGAAAATATGTGTCTTTTGGGCAGGTCGACATGATCTAGGAGGGGTCGAATTGGTCAACACGTAAATTCATAATTTCTTCTTGGTTTTGCCAATGAAAATACCAACTGAAGCTACCAAAATTTTAACAAATATCGGGTGCTGAGTTCTAGACAATCTAACATGGTATAAGAGTTGAAACTTTGAATCACTCTCAGAATCACAAGTGTCAGGGTTCGTATCGGGTTGCTGAAGCCAAGTTCGGCTCTGATCGTACAAACCAATTTTTTTAAGGGTCGAAGTAAATTGGTCAGCCAAGAGGAATTTTCTTTTTCAGGCTGATTTTTTTTTTACTTGGCACAATTTCAAAAAAAAAAGAGGTGAATTGTTGGGGGGGGGGGGACGACAGGTCTTACAACCCACCCAATAGCTGGAGAAATCAATAGCTGCTAGACTGGCCACCCTGTAGGGGTTGTCGAGGCCACACCAGAGTGTTGAGATCATGCATAGAGAGTGTTGTCAGCAAATGCCAAAAACCTCTCTCTTTGAGAGGAAAACCCAAATGAAATTCTTCTTATAGATCTTCAATTGACGAACACCAAGACCATGACACAGACCCTTGACACTAGAGTCCTCCCAAGACCAAGTCACTAGTGTCCTCTCCAACACCGCTCTTCCTGTTCCCGTTCTTGGCTTCCTTGAGAATCTCGGTCTCTTCTTGTAGGTATGCAACCCTACAACAAAAATCCTAGATTTCTTTCGCTTCCTTGAATAGCCTCTTTAAGGGAGAAACTTATTGCACTTCTACTCGGCTCCTTCTAGCGAGGTCTTCTACCCAAACAAGATCACCTCAATGTAGCTGCAAACCTTCGACCTTCTCTTGATACCTTCGGATCTGTGAAAATTCCTACTCCAAGGAACCCCTCCTGCAGCAACTCTGAATCTACTTCACCTACTTGAATTTTATATACATTATCAAGTTGTTCTCTGAATACTAAAGCAAATTACTTCTGCAGCCTACACTACTTTTATATTTGATTACATGAAACAGAAAACTGAGCAAAGAACAAGATACATAGGACACAGTTATTTTTGGACAAAATAGTCCTCGGAGAAATCCAATGCGGGAAAACCGGTGTAGCAGCTCTACTGGTTTTCTATTATTAAGCAGTGATTTTGAATACAATTGCTGGTTGCCCTCCCGACAAACCAGTGACAGAGAAAATATAATGGCGAAAAACTGAGTGAGTTTTACCTTACTTCACCTGGCAGACTTTGGCTAATCCGGCAACAGAATTGGCTAACCCCAACTATCTCTGCACTGGCCCTGTGTAGGCCTTGCATCAGCCTTACAGGCTCTGCGTCATCTTTTGCGCTGTCTCTTCTGCCTTCTGCGTCAACCTTCCCAGTTATTCCAACAGTTCCCCGACAGTTTCGACTTTATACGTGAGGATATCTTCTACTTTTGCGCTAGCCCTTTTGGCTATGCGTCAGGCCTGCATGGGCTCAAATTGGCCCAACGTCAGTCCTCTTAGTTGCTGCGCTGCCTCCAGTAGCTTCTCTCTGCCTCTTTGTCAGTACTCCCGAACTATCCCTGCCCCTCTGCTGCAACTCATCACTCAGTTCGAATTCTTAGCTTCCTAGCCCTAGAAATCGAAGTCTAGATTAATTTGTTCTCTCCGTGTGTGTTTCTAAATGAACCCCAAGCCTCCTTCTTATACTTTTCTTGTTGAGAATTCAATGGCCGAGATTAAGTTTTTAATCAACGACTAAGATTAAAACATGACTTGATCTGCCTTCTAGATCATTCTCACCCATATTTTGATTAATACGCATTAATATTTTAATTTTCTTAAGTTTAGACTTAGGAACCCCATTAAAAATATTAATTATTTTAATAAAATACAATCCGGGTGAATTTTATCAAACGGTTTCTGGGTCTTTTGAACTCATGTGCCTTAGCCTCTTCACCAATTTTCATGGTTAGAGCACATCCGATGCTACTAAAAACTAACACTCCCTCTTTGCGAGGAAAGTGCTCTAGCAACAATGTCCAACTGTACGCTTCTTTGTATCTGAAGCGCCTCCTTTCCACACTGTTGTTGCCACCAACACTGTGCTGCTGCTACAACTGTACTGCTACCCATGACACTGCCATTGCCACTTCCACTGCAACTGCTGCATTTGTAATACAACTTCCTCTCAAATGCTGCATCTGCTATGCTGCTAGCACTGCCACTGCTAACTCTGCATTCGTACAACAACTCAGTTGCTGAGAGAAGCAACTGAAAAACATCCAAAATCAACTGAACTTAACTGTGTTCAGCATAATACCATGAATCTTGGAATCTGACTGCTCTCATCTCTGACACTCTGAATCTTCTGCGCTGTTGCTGACTTTTGCACTGTGCCAACCTTGCTCTGTGCTAATCAGTCTCTAGTCTCGAGTTACTGCATCTGTCTCTCCAAACAATCCACTGCATCATCTGACACTAAGTCCATCTTGCTACTATTGAATCTCGGGCTCCCGTAGCAAGGAATTGATCCAAGAGGTGGACTCCTCAAGGATTCTGCCCACATGTAGTCCTCCTGACTACAGCGCAATATTGCCCCATTTCCCTCCTGGAGATGTATGGACACTCATGGCAAACTTATCTTCGTCAATATTTGATGGAGCAACCTTAGGATCATGTTTCTCATCCTTATCCTTTTGCTTCAAAGGACACTAGGATGCAAAGTGGCCCATCTCGCCACATCTGAAACATTTCACCTTCAAAATGTCCTTCTTCCGCTTCTGCTTTTGCTGTCCCTTTGATGCTAGAGCCTCGTTCTCCTCCCCTTCCTTGGTCTTCGTGCCACTCCCATTGCTGCCATTGAGGTTGACCTTGACTAAGCCCCTCCGTAATTCCTCCTGTTGAAGGGCTGCCCACATCTCCTCCCATGAAGGTAGTCTTTCCCTGCCCAATATACTTTGGACGAAGACTTGCCATTCATCCGAGACTCCATTTAGGGCTGTCCTCACCATCACGGTAGACTGAGGAGTAGACCCCACTGCAGCAAGCTGGTCTCTGGTGTCTTGAAGACGTTGAAGATAGGAGTTAACTCCTTCTCCCTTCTGCATCAATGTCTGCTGCAACTTCTGTTCTAGGTACATCTTCCGCTGTTCGGAAGAGCCTTCATACAATGAAGACAAAGCTTCCCACATCTCTCGGGCTGTATCCTTGCCTTGCAAGTGTGAGACCACATGATCTCGAACTCCATCGAGTATGAACCTCTTCGCCTTCCCCTGCTCGGCCTTGTACTTCTTCTTCTGATCATTGTCAGCAGGAACAACCACAACACTCTTGACGTAGGCTTCGAGATCGTATTCTTCCAGAACAGCTAAGATTATGGTCTTCCATATGACATAGTTGGAAACTCCTTCCAACCTGTTCTGATCTCTGAGCCCATGCGATGCCATCTCACCCAACTGTCGAACTGACTCCTGTAGTCACTGCGCAGCACTGCTCAGCTTGTTGGAAATACTGAGAGGGGGATGAATCAATATTTCTTTTCAATTGTTACTTTTACCAGTTAGATCATTTATATTTAGAACACAAAATGAACAATAAGAATAAATGCTTTTATTAATTTCTTTTTCACAATAAATCAAGTACAATGTATATAGGGCTATATATAGGGCTCCAACCCTAGATGAAGACACCGATCTTCAATCTCCCAGGCTCCAACCTGTTGCCAAGCACCAACTTGGACTTTTGTGAGGCTCCGACCTCTAGGGCACCGACCCTATCTTCTCAAGGCACCGACCTTGCATTTAGAGGCTCCAACCCCTAGGGCACCAACCCTTCTCTGGTACAGACTCCGATCTGGTTTCTTGAGGACTCTGATCCTCTAGGGCTCCAACCCTATCTTATCCAAGGCACCAACCTTGAGTTTAGGAGCACCAACTCCAAGGACACCAATCTTATATTTGCCAAGCACCAACTTGGACTTTCCAAGGCACCAACCCCAAGGGCTCCAACCCTATAGCTTCACTTTGTCAAGGTATGTTTGGTTGTACTTCACAGCTCCCAAGGTCTTCTTCACCGAGCCCTGTCAATCTTCAGCTTCACTGTAGTCTTCACGCTACATCATCAATGACTACCTTAACTTAGAAGGTGTCATCATTGTTCTTCATGATACCTAATCAAATTCTCCAAGTCACCTCATGATGGTTCAACGCATCATGATCTCCAATGATATCTCCAAGAGCTTCAAGGTGTCTTCAATAGGCAGCCCAAGTTCTGCACCTGCTCTAAGCCTCTTCAAGGGCTTCTTCAAGAACTCTCCAAGGGAGTCTTCACAATGCTTCAAGATATTTCTCCACAAGCTCTTCAATAGGTGCTCCAAGATGTCTACAATAACTGCTCCAATGGACTAATACAATTAGTCTCTAAATGCACCAGATGTTCTTCAAGGCTACTTTCACGAGTACTTTAAATATGTTCAAACCCAAAGCCCAATCAAGAGATGCACAATGTATAGTTCCAAATTGATATAGTGATTGTTCCTAGATGAGGTCTTGTTGCACAATAGGTTTACTTCAATCAAGACCCAAATTCTGCTTCCCAACAGTCCTAGTGTTTGACTGTTCAAGGCTCCAACACTTCACTGTGAAAATATGTTCCAGGTCACTTAATGCTTCACTGTCCAATATCTTTTTCACTTCACTGTTTAATACTTCATGTCTTCATTTCATCACTGATTAAGCCTTCAAATGCTTCACTGTCCAAGCCACCAATTGCTTCACTGTCCAAATCTTTAAGCTTGCTGGAGCCAAGTTATTGTAGCCCTTCCACAGTTCACCGAGTCTTTGATTGTGATCACAGGTGACTAGTATTACACAGGTCGGAGGTCTTGTTGTTTTACTGGTCCACGCTTTCAACCAAAGCTGAGGTGTAGTCTCTTTTTCAACTGAGCTGTATGGTGACTGTCCTTGTCACAGGTTAACCACAGGTTGCTTGTCTGAGCTGTTATAGGTCGCTGTACAATGTAGTCTGAGCTTTTAAGAGCTTCTCCAATTATTCTGTGACTACAGGTCCGAGCCTCTCACTGGGCTGCCATTCGAATTACTGTTCTGAGATAACACAGGTCCAAGGAGTAAGTATTCTAAGCTGTAGTGATGACAGATTTAACCCAGTCACAAGAAATTAGCCCAAACAGAAATATTCGCTGTCCTTATCTTCAAGAATACTCCTCGCTGTCCTCTGCTGTCCTCCTTACTGTTTCCCACCGAATTATGATCATCAGACTGAAAAAATGATGGCTAAAGAATGAGCTCGAATCCCTAATAAATAGAGGATTTCGCACAGCAAAATGAAAAGACATGTCCCTAAAGGTAGGTCAACTTGGGTAGGTTAGCACAGGTCAGCTTACTGTCATTAATACATTTCTTAACTTCAAAAATCCATTTCTCCCAAACCGCTTGGAGTTTCAGGCCAAGTAATAGCTTGTTGGAAAGGAAAAATTATGCTCTTCAAGATGGTGTAGGTGTCATAAAGGAATTTTGCCTCTAAGGTAGCAAAAAATATTTTTTAATGCGCAGAAATGGAGGTAGGGCAGAATGCCTTTGAGTGTTGGGCTTCTTCATGGTTTGATTTCTTCATTGATTGTCTTCATAATCATGTACTTGCCTTCTTCAACATAGAGTCACCATCATCATGTCCTTGATTGCCTTCTTCATCTCCTTATATTCTTCAACATAGGGTCACCATCATTATGTAGTCTTCATTATTAGAATCACCGGAGGTAAGGACATCAAACTTTACATCATTGGAGGTTTGTCATCAAATTATCAAGTGTGGTCCACATAAGTCATCATGTAGTCTTTTATCATAGACATGTCATCATAGTCCAGTCATCCAATGCAAGTCTTGTAGACCTTCATCAAGTACAGTGATATGGTAGTCTTTCATTATGATCATCAAGATACATGATTGACACTTCATTTGTGTCTTGACAATTTCAAGAGTTATGACATCATTTGGTATCGCAAGAATATTTGTCATCCTAACCAATACCATATTGACATCAATGACAACCTAGATTAACACAGCTGCCCAGCAAGTTAGAAATTTGAACTTTTTGGCAAAAAGTTCTCCGATGAGAAAATTCCCTTCTATGTGTCTTCGTTCTTTTTCTATGAATTTCTGCCCCGGCAGAAACTGCGTCTTTCAAGCACTGCAATGAGGCTCTGCGTCACTCTCTCTGCCTCTGCAAACTCACAAGTTGGAAATCGTACCTCTCTGTCGACTCTCTCAGAGAGAGATTTCCTCGGAATCTCTGCTTCCCGACAAGGACTGAGCAATCCCTTCAAGGGGATTCGAATTGCTGTCAAATGCAGCTATTGGCCTCTCTGCTCAGCGCTGGATTTGCTCTTCCTGTTTCAAAATCAATGCTCTGATACCATGTGACAATTCCTACTCCAAGGAACCTTTATTGCAGCAAATTTGAATCTACTTCACCTACTTGATTTTAATATACATTATTGTTAAATTATGGTATGCTCTATGCTTAGAGCAGTTTACTTATTTTTCTTCTTATTACCCACAGATTAGCAATCACATATACATAAAATAAAGTGCAGATAGAACATTAAATGATCGACAGAAAACAAGCCAAGACAAGAGACACAAGATGTGGCGGCTACCCAGGGAAAAACTCCAATGCAGGGAAACCCTTTGATCAAATCTTCTTTTATCTTCAATAGTTCAGCAAAGAGAAATAGTACAAAATCAGAATTTTGTAATTTTATATCAGCAGCTGCAAACCCTAGATCAACAAAGTCAAACTTGGTCAAACAAGTGGAAATTACCTCCAATATGTTTGGTCAATTTCTGGTCAGCTAACCTTCGAACAACTTGAAGAAACAACCCTTGAACAACGTTGAAAACACAGTCAAACTGCAGTTGACTGAAGTCAACTTGCTGCCCCAAACTAGGACAGTCAACACCAATCAAACCAAAGGTTAGATCGCCTCGGTTTTCGTGCTAAAATCTGCGGCCTGCCTAGGAGAGGCAGCCACCGCAAATCCGCACTCCTAGATGGTCAACGCTGGTCAAAGAGATGACCTGCAACCCTTGCGTCCTTCTTCCTGCATCTGCCTTGCCCTACTGCGTCTTCTTTTCCAGCCACACGTGTGAGAGAGAGAGAGGCTCCTTTGATGCGTAGGAGAGAAAGAAGATGAGTGATTGAATGAGTTACAAATGAGTCAACCTCTCTTCTATTTATATGAAACGTTGGGCATGTGTGCCACACACTTCGCTGCTGGCCGACCTTGACAATTTGTCAAGTAATTAGAAATAAATTCATATCTCCATAAATACTTGTCGGAATCGGATGATCTTTAGATCAATCCTACACCTCTCGATGAGAGGAATCTAGGAAAAATATCAGCAGCCACAAATAAGGTGACCCACATGGAGTTTGGCCCTAGTTGCCAATTTTAACACTCCTCTGCAATCCGTTTGACCGTCGCTACTATCCATCCATCAAATGCACTGCCCTGCACAGCTTGACCCTTGCCCTGCTCGAACTATGAAGAGGAAGAAATGATCGAGGATGTATCATACCATCCTCCATTGACTCGAAGTTAGTCTTAGAGTGTGTACCACTTTTACTGATCCCAGATCAGTATCATTGATCCCATATCAATGGAGGTCATCCTAGCATAGCGAGTACAGTAGATACAACAATGCGTCCATCGATAGTACTACTATGGTCCCTAACCTCATTTCCCTGCTCATTGATCAGATGAGAGGTACTTCCCGTGAGTCCCAAACTGCATGGGTAGGATGCCTCGACAGGAGAACTAATCATCTTGTCCACAGGAGAACGAATCATCCTGTCCAATGGATGCTATGGAGAACTAATCATCCTGGCCCACATGAGAACTAATCATCTTGTTCCATAGTCGCCACGGAGAACAAATCGTCCTGGCCCACAGGAGAACTAATCATCCTGTTCAACAGTCGCCACGGGGTGTCACAGGGGAAGGTTGAACCTTTTACCCTGTACATAGTGCACCACCAGGGGATGGTGAGTCGTCCTGTGGGTCGCTCCAAGAAGTACCCCGCGCCCCCCTGGAGCTCCCAGAGCTCAATACATCATACTCGACCCTCATGAGAGGGTCTTTGAATGACACCAAGTCGTTCTCGAAAAGTCAAGAATTTGACCTTTCCCAAGGGTTTTGTCAAAATGTCGGCGAGCTGTTCATCTGTACCGATATGTTGGAGCCTTATTGCTCCTCGCTGCACCATATCTCGAATATAGTGGTACCTGATATCGATATGCTTGGAGTGATCATGAAATATGGGATTCTCTGATAAACGAATCCCGCTCTGGTTGTCACACAGGATCACGGTGGTATCCAATGTAAATCCAAATAACTCACTGAAGAGCTTTCGCAACCAGACTGCCTCATAGGAGGTCATACTAGCAGCAATGTACTCTGCCTCGGCAGTGCTCAAAGCCACCGACTTCTGCTTCTTGCTCATCCAGGATATCGAGGCAGATCCCAAAGAGAAACAACACCCTGAAGTGCTCTTTCGGTCCACCACACTGCTTGCCTAGTCAGCATCGGTATATCCAAGTAGTCTCACATCTCCGGCAGTGTATCTCAACCCACGAGTGATCGTGCCACAAAGATATCTCAACAGATTCTTGGCACCAATCCAATGTGAGTGGTGAGGCTCAACTATGTGTTGACTGCAAAGCATATATCCGGACGGGAGTTCACCAAGAACATCGATGCTCCGACAAGTTGACGATACTCGGTAGCATTTCGTAAAACAGGTCCAACAGCACTACCGCTTAACTTCTTGAAGTCAAGCTACATCGGGGTAGTTATGAGTTTGCAGTCCACCATGTCGAATCTCTCCAATATTTTCACCACGTATTTTCCTTGAGATAGGAAGATCTCCCCTGGTTTCTGCCAGACTTCCAGTCCTAGGAAATAGTGCATAAGTCCTAGGTCTTTCATCTCGAATTCAGAAGCTAACTCCCTCTTACATTTGTGAATGAGAGGGTCTGCACCTGTTAGAAAGAGGTCGTCAACATATAGCACCAGTATGAGAGGCTTGTCATCTACAACCTTAAAGTAAAGGTTAGGGTTGGCTTCACTCCTAGTGAATCCTAGCTTCATCAAGTAGCTATCGATCCTCTCATACCACGGTCGGGGTGCTTGCTTTAGCCCATAGAGGGCCTTCTTCAACCTGCACACATGAGATTCTCGATCATAAATCTCAAATTCTTTAGGTTGCTCCACATAGACCTCCTCCTTGGTCGAACCATGTAAGAACGCAGTCTTGACATCCATCTGATGTAGGTTCCATCCTTGTGAAGCAACAAGGGTTATGATCGAGCGGATGGTGGTATATCGGGCAACAGGTGCAAATATCTCGTCATAGTCTATACCTTTTTTCTAGGAGAAGCCACATGCGACAAAACAAGCCTTATACTTTTCCGCACTTCCATCAATTGCATGCTTTATCTTGTAAAGCCATTTTGAAGTGACAACTGCTTTTTCCTGGGTCTGGGGACCACTTCCCAAACGTCGTTTTTCATGATGGACTGATATTCCTCAGTCATAGCATCCTTACATACTTGATGCTTGACAACATCTGTGAATGACGAAGGCTCATTTTGGATGATCGTGCTCATGATGGTCAGGTATCCCTGATACTTGTTTGGCTTCTTACTTTCATGGAAGGTTCCTCTGGGTGCAATCTGTCCTTCAGCATCACCCCAGAAGCAATCCGACACTGAAGACTGGCCTCTGAAACTCCTCCACGAATTGCCTTGCGTCACCCTCTGCGTAGGCACATATTCGTGTTGCCTAGATCTCCCACTGAGTTGCCTCTTTAGCTTGCTACTGACTCTAGAAATGTTTCTCCCGGCCTCTACGAAATTTTCCTGCCTCCGGAACTCTGAAATGACTTCCCGAATCTACAAATCAAACTGCCTCTTAGAGGCTTCTATGTAGGCCTTGCACAACCTCTCTGTGGCTACCTTTGCCTCTCTGCAATGTACTCTTCAGATTTGAAAAATCTTCCTCCAGATCACTATCGAATCCCCCCCACTAATTCATGTCCACGAGTGTCCATGATAGGTAAACCAAATACCCAACTACACAATGAAAAGCCATACCTTAAGGGTTGGAAGGCCCACCTTCAAACATACGATTAACATAGATGGGCGAGGGAGCATATGGATAGCTCAAGTGGCAGAGATAGTGGCACATTGAGTTATCTGGTGATTGCAAGGGGCTGCTTGCTGTCGGCTGAGGACCATCTAGTAGAAAATTTTCCCCTATGGATACTACCCACAGGTGGTGGGTAACAGACCCTACCAATTTTATGTAATTCATAGTAATGTTAAATTCTTAAAGTAAAAGTACAAGTAAAAGTGACATTCTCCTTATCTTTCATTTTCATCCTTTTACCTAAATTTTTAACATTACCATGAAATGACTCAGGATGTTTGAGAGTGGTTTTGACCTCATTAGATTTCATATGGAGAAAGTAGAATTTTAGATCTCACTCAAAATCCAACAGATAGTTTTCCAAGATTTCAGGGTTAGGGAGATTGGAATGTTTCCATTGGATTTTGTCTTGTACAAGGGTATGTAATGTGAAAATTTCGACAACTGGAATCCTCTTGCAGCAACTGTATTATTTCTACTAACTGATAAATTAATTATTCAGTTTATTGCTACGACAACATCGAAATAAACACACTTCAACCTTCAGAAATAAAACTGTGGAAAATAAATAGCGTTGGAACTGAGAAAAATACTAGCACACACACAAAATTCAAGACCATTATTTTTGGACACATGTCCTTGGAAAAACCCAACTTGGGAAAACCGGTGCAACTGTGAGGGTTTCTATTATTATGCAGTAGTGAAAATCTGAGTACAATCTGGATGCTTGAAACTGTAAATCCACAGCAAGAAAATCTAGGCAAAATTATTGAAGGGTATTACCCTTCCTCCATAGGCAATCCCGGCACAACCTTCCTTCAGAAAACTCGGCCTTCTGGACCCTCTGCGTCAGCCTCTGCGTTGCTCTGCGTAGAACCTATGACGTCAAGCCTCCAACAAGTCTTTGATGAAGTCGTTCTGCCTTGCTCTGCTGAGGAAATCGTCTCTTTGACACTCTGGAACCTCTGCCTAACCTCTGGAATTGAGAACGAATTTTTCCTTAGCTAAATCGAATTGCCCTCTGAAGCTGACTCGCAATCCTCTGCGTTGCCTCACTGGGAATAACTCGACCTTCTTGTTGTTGCCTCTCTGAATCTGGAAAAATTCTTCCGGATCACTATAGCTGCCTCTCACTCATTGCTTCGATATTTGGCTCTCCTACAACTGACCGCTGTTACTCTAGAAATCGATCTGCCAAGGAGATCGAATTTTTGGTGTTCTCAAGTGTATTCTCCAAGTGCCCATCGACTTCCTCTTATAATCCACTGTTGGAGCAACAATCGATGGCTAGGATCATCTTGGAATTGATCCGTATGAGTTTCTAGATGATTCTCAGCGTGACTTAATTAATACCGATTAATTAACCAATTTTCCTAAGTTTAGACTTAGGAAACATTAAAAAATTGGTTAATAACCTAATTAAGTCACTTCTAGGTGGAATTTCCAGAAACGATTTCTGGGTCTTGGAGATCTCATGCTTTCTAGCCTTTCCACCAAATTTCGTGGCTAGAACGCATTCGATGCTACAAAAACTAACACTTTCTTAGCGAGTAATGTATTCTAGTGCTGCACACCCTGCCATAACACTCTGTCTCTATATCATCTCCTGTCACGTTACTGAGCTATTGATGTCTAGTTGTTGCTGCCCACCAACAACTGCACAACTCTGATGCTGCATCTGTGCTGCCGCTCACACTGCCTCTACACTGCAACTCCCTCTCATATGTTGTTGCTGCAACTAAAAAACATCGAAAATACTGAATCAACTGTGTTCAGTATGATGCATCGTCTCTTGAGTCCTGACTACTACTAGCGACTGCACTGTCCACCAAGGAATATGCACTGTTGTTGACTCTGCACTGTGCCACTCTGCACTGCGCTCCCCAGCACCTGACTGCTACTAGTATGCAACTGTCACTCTGGTATTGACTACATGAATTGCCACTGATCCATCCTACTACTAAATACTGTGGGCCCCTGTAGCCAGATAATGATCCATGAGGTGCACTCCTCAAGGATCCTGCCCAATCTTTGTAGCTCTCTGGGGCAACTCCAAGTCACCCCACCTCACCCCTTGAGGTATGTCTGCAAACATCAAGAAGTCTTCCTCCAATCTAAAGGACAACCTGTCGATCTTTGTAGATGCTGCCTGCTGGTCCCGCTTCTCCGACTTGTCCTTCTTCCTGAGAGGACACTGCGTTCTGTAGTGACCAAGCTCACCACACCTGAAGCACTTGACCATTGATAGGTCCTTCTTCTTCTTTCTCTGGTCCCCTTGCCCCTGGTTGGGACCCTCTGATGCGAGTGCCACATTTTCCTCCTCCTTCACCACCTTCGATCTGCTACTACTGCTGCCATTGATAGAGCTCTTTAGACTTTAACAGAGCTCGCCTCGACTCCTCCTACTACAAGTCTGACCACATCTTTTCCCATTCTGGTAGCTTGTCTCTGCCCAATATGCTTTGGACAAATACTTGCCACTCCTCAGAGACACTATTCAGTGCCAACCTCACTAGCTCTGTTGGTTGAGGCGTTGCCCCAACAACTGCAAGATGGTTCCAGACCTCCTGAATCCTGGTGAGGAAGGGATCTATGCCTCCCCTTTCTGTATCTTGATACATCTCAACTTCTCCTCCAAGAACATCTTCCGCTGCTCGGAAGTGCCTTGATATAGCGTGGCGAGAGCATCCCACATCTCTTTGGCAGTGTCCTTGCCAGCTATGTGTGGGACTATATTGTCCCGAACTTCATCCAGGATCAACCGCTTCGCCTTTGCCATTTCCTTCCGATATTCCTTTAGTTGATTTGGATTTTGGGGAACTGTCACAATGTTGTCCATGTAGAGCTTTAAGCAATATTTATCCAACAAGAAGGACATCTTGGCCTTCCAGATGACATAGTTGGATGAACCCTCCAACCTATCCTGATCTCTGAGCCCAGCTGTGGCCATCTTTGATCAAGTCGAAAACTTCCTTTTTCCCTGTGCTCGGCTAATCTACCACTGCAAATTCGAACTTCCGAGACTCGAAGTTCCTTGAGGAAAATTTTCCCTCTATTGTGTGTGCTTTTCTCTTCCAGCTGATGCAGATTCGGCTTCTGCAACTTGCAGCAAACCCTCTGCGTCCAACCAGAAATATGCTCAGCGTAAAACTGAGCAAAGAAAAACAAGCGTTTGCCTCTCTGATCTCTACGCTGATCTTCTGGTACTGTTCCTGCCTCTCTATTCCATACTCGCTACCTCTTACTGCATTCCAGACCTCTAGTTCGAATTTCTCAGCAAACCCAGCTCCAGAAATCGAACTGACTGGTCTCCCTCAATGTATCTCCAACTGACCCTCAAGCCTTCTCTTATACTTTTCCTGTTGATGAATCAACGGTCGAGATTAAGTCCCTATTTAACGGCTAAGATTAAAATTAGCTCTTATACTTTTCCTGTTTTTCTTTGCTGGCTTGAATATGTTGCACTCGCTTTGGATACAGTGCATGGAGCATTTGACAGTCCCATTGACAATTTTTTGTTCATCAAATCAATATAATTTCATTTGTTCCTGTCCTGTAATTCACCACTATTTTGGCATATACTTGGAATTTCTGCAGCTTCTTCTCATGAATGTGCTTGATTATCCAAAGAGAGATCCTTCACTGAAGGTTTGAAGAATTTTTCAATTACAATATGCTTTCTTCATACCTTTACTTCATGCTCCAAAACTGTGACCATTTTCTTAATCATAGGATAACAGACGACCAAGTGCGTACTCCTTGAACTGGGGCCAACAGATGGTGAAGAATCATTGATAATGGATTGGTTCACTTTGGGTTTCATCAGGATTAGTTACACTGCCGCTTGACCAATGCTTATTGGAACAAATTGTCAATTAAGGTGACTTTAATGGTGACCTGATGTTAAATTGTTTTGAAGCTTATAAGAGGATATGATCTGGATAGGGTATATCAACTTTCTAATTGAAACATTTGATGCTTAGGTCCTGGAACCTTCACGAACCCACCTATCTTAGCCTTAATAATCTTTCTTCTCGTAAAGATTTTTCCTCCATCAATGTTTCAGACATTTCTAAATACACTATCAGAAATAACAATTTCGATGAGTCTTTTACAGAAAATAGAAACAACAAAGCCAAGAGTTATTTTTACTCGGAGGGGTGGTTGCTCTTAAAAAAACTTTATGTTTCTAGATTCTACATATAAGTTTGACTTACATTGTTGATTATGCCCCATTTCTGTTTGTTTCTAAGGATCTGCTCACTGGCGAACGCAGCACTAACATTTCGGTAATGGAAAGTGGCTTGAGAATCCTACAAATAAAGAAGCAAATTATTCCTGCTGCTATTCATTCAATCGTGGTATGCCTTATGCTTTTGACTATGGTAGCCATTTTTTTTGGTCATTGTTTACAGCCATTTACATTAGGGGAAAATAAATTTCTGGAAGAGAAACTAGATATGCATGCTGAAATGAAAAGACCATGAAAAGTGAACCCACAGCTCAAACGTTCAAGTTGAGTTATACAGTACAGTAGTGTGTTTTAGATTCCTCTGGGATATTCAAAGGGAATATGACTACATGGATCCTTGTAGATGCCTGAAGATTTTTCTTGATATTTTGGGTAGTATTTGGACTTTGAATTTAAATTGGAAGTTACTGTAGTTTGGAGAATTTACAGATGGTGAAGCAGTGCCTTTAGCCTGCAAATCACATGCACACAATTAAAACGGTCACAGAAAACCCTGACAACTTTAAATGCATTAATTTAAACAAGCAATTCACATAGTTTATTGTCACAAAAAATTACAGCAAAAGCATTCAACAACAGTCTCTACAAACTTTATTTGAGTCAATGGCCAATGCACTTGGGCCTCATTACAATTAGGGAACAGATGCACAGACCTCTGGATCTCACAGCAAGAAACACTACAAAAACACCAAATCAAAATAGAGAGCCAAAGGCCGTCTGTTTTGATTTCTAGTGCAATCAAGACTAGTACAATTTTTCAAATTGAATTACTTCCAATGATACTATTAGACTTCTTTAGTGCATTCCAATCATTAAGCAGTTATGCATGAAAAATTTCAACCATTAACTTCTTTAGTAGAGCAATAGAGATCACAGTAAAACAGTAAGACAAGATACACCAGAAATTAGGTCAATGACTAGGGCAAAACCCACAAGGGGAAAACCCACCAATCTTTCCTTATGAGAGAGAGTTCAATTCATCATAATGTACATCAGAATATTCCAGTAAAATATTACCAATCTAAGACCTCAATAAATGTCAAGTCAAACCAGTCAAATGAGAGAGAAATAGTTGACGCTGGTCCAAGTCAAAGTTTGTAACAGGGGCTGAATTTTGGCCTGAGGTAGCTGGTTACAGGAGGCTGAAATTCAGTCTGTAATTCCACAGTCAAATCTTGGTCAAATCACAGAAGTTGACCACGGGTCAACTCTCGGTCAATGAGCCCAGAACAGAGTCAAAATATCTGTCAAAGACAGTCAACGAACCATGAAGAATATTGGCCTCCAAAAACAGTCAAGGGCTTGGTCAAACAGAGAGAAACAAACAGTCAACGCTGGTCAAATAGATACCAACTGGCTGGTCAATGTAGAAGTCAACTGTTCTTCTTCTTTCCTTCACATGTGTGATCTTCTTCTTCTTGTTTCAGATTGAATGAGTGAGATGGATGGATGGCACATGAGGTCAATCGAATGTCAATATATACATGTGCTAGGGAGTGGGTTTTTGACCTTGGGTTCAAACTCATTCACATGGTGGGGCTGACTTGAACAACATAAAATATTCATAATTTCCTCTTTGTTTTGCCAATGAAAATACTGACTGAAGCTACCAATTTCCAACATGTTGTTCATTCAAAATCTTCATATTTATGCTTCGGTTCATTGGCTTTTGGCCTTGCAACTATCCTAACTTTTAAAATTCAAAATATAACTCTTCATATTCCCAAGGTTTACAAAAATTCACTAAAAATGTTGAATTTGCATTAATTTCCCAAAATTTCTAAGTACGATGTTAGAAATATGGTACAAATCTGTGTGTGAAGGCTTAGAAACATGCATATCAAAAGTTGTACAGGTGTCCTTTTGAAAAAGTGAGATTTGATGTTCATAGATTATTGCATTGCAGACAAAACCCACGTCTTGGAATTTGCAAATTCAACTTCATTGCTTATATTGATTCTGCCAAGTCAGCAACTTATGCTTTTTTTACTGAAATTTACCAAAATTCCCTTTCTTCCTTAAAATCCATGCCCAAGGTTCATTTCTTGACCAAATTGAGTAATTCAAATTGGAAATTTGTGTATTTTATCATTTCTCACCCTTTTACACTTCAGATTTTCTATTTGAGCCTTAAAAGTTGCCACTGTGCAAAAATACTCAAAATAGTTCTCTTTTTATGAAATGTCCAAAAAGTTTGTGAGACCTTACAACAATGCAGTGATGCACACTAGGTCTTCCTTGTTCATGTGATAAGGAAATGATCCATGTTGGTCGGTAATTTGCTATATTGGGAACAGAAACCATGTTTTATAAGTTGTATTTTCTTGATTCAGTTCCAAATGCACACAGTTTGTCTGCAAATCTGTCCTCCAACACTGTTGTTGACATTTCCAGGAAATACATGCCATCATCATTAAGATGCATGCAAAGGCCAAGTCAAGTTCTGAAAGATGATATGAGTTCCAAAACACCCTTTCATCTTGTGCCATGACTCTATGTCTAATTTTACAGTGCTTTAAAAGGGATTTCCATTATTTCCACAATTTAGGAAAGGTATGTCAATAGATTTAAAATACATGCCTAGGGCAAAGTAGGCATGCCCAGATCTTGGAATTTGCACTCCAAGTATTTTCAAGTATTTAACACCCATATATGAATTCAAATACATGCAGGATAGCTTTCTCAGCCAGTTATGCTCCGGCATTAAATGGTGTACTCCTTATGCATTGCAGTTGATATTCATTCATAGAGTTTGTTTGGATTTCCTTCCCTTTCACAAAATATCTCTCAGCTTTGTTTGAATTGTGTGAATATTCTACTGGAAAATAAGCAGTACGAGGTTATAAGTATAACTAGTTTGCTGATAGAAAGTGTTGTCTGGAGGCATATCAGATTGAGAATAAGTATGTTGAATTTCCTTGAAATTCTGTTTGCTGCTTGAATGAACAATCTGAAGCTACTTTTATTTTCACCAGGACACAGAATTTCTCAACAATAGAAGCAGCAGAATCAAGCACAGATAAATACACTATTACACAAGAGACAATAATTTTCTAGTGAACCCAACTGGGAAAACCCTCTTCTTTGGTTTAGTATTCTTTATTGATAGAGACTAAGCAATCTGATTTCTTACAAGGAAAACAGTGACCCAGAGAACACACTTGTCCTCCCTATACTAGCTGGACACACCCTGCAAACTATCAGCCTCTGCTCACCTCCTTCCTTGCACTGAGTTAGGTCCGATTTCTTTGTGCACAGGCTGCTTATTTCCTAGCACAGGAGGCTCCCTATTACTTAGGACTAGACTCCTATTTCCTAGCACAAAACTGCAGCAAGGAAGCTCTCTACAATACTGCACGCCACCTTCTCTAATGTGCACTCACAACATGGAACTCTGCTCACACACAAACTTGTGCAAGGCAACAATGAATAATTCTGTGTCTTCATCCTCCCTTTATGCTATTCGATCATGCTATAATTGGGAAAATTATAATTAGACAATTACAAATTTGGAACTGCAGTTGTGATTGACTTGGTTAACTGAGTTTGAACTGAATTCTCTCCAATCATGACTTGGAGTTTATAACTTGTCCTTGCCTCAATCTAAACTGAAGCTCTCAACTCGTCTTATCCAAATTCGAACTGCCACTTTGGAGACCCAGTTAACTGACTCTCCAACTCCATGCATGAATCTGCTAAATCGTTCATCTCCATGAACTCGTTCTTGACAAAAGAAAGACATCTTGTGGTCTTCCTTGACTAAGGTACAAGTCAATAAGGACCTTCTCTAGCAACTATTTTCAACAAAGTAAACCCGGACCGGGGTGAATGAGATTCTTTCTAGTTTTACCACGATATAGTCTCTTTCTATTTTTCAATGCTTATACATGCCTGCCTTATGCAAAAGGAGCTTCAGAAAGTTGAGCGAATGGAAAATTCAAAATACCCTTCTCTGACAGAGTAGGGACCTTAAAGTCTACAGTTTGTTTAGATTCGAACAATGAAGTCAGTATTGTATGCAGGAAATTCAGTGCTGAAAAAAATAAATTTTGATAAATTTTACATTTCATAATAACCAGTTAAAATTTCCTTATCTCTACATCACGCCCTGTCTTGACGTTCTATTGATTTTTGTTTTTTTATAACTGTGCAGATTCGAGCACCAAATGGGCTCGCTTTTACACACAGATTTGCAACACAGTCCGCTGATCTTCCAGCACAAGAAGGAGAAAGAGTAACAATTGCTTTAGCAGCACCATCAAATGTTGGAAGAGCCATTGGTCCTTTCAGATTTAGTACAAGGACTCCTGGACGCAGACCCAGAGAGCCAATGTGCATAACAAATCATGTAACTGGACTGGAATTCCACCTGTTACAAGCTCCTCCTAAATATGGCAGTTCAGCTTCATTTGGCACGTCACTTATTGTTCCAGCAGTAGCTTTACTTGCAAGTGGAGATGCTGCCACTGCATTTATTGACCCTACGCTACCCAAACTTATTTTGTCTGTTGCAGCTTCAGCCATTGTTTTAGGCACTGCCATGAATACTTTAGTTTTGCCACAATTAAATCAGGTATTCATCTTTTTTTTCTTCTTTTACATTTTTTCAACTTATGCCTTTCTGGTGATAATTTTGCTGAATTTTTCTTCATTCAGTTCATATATATATTCCTAGAATTCACAAAACATTTCTATAATTTTTCTGGTTGAGAGCTACATAGCATTTCAGGTAATGTGGACATATACTAGTTCTTTTCTACTATCTTGAGATGAAGCTTTTCTTTTGGTTTACCTGCTTGTAGGTTAGTTTTCTACTATACTGAGTTATAGCTTCTCTTTTGGTTTACATGCTTGTAGGTTGATTTTCTACTATCTTGAGTTAAAGTCTCTCGTTTGGTTTACCTGCTTGTAGGTTGGCTGCATGAAATATAAGTCTTTATTAGAGTATGGTCCATTTGTTTAAATATGGTCTCTCGCTAGCTTCTATTCTTGACCTTTGTGGCAGTTTAATCAAGTGAAGATATGAGATGCATCATTTTTATTTGCATGTTTGGGAATCATTAGTTCAATCCCAACTGTAGACTAACTTTCTTTTTAACTTTGTAGACTAAATTTCATTTTAACTTTCGAGGCATTATCTTGTAGATTATGATTTAAGTCTGCCAGAATCAAGAGAACCACCATATTGAAAGCCCTCTAAACAATGGGAAGGAAGAACGTTTTCTCTGTGTATGTGTGCAGATTCTGATTTTATGCCCGTTAATCATGCAAATCCATTCCCTGCCTTATGCAGACACGTTTGGATTGTATCTTAGAGATTCAGGATATGCAACGGAGTGCTTGTGATTATCAGTTGGATCATACATTCATAATGTGTATTGAAGCATTGCATTTAGGATTTGCTTATCCAATGATTGCATGCACATGGCATTCAAACAAATGGTCCTCCATGTCTGCCAACTTGTTGCAACTTGCAAGTGAAACTCAAAAGCAATTTAAGGATTTCTTAAAGGAAAGCCAAAAAGCTGGGTCTGCCAACCTCTAATCCTAGCTGATGCCTTCCACATAAGGATACCTCCTAAGCTCCTGCTTGGGGGACTTTTTCTCACTTAGTGCTCAATGAAGTTCTTATCCTAGAATATCCGGAGAAATGACCCAGAACCCAAGAAAGAAAGTTCGAAAAAGAGAATAAATTTGTAAAAGGCAGACACGGTCTTTATCCTAGAAGCTAAGCTTGATGGAAACAAACTTATCAAACTATGGTGTCTGGACACTGCAGAAATGTAGAGGGATCCACAAAAGCTCAGTGGGTGAAGCTTAAGGCATAGCTAGGTGGGTCAATTATTCAATCCTTCTTCAATTGAAATAAAAGAGGTGGCAATAGGTAGGTTTTGGATAACTGCTTTCATCTTATCAAAAGCTTGTAACCTCTCATTCTACATTTCAAATTTGTAATTAACAACTTTTGCAAATCTGTAGCCAAAGTGCTGGGGGATGCTCTCCAAAAAGAGAGAAAGCCATCAAAAGTTACTTTGGATCATTGGAGGGAATGTAAATCTGATCATGGGATCCCATGGGATCCCATGAGAAGAAAGCTGGAAGAACACAGAAATCAAACTCTATTCTCTGAGAATTTTTCATTCCAAATAATTTAATAAACTGATGGTCGTTGAAGTGGTCTATATCTGAAACAAAAGAAGAATGGGGAAAATATTTTTGATGCGAAGAATATCCTGAAAGTGTGTTTAAAGTACTTTGAACCTATTCAAAGGAAACAAACCACAGAATACCCCTTCAGCTTTGAATTGATGTGGATGTCTTACAAATATTTTGAACCTCAAATCCAAGAATGGTGTAATAACCTCTCTAATTGAAAGGTACTTGAATGCATGTTTGTCATGAGAGATTGCAGCAGGTGTAAAATCTGTTAAAAGAGTGAAACACATATGTTTCGGGAACATCTTTAAGCTAAACACAAGTTTGGAACATGGAGTGAAAAATCTAGAAGAGTTGGAATCAAGGGAGTTGTCTAAGAAACTCATTAGCCTGGAAAATGAGTTAGCAGCCAAGCTAGATGATATCTACAAAATAGAAGAAAGCTTTTAGATACAAAATTTCTGCATCCATTGGCTGCAAGATGTGGACAAAATTACAAATTTTGTCCATATAACTTGTCGAGCAGGAGAGAGCAGGAGGACCTTTTTAGAGAAGCAAATTGCTTTTTCCAAAAATCCCTCCTCTCGAATGAGTGCCTTAGGAACTCCAATAGGGAGATGGCCATTTGAGGAATTGTTGCCTCAAAATCTAGCAGACCTTGGAGAGGGTGATCTAGGATCGTTTTTAATTGATTTCCTTAAGAGGCATAACTTGTGCAAATTTAGCTTAACCATGCAATCCACAAAGAATTAAAGCTTCATAACAGCAATAAAAAACAGAAGGCAAGAGTGCAAACAGATATTTAATCACGAAATTCATCCCTGATGGAATACGTCTCTGGGCCCGCTACCAATGTGGAGTGGCCAAATTTTATTAGCTTCAAAAAGTCTTGTTTTACAACAATTTGGGCATCTAATCTGCACCAACACTCTCTGCTTGGAGTCTATAGGAGGCTAGAAAAAAACCACTCTGAAAAAGGATGCTCCAAACTTCTCCAATTCAGCCTTAAAGTTTTGCAACCTCGTTGGTCTACAGTCCCAAACTGGGCAGTGTCATAATGTTTGTGCATCAACCCTTTCAACTCTACAACGTTGGCGCAGTGGCAATTATTTTAAAACATAGAGTCATTGGGGGCCTGATCAACCCAGGGTCGAGTTGTCGGCCTAGAACCAAATTACAATATAATTTTGATAACATATATCATATGGTTAAAAACGCCCGTGGTGGGATTAAATCATGTCACACCAACAAAACATTTGTTATAACACCCATAGTGGGGTCGAATAACATAACAAGAACAAACATTTCATTTTCTCTGGTGGTTACATGAAATATTACCTATGCGATGGTTTTTGAACTTCATCTCAGTGTAATGTATGGTGGTAGATTCACCGTGGTGGAACCTTTGGGTTGTTGTGGAACCGTCGACCAATTTTGGGACTAGAACCTTCATTTTATTGCAACCGTGGCATATTATGATATGTGGTGGCGGGTCTGCGGGCCGGCTCTGCAGCTTGCCACCCCCCTTTTCTTTTTAAACTCACATTTACATCATAATACTAAGTAGTCCCATGCCATGTTACGGCTGGAGCGAATGGCTTAGTTAAATTGTTGAACGTTATCCATTCGTTGCGGGGTCGAACCCCCATTTGCCACCCTTGCCAAATGGTTGAAATTTCCACCAGTGACCCTTTTGACTTCACTATGGTGCCACATGGCACCTTTCCATTGGTCCACGCGGTAGCATAAACTGGTCCACCTACAACCCTGTTAGCGCCACATCAGTTGGTCAAACCTGCCCAATCAGCCAATGAACGAACATGTCTCAGTTTGTTATTGGTCCATCTGTCAACACCACAGTGCCACGTGGCGCTTCTTGATTCTACCACGTGTAAGTGCCTGCACATTTTTTTTGTTGTTTGACCAAATCTTTAGATTGTCATGTATTTCTCATATGAGCACCGTTTGAGGCCGTTCAAGTTGCGTTGGATTCGGTTCACCAAGCACTACAGAACGATGCTGGTTTCATTTGAATATGGAGACTTTGAAATTTGACCATTTTCTAGATCCGCGTGGATCAATCCTCCCCATTGGAACCTTTTGGACCTCCAAAAGTGTTTTTAGCCATTCAACAATTGAGGATAAAACTCCCTCACTTTCTCGATCTTAATCCATGGCTTACCATGCTCCTTCAAGACTGCTATCATTGCTTAATCACTGACATCGGTTTTTATCTCAAATGGCTGCTGCAAATTTGGTAGTGCTATCACTGGTGCTGTGCTAATCTTCTCTTTCAAGATGTTGAAGGCTTTCTGCTGCATGCCTCCCCATTGAAAGGCCTATTTCATGCTAGTTATATCCAAGACCTACTTAACATGCCTAACATGCTCTTCCCAAGTCCTACTGAAAATTAGAATATCTTCTAAATATACAATGACAAAATCATCAATACGTGGAAGTGGGTATTGGATCTTGTTTAGTGTGCGGAATTCAACACACATCTTCCATGTGCCATCCTTTTTTGGCATCAACTCAATTGGAGAACCCTATGGCGAGGAACTTGGTGTAATGACTCCCTTGTCCTACAACCCCTGAACTCTTTTCTTTATTTCTGCCATCCTGTACATGCCAATATTGGGTAAAGGGGCATCTGAATATAATTGAATTTCATGCTTAATTTCCCTCTTAGGAGGCAAACCTGTTGTATCCTGAAAGAACTCATCATAGTTAGAAACAATCTCAAGCAATTCATTCTTATGCTTTGGATCACAACCTTGGAAAGCTTTATATGTATCAACTCTTACCATCATAAGCACAAAAATTTTATTGGAATTTATCAACCTCTTCATTTTTCGCACACTAACTAATGATAAGTTTGTTTTCATTTTATGCGCACCGACAATATATTCTATTCCATCCTTAGTGAGGTGATATTTGTTTTCTTCTCTTAAAAAGACAACCTTTTCTATCATATAGATATGGACTTCCAAGTACTATACCACATATATCCAAAGGCACAACATCAAGCTCTACTTCATAATGAGGCCATTTAAGTCATCAATTGCATTATGGATCCTGACACTGCTTATTTTGTTAAAATTTGTCTCACGTCTACTTTCTTTAGTTCCGAAGGAGAGTTTTATGAGAAAATTTGTGGCGTTGCCATGCGTTCACCCCTTTCCCTTGTGGTGGCTAATCGTTTCATGGAAGACCTTAAATCCAAGTCCTTGTCATCAGTTCTATTCTGGCCCAAACTTAGGAAAAGGTTTGTGAATGACACTTGCGTCGTTTGGTCTCACGGAAAAGAAAAGTTGGAGTTGTTTTTCCAACATCTTAAAAGCCAATCTAATTCCATAAAGTTCTTTATGGAATGTGAATTTGATGGTAGCCTTCCTTTTCTCGATGTTCTTATTTCAAAAAGGGTTGACGGTTCTTTCTTTCATCAGGTGTTTCAGAAGAAAACTCACACGAAGCAATATCTTCATGCGAGTTCACATCATTTCCCTCCTCAAAAGCGTGGTGTTCTCAACATCTTAGCCACTCAGGCATTACAGGTTTATGATGAAAATCACCTCAAAGATGAAAAAACCCACCTCCTTAAGGTTTTTAATAAGAATGGCTATAGCAGGTCCCAGTGTCTTAGAGCCTTCCTTAAGGCGGAAAGAGGTCCTAGGAAGAGGAATGATCCCAAGGATCGGTTTTCTGGAGTGCACCTTCCATTTATTCAAGGGACCACGGATAAGATTGCAAGGGTCCTAAAAAAGCATAATATTCCTTCGACATTTAGGCCCCTTAGCACTATTCAGAGCTCCCTAAGATCAGTTAAGGACCCTGTGAACCCCAAAGATGGGAAAGGTGTTTACATCATTCCTTGCTCCTGTGGGACTCCATATATTGGTGAAACTGGTCGATCAATAAATCAAAGGATTTATGAGCACACTGCTGACATCAAGCATGGTAGGTCTCGCTCCTCCGCTTTGGCAGAACATGCGGAAAAGATAAATCATCACATTTGCATTGAAGAGGCTAGGGTCATTGCAAGGATTGACCATTTTCATCATCGTAAATTTAGGGAGGCCTTGGAAATTGAAAAAAAGCCTATAAATCTGAATAGAGATGATGGTTGGAGTATCAATAGGTGTTGGATCCCTACTCTATCTTCCTAGGTCTCCCTTCTTTTCCTGTTTTTTTTTAAGTTCTTTTTATTTTATTTTAATTTATTTCTTATTTCTTTGTTATTAAAAATATTTATATTATTATTTTTTGGTTTGTTTTCTTTATATGTCTTGTTTGGTAATATTATTATTATAATCAATCTTATTAAGAATATTATTGATAATAGTAAATTTTTCTATTACCAATTATTTTTAATAATACTATTTATAATAAATTTATTTTAAAATTTTTCTTTCTATAGATCTATAAATATTATTTATAATAAATTTATTTTGAATAATTTATAGTAATCAATTATTTCTTACTATAGAATAATTTTTATAACGGTTTTGGAGTCAAACTAGCCGTTATATTCTTTCTATGTGTCTTGCTTGGTAATATTATTATAATTCATTTTATTAATAATATTTTTATAATAATAAAAATCTTATTAATAATTATTTTTAATAATATTACTTATAATAAATTTATAAATATTAAATAAATATTATTCATAATTAATTAATTTTGAATTAATTATTTCTTTCTATAAAATAATTTTATTAATATTAATAACAATTCTTGAGTCAAACTAGCTGTTATAATCTAATGGCTAGTTAGCTTTTCTCTACATCTATTTATTTCGATGCCTAGATCAGGTTCCTCATCTTGTCCTGAAGATGAACCACACTAGTTGGTTCTAAACGCGTCGACGAGTTGTCTCCTATAATTTTTACCGAAAGATTTTTTGTCGAACATATTATGGATCACAGAAGCTTGAATTCAAAAATTGCAAATCTTAGTTTGCGCTGTTGAGTGACTTGAAGTTTAGCATTGTCACAGACCCAACCAAGAGGTCATGGCTTATTGTGTGGTTTAGTTTCCAAACCCAACTTATTAACGATATCTTTAGAAATTAAATTGACTTGTCACTTGAGATCCACTATCAAATAAGGTGTCTAATTTTGTGTGCTTGGTAATCGCTCTAATATGAAGTAGTTCACTTCTTTCTTTTTCATCATTAAGAGTTTGTGAAAAAGAACTTGAACCAAAATGTAAAGTAGTTTTACCTTGCATTCCTGTAGCAAAGACTTTAGTCTCATCACATGAGTTTGAACCCAAATCTTGTGGTATTGTGGCAACAATCTTTTGTTTCCCTTTGCCTCCAAACCAATCTGGCCCTAACTCTAGATGCTACTTCCAACAGTGAGCATCATCATGCCCTTCTTCCTTACAATGGGTGCATGTCGGTTTCACTTCTTCTTTCTTCACTATAGCAGTCTTCTTTCCTCTATGCTTGCTTTCGGCAGACTTGAATTATTCTTTTTATGTGAAATTGGAATGCACATTTTTACCCCACTTCAATTTAAGTGGCTTGTACACAAACTTCATGTAAATTAGTAGGATCAAATAGCAAAATAGTATGACGTAAATAGCTATGTAACCCACCTATATATTTAAGCAAAGTTTCTTGAGTGTATAAAGGAATGTCTAAAATTAATGCCTTTTTCCTAAATTCCTCTATATAACTTTGCACTCACTGTCCTTTATTTTGTCTTAAAGTATGTCACTCCATTATAGATTTTTTTTGTATAACCAAGAGGGTAAAATTGTTTTTTAAGTGTTGAAGTAAACTCAAACCAAGAGGTAGAAACCTTATCGTCTTTATGAATTTTCTCTTGAAGCTTGCTTTCCCACCAAATGAGTGCTGTTCCTTCGAGTTACTATGAGACTAATTGAATCTTTAACTCGTCCTTCACAATTCGTTGGACTCTACAATATGCTTCCATCTGGCGGATCCAATTTTCAAGCTTCTCTGCATTGATTTCTCCATTATATATTAGGTTTTCAAATTTTACATCCAACTTCAACAATGGTTTTTCAGGATTGTTTTGATGAGGAGACTAAGGCAGAGAAGGGGAAGAAATAGGAGGAGAAGAAGTAGGGGGAGATAAATAATGAGAAAGAAGTGGACAATATTCTTTTCAATCTTGAACTCAACAAGAGCCTTCTTCCCTTTGTTTCTTCTCGTTATAAAATTCTTCCACCATCCTTTGCATCCTCATGAAGGATTCGAAGAATTCTGCTTTTGTTTTAAAAGGATTTCCACCCTTAGCTGAATCCATCTTTGTTTTTTGTGCAACTCTTCTTGAACCAATCTTAGGGTTATACTTCTCTAGTTGTCCTTCTCCTTTCTTCAATCTGGACCCAGTGAGCATTTACACTACAAGCCAAAATCAATCCCGCTCTAATACTAAAAATGATCTAGGATTGTTTTTAATTGATTTCTTTAAAAGGATTATATGTGCAAATTTAGTTGAACCCATTGACCCCTAGAGTGGAACCTGATGATTATATGAAGACTCCATGCCTAAGGATGATCCAAATGACATTTGTACCATCATATATCATTAGTCAACAAGAGTTTTTAAACTCTACTTCTATTTCTCATCATCTTTCTTGTACCCAGATTCCACACCCTGCGGGGAATTGCAATAAGTAATACTAGTAATGATGAGTTTTGAGTCTGTAATAGGCTTATGATATTGGGACTTGATCAGCAAACAAGTACACCTTGGAGTGTTTGTTTTATCTGATTAATTATCCCTTTTTTCAGAGGCGGATAATTTTCTGGGTTTTTTCACTCACCTTTTACCCCAAAGCCGGGTTTACGTTTTGAAAGTTGAGTCCGTAACACATCTTAGTGTCTAGAGTTGATGTATATTACCATACTAGATCACACAAAAAATTTCGTGGAATTTGGTTAGGTCTAGTTTTTTTTGTTTTGTTTTTGTTTTTGTTTTTTGTTTTTTTTTGGTTTTTTTTAAGATTTTCCGTACTGCGGAAATTGCTAATAAAATTGTATTTGTAATGTAATAAGTGATGTCTAGAGAAGTTGTTTGGGTTATGAGTATTGAAATTTGCACCTCTCACCCTCAACTTTCTACTATGACACACTTTGAGGTGTTAAAAATGTGTTTTGAACTCTCAAAATCCACTTTTCCTAAGTTTAGCGGAAAATTTGGCAATTAATTAAAGCCATAAATTAAATAAATGGAGAAAGATAAATATCCACACATGCTAAATGTTGTGGAAATGAGGTGGAAAATTATGGGGGAGTTAATGTGAAGTCCTAAGGTGGTGTGGACTCCTAAAATCAAGGGAAGGACGTGCTCAAATAAAATCAAATTTCTGGCATTAAATGAGAAAGCTGCTTACTTGGAAATTTGAATTTGTGAAGTTAATGCACATTTGGGAGGATTTGGAAGAATATTTGGAGACTTTTGTGGGAAATTGTCTCCACATGGGTTACCACCCATATACACTTGTCATTCCATCGTAACATTTGAATTTGGCACATAAGGGAAGAAGAAAATGATGTGCACTTGCTAGAATTCGATTTTTACACTTGGCATTGGAGCTCCATTCAACAAATTCAAATTTCTCTTTGGGATTGCCACCTCATGACACTTGTTTAATCACTTCTACATTGAGATTGACTCTCATAGTTCTATATAATAGAGCTTTGAGCTTTCATTTGTATCAATTGAAAACGCGCTATTGTGCTTGGGGAATCACTGCTCTCATGTACACTTATTTTCTATTGCAATAAAAGACTTTGGGGTTTCACATATGAGGTGTTGTTTTTCTTGAGCAAGGTAATATCTTGATCATTGTGTTTCATTTTCTACTTATGCTATTGTGTTCATTAGTTTCCATTATGCTTTTAGAAATTTGTTAATGTGCAATTATTTCACATTGACATTTGGTTTTGAGAGTTTGTTCTAGATAAAGTTTTATTGATTTTCCAATAAATCTCTACGATCTCTTTATCATTGTATTTCTTTTAACCCATGTGGATCTAATGTTTATTTGAAGTTGTGTAAAGACATCTCTTGGATCAAGCTTCAAGTGTGAGGGGAAATCCTTAGAGGAATCAACCCACTCTTGAGCAAGTTCATTGGAAAACCCGCGTTTATCATCTCCCAAGGCCTCATCTTACGATTTTGTGCTGCAGGGATCCTTGGCTTTTAGTTTGTGTTTCAAAATCCAATTTCAATTAAAATCATTTGTCTTGATTTCTTGTGGTAATAACGATTTTATTTCGCTATTGAAGAGCATGTTGAAAATTAGGCAAGAATTTGAGCTTTGCTCCAATTCCTTAGTCTAAATTTTGTAGAATATTTGTAGATTATATTTGCTAACTTTCTTTTTGTTTTCCACTAAGTTTGAGTGTGGGTTTTGTAGAAAATTCAGATCTATTTATGGACTATGCTCACCTTTTGTGTTGACAAAATTGAGGAAGCTAAAGTTTGAAACTCTTAACTATTTGTTATAGGACCCCAAGAGCACTTGAGGATCAACTTTAGGGAGGCCGTGGGCAATCTTGGATAACAACAATTTAGCTTGGCCGTGGGCCTTTGTGCACTTGTAATTTTCAGATTCAAGAGTTGTTTCTTGACCATTGTGGTTGCCACTTCTTGGAAGGAGATTTTGGTTCTTATAGACTCCTATTTTGTAATTGTATTTTCCATCTTTTGGGCAGCCCATTAAGGGGCCTTCTACTCATTTAAAAAGCTAATAAAATATTTATTTTTCTTGTGGGAGCTTGGGGTTTATCCATGACATCCTTTCTTTCCATTTAGGGAGAGACATGTGGATGAATTAACTTTTGCATCTTCTCGTTTTCCATTTTAACTGCATGTTTAAAATTTACACAACATCACTCATCACATTTTTATTTTGTTCAAATAAGTTTGTTACAATTCAACTTAAGGTTTTGCATTCTCCATTTTATATGATGATTTGAGCTACAAGAACTTTACTTTGAATAATCTACGCTTCACATGTTCATTAACTTAATTTTCTATAAGTCATTTTAATTTCATATTGCAAATTCAAGTCCATTTTTTTTGCAAAGTTAATCAATCTCGAGTTCACTTAATCACAAGCATCGTTATTTACTTATATGCAAGACATCTCTCAAGTTTTATTTGTTTTTGGATAAATCAAAAAACTATCATAAGGCAAAGAAAATATTTTTCACAAATCCTACATGGGTATGCAATCTTTTGTTTAAGGCAATTTCTATTATTTACTTAACTTTTGCAAATTTATTTGCATAACATAGTAGGCATATTAAATTAGTTGCATTTTACAAGTTTCTAAAGCCTTTTTCAAAATTAACCACCAACTTAAGTTGGTTGTATAGACATTTAGGGACCTTCCACCTCTATTGACTCCTCATTGTGAGATCCGAATTTTCGGGCGAGGGTGAAGTTTGTGTCTCTTTTGCCATGGATTGTTTCAGCCTTGGTGACCTCGACGTTGTGGGCACTGCAGGCGTAGCTTTAGCACTAGATATTTCAGGGCCTGGGGCGTCAGATACTATTGCGTCCACACTCAAAGCCTCAACGCGGTTGGTGGCAGTCATCTTCTCCATAAACAATTCACGGGCTTCAAGGGACATGTCTGTGTGGGCGAAGAATACCTCCCAAAACGCTTGACTCATCGATAGACAACAAATATCAGTAAAAAATCCAAGTGTGCAAAGTGTTCTTTATTGGACCGACATGCGTAATTTATAGGGGTTTTTGAATTCAAATCCGACTGTTCCCCCTCGAAGACCATTAATGCCATTTTGGCGGTAGATCTTCAAAGATTTTGGCCTTAAATGCTGCCAACCCGCTCCTTTTAACTGTCTTCTGGCTGTCAAATCATGAACAATGACTCCAATGGTCACTTTCCTGTTGCGCTGTGCGGTACCTTCCTTCATAGCGTAGCCCCCTACGCGCAACGTCATATATTGCATCTTTATCATTCTCCGCGCAGCCTACTGGCTGCGTAGTCCTCCAATCCTGGCAGTGTAGTTTATAGTCCCGTGCTCCCTTGCAACTACTTGGAGCACTATGATTGTCCTGCCGCCATATAGTCATTGCACAGGATCCCTTGTATACAACTTCAATCGACTCCCGTTCACTCTTCCTGGAAAAGGTTCTCCATTCAGCGTCGCGAGATGAACTACGTGGTGCACCTCCATCTGTAATTTCTTTGATAATATATGGTCCCAGTCAATGCATCCAAAATTTACCCGAAAATTTAGTAAACTATCATATAACAAGACCAGGTCGTTTACCTTGAACTTGCGAAGCTTGATGTGTCAATCGTGCCATGCTTTTTTGCGTTCTTTCTGTACTTGCTGATGGAATTCAGCCAAGAATCGATCCTCTTCAAGCTCCATCAGCTACGCGAGCTGTTCCTCCAAGGCTTCGCGATCTGCCATACCTGTGAGAGCTGCTATGCATAGACTAGGCACAATATACTCCATTGGCATCACAACTTCTACACCATAGACCAATCTGAACGGTGTTTTTCTTGTCAGCTTCTTGCAAGTAGTCCTATACGCCCATAGTACTGCAGGTACGCGCATATCCTAGTCATTTCGTTGCAAATTGTAGATCTTCGTCAACACGTTCTCCAAAATCTTGTTGAATGCCTCCACAGTCCCACTGGCCTGTGGGTGATATGGTGTACTCTTTTGATGGTAAACCTGGAATTATTTCGTTAGCGCACTGATCGTCTCGTTCAGAAAGTGTGTACCTCTGTTGCTCATCAACACTTTCGGGTAGTCAAACCTAGTTAAGACATATTCAAACAAAAACTCCACTGTTTTAGCCCCTATACAATCCTTAATCAGTTGTGCCTCTGCCCATCTTGTTAAATACTGCGTCGCAGTGATGATGTAGCACGCACCGGTTTTCTTCCTTGAGGGCTAAATTGGCCCAACGAAATCAATCGCCCATTCTTCAAATGGCTACAAAGATACTTGAGGATTCAGTTGCAACTGGTCCCTCCGCGATGGTCTGCTGGTTCGTTGACATGCATCGCATGCCCTACAATACACTTTGGAATCCTTATGCAGCGTTGGCCACCATAGACCTGCGTGAAAAATCTTATGCGCAGTTGCTTTTCCTGCATAGTGTCCTCCCGCAGCTCCTCCATGAACTTTAGCGAGAATGCTACTCCTCTCAAAATCTGGCGCATATCGTCGCAATATCTCATATGCACCCATCTTATATAGATGTCCCACAATCACCGAAAAGTTTGTCGCGCGCATTACTAGCTCCTCCTTTTGCTGACTTGTATACCCTTCCCGTGCCATTCCCGTAGTAAAAAAATGGATGATATTTGCAGAATGATTATCTGTTATGTGCACCGCAAAGAGCTGCACATCTGACAACCCTTCCTCCAAAATAGTAGGTTCCTCTCCTGTTTCGATCCGCGACAGATGGTCAGGTCCTACATTCAACCTCCCTGGCTTCACAATGACCTCAACATCATACTCCTGGAATAACAACAACCATCGGCAGATCTTCCCCCAAACACAGGCTTATTGACTAGGTATTTCAGGGTAGAATGATCTGTATACATCTTGAAATGTCCGCCCAATAGATTGTGCCTGAACTTTTGAAGTGCTTACACCATAGCCAATCCTTCGCGCTCTGTCATTGTGTATTTCTTCTCAACCTTCGATAATTTCCTCCTTGCGAAGGCTATAGGATGGTCCAGCTCTCCTTCACCGGCCTGTGTTAGCACTGCACCTAACGCAATGCAAGAAGCATGGACATGTACATGGAATTCCTTCTTCCAATCATGGAAGGCCAAGATTGGTGCGGTGATCATATTTTCTTTCAACACGTCCAAATTGCGTTGACATTCTTCATCCCAACAGAATGTAGCGTCCTTCTTCAACAATTTCTCCATGGGCGTGGTGATCTGAGCATAAGCTTTGATGAACTTCCTATAATATCCAGTATGTCCCAGCATCGCGCGCAGTTGCTTAACGCTCCTTGGGGCCTCCAAATTTACTATCACTGCAATCTTTGCAGGGTCCACTATCAATCCTTGCTTGCATACCACGTGACCTAGTAAAATCCCAAAGGGAACACAAAATAAACATTTCTTCAGATTCAACGCGATCTGGTACCTGCGACATGTATCCAACATCAATCACAGACTTGCTACATGGTGCTTCACTAAACCGAACAATGTCTAGTCATCAAAGTATACTTCCAAGAACTTATGAATAAACTCTTTGAACGTTGCGATGACTATGCGAGAAAATATTGCAGGCGCATTCTTGAGGCCAAACGACATCACAGTGTATTGAAAACAATCCTATTCCGTTGTGAAGGTTGTTTTGCTCCTATTCTTTGGCGCGATCTTGATCTGTTGGTACCCCGAAAATCCATTAGTGAACGTGTAGGCCTCCTGCCCTCCAACGTTGTCTAATACTTCATCTGTAAATGACGTCAGGAATGGGTCATGTACATAGGCATCATTAAGCTTCCTTAGATCTACGCAAATCCTTATTTCATCCTTTTGTTTCTTCTCCTAATCCACCATGGGGCCCACCCAATCAGACTCCTGCATTGGTTCTATGATGTTTGCTGCCAGCATCTTATCCAACTCCAAGCGAACCTTTTCTTTATACTTAGGATTTAGGCGATATGACCTCTGCTTAACAGGCGTCGCGTCCAGTTTCAGAGTGATTTTCATAATGCCCAAGTCTCCTATTATGCCCTTCAAGTTCGAAAACTTAGTAGGGAACAGATCTTGATATTCGCGGAGTAACGCAACAACCTTATCCGCAGCAGCATCATCCCATTAATCTCCAATCTTTGCAAACCTCGGTTTTGCTTTAGTCCCGATGTTTACTTGCTTGGTTTTCAACGGTGCGGTGATGTTCGGGTTCTCTATTTGTGGACCTTCGACTTCGTGATGCCCTATCACCTCTGGAATATTAATATTTCTAGGATCATCGTCCTCCCCTTCAGCGGTCACATTATAACATTCCAGCACATGGCGTAGCTGGGTGCCCCAATCTGGTTGGACCCATTCCAGATGTTCTTGCGGTATTCTGAAGATCACTGCCTTAACCTCCTGTAGGGCTTCATCAATGCTCTCGAACCTATCTTCAAAACTGAAGGTCATTAAGAATGCTTCTCTTAAAATGTCTCATTCCGCGGTGCCATGGCAGAGCTTCATCTCCAAATACCAATTCATGGGGATTGTGTCTAAAGTATGGCAAAACAAGTGTACCCACTCCGACTGCAGCTCCATTCCATACGCTTTAGTCCACTTCGCTAGGTGATTGCGTGGGTCATCCCTCCCATCATATTTCTCAGTCAATCGAAGGTTAGGTCGACCAAACCGCAACCTCATCATTCTTCTATAATCCCGCCATCCATCAAAGCTATCCTTGTGCGTACCCCACCATCGTGTGGGCGTAGCACGCAGTGCCAAATCTAACGCTTGGAAGCGGTGATACTGAGGGACTTGATGCTCAAACGCATCCAAAAACTTATCCACGTCAGTTAGACCATCATAATAAGGTAAATTCCTTACATCCGATGAAACACAGCACAACGATTTAGTCATCATGTTGCAGCGCAGTGTAGATACTTCGTGTAGTAGATTCTGCTAATGCTCCAACTCTTAATCTGAATTAGAGGTTCAAGAACTCTCCTGGTCCCATGCAATCCATCCATCTGCTGTTGGATTGATCCATTCTTGATCTCGCATTGTGATTTTGTAGATCTGATCTAAGTCATTTTCACTTTCCTCATAATTGCGGACCGGTTCAGTGTAGCGCGACTCTTCTGCAGGGTCCAATGGTACTACAAGTCGAAGCGATTTCTTTTCAAATGAGATTGTCTGCTTCTTCAAGTTGATCACCCCATTCATGTCAATGGTCCAATCAATTCTGAGGAGTGCGAGGTATGGATTACTGTCATCAACGATCTCTATCACTTCAAAATCGGCCAGCGCACTTGCACCTTCTATATCCACCGTTTCTGCATGTAGTTGTCCCATAGGGATGATCTTCTGCTGGTTTTCCATTCTAAGCTGGATTAGAGACCACCGCAGCGCGGGTCTCCCCATTCTCTCCCAGGTTTGTTTTGGCAAAACATTCGCATCTGACCCCAGATCCAAGATAGCCTAGTGCATCTCATAATCTCCTATCTGCGCGGTGAGCCTCATCTCTCGCCCTGTTCTTGCCTTATGTTTCCCAATTTTTCTAACTACGCGGTGTCCATCGAGGGCGTTTTCTTTACTAGCAGATTTGTTTATTAACTCCTGTAGGCCCTTCATAGCTTTGCTATCGTGCCACAGTTTCATGCAGGTCTCCAAGAACGTAGTAAGGACAGAGGGATCAACCTCTGTAGGTGCACTGGTTTCTTGCATTTTGTTCTGGCTTTTTGAGGTGGATGCCTCAGTGAAGCTTTTCTTGGCCTCCATAAATGTTTCCTTAGCGTGCGCCAAATCAAAACCAGCTTTCTTTTCTAGGGCCCTGCGGACCCATCCGTCCTCTTCAGGTTGTTTCCATTTATCATCGCTAGTTGTTATCCTGCTTCTCAGCACTATATTTACGCTCTGATCTTCCTTGTGGGGCTCAACTCTCATCATTTGTAAGTTCTGTGTAGGTTGCTGAGGCTGCGCCTTCTTCTCTTGCATCTTAGCTATCAACACAGGGCATTCTTCTATAGTGTGGTCAAACTGGCTGCAGTATTGACATGACGGGCATGTCTGATTCTGACACTCCTGCGCGTAGTGCCCTAGTGTTCCACAATTGTAACAAATAACCTGTCCGCGACCTCTACCAGGCCCTCCTCCTCCTCGACCTCGTCCTCATCCCTGATATCCTCTGCGCGCTCCTCTGACGCCCTGCTCTGGAGGCTGAGTTTTTGCTTGCATTCAGTAGGTAGGTGTTCTTTCCATCATCAGTTCATAGTTGCGACAGTGGCACTCATCGTGACCCACTGATTTGCAGAAGTCACAAAACAACTGTTGTGGTGTCTGAACGAACTTTTGGAGCAAATGACAATTATCCGTTGCGTGTTTTCCAGCCACCTGACAAATAGTGCACCATAGCGCAGCCCCCATACTCGGTCCTGCTGGAGCTTCTAGCCTCAGGGGAATTGGTCCCCCTCCTGTGATATAGTTCACAAATACGGGACAATGGTCTTTATCATGCCCCTGGCTCTTACATTTCAGACACCAAACTTTCCCGTGCACCTCTGGCTTAGCCTCCTTATCTTTCTTCAAGCTCTGTAGTTCTAAGCATAGGCTCTGTAACTGAGAATGGATTTGCTGTACCCCCAAGGTCGCATCCTGCATAGGCGTCGCATGCAACCTCATCGTGATTTCTAGGGCTTTTGCTTGAGTTCCTATCTTCTGCTGCAACAAAACAACCTCATGTGGGGAATAAGCGAAGCTATAAACCATTCGCGGTGCTGACCATCTGTGAGCTGCATATTAGCTTCTCGAATCACACATTTCAACCTTTGATCTAACTCCCAAGGCGTCTCATCAACCCTCATCGTGATCTCCTTAAATCCAACTACTGACTGCGAGTCAGACTTAGGCTTACTGAACTCTTTGTTTAAAGCAACCTTAGTCTCTGCTAATGTTGCCACAGGATGGTTTGAACAATACTTAATATACCACGTCAGTGTGCGATCCTGCAGAGCAGTAACCAACTGCGCCTTGTCTATGTTGTCATCAGTAATCTGTTGCACTGTCCACACAACATTCACGACAAACCAAAACTGATCTGTATCTTCTCTCCTTATGCCCTTGAAAATCGGCAACTTCATTGTGTTTGACATGTTGAATGGAGATAGTGGTGGTGGAGGTGTGGGCGAAGGTGTATGCGGTGGAGGTGGAGTGGATGGTTGATGTGTCTGTGGAAAACCTTGTCTTATCAGCTGAACAACACTCCGCGGTGAAGCCTGTACTGCTCCCTCGTCGTCGCTCAAAGGAGGTCCAATCAATGGCCTATATTCAAGACCTGATCTTTCCCGATATTTGAAGAGTTTTCTGCTTCGCATAGCTCCGAACATCAAGGCAATGGCATAACCCGTTTTTCACACAAGAGCATCTTAATCCAGGTATTCAAAGATCTCAAATACTTACCTCGCGGTCCTTTGAAAAAGCTTTGCTCTAATTCATTGTAGCTGACTGAGGTATCAACTGCAAATTCTGTAACAAATCCTCCTATAATTCGATCAAGCCAGTGGTCGACAGTGCGCACGATCTTGTCTTCAGAGGCTTCTAATAGTCGCACTAGCTCTAGAGTCCACACTATTGGACCGTCAAGCTTCCATCTCCCTTGGCCATTTGCCAACTTAGCTAACCACTCGTATAATTCGATCAGGAAGGTGCAGAAGAAAATTTCGTGTATTTCCATATACAAATATCTATCCAACCACTGCTCCTTTGACAGGCGCGGATTCCTGTTTTCCTGCGCCGCAAATTCGTGAATCTTTCTGTCCAACCACTTTTCAATTTCCTTCTTGGTCGGATTCCAGTGATGTGACATCACACATCTCCTTAGGCAGATCTCGGTCCTGGCAACGGAACCATTTGTTGGCTTACCAACCAACAAAACCCTACACTACTGGCCCTTTCGGCAACAACCTGCGTAGTGCAGGCCGCAGTCTCACTTGAAGCAGTATGGGGGGATGTTGGAACCAAGTTTCCACATCCAAAGATTAGTGGGATGTCTTTTGAGTGCCCTAGATCTGCCTTCGCACAGATCTATAAGCCCCTAGGGCTCGGTACTGCAATTCTATCCCAACAGCCTTTAGACCTTCGTGAAGGTCAACGATTGGTCTTTGCGGACCCTTAACAATCTATCCATCCACTTACGCGCACTAGAAAACAATCCTAGGTCAGAGCTCGCGCAGATCTACTTACGTATTAATAAACAGAGTTGATAATTCATCAAAGTCCTCGCGGAATTACATAAACTTGCTTGCGTATATCTTCTAACAATTATTCAATAAAGTCGCGCATCATTAGATCAATATTTCATAAACATATTATTCATTCACAATATATATCGCAATCATAAATAAACAGAAGTAAACAGATAAATGCAAGAATTCTCCGATAATCTTTTTTATTGATCTTCAGTTAGGATTTATAGACTCAAAACTACCTTGCACACTCAGCTGCAGGGGTCCGCGCACTCAGCTGCAGACTCTATCTAGGCCTCTGCGCACTCAACTGCAGAGCCTTTCTCTCTTATGTGACCCACTTCTTTGCGCTATCTTCTATTGACCCAATACATACTTGATCTGTCTTAGACTGTCTAAGACACGCTATTTATACAATTCCATGGTCTGCGGACCATGGGTGGATTTGAAAGCCGACTCAACTTTACATAAACGAGGGGCTAAAACCCCTTTTACTTCTAATCATCGATGCGCTCTGCATCCACAAATCACGGATACTTTACATCTTTTACAAAAATTACATCAAAACTTGGGTTTTTAACCCCAAAACCGACCCAAGGGACCCCATCCCAACAATTACAAGTGAAAAGTACCTCCTAGTGAAGAAGATCATCTCAATCATAGTAGAGATGCAGACCATGGGTGGATCTCAAAGCCAACTCAACTTTACATAAACGAGGGGCTAAAACCCCTTTTACTTCTAATCATCAATGCGCTCTGCATCCACAAATCGCGGATACTTTACATCTTTTACAAAAATTACATCAAAACTTGGGTTTTTAACCCCAAAACCGACCCAGGGGACCCCATCCCAACAATTACAAGTGAAAAGTACCTCCTAGTGAAAAAGATCATCTCAATCATAGTAGAGATCTTTTTGCTTCTTCCTTCTTAAGCTTGTTTGTCTCAAGTTCTTTCACTTCCTTAGTAATATGGGCTTCTTCCCTGTCTCTCTGGCGTTTAGGACAATCTCTTCTATAGTGCCCAAGTTTCTGTCAACCATAACATCTTTCCTTAGCCATGTTCTTCTTTTTCTTCGGAGGATCAAACCTTCCAAATTTTCCTTTTCCTTTTGTTACTGATTAATACTTTCTATCTGATCCATCCCAACAATTACAAGTGAAACGTACCTCCTAGTGAAGAAGATCATCTCAATCATAGTAGAGATCTTTTTGCTTCTTCCTTCTTAAGCTTATTTGTCTCAAGTTCTTTCACTTCCTTAGTAATATGGGCTTCTTCCCTGTGTCTCTGGCGTTTAGGACAATCTCTTCTATAGTGCCCAAGTTTCTGTCAACCATAACATCTTTCCTTAGCCATGTTCTTCTTTTTCTTCGGAGGATCAAACCTTCCAAATTTTCCTTTTCCTTTTGTTACTAATTAATACTTTCTATCTGATCTTATGTTACTTTCTTTCTTCAACCTGTCTTCTTCTGCCTTGCAGAGAGACCATAATTCGATCTATGTTATAGCTTCCTCTTCCCTAGTAGATATGAGGTTACCTTGTTCATTAGTGAATGCATTTAGAATATCAGAGATTATTTCGTTATCAGATACCATCTCTCCTAGATCCTGCAATTGGCCTTTTATTTGAGATGCCTTTGAGAGACATGACAATATCCCTTCATCCTTTGACACCTTCAATTTATATAGATCAGATCTAAGTGATATGATTTTGTCTATCGTGCTTTTAGAGAAAAGTTCTCCCAGCTTGTCATATATTTTTTTAGATGTCTCTAGCTTGGCTACATAGGAAATGACTCAATGAGAGGATCTTTGATTGACTCCGTAAGAATCTTTTGAGCCTTGAGATCCCTTTCCATGTATTCAGATAATGCTTGTTCTTTGGATGGCTTGGAGATCTTTCCATGGTCATGATTAATGACTTCATTTACTTCGAGGACTATGTCTATCCTTCTTTTCCATACTAGGAAGTTTGATACCCCAACCGGTTTTTGGTTCTCCTTAAAACATGAAGCCTTTTTAACTAGATTAGATTATAATAAAAGGTACTTACTTGTGAAGATAGAATCTTCAACTCTATGATGATGAATTTGTTGCTTTAGATGATCCTTTTAAGAGGATTCTTTCTTTGACGAGGGAAGATTGCCTTCTATAGGATGATTTTCTTCCAAATGAGATCCTTGCTTCAATAGAGAGAAGATTGTCTTTCGATCTAACCTTCCTTAGATTTGAAGATCTTCTACTTCTTTGGTGATGTATGATCTCTAGAGTGTTTCAAGGGTTTCGGTCTTTCTTCTTGCCTCCTTCTTGAAGACAATTTCAAGACTCTTGTTGATGTAGATTTCTTCGATTTAGGGTTTTGCAGATCTTGCCCTTGGTAGCCCTTGGATTGGCTATGATCCTTCTTTGAAGTTCGATTCTCGTGTGTCTACTTGCTTGAATACCCCTTCCTAACTTCAGCACCTAAGCTCCGATACCATGTTGAGAAATCTAGGGCATGGATAGTTAAAAGATTTCTCTGCTTGATAATTGCTTGTGATATACTTTTACTTCTTAACTTATATTCTTTTCTTCGTTATGTTATTATTGTGTTCTTTTCATAAAGACAATTAGCAATATGCACAATAAAAGACAAGTGATACAGTATGTAGACTAGTCAGCCAGGGCCAAAACCTCTCACCTCTTGAGAGGAAAACCCGATCAAAATTCTTCTTCTAGATCTTCAATTGACGAGGACCAAGACCATGACACAAACCCTTGACTCTAGTATCCTCCCAAGAACCTTGTCACTAACCATGATGCTTTGCCTCTTCCTTCTTGATCTCGAATTGCTCTTCTCGGCTCCTTCTAGAGAAACTCGGTCTCTGTTCTTCACACTACTTTTTCTCGGCTTCCTCTAGAGAATCTCGGTCTCTAGGCTTTCACTGATCTTCTCTAGAGAAACTCGGTCTCTAAATCTCTATCTTAGTCACCCAGAAGAATCCTTCTTTCACTGCCCAAAAGAAACCTCTCCTTCGCTTGCCCAGAAGAAACCTTCTTCTTCGCCGTCCCAGAAAAAACTTCCTTCGTTACGCCAGAAGAAACCTTTCCTTCGCATTGCCCAGAAGAATCTCTTTCTTCGCTGATCCAAAAGAATCTCTCTTCGCTATGCCCAGACGAAACCTTCTTGTCCTTCCTCCGCACTTCTCTTTGTAGCCCCTTGTTCGCACTCTTTCTTCACCCTTCCTTCGCACTTCTGCTTCACCGAAAGCTTGTTGAGTTGCTTGTCTTTAAGTGAGGTCGAGTTAGGCTATATAGACACTTCTTCTCATGCCCTTTAGGCCGACATGATTACTTGTCGTTAGGCCAACTTCTTCTAGCATCTTCTTTCATCATTGTAGGCCAACTTGAAGAGGATAAGTGACAAGGTCTTGGAGGATACTTTTATATAGACAAATTTTACCTTTTACATAGGGTAACATGATTTCATTACATGACAACAACTCTACCATTTTATGACTAGATGACAAATAAATCCTGAAGACTCTCAATGGGAGTCTTGAGTCAAAAATAAAATCTCTTGCTCATGAAACCCATGAAGCAAGTCAATATAATAATTTTATTTTTCTTCTTTACATCTCATTACATAAAATCATAATTACATGTCATTATGAAGACCGAACCTAGTTACACTTTTCAACAGGGGCACGCAAGTATCCTCATGGGTTTCCAAATAGATTGAAGATGCTCGTAGACCATCTGCAAGGGTTCGGATGATGGTGTAAGTGATGCCACATTAGCATACAGGTCCTGGGTCATCTGCCAAGTGCATGGTACAATTGCGGGGCCAATCATGCATGGTGAACCAAGTGCATCTTGCTCTTCCAATAAGTGAATCTCGAGCAATCTCTGAACATCTTTGGGGATCCATGGAATGTTGTCTACTGCTGTGGAGTCCCATAGCTCTCTACACACACCCTACATGTGCCAATGTAGCCCTTTGGAGGGTTAAGACCCCGTATAGGGAGACCAAGCCCAAAATGCAGACCATCTGCAATCCTGCATAAGATCCAATGCGTTCCTTAGCCTTCTAGTACAACCATGTTATTTAAAGGAATCAGGTTAAAGAGATTACAAACCATGGACAACAGGTGGGCACGTCATAATGGCATGCCCTTCCAAAGTGGGCTTTGGCATGTGCTAATGTCTCCAAGCTCCAAAGGGGGTTAACCAAGTATCCTATTAGGTGGTTTCTACCTTTAGAGGGGACAATATATCCAAGGTACATCCTTCAAATGGTGGTGGCATGTGATAAAGAGATGAATGGAATAGGGAATGAGAGGGGCAATCCTGGGCCACATGTCAGGGTACAAGGGTAGCTAATAAAGGGAAGCCCACACTGGGTATATAATGTATAGGAGGGAGAAATCATGGTGCACGAGATACCTCGGCCTTGATTTTTCCACCCTTTTTTATATGCCTTTTTCCTTTTATGATTTTTTTTTGATTAACTGCTTGGGGCTCAAAGGATAAGAGCATGATGTGTAAGGTATAACAATGGATACCCCTTTTAAGGTAGGGTGGTTCATTGCCCACCAAGGGTTGGGACAATCATGGGTTCCAGAATGATAAAGGAGGCTCATCTAGGGCCTATAGGAACCAGGGTGATGGCCATGGGTATGGGGTAGAGCTCATGCATTTGGCTTTTGCCCACGTGCTAAATGTGTTTGTCCCGACCATATTTTGCATTTTGTGGTACATTTTCCTGTTGAATGTGGCCAATTATGCTTTTACTTTTCTTTTTAGCTGCATCAACCTCCGGGGCATCGTTTCAAGCTCGACCCAAGGTGTGGGCAAGGGGAAGGGGAGGCCAACCCTATGTGGACCCAGTGGGGAAATGTGGACCCAGGTGGGAAGAATAATGAATGGGGCTATAATGAATGGAAGGGGAGTAATGTATGTGGATGAGGGAGCGAGACCACACAACCAAAATCAGGGTTTCCCATGTAGTACCACCCTAAAACCCAAAGGTTAGTAAAAGAGATCCCACGGGAGTAAGATCCAAGGATAACATCCAAAAGAGGTCTAGGGGACAAAAGCACAAACCTAGTCTACTCTTTTTGTCAAATCCCCCTATTAATCCATGCCCAAAAGTGTCTATGATAAGCAAACTACAATACTCAATTACCAAATGACAAGGCATACCTTTAGGTTCGGAAGGCCCACCTTCAAACATACGATCATGACAGATGGGTGAGGGACCAAATGGCTGGCTCAGGTGGCGGAGAAATGGCACAACAAGCTAGTTGGTGGTTGCAAGGGGTTGCTGGCTGAGGACCATTTTGGAGAAAATTTTCTCCTAGGGATATCACCCACAAAATGGTGGGTAACATGTAGTAAGCTTAATGTTCTTACGTCTTGGAGGCTGGTTTCTCAGCTTCTGAAGGTGTGGTGGTACGTATTTTGCATTGACTAGTTCTTTTGACTTTTTGAAGAATCACTTTCTTCACCTTGATTTTGTTGGACACATGAGATTGCGGCTAATGATGGTTCCTCAGAATCTAAATCTTCACTGTGTGTAACAACAATTTCTTCTTCATGTTTTTGTACTTCAACTTACTTCCCATCTACTATTTTATAGTAGCGTAAGGTTGCGCCTGCACATTTATGTCCTAGTGTCCAGTTTTCTCCACACTTGCGACAATTATTTTTCTTTTTTATCCTTTTCTCTGACTCTTTACTTGAAATGTATGATTTCTTCTCAACTTCATAAGTATACAACTTCTTGTTAAGGCATCTGTGTCTTGATGTCCATTTGTCTCTACAATACCTACATTTGTTTGTTTCTTTTTTCCCTGAGTAGTGTTGTTGGCTTTCATCTTCCTTGAATGATGACATTTTGAACTTATGGTTTTGCTCAATAATTATTGGTGCATGTCTGGTTTCTTCTTTAGTTTTGGGCTTGTACAACTTCAATTTTGCTGGCATATACTCCTTTAGTCCATATCTATACATTTTTAGCAGTTCTTCATTAGAAAACCCTCTTTGTCTTACATCTAATACTTCCCATTCGTGGGTGTATTCGCTTACAGACCCTTTTTGCTTGAGATGAACGAATTTTTCGTAAATATCATCTTCGTCGTCATGAAACCTTTTTAGCAGGGCATCCACAAAATTTTTCCAAAGGAATGAACGAGCTTCACATTTGTTGGACCACCATAGTGTTGGAGAAAATGTAACTACGCTAGGTCTTCATAATGTAATTTTGATATTTGTACTTATTCAAGAAAAGAGAAATTATTTTTGTATTATTTGTCAATGAGTTTCTTGATCATTGAAAATAGGTCAAGCACATTTTTAAGTGTTTCTAGAGAGTCAAAATCAAAGTGTAATTATGATAAGACCCTTTGAGGGCATGTTACATCATGTATGACATCATACAAGGTCATGGGAACACCTCCAAGCATGGTCAAATCCTCTCCTAGCACCAACGAAGTCTACAAGCAACAAAAAACGAATAAAAATGAATTATGAAGCAAACTGTCAAGTGAGCGTTAAGGACAGTCATGTCGGCTGGAAGAGGAGGGACAAACCTCTATTTATAGAGGCTGTCCACTCCTCATACAACGTAGCATCAAGCTCTGAAATCAGCGAAGAAGGGTGGCCGAGTAAGGGTGAATAAAAGATAGGTTTGAGGAACCTCTAGTGCAGCAAAGGAAAAGAAATTAAAGCTGCAGTCAAAGGGACTGTTTTTAAGGTGAAAACTAGTCACACGTGTGAGGAACAGAGCCATCTCTGCGGTCACAACAACAGTGATATAACAGTCTCACATGTATCATTGTTTGGGTTTCAAACTAGGCTTACTAAGCCTCCTATCCAAGCATAGAGAGAAGGACCTCAAACGAAGCTAGAAGAAGCCATACACCTACAGCGAGGACCCTCCCATGTGCGAAGACTAGCACTTGCAGTGCTGTCACACTCAGTGTACTACCATGCATGAAAAGAGAACTCAGATGATCTAGAGAAGGAGTAAGTATCCTTAGGTGAAGGATCTCACTAAGTAGAAATATCTCTCCTCGAAGATTTACTTACAATAGAAGGAAGAACGAAGTGCTGGAAGACAAAGTGCCGGAAGAAGTGTCGGAAGATGTGCCAAAAGTGACAATGCAGAAGGAGGAAGGATTTGACTTATGCTTAGAGGATATTTTAGTCAAGGGTCTAGGGTTTGGCAGTTGTTCAAATAAGAAGCTTCAATAAGAGAAATCTTACAAAGGGTTTTCCTCTCAAGAGTGGAGAGGGTTTGTCCCTGGTAGAGAGCCAGATTCTGTGTTCTTGTTATTTTGTCTTGGTCGCAGTTTGATGAAGCACACACATATGCACTAATAAGAAGAAGAAGAAGTATAAGCTAATAAGAAAAGTAAAAAGACTTCACAAATTGTTATCAAGTCACTGAGAATCATCACAACACTACTTTGCCCTAGATTCTCTAACACATAGGAACCAATCATATGCTTCAACTTCCAAGTTGTTTGATGCGGTCATGATATTCTCTCGCTCACCTATTGGCGGGTTTGACTAAAAAATGGCTTCCATTTTATTAACCCACATAATAGCGTCTCTATTATCTTTACCATTGTACTTAGGTAATTCACTTTTAATTCGTTGGTAGTCTTTTTCTATAAATTTTGTATAGTACCTACTTCCTTGGAAGTGTATTCGCGACATTTGCAGAATTTCATGATTTGGAAAATCTTCGCCTTCTGGAGTTTTGGGACTTTTTGTTGGTTCTTAAGTAATTAAAGGATTAAAAACTAGATTAAATCCTCCCATTAACTGGGTCTTTATGCCTAGTAACATTCTCTCAATGTTATTTATTTTTTTAATATCGTTTGCCATTCCTTCTTGTGTCACAAGTAGCCTATTTTGACCTTCTCCTAACTTTGCTTGTTTCTTTTCGACATTATCGAGGCGTTGTCGTACTTTATCGAGTTCTTGAATTTTTTTGAATTGTCGTCATTGTTTTTATTGCCCATTTTTCTCTTTTTCTTGGTGGAATCATTTTTTTAAATTAATTAATTATATAATTTCAAATATATATTTTTAATTATATGTAATTATATAATTAATTTTTTAAATATAATCTATGTACATATATATATATGTATATGATTTAAACATTATAACACAAGGGTTACTAATTTTAATGGAACACGGTTTGAAAAGGACGTGATGGATTGTTGGGAATTTGGTCATTGATGGTAGCAGAGACGTGCCAGTCGGGGTCCAAAGAAAACGACGGAGGTCAATGATGAAAGAAGGCACAACGGTTAGACAGTATGTCATCGTGGAGTTCAGGTAGCTGTTCGCTGAGAGCTGGCAGCAGTCGGAATGGCAAAGTCAGAGCTGGTGATATGGATTGGATGGGAGGCTGGGACGGTGTTGAGAAAAGGGATAGGCGGATGACAGCGTGAAACAGGATGCAGTTGGACAGGGACGTTGGGATTCGACGAGGAGGGTACAACCAATGTTTTAAAACTCCGACTCCGACTCCGACTCTGCCGAGGATCGACTCCGACTCCGACTTCGAAACGGTAATGACTTGGCCGGCTCGATTTCAATGACTCGGTTGTTGTAAAAAATACATTAAATATTTATTTTTTTTATTAAAAAACATAATTTTAAATATTTTAAACATAATTTTAAAGATTTTCATTCATGTTTCCAAACACACAGCATTATAATATAGATGGAAGACAACATATGATCAAAGTAGGCTCATGAACCAATCCATTATATCAAAATGGTACCCAATGGCAATACAATTACATAGTCAACTGTCATACATGATCAAAGACTCAAAACAAAATACAAATAACCAAGGAGGCTAGAAATGGCCTCTACAACAAAAGTAAACTGTGATGGTGACCAGACTCCAATACTAGTACTACTGCAGCACTGCTAGCAGCTACACTACTACTGGCTAGTAGCTACTGCCAGAGGAGCCAAGATCATCTCGACCAATCTCTGGATCATCATCATCAGAACAGTGAAAAAAAAATATAGTAGCTCTAGGTGTCAAGGTAAGGGTTTCAATTTGTATTCCTTTGTGTGTTCCAATGGAATTTGTTTGGGTAATTCTTTGAGTATAATTTCAGAACTTTATTGTATTTTTGATCCGCTGGTGTTGTTTTACCTTGAGTCTAGACTCTAGGGTTATTTTATCCTTAAGATCTGTTCTCTTCCTTTTTCCCTTGTGATTCGGTTGGGATTCCTTTTCAATTGCACACCCAGAATTTTATTACAGACCTGCTCCAAAGAACTCGACATCCACTAACAATGAACTACAGGACTTATGCTTGATTGTGGATAATCATTTGCACTGAAGACTCAAGTAAAGTGTTTAGGGCTCGGACATGTGTAGTAGGGCTTGAGGAAAAGTTATATTAACTGCAGATTTTAGGCCTTATAACCAGCAGCATAGTACTGTTTAGGTCCTTTTTGCATTAATTTGTTTTGTAACTTTGAGTCTATTAGGTATTCTGTTGAGTGCAAGAGTAGGCCCTCATTCAGGGCATCGTTTGACATTTCAATTGTAATTTGGACGATACCTTATTGCATAAACGAAACTTCTGCAAGACATTGACATCCGATTGTCAATATATGTTGTTGACTCTCACTATAAGACAGTGGCAGTAATCACTTTGTATATCAGTGAGTAACTTCAAGAAATAAATGCACCACGCCAATCATTGATTTCAAATTTCGTTGTGATTTGGTACTGTTGACCTCTACCGGTCAACTACCCATGCAGTACACCCCCTTTTTCTTTGCAAGAAAAGGGCAGCACCTGATCAGCGTGTCCGTGCCATCCAACAGTCATCAGCAGCTTGATCAATCTAATTGTAAACCCAGTCTGCATGTATTAATTGTAAATAATCTTAGCAGATATGAGTCATGTATGTAAAATTGCCTAGGTGGACCTAACTTTCTAGTGGTAATCTATGTCCCGGAAGGTTTTTCGTCTCACCGATCCATGGATCGGCAGAGTTTTCCTTCAAACCTGACCCCAAAGCCGGGATGGATTTTATCATTGGAACTTTAGGAGAATCCTAGTGTGTTGATCTGCTAGATTATCGTTGTGTCGCAGAACTGGGTGTTTTGTGAGGGTCTGTATTAAGTGGGTTTGTCCCCTTGAGATGTAAATTGTAAAAAGTCATCATGAAATGTGTCTTGAGGGTTGAAAATGTTTTAAATCCCCTCGTGAGTCCTAAGTCCTAGGTCCTAGGTGATGTTTCCAAAGACTTAGTTCGATGATCCATTTAAAAAAATGAAATAAAATAATAAAATAAATAAAAATTAAGAAATTTAAAAATTAAAAAAAAATGAAATAAAATAATAAATAATAAAAAATTAAAAAATTAAAAAATTTAAAAAATGAAATAAATAAAAAATAATAAAAAATTAAAAAATTAATTTTTTAAAATAATAAATAATTTTAAAAAATTTAAAAATTTAAAAAATGAAATAAATAAAAAAAAATAATAAAAAATTAATTGAATAAATCGACGGATGAGATCAAGAGATGTCTTGATCCTCATCAACGGTCGAGATCATTTCTACATGGATCATTCGAACTAGCCGTTGGGATCATTTCCTTTATATAGGGTCTTAGGTGGTCATTTCAGATTAATTCGATCTGTGAGTCTAAGACTGAAGAAGCTCTCTTGTAAATCTGTTTCTGGTTAATAAAGGAAGACTTTGGGGTCCATATCTTGCTGGTGTTACTCTCTTGGAATGCTGTGAGATCATTTCATTTTTTGCATATGTTATTTTCAGCCATTAATAATAGCTTTTTGTAGAGTATTGTGAGCACGGGTATCTTGTTCACTTGCTGGGGTTTGAGTGCTGTTAGGGTTTCTGAAGTAATGGCAGGTATCTCCATTACTGTTTGAGATATAGCAGCATTTTTGCCCTCTTTGTTGACGGTTGTTTTGAGCTGTGCAGAAAACATTTTCTGAAGGAGTTTTGTGGGCGTTCGGGGAAGTTCTCGGCTGAACCAGCCAACTCCCGCAAGCATTTTTTGCTAAGCCCAATTGGATTTGATCCTGGGTCTATCATTCGGTTTATTTTTCTAATTTGCTTGAGAGATTTTTTGAAGTTCTTCACAGTGAAAACCTAAAATTTCTGTTTCCTTAAAATATTTCCGTGCTTATTGTCGAATCTGGCTGTTAAGGGGCCAAATCTGTACATTAATCAGCTGTTTTGGGGTTTTAACTTTTGTTCTATATACAGATTTTTCATTAGGGTTTTCTCTTCTTTTGTGTTTTCTTGTACAGGGTTTTCAGAGAGATATTATCTGATACGTTCTCCTCACCGCCGTCTGGTTACCAAAGGGCTGCATACTTTCAAAATCGATTCAGAGAAATACGCAGACATTGTGATCTGGCCCAGAAACGAAAATGACAAAAACTTTGGGCTGTGAAGCATAAAACTGGTGCGGTGGGCAAGGAGATTGACACGCTTGAGGTAATAAAGCCAGTTTCAGACAGATCCTCAAATGGCTGCAATCCGTCTTCATCATCTGGCCACTTGACTTTGAATCCGATGCGTAGTAGCTGTTCTGTCCGCGCATGGGAGAAAGGTTTACGGTTCAGTATATCAGCGTATTTTGCCTGGCAGATTTATTTTTACCTGTGCCCTCATTCGAAACATTCACTAAAAGCGAGCCTGTCATTTGATCGCCGTAAGCATATCACATTACGCACAGTCTTAAACATCATTGCCGCAGTCAGATTCATTGAGTCTGCGTTACCAGTCATCGAGGTTGGCAGTATTTTCCAACTGCGGCTCAGGCTTTTATCGCAGAAACCTTCGACATCGGATTCATCAGCGCATTTGGCCCAGGTAATAACACGCCCAGGTCTCAATTTGATGAAGTAAGGTAATCTGCGGCTCAAAAAAATCGTTTTGCTGCTACGGGCCAGGTTCCAAGCTGATAAATTCATATAGCAAGAACGATTTTCTTTTTTTTCTTGATATGTCGGCTCAGCAGTCATGCAGGTAAAAAAAAAAATCGATCCATTCACGCCTCAGGTAACCCTCACTCGTCCGCCGTCCTTCATATATCTGCATACTTCTCCAGCGTGAAGGATTCTCAGGTCTGCGTTTCGATTTTATCTGTTAAGTAGTTGAGGGTTAGGATATTTTTTTAAAGACAATATGCGTTGATCCCCTTCCTGCAGTCGGTAGCTAGTGAAGTCGTATTTTTTTTTTTGATTATTTTGGATAGGCTAGCGTAGATGTCTCAGATTTTAATTTGTTTTATGTAGTTACGATTTTAGGTTTTTTTTTTTTTAAAGATTTTGATTTAGTTTTTTTAGATTATAGTTTAGGATTATATACATTTGCATAATTTATTTATTAGGTTTTAATTAGATTTTTAATTAGATTTAAATTTTGGTTTTAGTTTGGTTATAAAATAAAAAAAAATAAAAAAAAGGGGCTTTTTATTTACGATTAAATTTTGTTTATTTTAGTTTAGTTCTTTTTTAGTTTTGACTTTGATTTTAATTTAGGATTTTATTAGGATTTATTTTATTTAGATTTTATTTAAGTTTTTAGACTTTAGATTTAATATTTGTATAGTTTTATATAGATTTAAATTTTATGTTTTAGATTTGTCTTTTAGTTAGATTTCAATTTTTTTTTTTTAAAGTTTAGTTTAGAGTTAAGCTTAGTTTTAATTAGATTTTGATTTAATTTTTATTTTAATTAGATTTTATGTTTAAAGTTTTCATAAATTTTAGTTTAGATTTTTTATGACATAAAAAAAAAAAAAAAAAAATTTGAAAAACATATTAAAATTTTTGGAAAATTTTCTTCGTCAGATCCAGTTATTTTCGGAAATTGTCATGCTGAGATCTAAATTTTCAAGTCGAGATGCGGAATTGATATCTAGTTAATGGTTATGATTCATGGTGGTTTAAAGCATTAATTTTTTGAAAATTCTCAATTGCTGGATATCGTTTTGGTCATTCTAAGAGCATTGTGATTTAGCTGATGATAGATGATTGCTGTTCATGGTCCATATTTTTATATCATTTAACAAGTAATCGTTTTAACCACAATCTCTTAAGGCACTGGTCTGCTAAATTAATCAAATCCATCGAGTGCTTTTTATATCGTGTCTCGTGTTTCCCAACCAACTGGTCGACAGTTGGTCTCATCATCCCACAGGGACTATCCCCCTTAGCCGCGGGAGACAGGCTTAAACGGAGGGATCGGGGATCAGAGTGACAGCCCCCGGTCTGAGCGTTGTCGTGTCAATCTGCGCGACAACAGGTACAAAGGTATGTTGTGGATCATATGCACTAAGCCAATCATTGGTTTCTAGTTTTGTTGCGATGATTGATATTCTCTTAAGGCCTCAGAAGTCAGAACAGTGCAGTTTCTCATCAACAACTTGATTCAACACTTGATCTCTTGACTTGGTTGTTTACATAGTATACAAAGCCTACATAACAATATACATATTAAACATAGCAGTAATCTATACATAATAGTTGACACAGTATATACTATATATATAATCTATACATATGCATGACAATAATGCACAACTTATAACAATATAGCAGAGCTCTAGTAAGATAGTGGTTGGTATAACAGTTTGAGATCCAAAACAAACATTAAACAATTTAAAAATCCCAAAAAAATCAATTTTTAAATGCTGTTTACGTGTGGAGGGCCGTCCCTTTGTGACTCGGCCGAGTCATATTGGAAACGGCCGGGTTGGCCGAGTCACCCATGACGAGTCGGCCGAGTCAACTCGGGACCGTTTCCAAGGCCGGGTCACTCCCAACAGCATCAACTCGGATCAACTCGGCCGTTTCGGTTTTGAAACGGCCGGTTTTTAAAACAATGGGTACAACAGAAGAGACTGTCGATGGAATGAAACACGATGACAGCGAAACACAACCGACTGGAATCAGAGGGCAAGGACGTGAGGGTTCCGACAACACAGGGAGAAGAGCGATGGCATGGAAGATGTTTGTTTGAAGGAGATAGTGGATGTGGTAATTGTTATCACTCAGATTTTCCTTGAAGTTGTTTGAAGAGGAAAGGGGTCTGAGGTAACCACAAACCAATCTTTTAGATACAGAATCTAGCCAATCTGTATCCAGAGAGGGCTCTCTCTTTCAAATTTAGCTTTGTTTTTGAATGATATTAGGCTAGTTGTGAAGTTTAGGAGTTTTGTTTGAATTTGGGTGGTGAGATTCAATAGCAAAGGGGTAAGACTGAGTAGCTTAGTCCATTGGGCTGATGGAGTCAAAGAAGATGGCTTAACTGGACTTGGTTTCTTCACAAAGGATGGTTTAACAGAGCAAGGTAGTCAAACAGGGAACAATTAGAGACTTAAAGATGGGATGGGCTTAAAGGGTTAAAGGGCAACTAAGAATCCTTTAACATACTTTAAGAGAGCAGAACATGACTAACCATCAATAAAGAGCAATTAAGAATTCTTTACTAAATGATTAAGATGAATAAACTAGGAAACATGAGCAATTAAGAATTCACTGTTTATACTAGTTCAGAAGAAAACATTGAGAATAATAACGATTGAAAACAGAGTGCAATTGAGTATAACCTGAGTTATTCTTTTTCGTTTATCATTCAGATGTGAAACATAGATGATATTTTAAACAAGGAAAACTTTAAAACACAAGGTATAGATGACTTATTGATCCGGTGTTTGATTCAAGAATTCTGAGAAAAGTCCTTAGCTCCAATTCTTCATCCAGCAAGCCACAAAGTTGGTCCAAACAACACTTTATTACAAAATAGTCAATATTACAGCAATGTCTAAGAATCCACACAAAATACTTCAAATGGAGAAGTATTTATACTAATTGTAAACTGAAATATCTTGAAAAAATATCAAGATCAGTTTCACAAATATCTCTAACTGTTTACATTAATAGAACTTCAATAAATGACATTCCAAACTAATGAATCTATTTGGCACTATGTTTATGGATTTATGGTGACAAAAAAGAGAAAGTCGAATTTGGTAGCAACTCTTAGTTGATGATGAGGCATCCCAGTCATTAACTGCATCCTTCCTTTGTGCATTCTGCCCTAGAAATTCTGCAAACTTAGGGTCCAATGATATGCTTGTATATCTCAATCCGTGATAGATATGTAAAAAGTGAAAGAGGTTTTTGTAGATAGGAATGTTTGTGAAATAAACCTCTCTCAGTTTCCCAAAATTCATCTCCAGCTGTTCATAATATTCTCTGCAAAAAGATGTCAAAAACAAGACTTTACACAAATTGAAAAATAGGCTGTGAAGACATGCACTTATCTCCCTCTTGGTAATACCTGTGTAAAAAGTGAGAGAGGTTTTTGTATATGAGACTTTTGGGAACAAAAACCTCGTCCAGTTTTTTAAAATACTTCTTGGAGTGGCCACAATAGTTTCTACAAAACTATGACTTAAACAGGAAATTTCTGAAGAATGTACCATTTTTGCTCTAATTTCATTTTTTAACCTTAAACTTCTTTTGACTGTTTTTCATTTTTACTTTGGATAAACTTCATTGTAGCTGGTGAAAGTGTTTTCATCTTTGTTTAACCCTCAATGTCTTCATGTTTACTTTTACTCTTTACTGTTTACTTTTTATTTTTTACTTTTACTGCTGTGTTTTTTCATCTGGCTTCACTTTGACATGAATTTGTATGCTATGCTTTGTAACTGTTTTCCCTGCTGTTTATCTTTATGCTAGCTGATTTACTTGACTTGGTCTTCAATCTGATACTCTTTAACCCTGATACACTTTGACTGTTGTTTACTGTGTCCTTTTACCTTCACTGTATATTTTAGGTTTTTACTGTCTATTTCAATAGTAAATTCTTTTAATTCCATGTTTCCTCTGCTTGTCTTTTAACTGTATGTTTTATCTTCCATCTCTGTTTGAATAGATTTGATAATAATCTTGGAGTAAACAGGTCTTATGACTACTATTAAGACTGTTTATCCAAGGATGTGGTCTTCTGATCACCTGTAAAAGAAAACAAATTGTTAAGAAAGCATTGGTTCGCAGGGGAGGTCGAAAAGGTTTCATTTGAGCTTGAGAGGTCTATGGAGTGAGTCCAGAATGATTTTTGGGAGGTAAACCATGCTCAAATCGGTTAACAGAGGCTTCAAGTGGCACAACTAGGTTACATAAGGTTTTACTGCATAATCAGGTGAAAACGAGCAAAACTTTGGGTTTTTGTGTTTAAACGGGTAAATGGTTGGTATTGGCGGGTTAATGACAATTGGCGGCAACTGGATGACGAGAAATTTTGTCATTTATGGGAGGTGGTAAGCGGGTTTCATCGCAGTGCTCATGGAGGGGGGGCGGTATTCGAGCTTGAGCGAGCGATTCCATAGGATGGGCGACGCGTGGCGTGGGTACTATTCAGGAAACCGCTCTCCATCGCGCGCTAAATGTCGACCAAAAGGATCGTGCGATATGCGTGATGACCGTTGGATTTGCGGGCGCCGATCGGACGGTTGTCGGAGAGGTGAAGTGGCGGAAGGTTAACGGACGACGGGCCCGATATAATTTAAAGGGATTAATCATATCGGGGGTGATGCAATTGGTTATAGAGTTATTAATTAGTCCAAATGACATAATTAATCCTCATTGAATGGTGGCGGGGTCGGGTTCTTAATTAGCTACGGATTAGTTAATTAATCCCGTTTTATTGTTTGATTTACAGTGATATTTAACCATCGGGGCAGGATATGTAATATTTGGGGTTTTGTATAATAATATAATACGGGCGTGGGTAATTTTGTTTTATAGGGGAATTATATAATAAAACATTAGTGTTTAATATGACCAAAATGAATGGGACAGCGCTAAGTCTAATGTTTTTCGAAAATGCATTTCATCATACAAAACTTATACCTTAGGCTATTGATAGACGAAGGTTTCATGTAGATAGAATGTTTTTAATTTTCTTAAGAAAAATAGGATTTTACTTGGGAAAAGCTTTATAAAGGGAATGAGTGACTTTATGAAAGGGTGAATATTGATGAAGTGGATTTAAGTGCTTTAGGTATTTCAAATTATTCGGCTGAGGGTCCTGTCCCTCCAAAAGTCAGAGAACTGCTCTGAGCCCCCCTAACTTATTTATAGGTACTTTTAGTACTTAGGGGAAATTAGTGAATTTTTTAGGAAAAATGGAGTAAGGAAGTTAATTAGTTTGACTTTGTTTCTTTGATGTGTTGTCTCCAATGTGAGTTGTGCTTTGTCCAAGTGATGAAAGAAAAAGATTTTAAGCATTAAACTTAACCATTCACCACACATTTATTTTGCAACCATCATCTACTTACCCTACCTACTTTAACTCAGCATTTTCACTTCTTTTATTTGGGTGCAGTCAGATTGGCAAACCCTTATCCATCTTCTTTTTCCTTTACATGGCAAGCCTACCTAAGTCTACACTTATTACATCCAAGGGCTCAGATTACACTGTTGAGCTCCTTTTTCACTCTACCTATCTACTTATCTGCCAAGATTACACTGTTTGGTCAGATCTTTATTCTCTATTTCTACAACATGAAATTGAAATATGAACTAACCAAACTTAAACTGTTTGACTATTCATGAATTGTGGCATAAGTGACAAGCTGCACACAATTGTTTATTGTACAACAGTAAAAGGTAGTGGCATTTAGACTTGCACACTTTCCTTGGTCTTTCTTTTTGTTGGGGTGCATTTTCTTTCATTTTTTTGACCTTCTTTATTCTTTTTACCCTTTGATTTTTCTTTTAGGGTATAGCCTCTTTACATTTTTTAAATTTTTTGATTTTTGAAAATATAGAAATCCTTTGCAACAAGTAAAGGTATGAACATATCACATAGCTCATCAAGTCAATCATGATATATGACACCTATTGGTATAGGAGCATAACAGTAGTTTTTGCAGCAGACGGTGACTAAAGGACAATGGAACAATGAGGAGATGGAGCGGGTATAATGTCAGGATGTGGACAGAATGGATGAAGGTTGGCGCAGGTGTAGCGAAACGAACACGATGTAGGCAGGAAGATCAAACCTGCTCTGATACCACTGTAAGGAGAAAACCCGTACATAGAAGTGTAATCATATGTAGCTTTTGTGAATTGTATGTAAATAAGTAATTTTTATTATTAATAAGGAACGAATGGTGTACAATACCTTCGTGGCGGTTTGCCTATATAGGCAATGACTAGCCACGAAAGATGAATAGTTATGTCTTTTGACTATTTACCTCTTCATAAATAATGTTTTAATAATTACTTTAAGTAATTAATTAATTATTTATTATTTTAATATTATTAATATTTTATGAATATTTTATTCATAACACCCCCCGTGTTTTCAACACCACATATCTCTATGGATAGCCCATGTACCTCCTTATGCAATTTATCCCTAGCTCAGGATAAAATAAAACATGACCTAAAGAGTAGTATTAGTCAAGGTCAAGGACTAGTGATAAAATAAAGATAGAAGTATCTCGTTTAACCCCCTTGCATTTCCCCATTTCTGGAATGGTAGTCTGCCAATCTCATCCTCCTCTTCTGTAGCCTGTGATGTATTTATATTAACACTTATTACACAATTACAAGTCACAATTGTCCAGTTTATAACCATTGATCATGTACACATAGTGGTCTGGGGATCAAAATTGGGATATTGCACCTACATTGTGTAATATTCAGTCTCACACGACAGTGCATGTTCCTTTTAACTTGACACTTGTACATATACATACTACATATATATACTGACACATGGACACTTCTTTAACTTGATGTCTTACTGTTACTGTTGTACGCGTTTCCAATTCTAACATTAAATCCCTTGCTGCTATCTTTAATGCCATCTCAGGTTTTTGCTGTTGGAATTCCAATCTTTTATTTATGTGCTCCTCTAATTGTTTATTTGCATAACTTGCTGGTACGTATCAGCTTTCTGGTCATGTGTCAAGTGGAAGGGTATGCAGTCTTTGCAGGCCTATACTTCATTTTCGAATATACATGATCTGTGCTGACCTGTCTCCTTCACAATTCTCATTGCATCCCCTTGTGATTCTTGATTATCACCGACCATCTTTAGCTCTTGTTTCTTAATTGCAGATAAAGAGAACACTGCATTTGTTCATACTGTATTGGATACTCCTATTTCTTTCATATCTCGTGTAACTTTGGAACTATCTGTGGGTCACTTAACAAATACCCCAAGTGCATTAGACTTATTCTTGTGCTCATATGCTCAAGTGTTTTAGTCATGTTCATGGAAGAAAATATAGTGATGGTTTTCAGAAACAAAAATTGGCAATGCTATAAGGAATAGCAGAAATGAAAGCATTATGCCTAGTTCGTTCCCATTTAGAATTATATGCCCGTGATAAAGTTTTTTCCATTGTCGCTGCAGCTTCCTCAGAGGATGGTAGATGCGCTTGCTGTCAGACAACAACTACTATCACAATATAATCTTCTGCAGTCCCGTCTCAAGGATCTAATTCAGGCTGCAGAAGAAGAGGTAAATGCTTTGCTTATCAAGCTCCATACTGAAGTCAGAAACCGAACTGGTAATTAATTTTATGCATTTCTTTTGTGCAATTATAGGGTTGACACTATGCATTTGCAATGTTTTTATACCTGTTATTCTTCTGTGTGCAACACCGAAGGCTTTTTTCCTCTTAACCAATGTAGGAACATTTGCAACTTGCAAGAAACATTTTAAATTGACTGTCTGCTTTCTGTATTTGAAGGTGCGGATGCTGGCTCGCATGTGCAATCTAGAAAACAAAATCGAAGTTGTTGGGGAACCTTCGTACAGGCAGGATTCTAATAAACATTGCAACTAGTTAGAGTTGTAGAAAAAACAAGGACAATAAGTAGATTTGCCCACGTCTGAACTTCCCAAATTGGTCACTTTGATAAGTAATTCATCGGAAGTAGCGTTTCTAGACATCGGTATTAAAATTTTAAAAAATAATGAACTTTGCCATGTTTTACTCTGTTTGCTGCAAGTTGTACTTATACGACTTTGTGAAACTTATTGTTGAAGTGCCCGGAAGAGTAGGGTCAAGAGAGCCCGAGAAAACTTGGATGAGTCTCTTGTTGCGAGATTAAAGCTTATCGATAGCTATGCAAAAGTTAGTAGTTTTATACCAACTTCTGCTACAAATGCAAACTTTACATCCTGCTAGAGAATCATGTGGCTACCTTCAAAATGTTTAATGATTTTTTGGGATTGAACAGCTTGCTTCGATGATTGAAATAGAGGTGGAGATGGACAAAGATGTTTTTGCAGCAGAAGAAGTCACCAATGCTGTGAGTATTAGTTTTCTTTTAAATTACTAAGTAATGTATCTATTTCCAGTTGAGTCTTTTTTCTACATGTAAATAACTTTAGCAACTATTTCATGTCACCTTGTTCTTTGTTCCTAAAACATTCTAGGCAACTTATTGATAGACATTTATCGTTATACAGTCAAGTATAGCCGAGCAAATTGAGCGCCTCATGGAACTAGAAGATCTGGAAAAGGTACGGTAGAAAACAATTCTATTTACACAAACCAAAGCAGGCTTGTTGATTACCAAACTATATTGGCGAGTTAGATTCCATCAGTTACTTCACATCAATTATTTGATTCTATTATTGCAGCAATGGCGAATTCAAGCTGAGGCAAATGATGAAGTTGAGAGGCTTCTAAGATCTGCACCAGTTTTACCCGATTCTGTTTGAACCAATGTTTAATAACAGGCCAACTTCAGAGTCTCCCTGTATTTTAGTTTTATAAGAAATGTCATGCTTAAGAATGTTTGTGGCAACCTTGTATCCATGAGTAGCTTTTTCTGGAAGGAATGTGCAGCTTTCTCTGGGATTTACGTAATTCAATACATACTTCAACTTAAAAGCCAGATTCCATACTATGGTGCCACATTTTAAAAAGCGGAAACAGCATTTTTAAAATCAAGGCAGATTATTGATGTTAATGTAATTCAATTTATAACACGAATAAATTAATTATCAATTTGTTTTATGTTTTGAATGGATTTTGATTGACTAAATCATTTCTGATTGTGCCATGGAAACTGTTTGTCAATGCCAAAACCCTCTGTTCTTATTCCACTGACATTCACTGTTTTCTTTCTCATTTCTGGTATCAAAAGATATACTCAATATGTCAGGCCCTTTTGTCGATATGCACACGCACATTTTAGACTTCCTATATGTTAAAATTGGCAACTAGGGCCAAACTCCACATGGGTCATCTTATTTATGACAGCTGATATTTTTCTTGGATTCCTCTCTCCGAGAGGTGTAGGATTGATCTAAAGATCATCCGATTCTGACATGTAAAAATGAATATATGAATTTATTTGTATTATTGACAAATTGTCAAGGTCGGCCAGCAAGCAAAACAGAGATTTTTACCCCGAGTTCGTCCTCAACGTGGCATATAAAAGGAGACCTCAAGTCATTATTTCATCATCTCATCTTCATTCATCTTTCTCTCCTCACTTGATTGGGTACGCAGATTAGGGCAGCCATCTCTCACACGTGCGAAGGAAGGAGTTGACTGCGTTGACCAACGTTGACCGAGCTGTAGGGAGATTGTTTGGCTGCATTGACTACTTGTGTTGCCCTGTTTTGACTGCGGATTGGGTGAGGCAGCTTCTCCTTAGCTGGCCACAAATCTGGGCACTGAAACCGAGTTGATCTGGCCTTTGGTTTGACCAGCGTTGACTGTCCTAGTCGCTGGCTGCAGTTTGACTTCAGTTGACCAGACTTTGACTGAATTTTTCGGACTGTTTTGGACTGTTTGGGTCTGCTGTTGAAGGCCGAAGTTGACTGGGTTTGACTGAGCTGCTTAGAGGAAGAATTCTGCCCTGTTTGACCAACGTTGACTTTTCTGGTTAGGGCTTTTTCTACCGCTTTCATAAATGATCAGATTTGTAAATTTGTACTATCTCTCTTTGTTGAACTATTGAAAAATATAAGAAGAATTGATCAAGGGTTCCCCACATTGGGGTTTGTCCCTGGCTGGTGCCACATCTTGTGTTCTCTTGTCTTGGCTTGTCTTCTGCTGTTTATGTTTATGTTCTATCTGCATTTTACTATCATGCTGATGTGATTGCTAAATAGGATATTGATATTGGGCTAATAAAAAAATTGAAGTAAATTGCTCTTAAGCATAGAACATACCAAAAATTAACATGTTATCAGAGCTGAGGTGAAGGCAAAGCCCAAGCAAGAGTGAAAGAGCAATCACCGAAGACAGTTGGACAAGGACAAAAGGCTAAATGGGTTCCTCATCCCACTTCTCGGCTGAAGACAAGCTCCGTGAAAAGTCTGACTATCATGGATGGAAGATGTCTCTTGATCTGACATTGGAAGAAGAAGAAGTGTTAGATTATGTGAAGGGGAAATCCTTGAGCCTTCTTCAAATGCACCCTCTGTTGCGAAGTCCAAGTACAATAAGGCTAAAGTCAAAGCGAAGAAGATTATCAGAGATTCCATTGACAAGCATCTGGTGGTCTACATCTCTGATTTGAACACCTCCATGGAGATCTATGACAGGTTGGTCAACATGTTCAAGGTTAGTGATGCAAATCAAATTATATTTCTAAAAAATAAGTTGAAGGATATTAAGAAGGGCAAGGACGAGGATATTCAATCCTACTTCTTAAGGATCACTGAGATCAAGAATGATCTTCTGTTGATTTGAGCGGTCATTCTTGATAGAGAACTTACTATCACTACCCTTGGAGGACTCCCACCCGAGTGGTATATATTTAGAACCACTATTCTCAATAATGATCAAATTCTAGGGTTTGAAGAATTGATGTCGAGATGCATTCAAGAAGAGACAAGAATGGTGGAGCAAGAAATGCCTTCTAATAGAGGCAACCCCACTGCTTTCTCCACTCATGCCAAAAGGAGAAATATTGCAGAATCTAAAGGTGCCTAGATTAAAGGGTGGAACGAATGGCAGGTTGCAATAAGTTTGGCCACTATACAAGGGAGTGTCCAAATAGAAGGGACACATCACATGATGATAACCACAATCATTCTAGGAGCAACTTCAACAACAACAATCAAAGGAATGATAGGTTCAATGGCAAAGGAAAAAGGAATACAGGACATCATGGAAATGGTCAATCCTCCAAGAAAGCAAGGAACTCCAGGTATGAAGAATCAAATGTTGTTAACAATAAGCAAAAGGAATACTATCTTATATCGATCTTCTCCATTACCTCGCCACCAAACACTTTGGGGAATTGGCTAATTGATAGTGGTGCCTCAATGCACTTCACCAAATACAAGGAAGCTCTCTATAATCTGATAGAAGAGACAAACCTGGAGATTATCCTTGGACACAATGCCACCTATCCCATGAAGGGAGTAGGGAATGTTACCCTTCAATTGTATCAAGGTAACACGGTTTATTTACAAGAAGTTCTATATGTATCTAATCTCAAGAAGAATTTGGTGTCCATTTCGACAATGGAAGACAAAGGATACAAGGTGGCATTCATCGATGGAAAGGTACGTGTTTGGAAAAGAAATTTTAAAGATGATTTTACTCTCGGGTTCAGGGTTGACACTTTGTATCAAGTTGGAGGAAGTCCATTGGGAGCCATGTCTTGTGACACATCTCTACAATCTAAACTATGGCACTGGAGGTTTGTCCATCTTCATTATAAGGCTCTTCCCAATGTGAGACAGATGGTGACGGGTATGCCCGAGTTCAAAGTAGAGCATGAAGGTGTATGTCCGGGTTGTGCCGAAGGGAAACTTACAAGCGGACCGTTCCCCTTAAGTAATAGTAAGACCACAAATATATTGCAGTTGATCCACTCCGACATATCTGGTATGTTGCCTGTAAACTCCTTGGGAGGATACTTATATTATCTCACCCTTACAGATGACTATTCTCGCAAGACTTGGATCTACTTTTTGAAAAAGAAGGATGAAGTGTTCACCTAGTTCCATCACTTCAAAGCCATGGTCGAAATTCAATCTAAGAAGAGAATCAAGATATTGAGGACTGATAACATGACTGAGTTTGAATCAAATGAATTTCATGGTTATTGCAGAGAAACTGGCATTAAGAGGGAGACTACAACACTATACACTCCTGAGCAGAATGGTGTGGCTGGTCAAAGGGAAGTTGAGATAAGTCATGATGTCACCTTTAACGAAGATATGACCCTCAACAAGATCAACAAACTTCCTATCCCAAGGAAGGACAAAGAAGCTGACACCGGAAAACAGGATGAAAAAGAGGATGAGACGATGCCTGATGTTGATGAACCTATGGATCCTATTGATCCTCCTCCTCAAGAGCCCTCCTCCTCCAAGAGGAGACCCTCATGGCTTAGGGAGACTCTCAAAGTTGCCGAGAGACATATTGCACCAAGGGGGACTTTCTGTGAGAGCAAGAAGTCGAACAGGTATCAAGGATACTTGACCGTCATGAGCACTATCATTCAAAATGAGCCTTCATCATTTGAAGAAGCCACGAAGCAACAAGTATGGAAGGATGCTATGAATGAAGAGTACGAGTCTATTATGAAGAATGATGCCTAGGATGTGGTTCCTAGACCTAGGACAAATCGGTTGTCACCTCTAAGTGGCTCTACAAAATCAAGCATGGGGCTAATGTAAGTGTAGAAAAGTTCAAGGCTCACTTTGTTGCTCGAGGCTTCTCTTAAAAGGAAGGTGTAGATTATGATGAGATATTTGCACCTGTTGCCCGATACACCACCATCTGCTTGATCATAGCCCTCGCTGCCTCGCAAGGATGGAACCTACATCAGATGGATGTCAAGGCCACTTGTTTGCATGGTTCGATTAAAGAGGAAGTCTATGTGGAACAACCTGCGAGGTTCGAGGTTCATGACCAGGAATCTCATGTATGCAGGTTGAAGAAAGCTCTCTATGGCTTGAAGCAAGCACCCCGGGCTTGGTATGAGAGGATTGATAGCTATTTGATGAAACTGAAATTCACTAGAAGTGAAGCCGATCCAAACCTTTACTTTAAGGTTGAAGATGATAAACCTCTCACATTGGTACTTTATGTGGATGACCTCTTTTTGACAGGTGCAAAACCTCTCATTCACAAATGTAAGAGGGAGTTGGCTTCTGAATTTGAGATGAAGGACCTAGGACTGATGCACTACTTCCTAGGGTTGGAAGTCTGACAAAATCCAGGAGAAAATTTCCTTTCTCAAGGAAAATATGTTGTGAAGATATTGGAAATATTTGGGATGGTGGATTGCAAACCTGCGACTACCTCGATGGAACTTAACTTCAAGAAGTTATGGGGTAGTGCTCCCGAACCTGAATTAGGAAATGCTTTTGAGTATTGTCAACTCATAGGAGCACTGATGTTCTTGGTGAACTCCCGTCCGGATATATGTTTTGCAGTTAATACGTTGAGCCAATATGTGGTTGAGCCTCATCATATACGTTGGATTGGTGACAAGAATATTCTGAGGTATCTTTGGGGCACAATCACTCATGGATTGAAATACACTGTCGGAGATGCGAGACTGCATGGTTATTCTGATGCTGATTGGGCCGACAACGTGGTGGATTGCAAGAGCACTTCTGGGTGCTGCTTTTCTTTAGGTTCTGCTTCGATATCCACCATGAGCAGGAAGCAGAAGTCGGTTGCCTTGAGCACCGCTGAGGCCGAATACATAGCTGTGAGTATGGCCCCCTGTGAAGCTGTTTGGTTTAGGAAGCTCTTCAATGAGCTGTTTGGACATGTGCTTGATACCATCGTGATCCTCTGTGACAACTAGAGTGGGATCCGATTATCAAAGAATCCCATTTTTCATGATCGCTCCAAGCACATAGATATCAGGTACCACTTTATCCGGGGTATGGTACAACGAGGAGCAATAAGGCTCCATCACATTGGGACTGATGAGTAGGTCGCCGACATTCTGACAAAGCCCCTAGGAAAGGTCAAATTCTTGACTTTTCGAGAATGACTAGGAGTTGTGGAGAGATCCTCTTATGAGGGTCCTGTATGGACATTGAGGTCTAGAATCTCCGGGGGGCATGGGGTAATTCTTGGAGCGATGAGAAACCATAGGGTGAGTGGTTCAACCTTCCCCTGTGATACCCCATGGCGATATGTAGGCAGGATGAGTGGTTATTCCTTCTCCTGCTGAGACATCCTAACTGTGCAGTCTGGGACTCATGGGAAGTACCTCTTATCTGGGCAATGAGGATAGAGACCATAGTACTACCGATGGACATATCGTGTACTACTGTACTCCCTATGCTAGGATGACCGATATTGATCTGGGATCAATTGGAACTGACTTCAGGCCAGTAAGAGTTGTATGCCACATTCTCTTTTGATTGGAACTGACTTCAAGTCAGTAAGAGTGGTATGAGACACTTTCTTTTATCTGGGACTGACTTCGGGTCAGTAGAGAATGGTATGATACATTCTCGATCACTTCTTCTTCATAGTTCAGCAGAGCGGAGCAGAGCAATGTAGAGTAGTGCATTGATGGCAGAGATAGTACCGACTGATAGATGGATTAGCAGATGGACTTCTCCCTAGTTGAGAGGGAGTGTTAAAATTGGCAACTAGGGCCAAACTCTACATGGGTCATCTTATTTATGACAACTGATATTTTTCTTGGATTCCTCTCTCCGAGAGGTGTAGGATTGATCTAAAGATCATCCTATTCCGACATGTAAAAATGAAGATATGAATTTATTTGTATTATTGACAAATTGTCAAGGTCGACCAATAAGCAAAACAGAGATTTTTACCCCCAGTTCATCCTCAACGTGGCATATAAAAGGAGACCTCAAGTCATTATTTCATCATCTCATCTTCACTCATCTCTCTGTCCTCACTTGATTGGGTATGCATATTAGGGCAACCATCATTCACACATGCGAAGGAAGGAGTTGACTGCGTTGACCAGCGTTGACCGAGCTGCAAGGTGACTGTTTGGCTGTGTTGACCACTTGCATTGACCTGTTTTTACTGCGGATTGGGTGAGGCAACTTCTCCTTAGCTAGCCGCAGATCTGGGCACTGAAACCAAGTTGATCTGACCTCTGGTTTGACTAGTGTTGACTGCCCTAATTGCTGGCTATAGTTTGACTTCAGTTGACCAGACTTTGATTGAATTTTTTGCACTGTTTTGGACTGTTTGGTTCTGCTGTTGAAGGCAGAAGTTGATTGGGTTTGACCGAGCTGCTTAGAGGAAGAATTCTGCCCAGTTTGACCAATGTTGACTTTTTTGGTTAGGGCTTTTTCTGCTACTGTCATAAATTATCATATTTGTAAATTTGTACTATCTCTCTTTGCTGAACTATTGAAGAATATAAGAAGAATTGATCAAGGGTTTCCCCACATTGGGGTTTTTCCTTCGCTGGTGCCACATCTTGTGCCCTCTTGTCTTGGCTTGTCTTCCACTGTTTATGTTTATGTTCTATCTGCGTTTTACTATCAAGCTGATGTGATTGCTAAACTAGATATTGATATTGGGCTAATAAAGAAATTGAAGTAAATTGCTCTTAAGCATAAACATACCAAAAATTAACACTATAACACTATGATGTATCTACCTGTTCAACTAAGAGGGATCATTTCGGTTTAGCACCGGAACCTTAATTAAACTAATATTTTATTTTGAGTTAATTTTATATGCTATTGGTGTTATTAAATCATATGACATCCGAGTACTTCCTTGAACTAAGCTTAGATCCATCTTAATTTCACATTTATCAAGCGCTGAGAGGAATCAAATTTCTCGAGCTGCAAATCTCTTTTAAAGTGCAAAACTTGAGGAAATGTTTGCATTTCGAGAGATTTGATCTCTCTGAGCACTTGATAGATCTAGGGATGTGACATATATAAGCTGGTTTATATATATATTTAGTAATAATAAATATATTTGAGTTAAAGTCATAATTTAGTTGTCAAATTGATGTATAGAATTTTAAATTTCTCGTCATTAATTTGTGCTATGTTATTGTAAATGTTATATACCTAGAGCAAAATTCCCCATTAGTCATAAGCATGGATGTATGCATATATTTCACATTTTGGTCCAGATGATGAGTTCCCTAGTACTTTGTGTATTGTTTTGCAAGTTGGCTAACATAGATCTCATGAGAGACACCCTAATCCGGAGTCCACCCTCCCTTTAACCCCTCCTCCCTCATGCTACATATTTTACCTCCCCCCAACTCCCTCCTCCCTCATGCTACATATTTTATGCATTTGTGGATGGTCGTGACACATTCTTTTGGGTTCAATTTGAGGGCTAGTCTTTCCCTTATGGCTCTTCCTAACCATCTCCTTATGACCATTTGTAGTTGAAATGGGTGTTCGAAAGTGTTGGGATGGATCTATTGAGACACATGGCTTAGAGTTCCTCGAGTTGTTTTTTCACTTTATCTCGTTGTTAAATTGTGCTATGTTATTGTAAAGGTTATAATGCCTATAGAACACTTCCCCTCTAGTCATAAGCATGGATGTATGTATATATCTCACATTTTGGTCTAGATGATGAGTTCCCTATACTATGTATTATTTGGCATGTGGTCAACATAAAAATCATGAGAGACACCTTCATGTGGAGCCCACCAACTCCCCTACTCTTGCTACATATTTTATACATTTGCAATGATGGAGGAGTCTACCATGGGAGCACATAATGCTCTTGAGGACTTCCATACTTGCTTTTCAGTTTATTTTGGGATGACTGATCATGCTAAGTTGAGCACTTATCCTTTTGGCACATATGTTGAGGCACATGGTTTAATATATGGATATCTTGCTTAAGTTGATGGGGTTGTACTCTCTCTTCATGAGGCTTTTGCTTCCTTGCACATGGACCTATGATGTTGTTAACGGTTTGACTCTTCACTCTATGGATATAACCATTGGCACTTTTCTAAGGAGGTGTTTATAGCTTGGAGCCCACATTTTGGACTATTTTTATTAGTATTTAATGGGATGTTTGCATTTTAGAGGTACGCATGCAATAGTTGAGATGTTTTACTTGGCATTTACACATTTTATCTTGCATCCTTAATGGTACATCCACCTTGGGGAGTTCACCCACCACTTTGAGAAGGTTGTTGTCTCATATTTTGAGGATTTAATTGGTGGATCGAATTTGCTAGTTGAGATAGAGGAGGTTGTTGGAGGTGAAGAATTCATCTTTTTCCCACTTTGATGGAGACATACTACATTTATGGAGCACTCTTTATGGGAAATTTGCACATGTGGCATAACCACCCTCTATTTTATATACGGTTGACCTTATCCATCAAAATTAGTTAGTTGTTGGATATTGATTGTTTATGCTTACCTAGGTAAGATCTAGGACTTTAGCTAAGGGTATTATTATTTTATTGAAGGAGTTGTTGAGCTTGGAACTCTATACAAGAGGCTCCTCCCTTGGTTATTAGTCCCTGCCGGGGACTATATGCGATCGATAGATCGCTGACCGCGCGTTGACCTAGCTGATTTTCCGAAATATTAAGGCAATTTCCTAAGTCGAACTAAGGTTTTGGGCGAGGAAAGGTTTTGGGGTCTTATTGCTGGCTTCGCATGGTTCGAGGTGGAGGCCACGTGGTCCCGCGGCTCCCACGCGGACGACATGTGCTGTGGTGGTCTTATGGGCGGACAGCTGTCCCAGGTATGCGGACGGCATGTACTGTCGGCTTGGGTTTTACCCTGTTCGCGGCGTTTGGGTTGTTATGGTTACTTGGTTGTTTATTGTTTAGCTCTGCAGTCTCTGCGATTTTTCCTTTGTGTCTGTTGTATTGTTTGCGGTGAAAACAAAATGCGGTTAACTGTGTAGCAAACGTTTGGTTGCGGTTCTGTTGTTCCAGGTCTGGCTTGTATGCCTCGAGTGTCTGGTGTCGCTTTGGTAAGTTCGGCTACTGTATTGTTTAGATGTTTGTTCCTCTGTCGTTTGGCGTTTTCTAGTGGCATTGATGTTTGTCACAGTATTGAGGGTTTCTGTTAGCTGCATGGGTTTTATGGAAATTTCCGTAAATGTCCTGCAAAGTTACTCGGCTTGGGTTTTACCCTGTTCGCGGCGTTTGGGTTGTTATTGTTACTTGGTTGTTTAGCTCTGCAGTCTGTGCGATTTTTGCTTTGTGTTTGTTGTACTGTCTGCGGTGAAAACAGAATGCGGTTAACTGTATAGCAAACGTTTGGTTGCGGTTTTGTTGTTCCAGGTCCGGCTTGTGTGCCTCGAATGTCTGATGTCGCTTTGGTAAGTTTGGCTACTGTATTGTTTAGATGTTTGTTCCTCTGTCGTTTGGCGTTTTCCAGTAGCGTTGACGTTTGTCACAGTATTGAGGGTTTCTGTTAACTGCATGGGTTTTATGGAAATTTCCCTGAATGTCGATTTCGACCACCATGTGACTTCCTTGTCATTTGGGCCGAGACGACCTGGGTGAAGCTATGATTCTTGGTGCAGATTGAGTGGCACGTGGTCCCGCGACTCCCAAGCGGACGGCATGTACTGTGGTGGTCTGCCTGCTCGAGATCCTGGAAAGCTAGTCAGCTTGGGTTTTACCCTGTTCGCGCCTTTTGGGTTATTATTGTTACTTGGTTGTTTAGCTCTGCCGTCTCTGCGATTTTTCCTTTGTATTTGTTGTATTGTCTGCGGTGAAAACACAATGCGGTTGCTGCCTGCTCGGTTAACTGTATAGCAAACGTTTGGTTGCGGTTCTGTTGTTCCAGGTCCGGGTTGTATGCCTCGACTGCCTGGTGTCGCTTTGGTAAGTTCAACTACTGTATTGTTTAGATGTTTGTTCCTCTGTCGTTTGGCGTTTTCCAGTGGCGTTGATGTTTGTCACAGTATTGTCTGTTCGTTTCCCTCAAGAGTCCATGGTTATTTGAGCATTATAAGTTAATGGCATTTCTCTTACCTGCATGGGTTTTATGGAAATTTCCGTAAACGTCGGTTTCGAGCACCATGTGACTTGCTTGTCATTTGGGCCGAGACGAGCTGGGTGAAACTGTGGTTCTTGGTACAGATTGGGCGGCAGTCTTTTGTAGTTTGAAGGGTTTTTGCACATGAAGATCTAAACAAATTGGGGTTTTTGAACTGTTTGAACTGTTTGTGCGGCATATTGGGTTTTTAATGGAATGTATTGTGGTTTGGAGAAAGAATTAGGTACTCCTCTGTTAAATTCAAGGTTCTGGTGCTGGGTTCTGCATTAATATGATCTAGACGAGAAGGAATTGGAACTCTCGGCTTCGTTGCAGGTACGGCGTTGTTCTGCTAATTGGTTTTTGTCAAATTTTCTATTAATTGCTTTTTGTCAATTTGTTAGGCTTTTAATTTTTGCATTGTGTAGGTTTATGGTCCAGTTACTTTAGGTTTATAGTCCAGTTACTGCGTGGTCCCTGCCGGGGACTATATGCGATCGATAATTTTTCGATATATTGACAATGTAACCTAAGTCGAACTAAGGTTTTGGGGATGGAAAGGTTTTGGGGATGTGTAATGCTGGTATGAATCAGACAGTATACAATTGATTTGGTAATAAATTCAGATTGATTTATAATCAACTTGGGTTACGGCATGTACTGTGGTGGTCTTATGGGCGGACAACTGTCCCTCCTCGAGATCCAGGAAAGTTACTCGGCTTGGGTTTTACCTTGTTCGCGCCCTTTGGGTTATTATTGTTACTTGGCTGTTTAGCTCTGCAGTGTCTGCGATTTTCCCTTTGTATTTGTTGTATTGTCTGCGGTGAAAACACAATCCGGTTCCTGCCTGCTCGGTTAACTGTATAGCAAACGTTTGGTTGCGGTTCTGTTGTTCCAGGTCCGGCTTGTATGCCTCGACTGTCTGCTGTCGCTTTGGTAAGTTCGGCTACTGTATTGTTTATATGTTTGTTCCTCTGTCCTTTGGCGTTTTCCAGTGGCGTTGATGTTTGTCACAGTATTGTCTGTTCGTTTCCCTCAAGAGTCCAGGGTTATTTGAGCATTATAAGTTAATGGCATTTTGGTTAACAGGGCGGAGATAGGAAGAAGGTTGGCATGTACTGTGGTGGTCTTATGGGCGGACAACTGTCCCTGCTCGAGATCCTGGAAAGTTACTCGGCTTGGGTTTTACCCTGTTCGCGCGCTTTGGGTTATTATTGTTACTTGGTTGTTTAGCTCTGCAGTGTCTGCGATTTTTCCTTTGTACTTGTTGTATTGTCTGCGGTGAAAACACAATGCGGTTCCTGCCTACTCGGTTAACTGTACAGCAAACGTTTGGTTCCGGTTCTGTTGTTCTAGGTCCGGCTTGTATGCGTCGACTGTCTGGTGTGGGTTTGGTAACTTTGGCTACTGTATTGTTTAGATGTTTGTTCCTCTGTCCTTTGGCGTTTTCCAGTGGCATTGATGTTTGTCACAGTATTGTCTCTTCGTTTCCCTCAAGAGTCCATGGTTATTTGAGCATTATAAGTTAATGGCATTCTGGTTAACAGGGCGGAGATAGGAAGAAGGTTGGCATGGTTTCTGAGAAGGACAGAAAACGAGAGCTTACCAATTGAATTAGCTTAGTTTGCTGTTGTTTATGTATTGAATCAAATGTTTCCTTTGCGAAAATTATAAGCTTTTCCCTGATACTGAGGGTTTCTGTTACCTGCATGGGTTTTATGGAAATTTGCGTAAATGTCGGTTTGGACTACGATCTGACTTCCTTGTCAGTTGGGCCGAGACGACCTGGGTGGAGATCTGATTCTTGGTACAGATTGAGCAGCAGCCTTTTGTACTTTGAACTGTTTTTGCACATGAAGATCTAAATAAATTGGGGTTTTTGAACTGTTTGTGCTGCATATTGGGTTTTTAATGGAATGTATTGTGGTTTGGAGAAAAAATAAAGACCTGCAAGTATTTATGTATTTATGTGCCGCATATTGCCTTTTTTTTATTGATGGAATGTATTGTTATTAGTGGAATGTGTTACTCTGTTAAATTCGAGGGTCTGGTTTCACGAGTTGTCAGGCTTGAGCAGACTGCTTTTCCTTAGGCGTGTATTCAAGGTTTTTCGCTTGTATAATTTATGTGTATGCTTACTTTGGTGCATAATGTTTTTTTAAGTTTGTAATCCTGTTATGGATGTATGAATATTCGACTCTGACATTACTCCTAGAGCGGAAGATTGCTTTGTTAAGAACTCTGTTAAGTTCATTTAGTTACTGTTAAGTTCATTTGCTTTGTTAAGAACTGCTGAATTGAAGGTTTGCTATACTGGTGCTAGATGTTCTTCGTTTGCTGTTGTTTATATATTGGATGAAATGTTTCCTTTGTGAAAATTATAAGGTTTTCCGTGATACTGAGGGTTTCTCTTAGCTGCATGGGTTTTATGGAAATTTCTGTAAATGTCAGTTTCGACCAGCATGTGACTTCGTTGTCATTTGGGCCGAGATGACCTGGGTGAAGCTATGATTCTTGGTACAGATTGAGCGCCAGTCTTTTGTAGTTTGAAGTGTTTTTGCACATGAAGATCTAAATAAACTGGGGTTTTTGAACTGTTTGTACTGTTTGTGGCGCATATTGGGTTTTTAATCGAATGTATTGTGGTTTGGAGAAAGAAATAAAGACCTGCAAGTATTTATGTATGTGCTGCATATTGCCTTTTTATTAATGGAATGTATTATGGTTTCGAGAGAGGAATAAAGACCTGCAAGTATTTTTCCAGGCACTTCTGGAGACTTCGTTAACCAATTTCGTCATTTGCATATTTTCTCATGTACTCGTACAGGCTATGTTGTGCATGAATATGGTCTAGACGAGAAGCAATTCGAAGCCTTGGCTTCGTTGCAGGTACGACGTTATTCTGCTAATTGCTTTTTGTCAATTTTTCTATTAATTGCTTTTTGTCAATTTCTTAGCATCCAACTAGCTCCGTATAGTGATGTATCAAGACATTTTGTCTATTTAAACCTTAGATTAAAATCTCATGTTAGTTAGTTATAACCAGATTGGTTCTGATATGATGTTCAACTACCTTATTCTCCTCAGAGAGAAAAAATAATTTTATTATGAAAACAAAATTACATTTACTATATATGTTTTTGCATTTCACAGATATCCTTAAGCATAGGAAGTGATAAAAGTATTGCTGGCAACATATCTTGCTTCATAAACAGTTTTCAAAAATGTCAATATGACAACCCTATCATAGTCATTCTAACATATATCAGAGCTTTGAAGCCAGTTTTGTCTCATAAGAAATTAGCTCCTAGATATGTCCATAAACAGTCCCATAAAAAAATATAGATATAGAGATATCCTTAAGCATAGGAACTGATAAAAGTATGGCTGAGAAGATAGCTTGCTTCATAAATAGTTTTCAAAAATGTGAATATGACAGCCCTATCATGGTCATTCTGACATATATTGCAGGTTTGAAACCAGTTTTGTGTCATAAAAAATTAGGTCCTAGATATGTTCATAAACAGTGCCATAAAAAATTATAGATATAGATATTCACATTTAAACAGTCCCATGATTATATCAAAAGTGTGTCAAGACATTCCATGAGCTGCCCTTCCACTTTCTCTTGAATGATCCAAGGTCGTGCTACCAAGTGTAATCTAGCTTTTGACAGTCCATCAGTTTCCATGTTCCTGTCTTTGTAGACATGTTAAAAGATAATGTGTTAAATACTCTGTTCAAGCAAGTTGAATCTGCTCAAATATAGGGTGAAATTTATAATTATCCAATGAATTTGTTCCATTCATCCAATTCACCACAATTTGTGAATCATCAAAGATCTGTAATTTTTGGGCATCTTTTTTCACGTGTCACAATTGGAAACAGTCTTTGGACAATTTGCTCAAGCAAACTGTTGCTGTGTTTGCCAAAGCTATCCTTTGAACATATTACATGTTCATCATTTATATGAATCATACCTCCAACATCACATAATAATGGATCTTCTTGCAAGCCTTATGGAACTACGCTTATGCACAACTTGTATCTGGTTCTCAATGGCTTGTTTGGGTTCCTTGACCCTTGAATTGTGTTTAGATCCATATACTATAACCATACTCTGATATCGAATAGCAGGAAACTTTTTACCTTGAAATAGCCTCACAGTTATTTTATTTCACAAATGCAATTGACAATGATGTTAACTTTCAGAAATATTCTTAAACTTATGCTGCATTTTTTCATTTTGTCTTTCCATTGCTTCCTTTTGTTAACTTCATTTTGTCTTTCCATTCCTTGCTTTTGTTAACTTGCAGAAATATTCTTAAAATTATGCTCCTGTTTTTCATTATGTCTTTGCATTGTTTCCATTTCCAACTTCTTTGTTATTTATAAATATGGCTTCTTGGTAGAAATTTGATATTTGTTTAGCAACATAATGCAATAGCCTATTTTTTAATATACATACATTTTGTTCAAAACAATCATGTTCAGTTTTTGCTAACTTCATCAATATTTTTTGCAAAGCTGTACAAGACAATTGCAAAAGGCAACTCTGGTAAGCAATTGCAAATGATGGAAGAAATAATAGATGTTGACAATTACAAATTCAAATTGCAATGCATTTTGCCTGAGAACATTGATATTGTATTAAAAATAAATGGTCTTTTTAGACTAAATGCATTTTCATATACTGTAGGAGACTCATTTGAAATGCTTCTACATTTTCGTTATACTTCAAATGAATTGCGAAATGGGTTAATAGACCACTTTCTTTTTTGCTTAAAGAACAATGACGTTGAAGCAATACAGTCATATCAATATGAACTAGCACCTGATTTCCTATACGAGTTATATGGTGTTAATGATATTGGTACATATCTTCATAAAATGCGTTATTCTGCATCTACAAATATAAAGGAGTCTGACAGAGGTTTATGGGGTGATACCTTTTGTATACGTTGGTTAGCTAAATGACTAGATATATCAATTGCAGTTTGGTCATTGACAAGAAAAACGAGATATTTGCTCTTTAATCAACATGAAAATGCAATTTCATATTGCATTCTCTTTCATGATGCAAATCCTGTTAGTGGTCATTATGAACCATTGGTTTACCAAAAGTTTCCAATTTGCATTTCCAACCAGCCTAATATCTACCTGTCACCTATTTGCAAAGATATTGAAAGCCATTGGATGCAAATTGCAAATAATATGCTTTTAAATGGACTAACAATTGCAAAGCAAGCGGCATCTAATTGTGGTGACAGTCTCTTTAATGCAATTTGCTATTTAGTAGCAACAGAATTCAATGCAGAGTCTTTGCGACTTTACATTGTGCAATCTTTTTGCAATGCACTTATGCATAAGAATCAAGAGGCATTGCATTGTTTAGAGCAATACCTAGTAGTTGACGCGGTACACTATACAATGAATAGCAACTGGCAACAATATTTGATAAATATGGCAATGCCATATGAAAAAGGACAAGTGGAAGGCGGACCATTTTGTCTACAATGGATATCTGTCATATTCAAAGTCAATATCCAAGTATGGTCCTCTGTTGCTAATAACTTTGTCAATTACAGTTCCGCTTATTCGAGATGCAATGATATTGTTAACATCTTGTCGTTCATGACAAATACATCACATATTCACTACCACGCAATGATACAAGAATATGTTCACAATTCTCAAGAACTGGACATCGAAGCAAATGACGTTTCTAATCAATTGCATCATAAGCATATAGTAGAAAAAGAGCAATGCATATCTCAAGTACATTTTAGCAATAATATTGCATTTGAGATAGCATGCCATTTAGATCAAATGCAACCAACTAAGGATTGTAGGCTGAATTATCACAAGCTAAAGCAATTCATACGTACAAAACGCATGATACAAGAATATGTTCACAATTCTCAAGAACTGGACATCGAAGCAAATGACGTTTCTAATCAATTGCGTCATAAGCATATAGTAGAAAAAGAGCAATGCATATCTCAAGTACATTTTAGCAATAATATTGCATTTGAGATAGCATGCCATTTAGATCAAATGCAACCAAGGATTGTAGGCTGAATTATCACAAGCTAAAGCAATTCATACGTACAAAACACAAATGCAATGACAAATGCAAAAAACTATTTTCTAATAAGAAGTCAAGAATTACAAGAAAGAAAAATGCAATACAAATTTATATGGAAAAAGTCGAAGACACGCCTAGGAATACATGTGCAGTTTGCAACAAATTGCATTTTGCAAAAAATACTAGATTCTTCACTATAGATTTGCAAGAAAAGCATATGAATTTGACATTGAACAATAGGACCTTTAGCAATGAAAACATATGTGTTTCTTGCAAGAAAGCGCTCAAGAATGGAAAGCTACCACAATTTGCAACACCTGAACAAATAAGACGTAACATTTCATTGCCAACTGTAAATATACTTTCAGACCTAGAAGAAAGAGTTGTGTCATTGAGAATTGCATTTGCACAAATCAGACAATGGGGACATAGACGATGACAAATTGGCTTAACAGGATCAATTATCAATGTACTAGTTCATATGGACATTGTGCAAAAAGCATTGCCACAATATCTAAATGATACAATGACAATTGCAGTTGCATTGAAAAGACGATTGCAATACAAAAATGCATACCAAACAGATAAAGTACGTCCAATTATTGTCATGAAAGCATTGAACGAACTATGTTCTAGAAGTCTTTAAAAATATAGCAACATTTGTATAAATGAGAATTGGGCCCATGTTTTACAAGAGAATAATGAATACATTGTAGAAAATTCAAACAGTGACAATGAAAGTGATACAGATAGTGATGCAAATAATGAGACAACTACTGAAACATTGGTGCATGGATTAATAGAATCACAACGCATCTACGATTTGCAAGACAAGATTATTGAATTGGCACCTGCTGAAGGACAACGACCATTAGGCATTTTCAAGGACAAATATGCAGAAGAAATGAACTTTCCAACATTATTTTATGGCAATGCACGTGATCATGACATCACAAATAGGTTTAGTTACCAAAAAATTGTGCAATGGGAATTGTTACAAGCAAGTGGTGACTTCCAATATCATACAACAAATTTGTTTTTCAAGACAATGCGAATAATAATTGATAAAGTGCTTTCTTGCATATGGGTGCGAATAAGAAAAGGAAAACTAAAAGGCAGGAAAATATTAGCAAAAGATGTCAAGTATCGAGCAAATTTGGAAAAGTTATTGAAGTCTGACATTGGATACATAGATTTCAAAAACATTCGCATATCTTCTGACCATTTGGAACAAATTAGGAAAAACATATTTGCAATGATACGACAACTAGGGCCTCCAACTTTCTTTGTGACATTCACAAGTGCAGAACATCGATGGAAACCATTAGTAGATACACTCGTCACATTGTTTAGAAATAAAGCAAATAAAAATGCTATTGACATATTAGAGGATGATGACATTGACTACCTTATAAGAAAGTATCCAGTCACATGTAGCCAATACTATAGACATAGAATTAATGCTATAAAGCAACTGATATCTCAAGATACTACATTCTTTGGGAAAGTATCTGATTACTATTTCGTAACAGAATTCCAAAATAGAGGAACTGAACATGAACATGGACTGTTATGGATAGAGAATGCTCCAATATATGGAAAAGAAATCAATTCAGAAATTGAGAAGTTTCTTGACAATTACATCACTTGTAATACAGATCATTTGGAGCCAGATGTTGCTAAATTGCATAAACATCACCATACAAGAAGTTGTAAGAAGCGAAAAAATTCAAATTGCAGATACAACTTCCCCATGCCACCAATGAAATCAACAATGATCATTGAACCAACCAATGCAGAAAATAAAAAAATCATAGAGAAATCAATATCGTTCTTTGCATTCTTGGAGGAAACAAACTACAATGATTCAATAACACATGACAGTTTCCTCCTAGAAATAGGGCTACTAGAAAATGAGTACATAGAACTATTACAACATATAATAAAGCAACCAACAATTTTCCTAAGACGAAAACCTTCTCACATTTGGAATAACAGTTTTGCAAAGGCTATGCCTACTTTATGGAATGCAAATACAGATGCACAATTTGTGCTAAATGCATATGCTGCAGCGTCATATTGTAGTTCGGGTAAAAGCATGTTAATGTGTATCACTTTTTCCCTTTTTGTGGCAAAGAAGTTTTATAAAAATAAATGGAGTTGGAATGTTTACTCTTCAATTCACAAAATCATCAAAAACTAGGTGGTGGTAAAAGAAGACAAAACATGTCAATTTAAATTCAATTTCATGTCATATTTTTTCTAAAATTTAATATATAATTTTTATCTAATTTATTCATTTTCTTTAAAAGGTATCATTAATATTTTACATAAATTTTTAAGTAGTGACAAAACCGCGACCCCCCATTTCTCTATTGATTTATGTTTTTTAATTCCAATTTCTTTAAGAGATGTGTTGCAAACATTCTAAAGATTGCTAAACAAATTTAAAAATAAAAAGTAAGCATATTTTTTAATTATTATTAAAATACTAGTAAAAATGATCATATTTTCGTATATATAAAACCGCGACCCAAGAAACTACCCTTTCAAGTTTATAAAATCATTTTTTTAAAATAGAAATTTGAAAATAACATATAACAAAATGTTAAAATTATTTTTTCAAAATTTTTAAAAAATATTTTTTATTTTTTATAATAAAATTTTTAATTATGATTATAATAACGTATTTTATATTATTCAAAATATAATATATAAAATTATTTGTTTAGAAATTCTACTTCTATATATATATATATATATATATATATAAAGAGTTTTAGCATTTCATTTAACTTTACATCAAGTTATTTATATTTTGTGAGTGATTAACCATAACTTTTACCAAAATTTATTGTGAGTTAGCTTTGTTTCAAATTTAGCATTTATTTTTTGAAATTAACAAGTATGAAACTCAACTCATTTAATTGATATTTTTATATTATTATTTTTTTTACCTTTTTTTATTTGAGTACTTTTTTGCTTTTGCCATATAATGAGACACATTAACATGCTTTTACCCAGTTCATATATGACCAAAATTGACAAGTCTATGACAAATGCATTTAGAAGAATACGCAAAGAGCATCAGAAACATGAAATTGATGCTATGCAAATGATTCGTAAACTTGGAAATACATTACTCAATCTACAGCAAATGTCAGCTCAACAAGCAGTGCATATAGCACTTTCATTGCCATTGAATTCTAGTTCAAGGGAATGTATATTTGTAAACACGTCTCCAGTCGATGAACGCACATTTATGCTTAAACCGCCTATTCTTTTGAAACAAGAACCTGATGATTCGGAAGATGTTATGTGCCATTCCATTGTTGACTACTACATTGGACGACCAAGTTCCATTAGCAAAATCTGCTTTGCAGAATTTGTATCAAATTACAAGAAAGATGGCAGACCCATATCTAAAAGGAAAAAACCAAATGTTATACGATTCGTCAAATACAACAAACACAATGATATTGAAAACTTTTGTCGAGAGAAATTATTGTTATATATGCCATTTGAAAATTGTGAAGATACATTGAAACAAGAATTGCCTACATGGCTCTCTGCATATACATTACATGAAAAAACAATTCAAGTCAATGAAGCCAAATTTACATATAACATCAATCCAACATGGGGTGATTTAGAGACTGCAACAAATGAGCAAATTAGTTCTTTGAATAGTAATCAAATGAATATGCAAAACCAAGAGAACAATTCCCATTATGAGGAATATGATTTGCAATCAGACTTGCAATTTCCAAAACAATCTGAAATGAAGAAAAAAATCAATCTTGGATTTCAAATTACTGCCCATCCATTTTTAATGGAGAACAATGAATATTACAAACTTAGAAGAATCTTGAACAAAGAGCAACAAGCAATTGTAAAAGACATTGCAATTAAAAAAAAAAAAACCCGAAGGAACCAATTTACCTTTTTATTACAGGTGGAGCAGGTGTAGGTAAAACGCTCACAACAAAAGCGATTTTCCAAATGCTTATACAAATTTATGATTCACAAAACACAACTGATCTTATGAAACCAAAAGGTCTAATATTAGCATACACAGGAAAAGCTGCATATAATGCAGGTGGAACAACAATCCATTCTGCATTGCTAATGCCTTTTAACAAGTCTCAACTGTTTTCACTAAGCAAAGAAGTATTGGACAACTTATCAAAGCTATATCAAGAATTGCAAGTAGCTTTCATAGATGAGGTCTCGATGATTGGAAGTCGGTTCTTATATTCTATTGACAATAGACTCAGAAACATAAAACATGTCCAGACGAAATACTTTGGGAACATTGACATGATATTTTGTGGTGATTTCTATCAAACACAACCTATTCAAGACTCTCTTATTTTTGAACAACCAACAATCAACAATCAAACAATAACACATGATTTCTGGAAGGATAATGTCAAGTGCTTCCAATTGCATATGACGATGCGACAAACAAATAAGAGATTCATATCAGTGTTAAATAGAATGCGAACAAATTGTCAAACATCTGACGATATAACATACATGAATACAAGTTGCATGCGCCCTGTACCAAATGATCCAACATTTCCCTATTTATTTTACAAAAAAAAGATGTTGCAATGCATAACAAGAAAATGTTGATGCTTATGCCTGGCAAAGAAATTTTAATTAATGCAATTGACGAAAATGAGAAGAATAACGACAATTTCCCAACTCATCAACATACGGCTGTTTTGGCACCGCACCTTTTGATAAAGTTGAACATGTTAGTTGAAATGTATGCTTGCAATTATGATGCACCAGATGGGCTAGTGAATGGTGCAGATGGAATAGTTAAAGCATATACCCATACAGATAACGTCGATGTTCTATGGATTAAGTTCCATGACGCTAATATTGGTCATCGACAATCTAGAAAACTAGCTCATTTGTATACTTCAGAGATAGCACATGATTGGACACCAATATTGCGAATATCAAAAGCAATGCCTATGACATCAAAGATGGCGCCATTGAAAATACGAAAACAATTTCCAATTCAACTTGCATGTGCACGCACAATACATAGATCACAAGGCTTAACCTTGGATAGGGTTGCATTCGACCCTACTGGAGTACAAGTGCATGGCCTAGTATACATAGCACTATCACGTGTCAAAAACATAGAATCATTGTATTTGCTTAATCCTCTTAAACATAATAATTTCAAGGTCAAGCAAAAAGTAAATTGTGAGATGCAACGTTTGGAAACCATTGCAAAATGGCAATTAGAATATGACTCTTCATCAATACAATCATTGCGATCCATCTTTATTCTTTCATTGAACACTCGCAATCTTCATGCGCATCTTGCTGATATATGCAATGACTATGACACAATGCAATCTGATATCTTGTGCTTACAAGAAACACATATGTTGCTGTGTATGGAAAATGAATATTTCAAAAATTTCAATTGCATCTCAAGTTGCATTAAGCATGGAGTAATGATATTGATAAAGAAAAATATCATTATCCTTGAACATACCCATTTTGAAGACTGCTTTGTAGAAGCATTGCTCGCAAAAATAAAAGTTCACACATTACAAATTGCAATACTCAATATATATGCATCGCCATGTGCAAACCTGAACAATATCCTCAATGTCATTGCAAAAGATTTGTACCACTTAGATCTAAACAATATCATAGTTATATTAGGGGACTTCAATATTGATATGGTACATTACAATAAAAAAACAAAGCAGCTAGAAACCTACATGCAAAACTACAATCTGCATTTCCTAGTTGACAAAACTAATTGCATGCACAAATCATTGATTGACCATGTTTGGGCAAATCTAGCTAATATAAAATATACAATTTTCGTATTGGATACATATTGGTCTGACCATGATACAATATCTCTTGTCCTTCAGCTATGATAACCAATTTCGTCATTTGCATATTTTCTCATGGTACTCGTACAGGCTGTGTTGTGCATGAATATGGTCTACACGAGAAGGAATTCGAACCCTTGGCTTCATTGCAGGTACGACATTATTCTACTAATTGCTTTTTGTCAATTTTTCTATTCATTGCTTTTTGTCAATTTGTTAGGCTTTTAATTTTTGCATTGTCTACGTTTATGGTCCAGTTACTCTAGGTTTATACTAGAGTTACTCCGTGATTGTTTTAAAAAATATAGATATTTAAGCTGTATTGGCTCATTTATATTTTTTCTCTCATTCAATTATATTGCAATTCAAATGTGGAATCGTCATTGTTTATTCTGTGTTTACATTAATATTAATATTAATATTATTAATTATTCCCTGCGACATTTTCCAACATTTGCCAAGAATTCCTCTACTGTCCCTCTGTTACATACTATGCATTCTATTGTACATTTACATATATGGTGTTCTGTGTCGATCAATGCAAGTTATGCCAAAGACAGCCTTGTCAATTAACCAACACAAGTATCCTATCATAAATTTGCAGATATGACCTCATCTATTTATGGATGCAGATTCTGCTAGTAAAACCCTTTTCAATTGAACAGAACGACCAAGAAAAAAGAACAACAACATGCAACATAAACATACAGAGTATATTCTTTTTGCCTTTCCTTTCCTATGGATCTTCTGTTCTTGTTCAAGTTTTACTTTTATATGTTCTTTTGACTTGCACTAAATATGTCTTACTATTCTATAACATAGCATAAATCTTGAAAAAGGAAATGAAACAATTGAAGAAATAGAATGCATAAGCCAATTAGAAAGCACAACCCAACCACTTGTTTTGCAAAGGTATGTCTATGAGAACTACAGAAATATGCTAATTTGTATTTAGAATATTAATGTTTACTATATATGCATTCTATTTTTATTTTTTACATATGTATGGTTCTATGGTTTTAATGTTCTTGTTCACTTTTTACTTCTAATTTGCACTAAATATATGTTACTATTCTATAACATAGCCTAAATCTTCAAAGACGAAAACAAACAATTGAAGAAATAGAATGCATAAGCCAATTAGAAACGGCAAGCCAACCACTTGTTTTGCAAAGGTATGTCTATGACAACTATACAAATATGCTAATCTGTATTTAGAATAATAATGTTCACTAGGGTATGTCCATGACAACTATACAAATATGCCAATTTGTATTTAGAATATTAATGTTTACTATATATGCATTCTATCTTTACATATGTATGGATCTATGGTTTTAATGTTCCTTGTTAACTGTTTACTTCTATATGCTCTTTCAAATTGAACTAAATATATGTTGCTACTCTATAACATAGCATAAATCCTGAAAAAGGAAAACAAACAACTGAAGAAGTAGAGCACATAACTCAATTAGAAAAGGCAAACCAACCACTTGATTTGAAAAGGTATGTATGACAACTATACAAATATGCAGTTTTCTATTTAAAATATTAATGTTTACTATATATATCTTCTCTTTTTACGTATCTATATTTAAATGTATATATAACAGATTAATCTTTACTATATATATCTTCTCTTTTTACATATCTATATTTAAATGTATATAAATTAGAAAATCTTGGACGAGTGAAGAAAGCACTAGTAGTAAGTCCCCCCAAACAATGCAGCAAGAAGACATGTACAGGTTACATATCACAATTTCTTTATTGATTTCTTATCACAAAATACACGTGATAATATCCACATCATATTGAACCATGCGTTTGCCTGTGTTAGTCCAACTGAAACAATTGCAGCCAAACTTCATTCAACAAATGTACAAAATGATACATCAAAAAGGTATGCATATGAAACACAAAACTCTAATCTATTTCTACTTATTCAGTTTCTAGGAGAAACATACTATTCTACAAATGTTTATAGCAATTTCTAACTAAGCAATTTTAATAGGCAAAAACAGATACTGCCAATTAAAGTATCAATTGAAGATCTGAATAGTCGTAAAATTGGGCAGCTATTTGTTGGAGACATAATGGTTGTCTATACTGCATTCCTTGATAAAGCAAACAAATCACGTCAAGTATTGCGAGCTGATTTGACAGATTCTCAAGGAATGATGACTATAACGTTGAGTGTACCTGCACATTTGGTGGAGCGACATGAACACAAAATTTTGCAAGGCAACAACATCTCAATTACAAATTTCAGAATATTGCCTAAAACTGTATATGATTGCGGTGACTGTGACAAAATAATATTGCTTAATGAATCAAGTATCATAGAAACTGTACCTGAAGTTTGCAAAGAATATTGCTTCATTCCCAATACAACCATTAGGAAATTTGCAAACAAAAAAGAAATGTACCCAATTGGCACAATCGCTGCCGCCGTTACACTTGCCAAACGAGTTGGATTGCATTACATACTTCATATCAAAGATGGAGATTCTGAAAACGACAATGCAACTGTATGTATTCAGATGTTACTTATTCCTAATTTTCAGTAGATAACATGCATCACTTCAATACATAGTTGTTGTAATTTGTCTAGTGCAATTGCAATTTTTCAATGCATACGAACAATGTATTTGCATATTACTTTTTGTATTTTTCAATACATAACAATTTCTGTTTTGCAGTTGCAACTCTTTGACACATATGAACAATTTTTCCTTTCAATGGAAAAACAATTGCAAAAAGGACACTTTCCGCTCATCCTTTTCAAAAATTTAACAAAAAAGGTAAACACAAAAGAAACAATATTCAGAGCATCGAAGTCAACGTTCATGACTGAACTTAACACAGATGCACTCAACAATCTCAGAAAACTAACTACATCTACCTATGCTGTAAGTATAGCAATAATAATGTTTTTGCTGCCTTTGCATTTGCCATGTAATAATGTAAATTAACACTTGAATGTTTTATAAACAGGTCGAAGGTATTCTGATCGCAACAAATCCATATTCAACTCCTTTCGAACCTGTTTGTGCAATTTGTAACTCCCCAGTGAATTCATCCATAGCAATAGCCAATGCAACAATTTTCTGTTAATGCAATGATAATTGCCCTTTCCTCTACAAGCATTGTATAAATGCTGTAATAGAATCCATTACAAATAACTTTGTCCAGTGCATTATCAGGGAGCCGTTATTACATGACTTGCTTCCTGATTTAAAATCAATGTCATATGAAACTTATTTGCAACAGAAAGCTACCACTGTTTACATCTTACGTGACTTCAAAATTCAGAGCAAGTTCACACTCAATGAAGATAGTGAGCTATTACATGTCAACTAACAAATGGAAGGTACATGAACATATGCCTTAACATGTTTTCTCTCAAATATGTCCTCTCTTCAATTTACAATGTTATCATTTTGTTCTAACTAACCATTTGTTATACAGATTACAAAATGCAGGAACATGGCAGCCTTCACATCCACAACAAATGCAAAAGTAATATGAATATGTTTCTTCATATTATGGTGTTACTATAATACAAGTATTTGACTTGCACTTTTGACTCATTTACAAAGAATATGTAACACAACGGTTGATGAAAAAAGGCTAGAAAGTCTTTATGCATATGTGTTTGTAGTGTTTCTGTTTCTGTTCTCTATCTCGAATGGAACGCATTCTGCATCATGCTTTATATCATTGAATACAGCAAATGCAACATCAGATCAGCAATAATTTTGTATCTGGCACTTATTATCTACTCAAGTTAAATGACAAATTGTACTCAAGTTAAATGACAAATTGTATATTGAATCAGCTAGTCATTTCTGTTCCTTCCTATGTTATAGCTGAATGCTATGTTAGTTTTTGTTTCTTGCATACTGTAGGTAATGACTCAGGAAACAAGGCTAGAAAGTCCTTATACATGTCTCTTCGAATGCATTCTGCAACATGCTTGAAGCTAGACTTTATAAATAGCACCAAACTATATGGACTTTAAAATGAATATATGTTGTTTGAAAATGGAATTATGGCATAATGCATTTGGTATTATTAGTCCTTCCCTGGGACTATATGCAATTGATCAATTGCTGACCGTTGGTTGACCGACATGATTTTTCATTATAATAGCATTATAAACTAAGTCGAATGAAACTTTTGGGCTCGAAAGTTTTGTTTTATTTTACCTATGTTTCTCTTACTTGTACAAGGAATGAAAATCTCATCTAAACATAAGTTTCATAGAGGAAAACAATGCTAGCAATGTTGCTGCAGCACTGATGACTTGGCTCGCTCCAAAGAGCAAGGTCTGTTCACTATCTTTTGTATCAGTGGCAGCCCCAATATTTTCAGTTTTCTATCCCGGTTTTTGAGGGGAGGCATGGAATTGGATGTTCAGAATCCTCTTAACATCATGGCTACTGCAGTTTTAAATTCTTTGGTCAATGACTTAAGACTTTGAACGTAACAAGTTTTCAGAGATGGACAATGGAATGAAGAACATGCAGCAATGCTTGTTCTTGGTGACATAATCAGCATCAAACTTAGAGATATTGTTCATGCGGATGCACATTTTCTTGAAGCAGATCCTTTAAAGATTGATCAGGTCTTAATCCAATCCTTTTCTTTACTTCTTATTTCTGATTACAAGTGCTCGAATTTTCGGTATGCTTTTATATCGTTTCTGGGATTAACTTCAACATTTGGTAGTTTTCCTGAACCACGCTTTATGACAATATTTTTGAATGTGTGTAGTCTGCCCTCAGTGGTCAGTCATTACTAGTAACAAAGGGTCCTGGCAATGGGATTTATTCTGGCTCTGCTTGCAAACAGCGTGAACTTGAACATGTTGTCATTGCTACTGGGATCCATACCTTTTTTGGTAAACCAGCACATATTGTCAATAGTACAAACCAAGTTGCCCACTTCCAAAAGGTTGGTATTTATTCTGGACTTCTGATTCTTCTTTTTGTCCTTTCTCTTATTTCATAAATACATAATTTTTTCCGATACTGCAGTTGTACCAAATTGGCTAGTTAGGGTTCGTGGTAATATTCGATGATGCAGTACTGTTAGCTTCCTTCCAACAACTATCAATTACTAATTGTTGTCATGAATAGGTTTTCACAAAAGGATATGACAAGGATGCTGTTATATTGATAGTTGCAAGAGCATCCAGAACAGAGAATCAAGATGCCATTGATGCAGCAATTGTTGGGATGCTTACAGATCCTAAGGAGGCAAGTATTTTTTTTATGTCATCATACTAAATTTTAGTCAATAAGCAGGCCTATGCTGATTTTACTGATTTGTATCTTTTGTTGTGCCTTTTAACATCCATGCATCTAAAAGACACAGCCAACCATTCCAGACCTCCATTTTCTTCCTTTCAATCCAACTGACAAGAGGACAGCTCTCACTTATATTGACAATGAAGGGAAAATGCATCGAGTTAGTAAACATGCTCCAGAGCAGGTATTGTTCTTTGGATCAATTATTTTTATCTTTCACACAGAAGCAATGAATAATATAAATTTTCACAGGAATGCTGAATAATATTCTTCTTTTTATAAAAAAAATCAATGAATTAGGGAGATAGATTTAACCCGAAGGTCAGTGTTTGGCTCTTGCAGTTGTGGGTGTCTCCCACTAGAGATTTGTAGATAACATTATACATAAAACTACTAAGATTCATAGTACGTAGCTCTCTATTTCAGGTGAACGTGCAATGTTTGCATTACTCAACCATTAGATATCAGTTCCAGTCTTATTTGTGTTTTTGGCCTAAACAACATAAATTCTCAACTGGGACGCATGGAAATCTATTGGAATGCATACTTGCTCACCAGGATATCCAAGTCCTATGCAATAAAAACGGGAACTAATGCTTTGTGAATGACCTGGTAGAGTTTATAAGAATAATTTCATTTATGAAAGATGAAGACCTGTAATTTCTAACCCTATGATGCCCAAAGGTGTCAGTGGAGCAGAGTCATTTTGGATACTAGCTTATCCCCACCCTGAACTCCTAACCTTGTATTCTATGGCGATTTATACCTCCGGAGGTACAGAACCCTTTCCTCTATGCTGTCCTTGGCACATCCTAATGAAGCGGTTCCATATTCCCACTCGTGGAAGCTGCATTGTCTGTTACAGATCGCCTGATCGATCTCTCTTTCGACATTCCCTAACTGCTCGTTGGTATTTCTTTCCACACCAGCAAGTTTTTTTTTGTCTTTTCCACCAAATTCATTAAACAGACCTTGTCTTCTGCATTTAGGGTCCTATCAAGAAACTACCTTTGGAGTTCTTCGGCAAGGGGACTTAAAGGTTTTTATGAAACCCGTGCCTACAATTTCTAGTTGGCTGTTTGCATTTTCTTGCACCATTTTGCCCATTTGTTCTATACTAAGACAATGGCAATGACATGGTGGTCGAAACCGACATTTACGGAAATTTCCATAAAACCCATGCAGGTAAGAGAAACCCTCAGTATTTAACCAGAATGCCATTAACTTATAATGCTCAAATAACCATGGACTCTTGAGGGAAACGAACAGACAATACTGTGACAAACATCAACGCCACTGGAAAACGCCAATCGACAGAGGAACAAACATCTAAACAATACAGTAGCCGAACTTAACAAAGCGACACCAGACAGTCGAGGCATACAAGCCGGACCTGGAACAACAGAACCGCAACCAAACGTTTGCTATACAGTTAACCCAACAACAACAGAACCGCAACCAAACGTTTGCTATACAGTTAACCGCATTCTGTTTTCACCGCAGACAATACAACAAATACAAAGGAAAAATCGCAGAGACTGCAGAGCTAAACAACCAAGTAACAATAATAACCCAAAGGGCGCAAACAGGGTAAAACCCAAGCCGAGTAACTTTCCAGCATTTCGAGGAGGGACAGTTGTCCGCCAATAAGACCACCACAGTACATGCCGTCCTCAGCACTCTGGAATATTTTGAGCCAATGTTCGTATTAGATCTCGTTAAAAAGCATTACCTAGTTAGCGTGAATCTGAAGTTTGATGACACATACAGATCTGTAACCAGTAATAGGATTGCATGTGATAAAGTACCTTTGAACAGCTTGATCTTATTTTGAAATTTTGTTATCTAATTAGCAGCGCTGCTGTAGTGACTTCTGAAATCATGCACACAACAGCTGCCAATATTACAATATTACCAGGAGAAGACCTTTCTCGGTCTGCTTTCGAAACTGATCAATTGGTTCAGGTATATACAATACTCAGTTTCTAATAAATTGTTTTTGCAAATTAAAAGAGATCTCGTCAAGATTGGAAAACTGCAACAAGTCATGTTACACATCTGTTTTACTCTTATACAGCTTTAGTCAATCAAATACTGTTTTTAATGTTAAACAAGCTTTTGACACATTGTACATGATATAAGGATTGCACAAGAAGCTTTAGTTCACATAACTCCTTAAGATGTTTTGTCTCAAATATGTCCTCTCTTCAATTTACAATGTTATCATTTTATTCTAACTAGCTGTTTGTTATGCAAATTACAAAATGCAGGAACATGCTGACCTTCACGAATGAAAAAGTAATATGAATATGTTTCTTCATATTATGCTCTTACTGCAATACAAGTATTATGACTTTGTAACCTCACAGTTTTGATGTCTCCTTCTGCATTGTCATGTTCAGCTAGTTAGCATGACTCTGAAGTTTGACCACAGGTACAGTTTTGTAACCAGTAATAGAATTGCATATGATAAAGTACCTTTCAGCAGCTTGATCTTATTTTGAAATTCTGTTGTCTAATTGGCAGGGCTGCTGCACTGACTTCTGATATGAGGCACACAACAACTGCCAATATTAGAATATTACAAAGAGAAGACCTTCCTCGGTGTGCTTTCGAATCTGATCAGTTGATTCAGGTATATACAATACTCACTTCCTAATAAATTGTTTTTGCAAATCAAAAGAGATCTCGTCAACATTGCAAAGCAATGCGAAACCCGCAATAAGACCCCAAAACCTTTCCACCCCAAAACTTTGGTTCGACTTAGCTTATAATCACTTGCTTATAACAATGTGTTAAATGGCTAGTGATTGAAGCTCAATTGTTGATACCTTGCTATGAAGATCCTTTATTGATCAATCCCATTCATGATCAAGCTATCCGACTATGCAGTCTTCACCAGCCCCATGGTCATCAAAGGTCAGCTTTGTTTAAACATTTTTATTTAGTTCAAGTGCATCCATTTTGTATGCAGTTCTTGATTTCTCTCCAACATTTTCCAACATTTGCCAACAATTCCTCTACTGTCCCTCTGTTACTACTTTTTCATTTTGATTTCTTAGAATAAAAGCAGATTCCTTGGTGCAATTAAATTTCTATTTAAGAAAATTAAGCATAAATCTGTCTGCAAACACCAACCCCTGTAGTACTAACTATATGCTTTGTTTCAAAATTCAGTAAAATCGCGATATAAACAGTATTGGCAATTTCTCTGAGTTTGAGGAGCCAATTCTTCGTCAAGGGAGTTCTGCCAGATTTCGAAGGTACACAAGATTTGCAAAACTTTGTCAATTGCTGCTATCATGGGGGGTTTTGCTGATCACCATTTCTGTACTAATTTCCCTGGCATTGTATATCACCTTTGGCATTGTCGCAGCAGCTCATCAGCTTATCACAAAAACTACAGTTCAAGTTGTAATATCTGAACGCACAGCAAGTCGCAGCCATTCTAGGAAAGTCTCGAAATGCTGTTGTTAAAATTCAGCAGCTAAGCTCGTATAAAGAAGCATAAATTTCTGCAAATTCCATGGGATCCCCTTCAACTGAAACTTTTGAAACATGGAGACTTGGAATGAAGTATTGTCATTGCTGACAAAATGACATTGTACTGACAGAATGACAAAATGTTACAGCACAAAATTTGAGTGCCATTTCTTTGACTTGACATAAATGTATTTTGATAAACATGAATTGCATTATATTTTGAATTTGGATTCTACTGCCACTGCTTACGCTCCAAAACCAATGTTCTCTATGTAAAAAATATATATTTTTATATATATTCAATATATCATTACACAATGTATTAGCTTATCATTTTAAATTATAAATTATATTTTTTAATTCGATTACTATGATATTGCAGAAAGCAAGAGTATAGAACACCAAAAGATAATGGATTTTTCTTGGAGATCATGATCAATTTACATTTCAACTCGTAAAGTTTAAATGTTTTTTTAATTTTAATTTGTTTATTTTATAAAATAAACTTATCAAAATTATTTTATTATTGTACTTAGATGCTATATTTACTAACCCAAAACTATAAAAGAGGCCAAAAGTCATGTCCTTTTGCATCACAACAAATCATTAATTAAATGCAACAAATTACTAATTACAAATTAGATCAATTTACATTTCAAATCGTAAAGTTTAAATGTTTTTTTAATTTTAATTTGTTTATTTTAATTTTTAATTTATAAAATAAACTTATCAAAATTATTTTATTATTGTACTTAGATGCTATATTTACTAATCCAAAACTATAAAAGAGGCCAAAAGTCATGTCCTTTTGCATCACAACAAATCATTAATTAAATGCGACAAATTACTAATTACAAATTAGATGGATTTCAAGTCGTAAAGTTTAAATGTTTTTTTTTTTTAATTTTAATTTGTTTATTTTAATTTTTAATTTATAAAATAAACTTATCAAAATTATTTTATTATTGTACTTAGATGCTATATTTACTAATCCAAAACTATAAAAGAGGCCAAAAGTCATGTCCTTTTGCATCACAACAAATCATTAATTAAATGCAACAAATTACTAATTACAAATTAGATGGATTTCAAGTCGTAAAGTTTAAATGTTTTTTTTTTTAATTTTAATTTGTTTATTTTAATTTTTAATTTATAAAATAAACTTATCAAAATTATTTTATTATTGTACTTAGATGCTATATTTACTAACCCAAAACTATAAAAAAGGCCAAAAGTCATGTCCTTTTGCATCACAACAAATTATTAATTAAATGCAACAAATTACTAATTACAAATTAGATGCATTTCAACTCATAAAATTTAAATGTTTGTTTAATTTTAATTTGTTTATTTTAATTTTTAATTTATAAAATAAACTTATCAAAATTATTTTATTATTGTACTTAAATGCTATATTTACTAACACAAAACTATAAAAAAGGCCAAAAGTCATGTCCTTTTGCATCATAACAAATTATTAATTAAGTGCAACAAATTACGTCCTTTTCTTTGCTAATTGGTAGTAGGACAAATTTAAAGTTCACACTAAAGTTATGATAAACAATATTTTTAAATAAATAAATCTTTTGTTCTTTTGACCATGGAATAATTCCTCAATCATTGAGATTAACCTGAATCGTATCATTTATGTCCAAATATGTTACTAGATATGTAATCTTTCAATCATGGCTTCAAGACTCCATAACTATAATTTTTAAATGCTTAAGTTCTTCTTTGACCTTCGAGAATAATCTATGTAAATATTCAACACTCTCCACCACGAATTTAATTAACAAATTTATATTCATAATAATGTTTATTTGCTCATTACCATTTCTATGTTTTGTGCACCATGATTATTAAAATACATAACTTGCTTTAACACCTTCCTATTATTTTATTATATTTTAATTTTATTATATTTTAAAGTCATGGTTATAAAATTTTTATTATTATTTAATTTTATTATATTTTAATTATTAATCTAAGCATTTTTTAAATCATGAGACATAGGAAAATTATATCTAAAACTAATCTTATTTTAAGAAATACAAACTCAACATTATAACAAGATATATGGCAAGTGTCTTTTGAAAATTAATTTTAATCATAATAAGAAAATATAGGACCAATGTCTTTTAAAAATTACTTTATAATTGAAAAAAATAAAACAAGTGATAAGCTAATTTTACTTTATACTTTTAAAACATATTTTAAATATATATGTTAATGTATTAAGATACAAATTAAATTATTATTTTAAATAAATGGATAGATTTGTAATATGAAACAAAAAATTTGACATATAATAAAATTGTAACAAGCATTTATCAATTCAATGACATTTCTGACAATTCTTACTTAACAAAGCAAAGTTCATTATATTTCACTCTTCGCATAAAGTCAAAAAGTTCATTCAACAATTCGCCATCCAATTCATTAAATCTTAATACAAGTACGCATGTGTACAACACACTACTGATAGAAACCAGCTCTCATGATAACGCAAATTAAATCTCATAATAATAACTCACCAAACTGTTCTGTTAACGAGCAGAGACTAGCGCCACAACAGTGGCTCCTTGTTTGTTATTGTTGATTGCATACTCTTGAGAAAGCTATCGCTGAAGATTTCATGCCCACTGATTTGGTGTGGATGATACAATTTGCAATCTCCCCATCTATGAACTGTATTCCCTGCAAAAAAAGCCTATGTATCATAATATCTCTGAAATTACAGGTTGCTCGAAAATCCTTGCGTGCGTTGGATCACCCCTTTAACACGATTACTTAAAAATTCGGAGGTTCGGGGTTGGAAGATCCGGGATGCTACTCTTCTTGTGGCCTAGATGTGTTTTGACCGGATCACTTTTTAAATAACACCTTGTATTCGGGTATCTGGATGTATTGAGGCCAAGGTTCACACTTCGACAAGCCTGAATCTAATTTGTCGGATACAATTTCATTCCACATGTTGGCCACTGGATTATTAAATTGGAGCCACAAACTCTTATCCACTCCCTTTTTCATGGGCCTATCCTAGATATGTTACAATAACTCTTAGTTTAAAGAGGTCACAATTTTTCCAAAAAAACAATAGGAATTCCGGTAAGATTTTGAAAAAATCTAGTGGGAATTTTTGAAAATCTAGGTTACAATTTTGAAGCTTCAGGATTTTGCCTGTCCCTAGGGTTCTTAATAGTGCTGAATCCATTTCTGCCATAAGAAAAACAATTTAAACACTCCCACATAAATTTTTTTTTGGCCAAATACCAACAAATTGTTTTCGGGATGAAATTGTAACCTCAATAAACAACAAAAGGTAACTTTGATTCGGATGATCTACGATCTAGGGGTCGCTTCTGAAATCACCTTCAAATAAGGTCGGATTGATACAAGGCCGGATGGATTTTGATCAACCAAAATAACGAAAATCTATCACAGACTTTTCCTAACTCTTCTTATTGATGGCAATTGTGAGGGGTTCATCTCTGTTAATTAACATACCTTCGAAACTAGTACGATCTATATTCAAGAGACTCATTTTCAGTATGCATCGTTGAATACAATAATTTAGAACTATGATCGGTCCATTTAATGAAGAGAGCAAAAATCACCACACAATTTTGATACGTAGTACACAAATAAATATATAACTTGGATGGTTATATTAAAGGTAGATTACAGAGTTGGGCAATACATACAATCTTCCTCTTGGCTTATTCTCTCCTTTCGTCTCTCTCATAAACTCACATTTTTTTTCTTTTTAACAGACTTCCATTACCTGAAAAATAGATTCTCGTAACTAAGCTTTAACAAATTCAATTTATTACTAATAGCTCCATTTTTTTGCTAAGTCTTTGCTTCTTTTTAACAACTAAATGACACTCAACATAACTCCCTAACAATATAGATTCATTCTAGATTACATTTAGGAAAATATTACAAAATATATAAAATTTAAGAAGACCAACTTCTTTTAGTAAATGGGGTTGACCTAAGGAGGTCTAAATGATTTAACTCGGACATGCTCCTGCATATCTTGGGGAATAAAATAATTGTTCATAAGATCCTAAACACTTATGCCAAAATTGGAAATATCTATAGTTGTCATCCAACTGACATCTCCGACTAGTTGGTTATTAACCAAACAATGAAAATATTATTTACTTCTATCTCTCTTGGTTACTCTTTTCTCCAGCACTGCTTTAATCTCTTTTTGAACTACTCTTCACAATTGTTTCGTCCATTTGCTAGTTTGATGTTTATCACCTATTGATCCAAAATTCATGATTTGATTTGCATTAATTACAAGTGTGAATTAGCTTTATGATCGAATGGAAATTTTGAACTAAAGAAATAAATAGCAAAAAATAGCAAAATAATAAAAATTTAGGTTGCTAACCAAGTTCACCCAGTATGGGCTACGTCTTTGGGCCAACTTCCAATGAGCGACCACTCTATTATGTGATGCAAAAGTGATGTTTACATTCACTAGGTTTCCACCTGCAACAAAACTCGTCCTCTAGCTTACTACAAAGGTTGTGGTATCCAGAAAACCAATATCCTGTTCTTGGACAACCAAAATCAGGGCCCCAAAACCTCATTTCTTCAAAATACATAAGAGTATCAACAACATAAAAGTACTCTAGTTCACTAACCTTCCAAAACAATTCTATGTGGTGCATTGGCAAAAACATTTGGATTATATGGTGGCAGTCTCAAGTTCAAACCCACGAACTATTGTGATATTTCAGAGCGCTATTAAAACAAACTTCAAATACAATAGACCTCATTTCCCAAGCAACGCATACCATTTGTCGTAGCGGTTAAAGCATTGTATTGGTGGTACAGAGGTTGTGGGGTCAAGCTCATAGACTGTCCATTTTTGGGCAACTAATAACCACTAAATTTTAAATAAAACCAATGTTGGTTGGACTCCAATGGTTAACCTATGGTGCAATGATAACATGTTTGATTTGTTGAGCAAAGGTTGTGGGGTCAAGCTCGCAGACACCCATTTTTGACAATATACAACCATTCAAACTTTAAATAGATGTTTGCCTTCCGTCATTACAACGAAAATTCGGTGGCATAACAATAAATGGTTGAACTGGATCCAATGAGGTCAAATGTTTGAACCACTTTGTTGACCTTTTTATTACCCACTATTAGAACCTTCTTGGCCAAATGGAGGTTTCCACGTGGTGGCTTTTGATCGGCCCACATTACTACACAATGAAACTACCATGTCACTGCTTAGTCAACTTGCCACATCCACATCATTGCTCAGTCATCCTGCCACATCAACACCACATCAATCTCTTTCCACGTCAATGGTGCCACGAGTCACACTATGATTGGTTCACCTGTCATGCCAAGTGTTGGTGTCCAGGTATGAACGATTTATTCACCCTATTTCGACATTAATTTATCAATCCGTGTGCATATCCTTTCAAGGCAATGCGCAAGGTATATGCAGGAGCAAAGCACAATCCATTCCGACCAAGGGTTCGCAGTTAAGATTCAAAGCATGGCTGTAAAATTAAATTAACTATAGATTCCCGAAATAATCATAAACAATAAAGAACTATAACAACAAGTATAAACTAGGAAATAACACACACACACAAAGACGCAACACCTGATCAGAAGAGCGAACCCAGCTCTCTGATCAGGGCTGCGTTAGTCACGAAGAAGATTGGAACAACAAAACAGGTGATACTTTATTAATCTGTAATAGGTGATTACAATATCGATGGGAGAACCCCCATTTACAGGAACAATCTCTCTTTTATACACAGCACGGGAGAATAACATGTCTCCCTGAAACAAGGTAACCGCATATGCAGAAATATACATCAGTTGGAACGACACCAACACCAGATAACCGAGATAGCAAAAAGGCCCAAGAATAGTTTCAGGGGATCGTGACTCCAGCGGCGCCACCTCCTTAGGACTGGCCATTGCTAGATTTGTTGCGAAATGCTGAAGTGAGGGTTCCTGTTCTCCAAGCTGCGGTCAAACATTCAATTTAGTGCTGCGAATAGATAAGACTCCGTGAATTTACTTCATTAATTAAAATATTCCAATCGGACAAGTCAGGGGTATTTACCTTATAAGTTTAGCATGGCAACATGGGTAAATAAGTACAAAAAGGGTTAAAAAGGATGATGAAAATGGACAGAAAGATAGCCAGATTTGGTGCCCAACATCTCCCCCCAACTAGTCTTCTGCATGTCCTCATGCAGTCCGCCGCCTCTGCAGGTCTGGATTCTGCAGACTGTAAGTTTCATGAAGCTGGGCGAGATCATATTCGAAGGCCATCTCTGTTCCTGGAACTTTAAACCCATCCGAAAGGAGAACTTCCTTCCACCAATCTGTTGGAACATCATACGCTGGAGTGTAAATTTCCGCAGGCAACCAAATAATAGGAAACTGAAACCAGATCCCCATCCACTGGACCCCACATGTTTGAACACATGCCACATATCTGGGTACTCTGGTGAGCACTCGTGCAAAATTTGGTGCCCCAAAAGGTTCCTTGTTCCGGACAGCTGTAGGTGACGTCATCCACCTCTTTTGATAGCAGTCAAGGGCCTCATTTTGAAAAGTAGTTAATTGTTTGACACAAAGATCAAGGCACCATCTTTGTGTCCTCAACATCTTATCTCTGTTCCCCTTGATTCCCAAAAAGGTGTTGTGCTTAGTGAACATTATGATTGACCTCTCATGTTCTCCTCTTACTATAAATGGCTTTGTAACTTCATTGGATTCAAAAGTGTTAAAAGTGTTCTGCCAATGGATCTGATTGAAAGCGTAAGAGGTGAGGGCTCTTAAATGAATGTCCCCTACATACGGAACCAGGTTGAAATCTCTATCCAAACGCAGTAGATACCCATGCAGGTAAAACTCACACATCAAGTGTTGAGTTGGCACGTCATGATTCCTCATTATTCAGAGGAATTGTACACCATCTTCTATCTCATAACTAATCTCGTTTTTTATGCTTTCCATGCAGAATAAAAGAAAATGTTCGTGCAAGAATAGAGAATAACAAGAAGCAGGGGGACGACATGCCATCACCTCTTGCACCAGATTGAACATCTGCTCTTTATTGGCCTTTAGTTCTGCCACTTGATTTTCCAGCTGCTCCATCTTGAGCTGCTGCTTTGCGTGCCTTAACCTCATAATATCTATGCGCTCCACATATCCAAAGATGGTTGTGGAGGCTCTTTCCTGAGTTCTCCTGATCTCATTTTTATACTGGGCCGCAGTATATTTCCAAGTCTGTACCTCGACCGTTAAGGCATACTCTAGTCTTCAAACAATCTTTCAACCGAGTCTGTTTGAGTGGTAGCCGAGGTTGTGACTATCTGGTCCACTTGAGTTCTTGCTTCGACCCCTACGACCTTGGACTTCTTAGCTATCCGCTTGTATTTCTTTATCCGGTTCTGCATTTTGTGCACCTGCTTTCTCAATTTCTTGACTTCCATTATGAGCCGCATTGTCTCCTTAAACTGCAGCTGATATCTTTGTTTGACTGGAGTCTTCACTGTTCGCACAACTCTACCCATTCCTGCTTCACCTGTACTTCCTCTATTTCAGAAACTGGAGGTAAATCCTCCGGGACAGCTTCCGCTGTGTCGACTGTCGGGCTTTCCTCCACTGCATGCTTTTCTTCCATTATTTCACCCTTCACTCCCTTCTCGCCTGGTTTCTCCATTAGCTCAATCATCGGGACCACTTCGCTTGGTCCCTCCTCCTCGCCAACGACTATTTCTTCTTCATGCGTGCTTTCCGTGACCGGCGATGCTCTGGCGAGATGTTCTCCTCTTAGGCTTCGAAGTGCCTATCCCCTGAGTAACAACCACCCCGCACGGTTGTGGCCTCTGTGCTAAATTCGAAGCCATAGGAATGGCGAAATTTTCTTCTTCTTTCCTTCGAGGGGAACGAGTTACCCTCGCTCTTGGAATAGAGGAGAAGAAGGAGAACTGGAACGAATCCTCAACGTTTGGTCCCGAAGTCGACGCTAGTTCTTGTGGGTCAGTGTCGACCTCACACCCTAGTTCTCCCGGTGCTTCCACCACGGGTCCCTTGGTTTCCTCAGCTCCGGGCCCTTCTTTTCCTTGTTCCTCTTCTTCCATGGGTTCTTTGGTCAGAGTGGTCACGACTTCTTCTTCAATCGGATTATCCTCCTCCATCAGCTCCATGGTGGCAGGAGATCCTTGTGGGGTACCCTCGATCACAATATCGACCAAATCGTCCACTCTTGCCTGTTGTGGGTCTGCCTCCATGGTCATCATGCCACCAACTTGCTTTACTAGTTCCACAGGTGGTGCTGGTTCTTGTGGGACAACCTCGACTGTGGTACTAGTAGGCATCTCTGTGTCAACCTCCGTATCTTCCATTGACCCCACAGTTTCGGCTTGCTCTTGGGGAGCTGTCTCTTCTTCAAGTTCTTCAGTGTCCATCTCCATCTCTTTTGGCTCCTCCTGGTCAACATACTCGTCATCTTCTGCATCTTCCTCCATGGCTTTAGGTTCATCTGCCCTCGCAGCCAACAATGGCTGCTATTTCTTCCTCTGTGGAATCCCGAAACAATTCCCACGGAATCAGGATCCATCTGATGGCATTCATTACTAACATCTGAACCAACCCATGGTGAGTGATGACCGTTAATACCTGTCGCGATCCCTGAGCCGAATGTGCCATTAAGTGAAGGCTCCTTAATAGAAAATAGGGCACATTCATTGAAAAAGCCTCTGCCTATGGAAATCGCAGGTGAGCTAGTATGCGGAGATGGTATTTGAAGATGGTGGAGTATCTTCCTTCGCAAGTCATATATTTTATGACAAACTCTGTGAATCCTCTCCATGGATGTGGCAGCGAAGTTCTGTCATATCCCCGACCTTTCTGTGTGATACTTTCTTCTGGTTGTAGAAAGGCCTCAGGGAACTCTAGAAGAGTAGTCCTCCTCAAAAACCATCGCTACCCGACTTGAGGGAGCCCATTGACTTCCGCGATGGTTTCCTCTGTTATAGGGATCTCAATTCCGCAGACCTGAGAGCCTCCTTCTCCCAAGTTCAATGCAAATTCCACTGTGATTTCTTCATTCGACCCTCTCAGCCTGTCGAAATAAACATCCCAGCCTGCATTCTCAAACACTTGCCACACCTCCCGATTACTCCGAGCTCTCGTTGTATCCTCAGGTTCATGTCGCACAGATCAGCCACCCATTGCTGTAGAGGTGGAATCAGCGCGACGACTGCAGTTGGCTGGCAGGGGAGAGTGATAGGGCTCCAAACCGTTGGCAACTGAAATAACGTCATGGCCGCTTTTGGGGACAACGGATGAAACAGTACTGGTACGCTCGAAAATGATGACAGATTATGGTGGTACTGTTAGATATTTCAAGAATTTAATGCAGCGTGTTGGAAGGGTGACTGATATGACTCTGCGCGTATGAATACACATCCCAACACATAAAGATATGATTACATAGTGCCGAAATCATTAGATTCTCTTAGGTGAGAATCGTGTGTCATGAACACTTTTTCGAGGTACGCCGTCATTTATTATGACGATTCCCCCCCAACTTAATGACAACTGTCCTCAGCACGTTTTAATGTCCTTTTTGGAATATTTAATTAAATCCATGAAATCGACGGAGACATACCTGCGGACCTACCTTATGGTGGAGTAGCAACAAAAATATATGATGGAGTAACAACGCAGCAAGTAACAGCAACAATGAGTAACAACAACAGTGAGTAACATCATAACGAGTAACAACATAATGAGTAACAACATAGCGAGTAACGACAACGAGTAACAACAACAGTGAGTAACAACAACAACAAGTAACGACAGTTATGGAGTAATGACAATTAGAAAGTAATGACACCGGTAGAGTAACAACAACGATGGAGTAACAACAGTTACGGAGTAATGGCACCGACGGAATAACGATGACATCGGAGTAACGATAGTTGTGGAGTAACGACATTGGCGGAGTAACAATAGTTGCAGAGTAATGGCATCGACGGAGTAACAGCAGTTGTGGAGTAACAACATCGGCAGTGTAACGACAGTTGTGGAGTAACAACAACTACGGAGTAACAACACTTTAGTGACACCACTAGGGAAATAACAACAACATCTTAATAGCAGCATTGGTGGAGTAACAACACCGAGTGTTACCTTTCTCCTAGCCATATGTCTTTGTTCAAAACACAAACAAATAAGTAATAAACACACACACACACACACACACACACACACACACACACACACACACACACACATATATTAGCGTGAGAGTGTCCTCTATTCCAATAACCATTAGGTCAGATGAATCAGAAAGGTGTTTGACAAAGGCATCTTTAGAGGCTGGACGGTGGTATAGTTTTAGACGGTGCCCATTTACTAAGAACGAGGTCTGATTCTCATCTATTGTAATTAGTCTGATTGTTCCATTGTCGAACACTGTGTCTACTTGGTATGGTCCCATCCAACGAGTGCGAAGCTTGCCTTTGAAATCCTTAAATCAGGAGTCATATAGTAATGCCCAATCTCCCACATGAAACACCTTCGTTTTGATAAATTTATCGTGCCATTTCATTCTCTGTTGTTGAACAACAGAAGTCTTTTGGACAACCATTGATCTAATCTCGTCTAACTCATTCAACTGTTCCAGTCGGTGTTTCTGTGCCTCTGATAAATCTAGGACTACTTCTAGAGCTGTTCTGAGTGTACTGATTTCAAATTCTACTAGAAACAAGGGGGATTTCCCATAGACTAATTCGAATGGAGAAAACCCAGTTGTGTTCCGCCATGTTGTTCTGTATGCCCATAAAGCTTCTAGAAGTTTCTATGCCTAGTCTCGGCGATGGCTTGCTATTGTCTTTGTCAAGATATTTTCCAATACCTTGTTTGCGCTCTCTACTTGCCCATTCGCCTGTGGGTGATAGGGAGTTGTCACTCTATGTTTGACCCCATATTTTTGCATCAACTTTCCTATCATATGATATGTGCACTGTGATCTTCCATCTGATACAATTTCCCTTGGAGTATCATACTGAGCAAAAATTTCTTCAAAAAGAAACTCTGCCACTACTTGCTTTGTTGCTCTCGTGACCGCTCTGGCTTCCACCCATTTAGTTACATAATCGGTGCAGACCAGGATGTAAGCTTTCTGATGGAAATGTGGGTTAAAGGGTCCAACAAAGTCGATGGCCCATTTATCAAATGGTTCAAGGACTATCTGGGGTTGAAGAGGCATTTCATCTGCTTTCCCAGGTTGTCCCATCCGCTGACAACTATCACACCTTCGAACATAATCTTGAGCATCACGAAAGATGGAGGGCCAGTAATATCACATTTGTAGAACTTTGTGACCCGTTCTTTTATCTGCAAAATGTCCTCCATAGGGTCCATCATGTGCAGCCTTTAAGATCTCATAAATATCATCCTTTGCCACACAACGCCGAATCTGTTGGTCAACCCCTGTCTGGAAGAGATATCCTGCCATCCATGAATATCGGGTACTCTGGTGAATGATGTTCCTGTGCTCCTTATATGACAGATGACGAGGCACCTTTCCTATAGCAAGATAGTTAGCAATATCTGCATACCACAGAGTGTTAGCAGAAACTGCAAAAAGACGCTCATTTAGAAAATTATCCTCAATTGGTGTGTCTTTACCATCAAGTTCTATCCTAGATAAGAAATCTGCAACCACATTGTCCTTCCTTGGTTTATCTACTATAGTAATATCAAATTCCTGTAGTAGCAATAGCCATCTTGTAATGCAACCAGGGGTAACAGGTTTGTTTATTAAATACCTGATCACTGCATGATCAGTGTGCACAAAAGTAGGATACCCAGTAATGTAGTGCCGGAATTTGTTGATGGCATGAATGACAACAAGGAATTCTTTCTCAGTTATTGTGTAGTTTAATTTGGCAAGAGCCAAATTCTTACTAACATAGTAGACTGCGTAGGGTACTTTATCCTCTTGCTATCCCAACACTGCACTAATTGCTGTTTGAGGAACATCCGTATGAATGTGGAAAGGTAATGCCCAGTCTGGACCTCTAAGGATTGGAGCACAACAGACCAATTCTTTGTAGAGGCTGCATCACAGTCACTTGACCACACAAATTCTGAATCTTTTGTTAGTAATTGAAACAATGGGTGTGCTACTTTTGCAAAATTTTCTATGAAACGCCTGTAATAACCAACACAACCAATAAAACTGCGTACCTGTGTGGGTGTTGGAAAGTGCAGAATTACCTTTATTTTCGCTGGGTCCATTTTGATTCCTTCAGCTGAGAGAAAATGCCCCAGAACGATTCTTTCTTCCATCATCATATGGCATTTCACTATACTAAGAGAGACACACACTTGTATACATTTTTCAAGAACTTTTTCTAAAATTTTCAGCCCTTCCAAAAATGAGTCCCCATAAGGAGTAAATTCGTCCACATAAATTTCAACACTGTCATCTATCAAGTCAGAGAAGATCCCCAGAATTTCCCTCTAGAACGTTGCAGGAGCATTACACAGGCCAAAAGGAAGGACCCGGTATGCAAATGTTCCCCAGGGGCATGTGAAAGTGGTCTTATCCTAATCCTCAGGAGCTATCTGGATCTGGTTATATCCACTAAACCCGTCTAGAAAAGAGAAAAACTTCTTACCAGCCAATGTGTCCAAAACCTGATCAATAAATGGTAAAGGAAAATGATCCTTCTGCATTGCCTTATTTAACTCTCGATAATCTACATAGATCCACCATTTACCATTTTTCTTGGGGACCATTACTAATGGTGAGACCCATTGGCTATCGGAGATAGGGTAGATGAAACCCACATCCAGTAGTTTCTGAAGCTCCTATTTCACAACATTTTTCAATGCATGGTTCTGTTGTGCTCTACAACAACCCCCCATTTCATATCATTTTTATTTATAAATATTAACATATGAAATAGGTCCCTTTAAAGAATAATTGGTATCAATACTTTTATTGTTCAAAAAAGGCCCAATAATCAAATGAACTCATTTTATAAACCCCTTTTGAATAAACCATTTAAGGAAGTAAGGCAAATCTTTGTCATTGCGATAAAGCGATCGCAAGATCGCATATCGTAATGACATAAGGAATATAAATAAACGGCATATTGATTTCCGCCGATGCGATATCGCAATCGGCGATCGGCAATACTTCATGCACATTTTAAAAGCGCCCCATGCCATTAGTCCCAATGCGATGCGAAATCGGCGATCGGATATCGGCGGTAATCTTTACTTAAGTCTTAATATGCTCAAAGCTTTTCCCCCGATGCGATGATATCGCAATTGGCGATCGACAATATCTAATGCACATCATTAAGGCGCACAGGTCATACCCCCGATGCGATCCGATATCGCTATCGACGATCGACGATACATTATATGTGCACTTTATAATCCTCATCCTCCCGACGTGATGCGATAAAGCGCAGTTTTCAATAAAAAGCCGTTAAGTGATGGGATATCACAATTCATTCATATTTAAAGCTTGATCGGTTAAGCAGTCATTTACCTGCACTCAACCGCCAAAACGCCCACTGCACGCTTAAGTGAATCATTCAGCCGAATAACGATATAATGGGCATTTAAAGGATGACAGGTTTTAAACGGCCAATCAATGAGATCATAATTCTTAAAATCTTTCCATGGATTGTGCCTGCGCCCATTTTTAAAGGCTAATCCCTTATTACGCACCTATGCATATGTTCTCTTCACTTGCAAGTTTTCATTGCTATCTCTGTATTACGCACATTTGCCTCTCTGTGCAGAATCCATCCGAAAGAGAAAACTCAAACAAAATGGGGAGGAAATCCAAGAAGACCGCAGGCGCTTCTGCTACACCAGTTGCAGGGCAAGCTGCCGTAGACAAGAAGAAGGGCTTAATTTCCGATACTACATGCACGGGTCTCACTAGAGTCACTTGGCAAGGCACTTACAATTTGATTGAAGCCGAACAACCAGAAAAGACAGTAATAGAAGCTACTGCGGATCCTACTCGGAAGTTTGATTGTACTCTCAAAGATTTAGCCGACTCTTTCCTTCACAGAATAGCGGCCAGGGAGCAAATTCTCCCATACACAGATGTAGTGCGGTGGGCGATTCAAGAAATCCCAATTTTGGACAGAACTTTCAACACTAGAGATGGGAGAATCTTCGGATCGTTCAGGCCGGATGATCTAAGACAAATGTATCATTTGCCCGAGCCGGAGAAGATATATAATAAAGCATTCCTGGAGAAGTTTGCAAGCGAAAATGAAGTTGAATCCGAACCCATCTGGGATTGGAGACAAAATCCAGCCAAACACAAGCACGAATCTTCGGGTAAGTACTCGGTCGACTCTCTGGCTTCTCCTTATTGCTATGCGAGAATAATGATGTGTAGATTATGGGGATTGCATGACTCTGCTAATTTTACCATAGAGATGGTTCCTCTAATGGAGGCAGCTGTAAACGGTATAATTATGGATTGGGCCACCATCCTTTCTCACAAATTAGCACAAGCTGTGCGTGACTTTAGACATCAGACTATAGTCACAGAAAGGAAAATTCCCCCATTTTATTACAGTGCATATATCTTAGATACACTATGTTTCAATTCTGAATTCCCCGTGCTCGGCTGGAGGTGGACGCCACAAGATCCCACGGCCATCCACATATACCATCAGAAACTATGGAAGTCCTCTTACAAGCACCATCTGTACCAAGTCTGCAATGGCTTTATGGTGCCTATTCACTATTCTATTTTTGACAAACCCATTCCCAAGATTTCCTATCAAGCTTCGTTTGATATAACAGCGGTAGCAAGTTGGTTTGGGGAGGAGAGATTTACCTACATAAGAGTTTTCGGTAGCCAAGCCGACCCACATGTTCTCCCTTTGTATATACCAGATAAGTTGCTAGCAAGAGAAATCGCCTATCAGATAATGGCTGAGAGTGTTACACAAACTCTGAAGAAAGAAAAGAAGAGAGGCTGGCCCTCTTTTCCCTTCAGGTGTGGTGTCTATACTCTGCATGATCTCAAACATGCAGAAAAGGAAGCCACAAAGCTTCAATCTTTGACTCTGGCGACTATCCCAAACAAGCCATATGATCCAAGTAAAGTTGCCTACAATGCGCTAGAACAGGCCAAATTAACAAAATTTGAGCACAAAGAAGATTGGTTTGACGACCTATTTGTTGCAGCTGAAACAATAGGTCAAGCTAAAGAACTTTCTCGAGTGAAATATAGTGATGAAGGGCTGACTGAGTTCAATAAGCTTAGAGAACAAAGGTTGCAAACTCTGCCTATAAATTTACTAGCAACAACCCCGGCAACATCATCAAGCGGGCCTGTTCGGCAACAATCAAAGGAACCTCCGGTGGTAACAAAGGATCATAAAAAGGAACAGGAGGAAAGGCAGAGAAAAGAAAAAGAAGAACAACAGAAGAGAGCGCAAGAGGAACAACAGAGAAAAGAGCAAGAGGAAAGGCAAAAGAAAGAACAAGAGGAACAGCTGAAAAAAGAGCAGGAAAAAGAACGGGAGGAGTCCCAAGCCGAAAAGGAGAAACAAACCACCACCGATATCAATGTAGACACTACCATAGACCCCAAACTATTCCAGGAATGGCAGCAGTTTCATTCCATCATCAGTGGATTGGAATGTTCAAAAGATGGGGACACTTCCAAGACAAATGACACACAGGACATCACTTCACCTCAGGTTCTAAGTGGAACCAGCGGCCCACCCATTTCTAAAGATGTTGAGATAATTCCAAAGGACCCCTCTGATCAAATCATTCTCCAGGTAGAAGATATTCCTCCCCTGGATGTTTTCTACAGCCCGAGGCATAGAGCAGTTGTAAAGCGATCAAGGAAAAGACGAAGGACTGATCAACCTTCTATCTTTCCAGAGCAAACAGTCACAGGTAATGTACTATGGAAGGAGGAATTGGACCCCTCCGATGACCTAACAAAGCTGTCACAGTATGCAGGAGCCTATTCGGCGGCAACAATCGACAAGGCATCGGAGGTAAGTCTTCTACTGAAGACTAAGGACCAAGAAATTTTTGCACTACAGGCAGAATTGGCCGAGACAAAGCAGAAGGCAGCGCAAGCAGAGGAGCAGTTGTTGGCACAACAACAAATGAATGATCAATTAACCCAGCAATTGCAGGAAGAAAGGCAAAGGATTGACCAAAATGCAATCTAGAAACAAAAGGAATTATCGGAGGCATTGGCACAATTGAGAGCAGCAAATGAGCAAATGATGAAAACGAAAGATGAGCAAATCACTCAATTATCATCGCAGCTGGAAATAATCAAGGGCGCTTCACAGGTGGATGAGTTCAGAAAGGAAGCATCACTAATAAACAATGCATTGATATCACAAATTAGGCTCCTTTGTCAACAACTCACTGAGGCAGAGCCATTGTGTGAGTTAACTACATCCATTAATCAGCAGGTAGAGAAGGCCAGGAATGAGTTAGACCAGGCCGAAGATATCATAAGTGGATATCTTGACTGGCAAGATTCTGATCAAGGGAGAGAAGCAAATTTGCCCAAGATTTCAGAAACATATAAAGACATACTTTTCACAGAATGGCACACTCAGGTGATGAAAGCAGAAAGGGCAGCTTCAAGGTGTAAATCAACCTCCAGCAACCTAGTTGATCTGGTTAACAACACTCTCTACTTAGCGAATATGATCTCCCAATGTACGCTAGGAAAGATAACAACAACAAACATGTTGGAGCAAATGTGTTATCTTGACTTGGAGGAAAAGGGTAGATTAATCGCTGGAGTTAACAGTTTGACTTTCGATGCATATTGGCTTTTCCTGATTAAGCCGCACACACAGAGAGCCGCCCTTAAGTGTTTAACAGATGCAATCGGGTGTATAATTCCCGACATTCAGGATGCCACCTATGCTGCCCAGCTCAGTTCGCGTCTCCACAAACCGCCTGAAGTAGAGCCAATGCTTGCGACAAGTCAGCTCAGGTTTAAAGGCAAGCAGCCTACCTGATGAATCATACCGCCGATTGCCAGATCGCTCTGGGAAATAGGATCATAAGTTATTGATGCCAATTATGTAGGATTTCTGTTTATTAGATATTTAGATTAGTTTAGTATTTATAGACCCTTTCGTTGTTTTGGAAAGGGTCGTAAAGTTTTGTAACAGACTTAATAGACTGAAGTTTGCACTATTGTGCTTCAGTCAATATTGTTTTATGAAACTGGGCCAATTGTTCTTAATTTAACAAGGAAGCTTCTTTATGCAATTGTGCACTATTGTCTTTGTTGAGGATGTTTTCGCGTTGAAGGAAGAACTACAAATAGCGATTGATATTTGGGAGTGTTAAAGCGACTCATATGGTATTTCTATCTATGTCTGAATTCATTCCTGCTATGTGAATTGTTATTTGATTATTTTTGCTATTGTTGATTATATGCATGCGCTGTAACAACAGATCTTTATTCATTCCACTATTGGATGTTTTACGATGTGCCTTTCCTTTCAATCATGCATGTGACAATGATATAAATGATAAAGTGTGGTAATTTTGTTTTAATCGCTGTGTTTAACTATTTAGGCACAACAATCTTGAATGAATTAATATCTATGCCTTAAAGATGGAGTCATCTATATGCCTGTCTTTAGACGCAGACCATCAAACGCTACGCTTTAAAGCTCAATAAGTCCCCGGGATAGATCATAGTTTTTATATTCTTGCTGATAGTTTTAGTTATTCGCTCGTCGCTAGCGTAGTTTATAATCATCCATCTATCCCATTTATCTACTTCTGGGAAACTGGTCCCATTATCCCCAGTCGGAGCCACTATTCCAAACGGAAAAGGAGCTGTACTAAGGTCCGGACCGGGTGGTTATCCCCGATGTTGTTGCAGCGATTTTCGAGGCATCAACAGGTTCATTCTTCTTTGAGGTTGTCTTACAGGATGACAATATTCCTTGATATATATGTGATGGGTACATAAGTTGGCAGGAATCCCCTTCATATCTGAATAATCCTAGGCGAAGGCTTCTTTACGCTTCCGAAGGACATCTACAAGTTGCTTCTTCTGGGATCCAACTTTACTTGAACGCTTTCATGAGGTGCATCAACAGGTGACTCCTCTAATCCTTTTGCTGTTTCCATAGTTTCCTGAGTCTCACAGCTTAGGATAGATTCTATGATTTGCTGGTTTGGCTTTGAAACATAGCAAGGATCATCCATGAAGGAAGTGATTACATCATCTTCCGATTCCATTTTCAATTGAAAGGCCTGTCCAATAGTGAGGTCTGGTCTCACATCTTCAATTTCCGTTTCGACCTTTATCCTAGATACAACTTTCTTGCCACCTGATGGTTTTATGGGTGAATTTGGTTTTGTAGGTGGATATAGCACTAAATTCTTAGTGTTATGCCCATTAGAAATAACCATATTTCTTGAATGACACCCAATGTAAGCATCTGCAGTAGTCAGCCATGGTCTTCCCAAAATCAAATGATGGCCGCCCACTAAAAATCTATGGGGTAGTGCCATGAGTCCACTGAAATTGTTACATCTTCCAGCTTCCCTACCAGTTTGATTGTAGATTGGTCTGCCAATTCCAATACTGTAGGTGTGTGCTTCAAATTGCGAAGACCTAGCACATGCATAGTTTCCGTGGTGATGACATTGATGGCAGCACCCAGGTCTACCAGCACATTTGGAATCTCTACCCCATTAATCTACACTATCAAAATCGGGTTCCCTGGATCTCCATATTTCACCGGCATTGATTTTCCCATCATGAAGTCCGATAATTTTCCCATAACATGTATAGTGAGGGGGTCTTTAGTTTTCTTTGCAGGTTTCTTTGAACAATATTCCCTAAGAGTCTTTGCATATATTGGCACGTCCTTCATAGCTTGCAACAAGGGAATTTTAACAAATAAATTTTGCAATTCTCCTAATAAATCAAATTCAGCTTGAGGGCTTGGTTTACTCATAATTAGTCTCTCTGGGTAAGGTGGTTCAGATTGATGTTGTTTAACAGGAGGCGCCTGGTTTCTATCAGTTTGTTTTGGCTCTTTACTAATTGGTTCTGCCTCCTTACCTTCACTATCAAGTTGTTCAATGATAACTGGAGGAGGCTGGGCATTAACTGTCCGTCCTGATCGCAGATTCATTTCATACAACTCTGCAGTGGAGATACTATATGAAGGCATGTTAAGAACATCAACTTGATGAGCTCCCTTATTGTTAAGGTTAGGGTTGGGTTACATTGGAAGCTGAAGATGGGCAGGCTGATTACCAAGAGGCACATTGGAGGGCAGTTGGAGTTGCTGCTGTGGCATCTGCTGAGGAAACTGTCCAAGAGAGGGTCCTTGCCAAGTTGGAGCCCATGAAGAGCTTGTACTGGCTTGAGGGTTCCACTGCTGCCAAGGTGGGAACTAGTATTACGGCCACATAGGGGGATAAGGCATGGTATAAAGATTCATGTTACAATTATTAAAACATTGAGATGGATTTGGGTACACACCTTGATTTCCCATTGGTGATCGAGGCTGCCATGGCTTCCTAGTCCCATGAGGTATAGTTGCTCCGTGTCCTCCCTCATTCCTTGAAATACTGCTTTCAGGCCTGGCAAGGAGGGGCATGAGCTTGTTGCATTGTTGAGCTCACAGATCGCACATTCCTCTATGGAGTTTAGTGGACATTCCCTTTCCGGGTGCTTCTTTCTGCATTTCGGGCAAAATATTGCCATGGTCCTGTCCAGTTCCAGCTGCTTTTGTTTTACATGCAAAGTGTCCATTTGTGCCGACAGGGTACTGAGGATATCTGTCCTTAAGTTGTCTAGCAATTTCTACTTTTGTAACAGCCCCGCCAGACCCCTTTGATGAGCGGATCCCTAGCCTGTTTCTTGCAAGCCCCATAGAGCACTAAATACATAAATTGCCAATATCTTCGAATGTCTCCCTTTCCCACAATGTTCAATAATTCCATTGAGTCTTCTCGAAAGGATCGAAGGAGGATAATCTTTAAAATTTCCTTATCCAGGTCAGAATGACCTGATCTTTGTAATGTGTACTTGAACCTTTCCACACAATCTTCCAAACTCTCGTCTTATTTTTGTGTGAACTTGAAAAGTTCCTCCTTGATGTTCCGGGATTTACAGTAATCCTGGTATTTCTCCTGAAAAGTTGTCTGCATATCATCCCATGTGGAAATGGATTTTCCTCCAAGGCCCATGAACCATCACAGAGCCGTTCCTTTTAATCGTACCCCCGACACACTATGTCGAATTCAAATAGAAATGTGTCGGGGTCTTCTGAAACAAGCCCATGAAAGTTTGGTAAGGCTGCCAATGGAATAGGCTTTGTAGGCACGCCAGCTCCCAGATCCGCAATCAGAAAATCGATGGTGGAGGTTGTGGGAGCCATAAATATCTTCCAATAGTCACTGGGGATTTCAACAGGCTCTGTGGAGGATGGCTGAGGATTCCTTACTACTGGGACTCGAGTCGCTTTAGCAACACTTCCCCGGTCCCTTGGTGATGCAAGTATCTCCTTGTTTCCTTCTCTTGTGTCCTGATGGCTTGATCCCTCAGCTACAACCTTCTTTCCCTTACTGGAGCAGTTTGACCCTGTCGATGTTCTGCTTGCGATTTCCTCCTCTGCTATCACCAGCGCAAGATTCTCCTGGTCAAGTCTACTGCTGGATATTTCTTCCACTGCTAGAGGAACCTATTGTGTTGAATCACCGAAGAATGTCGTAGACAACACTGGTTGCTCTACTGACTGTCCTTCAGACTTCACTCTCCTTGCCCTTGGTCTCACAGCTGCACGAGAGGATGCTTCTGATTCAGCCTTTGCTATGATCTGTTGGATGTAGGTTTTTCTTCCCAGATCTGGTCCTCCCCTCTTTAGGGTTCTCCCTCTACCCCTCTTATTTGGTTCTTTGTTCATACAAAAGTTGGTATGATGGAAGGTCTTGGTATGAACCTACGATGCTTCAATCTTGGAGTAAGGTGTCAAAGGACTATTCCTTCCCTAAGATGAAAGAACTCGCAAAAAGAAAAGCAGCTAAAAAACAAAAATCTAGGGTTTTAGGCTCAAAGCAGGGCATCAAAGGACTCCTCCTTCCTTGAGAAAAGAACCAGAAACAAACACAAACCACAGGAAGACCTAATACTTCCAGATCTGAAGCAGGGCATCAAAAGACTCCTCCCTCCCCAGGGTAAAAGCTAGGGTTTTTCCCAAGAAGAAAACACACAAGGGTTAAAAGAAATAAATCTAACTCAGGGCCTGGAGCAGGGCGTCAAAAGACTCCTCCCTCCCCAGGACAAGAGAATGGCCCAAAATCAACAGAAAGGCAAAAATAAACAAGCAGAAAGAACACCTATGGTTAGGACCTAAAGCATAGTGAGAAAACTCGTTCTCTCCCCAAGACGAGAGATTAACCCTCTGGTTGGTCTGGATCGTTATTTGCACCTTGTTAGCCTCCCTGACAATGGCGCAAAAATGTTGGTGTCCAGGTATGAACGATTTATTCACCCTATTCCGACATTAATTTATCAATCTAGGTGCGTATCATTTCAAGGCAACGCGCAAGGTATATGCAGGAGCAAAGCGCAATCTGTTTCGACCAAGGGTTCGCAGTTAAGATTCAAAGCATGCTGTAAGATTAAATTAACTACAGATTCCCGAAATATCATAAACAGTAAAGAACTGTAACAACAAGCATAAACTAAGAAATATAACACACACACACAAAGATGAAACCCCTGATCAGAAGAGCGGGGCCATCTCTCTAATCAGGGCCGCGTTGGTCACGGAGAAGATTGGAACAACAAAACATGTGATACTTTATTAATCTATAACAGGTGATTACAATATCGATGGGAGAACCCTGATTTACAGGAACAATCTCTCTTTTATACACAACACGAGAGAATAACATGTGTCCCTGACACAAGGTAACCACATATGCAGAAATATACATCAGTTGGAACATCACCAACACCAGATAACTGAGATAGCAAAAAGGCCCAAGAATAGTTTCAGGGGATCGTGACTCCAACTGCACAGCGTCCTTAGGGCTGGCTGTTACCAGATTTGTTGCAAAACGCTGAAGCGAGGGTTCCTGTTCTCCAAGTTGCGGTCAAACATTCAATTCAGTGCTGCGAATATATAAGACTCTGTGAATTTACTTCATTAATTAAAATATTCCAATCGGACAAGTCAGGGGTATTTACCTTATAAGTTTGGCATGGCAACATGGATAAATAAGTACAAAAAGGGTTAAGAAGGATGATGAAAATGGACAGAAAGATAGCCAGATTCAGTGCCCAACACCAAGTTAGCATCCAAGCTGCCACAATAGCTCTTGGTGGCACCACATGTCCCACCTTCACATCTTTTTGCTTATTTGGCCAAAATTTCAAAATGACATAACTTCCTCATACAACGTCTGTTTGATTTCGTTCAAGCGTTGTTGGAAAGCTCTTGACGAGCTCTTTGACATAGACACATTTTCATCAACATTTGAGAACTGTCATCATTTTTTTTTTCTCCGGTCATGAAGATCCACATGGATCAATCCTACCCCACTGGAAGCTTTTGAACCACCAAAAATTTGGTTTACTCAACAAATAAGTGAGGGTACATCCCCTTCACTTTCTAGATTTCTATCCACCATGCTTTGCTTAGATGTACTCCTTTAAGACTCACTCGAAGTTATTCCACATCACCACTACGTAAAGTCCTTATATTCCCGTGAAGGAAAACATCTTTCTGCAATTCATTTAAGTATTATGGAGAAAATTCATCAACAAAAGGAACTTGACCACTCTCATCTTGATCCACGATCAGAAGAGGTTCATACAACTTCAAGTTCTCAACATTTACAATTGAATAAATTTGCATATACGGTGGTAAATCTAAAAGGACAACATTAGTACCAATCTTCTTAAAAATTGTAAATGGACCATACCTAATTGGTTTAAGTTTTTTTCCTTTACCTTTAAATATTTCCTTATTGATGTGTAATCACATTTCATCACCAACTTGAAATTGATGATTCGCCGATGCTTATCATGGCTTGCTTTGTATTTGTCTTGGCTTTTCTCCATATATTCTTGTATTTGCTTGATACACTAATTGGATTTTATGAATAAGCAAAATCGAAAGGGGACTCAGGCATGTATTCAAAACAAGTTTCAAATGGAAATTTCTATATAGAAGAATGCATGGCATAGTTGTAGGCATGTTGCACACAATTTAGTTGTTCATCCCAAATCTTAGGGTGTTTGATGCAATATCCTCAGAGCAGATACATCACTATTTTGTTAACAACCTTTTTCTTTCCCTCAGTCCGTGGATTAAATGCAATGCTCTTCTTTAGCTTAGTGTCAATTAATCCCACAAACTTGAAAAAAACTCTCCAAGAATACGACCATCTCGATATGATACAATAGATGTGGGTAATCCAAAATGAACCCATCTATTCTGAAAGAACATGTGTGTACTTTGTTTAACAATTACTTGTTTTTTACAAGGCAATAACATGCACATCTTGCTGAACCAATCCAGTACTACATACAAGTAATCCTGACCTCTTTTAGACATAGGTGAGCCTCCCACGAAATCATAGACACACTTTCTTATGGATAGGAAGGTACACGAAGTTGTGTATACAAACTCAATTTCATCCAAAAACCCATATATTCTAAAAGAACATGTGTGCAGTTTGTTTAAAAGTTATCTGCTTCTTACAAGGCATTAAAATGCACATCTTGCTGAACCTATCCAATACTGCAAACAAGTAATCATGACCTCTCTTAGACATAGGTAAGCCTCCCACGAAATCATAGACACTTTCTCATGGATAGGAAGGTACAAGAAGCAGTGTATACAAACTCAATTTCATGTTACTTGGTTTACTGGTAGCACATAGAATACACCCTTACATACTTGGATATAGTTTCTTTCATCCAAGGCCAGTAACAATCCCTTTGCAGTTGAACTATTATTTTACCTACCCAAAAATGACCAAAAATAAAAGATTTGCTTTTCTATTGACATGAATTATTTCATCCCTAAGGAATGCACAATTTACCTAGATGATAGAGTAATTTATTGTGCACATGATAATTTAATTCTTCCACCCAATTACCATGGATTAATGCTTCATATACATCCTTGAAGTCTTCATCTTTAGTATATTGTTCAATATAACTGTCATGAGCTACATAATTGTGCTATATAACAATGGATGCATTTGTAGGAGGTCTTGACAACATGTCATCATTTTTATTTTGTGCCCTTTTTATATTTGATGACCAAGTGAAATTGCTGTAAAAATCCCATCCATCTAAAGTGCCTTGGTTGTTGTAGCTTTGTTTGTGATTGAAGATATTGTAATGGTTGATGATTGATATGCTTGTTTCTTTACCTGCCAATTTATATTTCTATTTCTTCACACTTTGAACTAAAATATACAATTGTTTATCATAGTTAGGATAGTTAATTACCGCTTTAGAGAAGGTCTTTGAGTGATAACATATCAACCTCCTTTGTTGCAATAATACTATTGTCATTCATGTTTGCTTGCATTGGTTTAAATTTCAAATGGTTGTTGTAGATTTGACAATGCCAACATTGGCGCATAATTGATATTTTCTTTCAAAGTGTCAAAGGATTTTTGTTGTTTTCCTCCCCACTAAAAAATATGTTTAACATTTGTCAAATCATGTAAAGGAGCTACAATAGATGAGAAGTTAACAATAAAATTCTTTCAATATTGGGTTGCTCCTAGCAGGCTTCTAACTTCTATTACAAAATTAGGCTTAGGCCAATTTGTACTAGCTTCCACTTAAGAGGGATCTATCTTGAATTCTCCACCCCTACAATATAGCCCAAGTAAACTAAAGATGTTTTACCGAACTCACATTTTGACATCTTTAAGAATAATTTCACCATTTTCAATACATCTCATACTTGCTTAACATGCTTGACATGATCTTCCCAAGTCCTAATGAAAATAAGAATGTCATCTAAGTAGACTATAATAAAATGATCAATGAATGGTCAGAACACATCATTAATCACCTGCTTGAAAGTAGAAGAAGCATTACAAAGCCCAAAAGACATTACTAACCATTCAAATAATCTATGTCTTGTTTTAAAAACAGTTTTCCAAACATCACCTTCAACAATTCTTATTTGATGATAAACACTTTTTAATTATAACTTAGTGAAATAAGTTGCATGCTTTAATTGATCTAATAATTAATTATTGCGAGGAAGAGGGTAATAATGCTTCATTGTGATTTTTTTCATTGCTAAAAAATTTACGCATATCCTCCATTTACCATGTTTCTTTGGTAGTAATACAATACGTGACATACAAGGAGATGTACTTGGTCTGATGTCTCCTTTATCAAACACTTCTTGAACCTACTTCTTGTAGAAATTGCTCGTAGATTCAAACTGCTAATTGTAATTTATCAAAACAATAGATTTGAATATACTCTACTCATCAGCGGAAAAAATTAAACGATCATGAAATCATGAAGCATACAAGATAAATAATTCAATCAACACATTACACAATGATTTCCTAGGGAAAGCCACAACTAAAAACTCCTGCTATATTTATATTGCATTAGTAAGAAAATATGAGAAGATTACAATCTTTTGCTCAAGCTCGAGCAACTTTTGCACTATCTCTATCTGTGTCACAACTTCCTAGACAACCCTAGGCCAATGCTTCACTAATATTCTGCTTGCCCAAGTCCCTATTTCCTTGCCATTTCCTTGGGAATTAGCCCCCTATTAATTAGGGAAATTCTTCAATATGAATTGTGCAATCCTCATAGGCCTTCTTCTGACTACATGCACCACATGTACAATTCATATGATTATACAACTAATAGTACATTGCCCTTGAACTCTAATTTTAACTGGGTGACTCTTAGATTTAACATGCATGAGTTATTTATGAGTGAATCATTAGTTAACTGGTTGAACACATGAAGCAACACCCCACTGTCTGACCTCCTACTAGTTCCTCCATCAGTTGGAACTAGTTTAACTGACTTTAACTTAGTTAAACTAAATTAATTAATTACAACTCAAAATAAACTCAACCAGGGCTCCTATAATGTAGGAGACACTCTACATGACTCAAGTTAGACCCTCAACTCGAATTAATTGAGACAACTAAGTCAAATTAACTTAGTTAACTCGTATAAGTTGTCTTGTGATGTGGAATTACAATTTTATTCTTAATTTAATTCAAGGACAAAATTAAATTAGGATTTTCTTGTTGCATTTTCAACACTCCCTTTCAACAAGAAAGAGATGATCAGATACCCCAACCTTGCCTCTATGGAACTTGAATTTGCCTCTTGATAGTGCCTTGGTCAAGATGTTTGCATCATGTTCCTCTATAGGAATGTACCCGAACAACATGATTCTCCTCTACATACAATCTTGTAGATGGTGACACCGGATGTCGATATGCTTGGACTGCTCATGAAAAAATGGATTCTCAGAGAGTTTGATACAACTCTTGTTGTCATAGTAAATCACTGTAGGATCCATCTGCTGACCAAATAACCCAACAAGGATCTTCCTAATCTAGATAGCCTCACAAGCTGCATGGCTAGCATCCATGTACTCTGCTTCTGCCGGACTGAGTGTAACTGATCTTTGCTTCTGGATGTACCAAGAAACTGCTGCTAATCCAATACTGGAGATTCTGTCTGATGTGCTCTTCCTGTCGGATGGAATCCCTACCCAATCTACATCTGTGAAATCTTGCAGCTTCACTCCCTCTGTCCATCTGTACCAAATACCAAACTCAGTGATGCCTATGAGGTATCTCAACACATGTTTAACTTCCTTCCAATAGAGTTTGGTTGGCTTAACCATTTCTTGACGAAGTTGGTTAACTGCAAAACATATGTCTGGTCGTGTGTTCACATACATAAGTGAACCCACAAGCTTCCTGTAAATATTAGCCTCCACCACTTCACCTGAAGTAGCATTTCCTTCCTCCAATTCCCTGCTAGAGGAGGCTCCACGGGTTTGCTATTTTCCATGTGAAATTTCTTCAGTATATCTTTGGCATACTTTCTGTGAGACAAACAATTCATCATCTCCTTGTCATACTTCCATAACAAGGAAATTCAAATTATCCTGCAAGATCCTCTTTGCAAGATTTGACTAGCTTTTCATCACTTGTTAGAATTAAATCATTGACATAATACTATAATCAATAATTTAGCTTCAACCACGATATGGTAAAGGTTTGCATCTGCTTCACTTTTGGTGAAGCCCAACCTGGTGAAATAGATGTCGATCTTGGTGTACCAAGCACAAGGTGCTTGTTCAATCCATACAACCCTCGCTTGTGTCTGCACACATGCGACTCTCTGTTGAAGGTCTCAAATCCTTCCAACTACTCAATGTACACCTCTTTCTCAATCACTTCGTTGAGGAATGTTGTATTCACATCCATCTGATGTATCTTCCATCCCATCTGCATTGAAAGTGCTAGAATAGATATGATTGAAGAGTACCTTGCTACTGGAGCAAAGGTCTCCTCGACATCAATGCCCTCTACCTGAGAGAACCCTCTACCTGAGAGAACCCTCTGGCCACAAATCTAGCCTTGTGTTTCTCGACACTCCCATCTGCTGCTCGGTTTACTTTGTAAAGTCATATAGAACTCACCATTGAATTGTTTGCTGGTCTTGGGACCACTTCCCAAACACTATTTCTGATAATGGATTCATACTCTTCTACCGTGGCATCAACCCATAGTTGTTTCTGCACTGCTTCCTCGAATGAGGATGGATCAATCTCTACACTTTCACTCATCAGATCCATGTAGCCAGTGTACCGATATGCTGACCTCCTCTTCCTGCGTTGTGATGTGGGTGCTCCCACATTCTCTCTAGCATCATGCATCAATTTGTCAGCCTCTCTGGTTCACTTCCTTCCATCTCTGGAAATCTCTACATGAATGGGTGCTTCCACTCTCTGCTCCTCTACATGTGGCTACTCCACATCATGTTGAGGTTCTTCCTTTGGAGCTAAAAGCTCCTCATCTGCATGCAACTGAATCTCCCTCTCAAGGGAACATCTCATGACCTTCTCTTCGTCGAACTTCACATCTTTACGAACCACTGTATCCTATGAGATGGCGGGTACACTCGATAGTTGTGAGGTGTATCAATGTATCTCACAAATATACCCAACCCAACTATTGGCTTTATTTTTCCTTGCATCCTTGGAAACATGAGAATAAACTGATGAACCAAAGATCCTTAAGTGTGCGTCATCTGATTCCTTACCTGAAAAAGCTTCTTTTAGTGTACTCATCTCGAGAATCCGATGAAGACTCCTATTCTACATATATATAGTTGTGTTGCATGCTTCAACCCACAAGTGCAACGACAGACCCGGATCATGTAACATTGCCCGTGTAACTCCCACAATAGTTATGTTCTTCCTTTCAACCACCCTATTTTGTTGTGGTTTATGGGTTGCTATTAACTCTCGTCGAATGCCGTCTGATGCATAGAAGTTATTGAATTCATTCGACACATATTCTCTACCATTATCACTCCTGAGAGCCTTCAATTTCCTGCCAGTGTCTTTCTCAACAAGTGCTTTAAATTCACAAAATTTAGAGAACGTTTGATATTTCTCTCGCATGAAGAAAATCCAGCGCTTACGTGAGAAATCATCTACAAATATTACATAATACCCGTTCTTGGCCGTGGAGGTTGTCGAGAACTCTTTCAAGGATTGCCTGCACTCGACTGTCCTTATCATGAAAAGTGGCTTTGGTGTACTTCCCTAATGTACACCCTTTGCATGTATCTCTCTGCTCTAGTGCACCCTAGGGAAGTCCTGTAGAAATATGCTCCATGAAATTCAAAGCTCTGTGGTGCAAGTGACCTAATCTTCTATGCCACAATTCACCGATGTCTCGGTTCTGCACCTTCTTTGCTTTTGTGTTCAATGTTGCACAATATTCTCCATCCAATTTGTAGAGGTTCTTCACCCGAACCTTGATCTGCTTCACTTGTCCTGAGGCTATGTAATGAAGGAAATCCTTTCCTTTTCTAAATATCACATCGTAGCCATGATCCTCCAACATAGCAACTGAAACTAAATTATTCTTCAGACTCAGAACATACATGACATCTTTTAACGTGAGAGGAGAACCATAATCCATCTGAAAAGTAATAGTACCGATGCTGGTCACACTATACCTTCAATCATCTCCTATTTTGATGTGCATCTGGAGGTCCTTCTCCTCCAAGTCACTAAAAAATTATTTGTTGTCGGTCAGATGGAATGAGGCTCCACTATCCAGATACCAAAAACTACACATTACCAATGTCACCATGTAAGAAATGAGGTGAAATCCAACACGAATTGTGAAGCAAGAGCTTCCCCTGCTGCTCCTCCTGAGGGCTTCTTGCTGGCCTTCTTATGCGGACACTTCATGGCATAGTGTTCCAGCTCATGAGAGTGAAAACATTTAATCTTCGACAAGTCCTTCTTATTGCTGCCCTGATTGGAATCTCCTTTGTATTGGAATTTCTTTCCTATCCCTTTCTTCGCCTTTCCAACTAAGGCACAATTATCCTCCTCATCATGCTTGGATGAAGTTCCATCTTTGGTGCTCCGCATGATCTCTTCTTGCACCAAGTCAAACAAAAATGCTCCCACTTTGGTAGATGCTCCATCCCATTTACTGAATCTTGGTAGCTGTGCCAGCTCTTGGGAGGGCCTAGAAGTGCTAGGTTGACCATATCATCTTCAATACCGACACTCCCAAGCTCATCTTGACATTGGGAAAATCTACTCAAGTATTGTGGTATTACGTCACCCTTCTCCATCTTGATCTTTCAAAGCTTGTCCTTCTGTGTCAACATCCTATGGTCACTGTTGCTTTGAAACAAGTCGATCAAGGCATGCCACATTTCATATGGTGTATCCTTCATGTGGAGGTTCAAGACAATATGATCTCAAACTCCTTCTAGTATGATCCTTCTTGCCTTTGCAACACATTTCTCCCACTCGGCTAGATCTTGAGCATCTGTTGTTGGAGGCTTAGGAATATCAGTGTCTATGAATTCCTTTAGCTCGCTGTCTTCTAACATTGCCTCCATCCTGTCATTCCAAGAAATATAGTTCGAACTACCCTAAAGGGCATATTCAAGTCTCAATCCATAGAATGACATCTGTTATGCAACCATCGGACAAAATAGAAGAAAAGATAGATCAATGACTTAAAAATTAGGCTCTTCAAGGGGGCAACCTCATTTACATTACATAAATGAACAATTGTTGGATGATTCAAATGATAAGACCTCCTTGGTGTATATATGAGTCTAAGGGGTCACAATATAATTAGAGCCTAACAATAATAATGTAAGGGCACAATGATAACAATAGTGGGTTTCTATGGGGCACAACAATAACAACATGGGGGATACATCGACACAACAATAACAATAGGGGGCTACACTAATAACAATAAGGGGAATACACTAGTATTATAAAGAACTAACATACCTCTCTCCTTAAAAAAAGTGTTGTCCTCAAGGCTTGAGTAGTTCCAGATGCTTTTGTATAAAATTCTCATCCTCCCATGTGGAATCTTCAACGGATAATTTCTTCCACTTAATGAGATACTTTGAAATTAATCGATTTCGTAGTTGTCGGGTCCTTATTTGTTGGACTGCTTTAGGCTCAAATATGATTTTACTTCTTCGTCGCGTTTTGGAAACATTGTTTGAACTGGGAGCTTGTCACTGATAACCTTCTTTAAGCATGAAACATGGAAATTTGGGTGTACTCGTGAAGATGCATGGGCTCCAATTTGTATGCCATAGTACCAATATTTTGCAACACCTTGTAAGGACCATAGTACTCGGGTGATAATTTATTATCCTTTTTAGCTTGCTTGAGGGACATTTTTTTGTATGGTTGTAGCTGTAAAAATACCCAATCGCCTACATCAAAAATTCTTTCACTGCGATGTTGATCTGCTTATTGTTTCATTCGATTCTGCGCCAAAGTGAGGTTATCCTTTAAGAGTTGGAGAACTTCTTGTTGATGCTTGATGTGATCTTCCGCTGCTTGAACCTTATAATTTTCTTTTAAATATGATGTGATGGATGGTGGATGATATTCATAAAGTGCCATAAATGGGGTCATTTTTGTTGCAATGTGGAAGGAAGTGTTATACCACCATTTAGCTAGAGGTAACCACTTGGCTGATTGTGCTTGTTTATCCCATACAAAGCAACAAAGATGTCATTCCAAACATTTGTTTACTATCTCAATTTGCCCGTCAGACTGAGGATGATAAGATGAGGTATGAGCTAGTTACGTATCAAGACAAGAAAATAATTATGTCAAAAAATTCCAGTGAAAATGGGATCTCTATCACATACAATAATCTTTGGGTTTCCATGTAGCTTTTGAATTGTTTCCATAAATGTAGTAGCAACTGTAATGGATTTAAAAGAATGAGATAATGCACAAAAGTGTGCATACTTGGTAAGTCTATCAACTACCACCATGATGACACTCCCTTCAGACTTGGGTAAACTTGTGATAAAATCCATTGAGACCTCCTCCCAATGCTGACTTGGAATGACTAAAGGTTGTTTCAAAACCGAGGTCTTAATTGTATCAACTTTATTTTGTTGGCAAACCAAACATTCCACCACAAACTTCCAAATATCAGATTTAAGGCCATCCCAAAAAATTTCCTTCTTGACCCTGTGGTAAGTTTTCAAAAATCCCGAGTGCCCTTCTAAGGGGGAGGTGTGCAATTCCAAAATAAATTTTTTCTCGACTTGGGAATTCTTACAAAGGTATAGGTGATCTTTGTACCATAATGAATCATTTTTTTAGCTAAATGTATCATATGTACTAGGATCTTGCTGTACTTTTGAATGAGTGCCCACACCTCTTCATCATTCTTCCATTCATCCCTTACTTTGGTTATCCAAGCAAGTTGGATAATAGAAATGACACAAAGAAATGCTTCCAACTTATCATTCTTTCTTGAGAGTGCATCTGCATCAACATTTTTCTTCCCTTTTTTGTAGATGATTTCAAAGTCATAATCCAACATATTTGTGACCCATTTTTGTTGCTCTTCTGAAGATAATCTTTGTTCAAAAAAGTATTTAAAACTATCATGATCCGTTTTTACCTTGAAGTGTCTTCCCATTAGGTAAGGTCCCCATTGCTTTAGTGCATGTAGTATTGCCAACATTTCCTTCTCATAAATAGGTTTGTGTAAATACTTTCCTTTGATTGGATGACTTTCAAAAGCAATGGGTCTTCCTTCTTTCATTAAAACAACACCAATTCCATTTCCTACAACATCACATTCCACAATAAATATTTTTGTAAAGTTAGGTGTAGCTAAGACCGGTGCTTGGCACATTGCCTCTTTAATATGTTCAAAGGCCTTAGTCGCTTCTGGAGTCCAAGAAAATGCATATTTCTTCAATAGTGTTGTTAAAGGTGTTGCTATTCTCCCATAATTCTTAACAACCTTGCGATAATATACTGTCAACCCGAGAAATCCTCAAAGATGCTATATGGTTGTGGGTATTTTCCATTCCTTAATGTTTTTTATTTTGTTAGGGTCTACCTTAACACCCTCATGAGATATAATATAACACAAATATTCCACCTCTTGTACTCCAAAGAAACATTTGGAGGCTTTTGCATATCATTCTTTCTCCTCTAATAGTTTGAACATCCTGTCAACACGTTCAACATCATCCTTCCAAGACTTGTTGTAGATTAGTATATCATCAAAAAATACTAACACAAATTTTCTAAGGAAGGGTTTGAAAATGGAATTCATCAAACCTTGAAAGGTCGAAGATGCATTAGTAAGGCCAAAAGGCATGACCAAAAATTCATAATGACCCACATGAGTTTTGAATGTTGTTTTCAGAATGTCTTCAATCTTCATTCTAATTTGATGATATCTTGGACAAAGGTCCAACTTGGTGAAGTAAATTTCTCCATGTAATTCATCCAACAATTCATCAATGACAGAAATGAGAAATTTATCTTTAATAGTGAGCTTGTTGAGTTCCCTATAATCGGAGACATATGCCATGATCCATCCTTCTTGTGCACCAATAATATTAGAGTAGAGAAAGAACTTTGATTCGGTTGAATTATACCAACCTACAAAACAATACACCAGAAACTAGAGTCTGTGCACTTTCAATCACTTTTCACAAAATTCAAATCTGATGCTTGGAGAGAAATTTATGTCGATTTTCCCTAGGTCACCTATATGAGATTGAATTTTGGAGCCTGCAAAAACCCCAACTTCTTGAGATATATCTCCAAAAATATAGCGAATCAAGTTGTGAAATTTTTACACGAATTTCACCAAGATTTTAAATTCACGTGGTCAAAATTTCAGCTTCTGAAGCCTCATATAAAAAATGTTGTAGAGAAAATTTCAAGATGGCCTGTTTGAAGAAGCGAAACCCTAGAATCCAAAGCTCTGATACTAAATGTTATGCAACCAACTCACAAAATAGAAGAAAAGATATATCAATGACTTAACAATTAGCCTCTTCGAGGGGGAAACCTCCTTTACATTACATAAATGAACAATTCTTTGATGATTCAAGTGATAAAACCTCCTTGGTATATATAGGAGTCTAAGGGGTTACAATATAATTAGAGCCCACATAACAATGATAATGTAAGGGCACAACAATAACAATATTGGGTTTCTATGGGGCACAACAATAACAACATGGGGGACACATGGACGCACCAATAACAATAGGGGGTTACACTAATAACAATAAGGGGAATACACTTGTATTATAGGGACATAACAACATCCTGCTGGCTCTGAAGAATGATACTGCAAATTTGATTTCACCTGCAAAACAAAAACACTCATTCTCCTCTTCTAGAGTGATTTCTGCTTTGATACCATGTAGAAACTTCTTGTAGATTGAAATTGATAATTGTAATTTACTAAAATAATAGACTTGAATCTACTCTGCTCATTAGTGGAAACAATTAAACAATCGTGAAATCACAAAGCATACAAGAGAAAGAATTCAATCAACACATTACACAATGATTTCCTGGGGAAAGCCAAAACTAAAATTCCCTGCTATATGTATATTGTATTATTTAGAAAATATGAGAATATTACAATTCTTTGCTCAAGCCCGAGCAACCTCTGCACTATCTCTATATGTCTCAAAGCTTCTTAGACAAGCCTAGGCTAATACTTAACCATTTTCTATTTGCCCAAGTCCCTATTTCCTTGCATCGTTTCCTTGGGAAATAATCCCCCATTAATTAGGGAAATTACTCAATATGAATTGCGCAATGCTCATAGGCCATCCTTTGACTGCATGCACCACCTGTACAATTCAGATGATTATACAATTGATAGTACACTGCCCTTGAACTCCAATCTCAACTAGGTAACTCTCAGATCTAACATGCTGTTAGGCCCCTATACTACTAGTGTAACCCCTTATTGTTATTAGTATAACCCACTTATTATATTGATGTACCCATGTAGTGCCCATATTGTTACTATTATGCCACATAGAAGCCCACCATTGTTACTGTTGTGCCCTACAATATTATTGTTATGTAGGCTTTGATTGTATTGGGACCACTTAGACTCCTATATATAGAAAGGAGGTATTTTCATTTCTTCTTTCTCGATGTGATCTTTCACTTCTTGCACCTTTTTCTTCTTGATATGTCCTTCTATCTTGAGAGTTTGAGGAGTGGTAATTCTTGCCAATGCTTTACAAGATATGGTCTGATTCATTTCTTCTTTCTCTGGGGTGGTGTCTTGACGTATATCCTCTTCTTTTGATGTTTCTTGATCCTTTTCTTCCTCCTCTTCATATTCTATGTAAAATAATTTCTTCTCAGCACACCTATGACATTTAGTGCATTTGCTATCACAATTGTAACAAATCCCTTTTTCTCTTTTTTCTTCCAATTGTTGTGGTGTAACCCTTGTAGGTTGTGGAAGGCTGGGAGAAACAACACTTCCATCTTTATAGTTGTGAGGGGTATGCTTCCTGGTTTCCATAATTTTGCTTTCCATTATGTCACAAATCCCTTTTACTCTTTCCAATTGTTGTGGTGTTGCTCTAAAGAAGGTGTTGCTCTTTGTATCCTCATAATGTGCTATCATTTCCTCCGTGAAAATTGACCACGTAACAAGTTTTTTACGAGAAAAAAGCCCTTTGTACCATAAAAATTGATCTGGTTCTAAATATGAAGATGCAATACATACCTTTTGTAACAGTTGTACACCATTTATATCAAAATATTGCTCCATCTGAAGTATCCAATTTACCGGATCCTTGCCATCAAACTTCCTCATCTTGCTTTTTCTTGATTTTAGGAGCTCTACCTTGAAACCAAAGAAACATCCTCTATCTTGCATGAATTATTTCTGAGTGAATCATCAGATAACTGGTTGAACACATGAGAACCCCACTATCTGACCTCCTACTAGTTCCTACATCAGTTGGAACGAGTTTAACCGACTTTAACTATGTTAAACTGAATTAATTAATTACAACTAAAAATAAACTCAACCAAAGCTCCTATAATGTAGGAGACACTTTACATGACTCATGTTAGACCCTCAACTCGAATTAAATCAGCCATCTAATTCAAATTAACTTAGTTAACTCGTACAAGTTGTCTTGTGATGTGGAATTACAATTTTATTCCTAATTTAATTCAAGGAAAAAAAAAGGATTTTCTTGTTGCATTTTCAACACTTCTTGATCTCTACATTCTCTAACACTAACAACTTGTACATACCAATGTTAGGAAATGAGTCCCATCTTGTTGCAACTGTATATCATGTTGTATCTCTCTTTTTGTAGGTAATCTTTCAGGTCCCTAAAACATTTCATCATAATTAGAAATAAATCTAACTAATTCATCTTTAAGCATTATTAGGATCATATCCTTTAAAAGCATCAGATTTATCTATTGGAAACACTGAGAGGGAGTGTGAATCAATATTTCCTTTTACAATTGTTATTTTACCAATTAAGATCTCTTAAATTTTTTTCCAATAGATACAAGGAGCTAGTTAATACACTGGCCACTGGTTTTGGTTTGAAATTTTCGTCAAATCTGAGCTTCCACAATCCTCAGGTCGTCAGGTCCGAATTGCAGGGACATAAGCCACATGTTTGCAATTGTTGTTGCAAGTCCGAGTTTCTTAATTCACCAGAGGTCCGAATTATAAATGTCCCTTCTACAATACACAGGTTTACAGGTCCAATACTCCTGCCTTGATTAGGGATGAAGTCTTTACAGTGAGATTTGACTCTATTGTAGAAACCAAACATAAGATTTAACCAAAGAAACATCCTCTATAGCCTTCCGTATTTCCTCACTCAGATCTGCAATCCTTTGATGTCCAAGTGCTATTTTCTATGCTTGATCGAATCGAGGTGTCACAAATGGAGCAGACAATGGGATATTTATACTTGTTTGAGTGTGTGAAAAGACATGTCTCTACAATAGAGCTGATTTGTCCATATTTTAGCATGAGACGACCTATCTGCAATTTTTAATATTTATTTAAATTATTATCTTAAGGAGCAAATCTGTGTATTTTAATGAAGCCGACCTATTCAAAATGAATTAAATTTTGTTGAACATTTTTTTCGCCATTGGGAAGAGAGATATCCCGATTTCTTCCTTGCATAATATCTACTTATACTTACTTTCAAGCATGGAAAATTTTGAGCATGGAAGTTTATCTTAAAGTTTAACAACTTTAGAAAATCTTACTAGTCTCTAATATCCGAATTTAAAAATGTTTGATGATAATTTTGTGCAAAAGTTTAGATTTTTAATTATTTTATATTAGACAATATATAATATTGGTTATTTTTAAGGTAAAATAATTTTATACTATAAAATTTGGGCGAATTCATTTAAAAAAAATGGAAGTTGGCGAATCTTTTTTTTGGAAAAACCATCGAATATTAGCCCACCTGCGAGTATTAGCCCCTAAAATTTTCCCTGCTTCCAAGAAATATCCCAAAATATTAACTGTTAAAATGTATAGGTAGAGGAGAACAATAACTAAATTTAAAGCATGGGAGAAAAAGTTGTTAACCATGGCAACACATTGGGAACCAAATCCAAGGAAATGTAACATGTTTGTGATGTTTGTGTGGCCTTATCTAAAACAATTTAGTGAACAAAGAGTGTGAGTCCAAGTGTACCTTGAGTACATTGTTTGGAATCTATTTGTTTGGAGTCTCTCAATATTAGGATAGGGCCCTTATGTGACTATCATTCTTGGAGGATCTCTTATTTCAAATTTTGATCATGGCATATGCTTTAGTGATTTCCACAAGGGTTTGCTTCAAGCTCCTATATAAATGTCAAGACGTATTCCTTAACAAGCTTTCTAGGGTTTGTCATCAACAACCTTCCAGGGCTTATGCAAGGGCATCATGTATAGGGCTTGTCATGCATGTATTTGACACCTAGGGTTTCATCTAACATCATATCTTCATACTTGAAGTGACCCATTAACATATACCCCATGACATACGGTTGCTTGAATAATGCACCTAAATTTTGTCATCATATTGACATTAATGACAACTCTATCCAACATTATCAATATCCTTAGCTTCTACAATCATTAGTACAAAGTTTTTGCTAGAATTTTCAAGCCTCTTCATTTATCTTGTGCTAACAAGAGATAAGTTAGTCTTCATGCGATGAGGTCTCACAATATATTCAATTCCACCCATGAGATGGTAGTTTTTCTCCTCTCTATAGAAGATGGATTTTCAGTCATGTAGGTATGGGTGTCCCAACATAATTCCACAAATTTTAAGCAACACTAAATCCAAGTCAACCTCATCTATGAAGTTAGAGGTGATTACAAATCTGGCTTTTAATTGTCCAATTACTTGTAATTTTGCATCATCACATACCCATCCCAAATGGTAACGTTTTAAATAAGGTTTAGTTTTGAACCCTAACTTCTTGACAATTGCTTCAGAAATGAGATTTACTTGGGAATCACTATATAAAAATGAGTCAAATTTAGTATGTTTTGTTATGACCCTAATATGAAAAATTTCACTTACTTTCCTTTCATCATGTTTAATTTCAAAATTAGAAGATTAAATAGTATAGCTAGAACTAACATGAGAAGATATACCCTATACTCTAATAATTGTGATCTTATTTTCATCACCTGAGTCAGATCTATGATCTTGTTGAACTGTAGCAACGATCTTTTGTTTTCCCTTATTTATGAACTTCTTTGGTCTCGATTTTGGATGCAACTTCCAACGTCTACCCTCATGATGTCATTTCTTCTTGCAGTGAGAACATCTATGTTGGGTTGTGTTATATTCTTTCCACGTAGTTAACAAGGGGTTTGATGAGCACCCGTAACTCCACTTTGCCCCGGAAAATTTTGGTTTTGGACCCTATGTTAGGTTGGACGGACCCACTTATGGTTTTGTGCATGATTTTCGCACATGTTTTTTGGACACGATGGTTTTTGGTCCATGGTATTGGATGCTTTGGCATGTATAAATATGTATGATAACATTGAAAGGAACATAATGAAAAATCAAGTTGGTAGTTCCAGTTTTGGGATCCCTAGGAAAATCTCTGTGTATATGTGTTTTATGTGTTATGCTCTCGCATTGTTTATTTTCTGTGTTTTAGAATTCGTATGCAGGTAATTTCTGTATGGGGTTAAAACCTACATTTGGTATTAGAGCAGATTTGGCTTCAAGGGGACGCCTTTGTTGCTGAGGGGTTTTGATCGGTCTTATGGTAGACCCTGTTCAGTGGGAGATCTGCGAGATCGATTCTAGTGGTGAAAGAAGATGGCGAGTAGTGGAAATACAGAGTTCAAGAAATTTAATGGTCAGAGTTTTGAGTTGTGGAAACTCAAGATGGAGGATCTGTTGGTGGATAAAGATCAGTGGATCATGGTAGATCCGGGTACTAAACCAACATGAGTGTCTGATGAAGAATGGAAGAAGTTGGATCGAAAGGCAAAGAACACAATACGATTGTGTATCTCAGATTTAGTATTGCTGAATGTATCAGGGGAAGCTACAACAAAGGCTTTGTGGGACAAGTTAGGGACTTTGTACCAATCTAAGTCTCTGGTGAATAAACTGTTCCTGCGGAAAAAGATGTATAACATGAGGATGAAAGCTGGAGACTCGGTGACAGAGCATAACACATTTAATACTGTGGTAAGTCAGTTAGCATCTGTTGATATTAAAATTTTAGATGAAGATAAGTGCATTAGTTTGTTGTGTTCTCTACCAGATTCGTGGGATAGTCTAGTTATTGCAATAGGTAGCAATGCAACTGCCTTGCAGTTTGATGAAATAGTCTTAGCCTTGCTGACAGAGGAGATGAGACGGAAAAATATGGAGAGCCAAAATGGTGATGCCTTGTCTGTACGAGGACGGTCCCAAAAAAGAAACAAAAATAAGTCATCGAGTGGGAGATCTAAATCTAGAGGGAGATCTAAATCTTCAGGAAAACCTGTAAAGGTGGTGTGCTAGAAATGCGGAAAGGAAGGCCACTTCAAAAGGGACTGTAAATCTAAAGTTCCTGACAAAGGAAAGGGATCTGATGAGGCTCCTTCTGCAGAGGCAAAAACCACCTCAGATGAAGGTGGGGATGTGTACTTGGCTTCTTCAAGTACACATGTAGATCATGAGGCATGGTTGATTGACTCAGGTGCATCCTTTCACTTCACTCCCCATAGAGAGTGGTTTTGTGAGTGTTGGGCGATTTAGTTGTCCGCTAAATCCCTGTCATTTAATTTATCAATCCGGGGAGTCGTAAACTTAGAAGCAAACCAATATATATGGGACCTTAGATGAAACAGGTGTAAGAAGTTTGTTTAGAATGGAAATGCATATTACAAATCTAAACTATCAGATCTATTCTATGAAAGCATAAAAATAATGTTTGATCAATGGAATTATTCTACTTTAGAAGATAGAGAAGAGTCTCTTGTTCAAGAGTCCTGATTGTCCTTCTACCATCTTTCTATAATAACATTGCCAAACACCTAAGAAAGCAGGAAAGAAAGCATGTAAATGAAAGCAAGTAAATATTGTTTTCAGTTCAATTCTTAATGGAGAAGAGTCTCCTAACTTAGGAGGACTTGATTTCTCTAGATACTGAAAGGGAATCAATATTCACATAAATGTAATCTAGGAAAGCATAAGAGAAAGTAAATCTTATTTCAATTTAATCTAGCTCATGGAGAAGAGACTCCTAACTTAGGAGTTCCTGGTTGTCCTTCTCACATCAAAACTAGCTACTGAAAGGAGATCAACCTTCACATAACAAAACATGGCCATCTCATGAATTCATATTGAAATTATCTACAATTATTTACAACAAAGAAATGAGATGAACATTAGAATTGAAATTAGTATATTCACAACATTATTCTACAACAAAGTGTACTTATCTCAGTATGGGGATCCTTCCATTCCTCAATGAGCACACATGAACAATTATCACACCTTAAGAATCAAACAACACTCATAACTCATGATTTTGAGAAAATGATATTATTCATGTTGAATGAACATAAATCTAATGCTAATGAATAACTGATGATTGTTTTCTCTCCCTCCTCCTCCTTCATTACATGATTTGGAGGATGCTCCCTTATTTATACATGAATTAGGGATATCTACTCAATAAATGTAGATCCCTTAAATATCTACTAGACCCACACTTGTCTCCACTTATCCCTAAATACTAGAAACAAATCCCATGACACATCAAAATCTCCATGATCTTTCTCCTTGGAATATGGTCCACCTCGAGTTGAAATTCGAATTTGATCTTGGGAGGCCACATAAGGGTGCCTTGGAAGCTTCCAAATGATCTACACTTGTCATCAAACTCAAGCCACTTTTAGGTATAAGCAAATACATGTTATTTCTCTAACTTTTAATCATAAATTCACTCTAAATACATGAAATTAATAACTTTGGAAAATGAGAATATAAACTCATATGGTAATAGAAATATAGGGTGATGTAATGATAATATGGTGAAATGAGATGACAAAATGAGGATAAAAGGTGAAAATGGAGTGAAAATTAAGGTTAATTTGGAGGCCCAACATACTCCCCAACTTAAGTTATTGCATGTCCTCATGCAATCTATTGCACTGATCATGATTTGATCTTTTGAATTGTCTTGCTTTTACATGAACTCTGGCTGATGTCAATTTTTTAACTTCACATATTTTCCTTTTTGACAACTTTGTTCCTTTTTTGCAAAGTCTTCTCTCTTAAAAACATTTGCTTGCAACATATTATTTTGGTTGGTTCTTGTGTGACAACCAAAATTTGTTTAGTATTGATTCTTGTGTAACAATACTTTCATTATTTTTGTGTTGCATGAAAAGACTTTGAAAACATTTAATCGAGTGCAACATATTAGTTTGGTTGGTTCTTGTGTAACAACCAAAATTTACTTAGTATTGGTTCTTGTGTAACAATACTTTCATTGTTTTTGTGTTGCATCAAAAGTCTTTGAAAACATTTAATCAACCTTTCTTTCTTTGATCATTATTTGCAAAACATGTAACATTTGAATCATAATGCAATAGTAGTTGGTTGGAAAAAGTATGTTGGTTAGAATGATATGTGTAGAAAGGATATATACGACATATGGAGGGTGATAATGGAATATGGATGTGAATATGAACATGGTGAAACATTTTTCAAAAATTATAATTTTAGTATTAAAGGAATTGTATGATAAAAAGCTAGGAAAGAACATACCTTTACTTACCTGAGTGGACAAACTGTGTATATGTAGAAATGTGTAGCTCCTGTTGTTGAATCATGGAATGAAGAATACAAGAATGTGATCTGTGTCTTGGTTGCATATATGATGGATGAAGTCGAGAATGTAGATCCTTTATTACTGCTACTGAAACTGTTCCAAAGTAATCTGCTCCTGAGTCATATAGTCTTCATCTCGTCCCATATCGTGGCACAATTCTTTCCATGTGAATGAATGTCTCGATGTCGAACATGGAAAGAAGTCATTGGATTACCGACCATTGATGAATGTCGTTAACCAATGCGAGGCAAACTCACCATTAATGTCAATGAGTGCCAAGGTACCCAAGTACATCTTGCGAAGTGCGAATGAATGAGCTGATGTCGAGCCACTTGCAAGATCCAACAAACAAGGGACATTAATGTATTCCCATTGTTCGTTGGCGAGAAGACTTGCCATTAGGGCATGCAAGCCTCAAGGTACTAATAGTGACTCTAGTCTTTATCCCAGATAAGGTGCTGAGGTCGATGGGTCAAGACTTGTTGAAAGGTGGGCCTTAAGGAATCCCACATCAGTCAACGCGAGTTCGTACAAATGATTGGTAGGACTATAGATACAAGATGTTATGGTCAAACAGTTTTTATGTCAAGGAAATCAAGGCAATGTAGAGATATGGATGGTTTATTCATGAGGGAAAAAGATGAACTGAAATGAGGGTAAAAATGTATGCGACTCAGAAAAGTAGACATGTATGAAGTCATGATGGATAAGGCAATGAATCAATGGACTTTAACATGGATGACTGATGAGGCTTTGAAGGAGAAGTGTGGGAAACAAATCATGATGACAAAACATTTCTCTGTAGTGACAAATGTCACGACATTTGTAATTAACTCCTTCAAGCTTTCAATGATGAATGTGATTTCTCGAGATCACATATGCATGAACTTGGATCTTCGCGCGCCTGTAAAAGCTTAGTACAAATCTTGCATGAAAACTTTAAGAGCTCTTCGAAAGATATAAAATGCAAGAATGAGTATGAATGCTTAGCAACCAAAATAAAATGAAATGAGTTTTTTTTTACCTGTTGCCTTTGCGCGCTCGTTCCCAACTCCAACAAGACAAGTTAACATAAAATGTTTCCAGCTATTAAGAAATTTCCATTTGCAATTTTTTTAATTATTTTGAATTTTTTTATTTTTTAATTGGTTTTTTAATTATTTTTTTTTGAATTGTTTTAATATATATATATTTTTAATGGCTTTGATTTTTTTTAATTGTTTTGTTAAAATTAAAAATTGCTTTGGATTGTTATTAATATAAAAATAAAATAAAAAAAATGTTCTGCATTGTTTTGATTTTTTTTTTTTTTGAATTGTTTGAATTTTTTTTTAATTGCTTTGATTTTTTTTGTTTTTTTTTTTTAATGGTTTTGATTTGATTTTTGATTTTTTTCTAATTGTTTGATTTTTTTTATTTGTTTTTTTTTATATAAAACTAAAATTTAAAACTATTTTTTTCTTTTATTAAAGTAGAAGTAGTTGCAAACTATGAGCATGTAAGTAATACACTTTGATGAAACCAGTGATCGTAAATAAAAAGCAATATCACTGCTATCATAATAATTGAGGGGGCTTGACCAGTACCCGACACGTTGGATGCAAATGTCTGTTGTTTGAATGTGTCACGCAAGAGCTAATCATAAACCTGAAGCATGAATGCTACCAGAAGAACTGTGATAAAGAGTGTGGCAGTCTCAAAGAGCTGAAAGTTCAGATCCATAGGTTTTCCCATGATACAGCCAACAACAACACAAAATGGAATCATAAACATTGATATTTGTGTTGAGGATCCAATTGCAACACCCAAAGAAATGTCCAGTTTATCTTTCATGGCAAACATCACTGCACTTGCATGCTCTGCAGCATTCCCAACTAATGGAAGCACGATAACACTCATAAAGGAAACTGACACTTTCCAGTTATCATATGCCCCCTTCATTGTATTAACAAGATAACTGGACAGAAAAAAAACTAATGTAGTCACTATAGCGAGCCATAATACTGCTTCCCACAATGTTAGCTTTGGAAGATCGTCTTCCTCTCACCCTCCATCATTCCCCAGATGCATATGCTTCAAGCATGACACAGCTTGTAAACCTTGAAAGAGCTAACTCTGATTGACCAGCATGGAGTTCCCTATGAGTAAAGTGCAGCACAGCTGGGAAAAGTAGGCCCATAACAGCCATCAGCAAAGAAAAAGACTTTGTCACACGCCATCACCGTGCAACGACAACCTCCACTCACCCCTTTTATATATGACACATCGTCACAAATGCACCGGCTACTACCATTGCACACCATTAACCATACCGATCATATTCACACCTCATCACAAGTGTGAAGAAAAACTCGATTCAAACATCATAAAGGATTGCGATAACAAACTCTCTTGAGACATCATCAAAATTGCAACACTATGTGACCATGAACACGAGTTCTATCAAAAAGACAATCCATTGGGACAACGACATCCATTTAAAATGGTGTTACCAAAGTATAATAAAAAACTCAGAATGCTCGCTGAAGTGCAACCAACAACAACCACATCAATTGTTTAATTTAACTCTCTACAATCAATCAGACTTCAGAATATTCCAGAAATAATTTCAGCACAGAATATCTTCAACTCGAAAACGAGAGCAAAATGGCGAGCAGGTCTGACCAAATTCCCTGCACCCAAGAGCAAAAATATGTAAATATACAACTACGACGGCTGCGTTTATATACGTGGCCTCAACCTCTGTGGTCTACAGGTGTTGTGGCAATCGACGTGTCGACCACGATAATCTCAGCCACCACAGCGCTATCATTGATACCGTTGTTTACCGCCAACTAAATCTCAGCTGCCACAGCACTATCAGCAGAAAACTAAATCGCCAGTAGTCATTTTCTAAATTTAGCCGCCAGTAGCCGGTGGAGATGCTTCGGGAGAGTCAGTCGGCTATTGCTTGGGCATTGCAGCGATGGGAGTTTTTTTCCATTAAGGTTGACATAATCAATCCAAAGGCGAAAACCAAGAAGAGAAGTGCACTGAATCGGCCCATCTTGCCTGCTGCCAGTAGTTTGCATGAGGAATTAGCGCGATCTCTTCCATATTTTATGAACTGAAACCTGATTTTCCTTCCATTATTTTTGGGATTCGTTGTCATCTTGCCACTTTTCTCCAAGGCAGCATCTCTTATCTTTTCAAACACAGCAGCTGAATTTCTCCCTCACGAAGTGACAATCTCTGCCTTGTTTCCTTCATCAAAAGAATTCTTAGTTCCTTGTCCTTGTTGTCAAAATGAACAGCTGAATGATCTCACTCCTTGGGCTCCAGGTGGTGCGCACAGGGAATGACCGGTTGACAAATATTCTTCCCTTGATTGGTTATCCTTGGAATTCTGGTGAGCCACAACTGTCTGGCGCTACGCACAAAATATGGCCGATCAGCCCTTCATCTCTGATTGAACCACGACCTCTAATGTTCCCATTGCGGTAAAGGAAAACGATTATCTGCTGGAATTTTCTCACCTGTTGCTGAATGCACCTGTTTCTGAATGCTTCTTTGCTGTGGAATTATCTGTTTTAATGCACTTGTTGCTGAATGCTTCTTTGCTGTGGAGTTAGTTTTATGGCCATCATTTGCAGATTTGTCTCCTTTATTAACAAATACAACCTCAACGGTAATACTGAGTGCAGTAATAATATCTGTCATATCACACGCTGGCCTTGGTTATCGTAGGAGGAGTTGTGTTCAATGCAGCGCGTGAAATGGGTAACTGATAAATCCCTCAGGCCGTGGAAAGTCAAGAATGATTTTTTTTTCAAACCCACATCATACACAGCAACGTATGTGCATTTTTTTTTATTATTTATTATTTTATTTTTTTTAATTTCAAAAAAAAAAATTATTCCTAAACTTTTTTGATTTTTTAAACTAAAAATTAATAAAAAAAATGATTTATTTTCTATCTTTTTTTTAAACTAGAAAAAGAATGATTTATTTGTAATGTTCTTTCTAACTTAAAAAAAAATGATTTATTTTGTTTTTTTTAATTAGTAAATCAATTTTTTTTGTTTTTTTTTTTAACTAAAAAAAATTAAAATAAATTCTATTCCTAGGTACTATCAAAATAAATAAATAAAAGTAAAAAGAAATTAAATTTATTCATAAGAAATTTTATCTGAAAATCAATTTTTTTTAAATTATAAATGAAAACTAAAAATTTTTCTAAATTTATTTCTAAAGAATTTTATTTTATTCTATTTTTTATTAAAATCAATTCTTTTATAAATAAAAGAAATTAATTTTTTAAATCAATTTTTTTTTTTTTAAGCAAATGGAGACAAGTATATTGCTACCCTGAAAACATTTATAAACATGCTACTTTCTGATCCTCGAGATCGTACAAAGACGCAGGAGGAGAGCATACTTATTCAAACTGAAAATATGATCCTACCTACTCTATGCTAATTGAAAATTACAAACTATTACGTGTAATTAAATTTCCAATGTAACCATTCACGCAATAGTAGTAAAAATATATTCATTTTCAATTTCGCAATTTTAAAATGAAAATATACAAGGATGATCGAATCTAGTTTTTGTGAATATGATCTAATGAAATAAAAACAAAATCGATCTAACCTTGTACTTGTTTGAAACCATCGAAACCACTTGTCGATAAGGCTTTCATAGGCGTGATTTCCATTCTCATTCAGATCATGCTGCAACTTCTCTTCGTCCTCCTCATTCTCCTGTTCAAACAATGGTTCATCGTCAGATATACAGGATGATTCTTCAAATGTTAATTCATTGTTTTCTTCTAGAGGAGTAGTTAAGCTTTTGGCTGCTGTCAAGATCTCTTCTTCGCAAGAAGAGGAGATCCTAACATTTGCTAGGATCTGAGCGAGCTGTTCCAAACTTATACTCATCGTTTTTCCATATATACATATGGATCTTTATTGTGTTTTTGTTTTTTTTTAATGGGGGGGTTTTTGATTTGCGTTCTATTTCTATGTTTTCTATATGATAATAAACTTAAATGAAAATTCCTAAATGCAATTAACCCTAAATGATCCTAAATAAAAATTCTTCCTAAACAATCTTCTTAACTAGCTTACATCTAAGTTTGCTTTCCCCGGCAACGGCGCCAAAATGTTGGGCGATTTAGTTGTCCGCTAAATCCCTGTCATTTAATTTATCAATCCGGGGAGTCGTAAACTTAGAAGCAAACCAATATATATGGGACCTTAGATGAAATAGGTGTAAGAAGTTTGTTTAGAATGGAAATGCATATTACAAATCTAAACTATCAGATCTATTCTATGAAAGCATAAAAATAATGTTTGATCAATGGAATTATTCTACTTTAGAAGATAGAGAAGAGTCTCTTGTTCAAGAGTCCTGGTTGTCCTTCTACCATCTTTCTATAATAACATTGCCAAACACCTAAGAAAGCAGGAAAGAAAGCATGTAAATGAAAGCAAGTAAATATTGTTTTCAGTTCAGTTCTTAATGGAGAAGAGTCTCCTAACTTAGGAGGACTTGATTTCTCTAGATACTGAAAGGGAATCAATATTCACATAAATGTAATCTAGGAAAGCATAAGAGAAAGTAAATCTTATTTCAATTTAATCTAGCTCATGGAGAAGAGACTCCTAACTTAGGAGTTCCTGGTTGTCCTTCTCACATCAAAACTAGCTACTGAAAGGAGATCAACCTTCACACAACAAAACATGGCCATATCATGAATTCATATTGAAATTATCTACAATTATTTACAACAAAGAAATAAGATGAACATTAGAATTGAAATTAGTATATTCACAACATTATTCTACAACAAAGTGTACTTATCTCAGTATGGGGATCCTTCCATTCCTCAATGAGCACACATGAACAATTATCACACCTTAAGAATCAAACAACACTCATAACTCATGATTTTGAGAAAATGATATTATTCATGTTGAATGAGCATAAATCTAATGCTAATGAATAACTGATGATTGTTTTCTCTCCCTCCTCCTCCTTCATTACATGATTTGGAGGATGCTCCCTTATTTATACATGAATTAGGGATATCTACTCAATAAATGTAGATCCCTTAAATATCTACTAGACCCACACTTGTCTCAACTTATCCCTAAATACTAGAAACAAATCCCATGACACATCAAAATCTCCATGATCTTTCTCCTTGGAATATGGTCCACCTCTTGAGTTGAAATTCGAATTTGATCTTGGGAGGCCACATAAGGGTGCCTTGGAAGCTTCCAAATGATCTACACTTGTCATCAAACTCAAACCACTTTTAGGTATAAGCAAATACATGTTATTTCTCTAACTTTTAATCATAAATTCACTCTAAATACATGAAATTAATAACTTTGGAAAATGAGAATATAAACTCATATGGTAATAGAAATATAGGGTGATGTAATGATAATATGGTGAAATGAGATGACAAAATGAGGATAAAAGGTGAAAATGGAGTGAAAATTAAGGTTAATTTGGAGGCCCAACAGTGAGTATGAGAAATATGATGGTGGTGATGTCTTCTTGGGGGATGATAGGAAGGCTAGAATCATTGGTCATGGAAAAGTAAAGTTGAAGCTGCAAGGTGGAAGGGTTAGAACACTTCCGAATGTTCTACATATTCCTGCATTAGCCATGAATTTTATTTTTGTTAGTAAGCTGGATGATGCAGGTGTAAAAACAATGTTCGAGAAGGATAACTGCAAGATGGTTCGGGAAGCACTGGTATTGATGCGGGGAGTTCGGATTGGAACTCTGTACAAGCTGCAAGGTAGCACTGTTGTTGATGGGTGCAATAGTTCTGTGGTTCCTGAAAGTGGAGCAGAAAATCTAGTGGTCTCTGGAGAAAAGACCATGCTGTGGCATCAAAAGCTTGGACATATTAGAGAGAAGGACCTTCGAATACTTCATGGTAAAGGTATGGTAGAAGGTATGAGTAATAGCTCTCTAGATTTTGATTTCTGTGAAAATTGTGTATACGGGAAGCAGAATCGGGTGAGTTTCCCCTCTGGTGGTAAGAGAGCGAAACATATATTAGAGCTTGTGCACAGTGATGTGTTTGGACGTGTGAAGGTTCCATCACTAGGTAAGTCTGTGTACTGTGTAACATTTATAGATGACTTCTCAAGGAATACATGGATATATTTCCTTAAGAAGAAATCTGAAGTCTTTGATAGGTTTAAAGAATTTAAGGCTCTAGTGGAAAACCAGACAAAGAAGAAGATAAAGGTGCTGAGGACAAATAATGGTGGAGAGTTTTGAAGTAAGGAATTTGAAGAATTTTGCAAGAAGTGTGGTATAGCACGGCAGAAGACTACTCCATATACACCTCAGCAAAATGGAGTTGTAGAAAGAATGAATAAGACGTTGATGGAAAGGGCAAGAAGCATGCTCAGTGATGCCGGGTTAGGACATGAATTCTAGGTAGAGGCAGTAGATACTGCATGTTACCTAGTCAACAGGTCACCTTCATTAGTGTTGGAGGATAAGACTCCACAAGAGGTATGGACTGGTAAGAAACCCTCTCTTTCACATCTGAGGGTATTTGGATGTGATGCATCTGTACATGTTTCAAAGGAAAAAAGAACAAAGTTGGATAGTAAATCTGAAAAGTGCATCTTTATTGGGTATAAGGATGGTTTAAAGGGTTATAAGCTTTGGAACCCAGTAACAAGGAAGGTTATGTACAGTCGAGATGTGGTGTTCAGAGAGGTGAAAGATGTTATTAAATATGAAGTCCAATGAAAGGAACTTGAGAAGATAGAGTTTGAGCTAAAGGAGGAAGAATCAGACTCTACAACAGAGGAGGAATCAGAAGATGAAGAGCCACAAACTTCGGCTGTGAGAAGATCAGTTCGAGAAAGAAGGCAGCCAGAAAGGTATATTCCATCGGCTTTCTGTTCAAATTTTGCTTTTTCTGTTACTGATGATGATCCCATAACTGCGAAGGAAGCAGTGGATTCAGAGGATGGAAAACTCTGGAAAGAGGCCATGGTTGATGGAATGGCATCTTTGCACAAAAAGAGGCTTGGGATCTAGTGGAGTTGCCAGCTGGAAGGAAACCCATTGGCAGCAAATGGGTGTTCAAAAAGAAGACACATGTAGAAGGAAAAGTGGAGAAATACAAAGCTTGGTTGGTAGCAAAAGGTTATTCCCAGGTGCCGGGAATTGATTTTGATGATATTTTTTCTCCTGTTGCCAAGGTAACTTCTATTAGATTACTTTTATCTGTTGCTATTGCTTTTGATTGTGAGGTAGAATAGATGGATGTGAGGAAAACATTTTTTCACGGGGATCTGGAAGAGGAGATCTACATGAAGCAACCTGAAGGCTTTGCGGCGAAGGGTAAGAAAGAACTTGTATGTAAGTTAAAGAAGTCTCTATATGGGTTAAAATAGTCATGAAGGATGTGGTATCAGAAATTTGATACATTTATACAGGGACTTGGCTTCACTAGAAGCAAAGCAGATCACTGTGTGTATTTTAAATTAATTGGTGACCGTGTTATTTATCTGGTCTTGTATGTGGATGATATGTTGCTGGTTGGAAATGACAAAGAAGTTATCCAGGATTTAAAGACCCAATTGTCCTCCAAATTCGACGTGAAATATCTTGGTGCTGCAAACTATATTTTGGGCATGGAAATTAAAAGAGATCGGGCAAAGAGGAAGCTCTGGATAAACCAGAGGAAGTATGTCGAGACAATATTGCAAAGGTTTAATATGCATAATGGTAAACCGGTGAAGGTTCCTATTCCTGTAGGTGTGAGGTTATCTGCTGAACAATGTCCCAAGACACAAGAAGAGGAAGAGGACATGTCTCGTGTTCCATATGCAAGTGCAGTAGGTAGCCTGATGTATGCAATGGTCAGTACTAGACTAGACATTGCACATGCAGTGGAAGTATTGAGCAGGTTTATGTCAAAACCAGGGAAGGAGCACTGGACAACAGGGAAGCAGGTTTTCAGGTGTTTGTGTGGTACTAGTGATTATGGTTTGTGCTACCAAGGAAGACCAGGATTGGACAGAGTGTTGGATATTCATGGCTTTGTTGATGCTGACTGGGCTGGAGATTTGGATCAGAGAAGATCTACAAGTGGGTATGTGTTTAGCCTATTTGGAGGTGCAGTTAGTTGGATGAGTAAGAAACAATCTGTAGTGGCACTGTCAACTACAAAGGCATAATACATGGCAGCCACTCATGCAAGCAAGGAAGCAGTTTGGTTGCAGAGATTGTGTTCAAGTATGGGGTTAGTACAGGAAGTTATAAGGATAGACTGTGATAGCCAAAGTGCAATTTTCTTGGAAAAGAACCCCGCATATCATTCAAAGACAAAGCACATTGATGTTCAGTATCACTTTGTGAGGGATATGATAAAAGACAAAAAGGTGTTGCTAGTAAAGGTGGACACTTTGAAGAATATTGTAGATGCATTGACAAAATCTGTGAGCTTTCATAAGTTCTCTTGGTGTAGAGAGATAATGGGTATTTCAGGGCTGGAAAAATGACTAAGCTCTCTTGTGGTCCCTTGTGGAAAGAAAACAACAAGTGGGAGAATGTTGGGTTGTGTTATATTCTTTCCACGTAGTTAACAGGGGGTTTGAGGGGCACCCGTAACCCCACTTTATGGGGTCCGGGGCAGCGCACTGGAAAATTTTGGTTTTGGACCCTATGTTAGGTTGGGCGGACCCACCTATGGTTTTGTGCATGATTTTCACACATGTTTTTTGGACGTGATGGTTTTCAGTCCATGATATTGGACACGATGGTTTTCAGTCCATGGTGTTGGATGCTTCGACATGTATAAATATGTATTATAACATTGAAAGGAACATAATGAAAAATCAAGCTGGTAGTCCCGGTTTTGGGATCCAAGGAAAAATCTTTATGTATATGCGTTTTATGTGTTATGCTCTCGCATTGTTTATTTTCTGCGTTTTAGAATTTGTATGTAGGTAATTTCTGTACGGGGTTAAAACCTACAATCTAGGTTTTTCACCCTCTTTCTTCACGGTAGTTGTTCATTTTCTTTTTGACTTACCTTTAGTAGACTTAGATGGTTTCTTCAAAAAATAATTATGAACATTCTAACCTCTAGATTCAAGATGTGTTGCTTGAACACAAACATCAACTAAGTTAGTTAGATTGAACATAATGATGGAATGTTGAAGATAACTATGCAAACCATCAATGTACTTGAGAATAATTTCTTGTGTATATAAAGGAATACCCAAAATCAAACCTTTATTTCTAAACTCTTGAGTATAAATTTGAACACTTTGTCCTTTATCTTGCCTTAAGTTTTGTCAATCCATTATCACTTGTTGCATGTAGTCTTAATGGATAAAATTATCTCTTTAATGCAACTACGATCTAATACCAAGAAGAAATTATTTTACCATTTTGAAGGAGATATTCTTGGGTTCTACTCTTCCACTAGATCAAGGTTGTGCCACATATTTGAAAAGAGGTGATTTGGATCTTTGAATTTCCATCCACATTCTTCTAAATCCCGCAATAGACTTCAAGTTGTCTGATCAATAATGATTACCAACTTAACGAGAACTATAATGTTGTAAATAAAATAATTCATAAAATATTAATTAAATAAATAATAATAAAATATAAAATGAATATAATAATAATAAAATAATTGATTAATTATTAACAATTATTAGTTATGTAAGGTTAAAGGGTTAAATGGCATGACCATTCACCTTCGTGGCCCGTCAATGCCCATATAGGAAACCGTCACGAATATAATGTAACATCAATCAATCAATGTTCAATAATTAAAATCAATTTATATATGTATGTTTTGCATATCAAGTCTTCGTTCTCTAATAATGGTATCATAGCACTTGGTCTTCAGATGCTCTCCTGTTGCATAGGTCATTCGTATGCCACTTGAAACTCCATCTGCTGGTCATTTTCATCCACTGCTCTTTTCTATTTCATGCTTCACTATTCCGCTGTCATCCTGCCTCCATATCGTTCCACACTGAGATCATTCTGTCCTCCTCCTTCATCTCCACGCCTTGTCCTGCTCCCTCCATACTAGTTTCCTTGCCCTGTCATTTACTGCCTTTTGCATCCTTCCTCTCCCAACCGTTGTGATGGTCATACAACCAATCACAACCAAATCTTTAAACACCAATTGCCACTTTTCCGACATGACCGTTCAGCCAACCTTCGATTCATCACTGTCTTCTGCTGATTTGGCGCCCACTATTGTCCTAACGTCGACTATCACACTCACAATCTTTGCCCCTAGTAACCTTAAATTCACTTTTTCTACATCATAATACACATATGATATTATTATACAAAATTCATATACAATGTAAATTAATTTAATTACAAGTTTCGTGTGTGTGTGTGTGTATATTTGAAATTATATAATCAATTATATAGTTAATTAATTCATTGAACTAAAAAAAAGTGGGTTTTGCCAAGAAAAAACAGATCGAGGATGGTGAATAATGATGAAATTGGCATAAATAAATACTGAGAAGAACTCGATAGAGTATGCCATCACCTCAACAATGTCGAAAAGGAGCAAACAAAGTTAGGAGAAGGACAAAAGAAGATAATTGAAACATAGAACTTAGGAGTGATTAACAACATATATGAACAAAATAGGAAATATTTAAAAAATGTTGCAAGGAATGCAAACCAAGAAAGAGATTTGGATTATCGTTGGCAAGTCATCTTGAAATTAAGAGAGAACGACAAACATGAAGCAACTATTAGGGTTAAAGAACAAGGGGAAACAATGGAGCAACTAGTGGAAAGGGTGAATTTAGTTTTTGTAAATCCCTTAATGCTCAAGAACCAACACAAAGTCTCAAATCTCAAGATAGTGAAGATCCCCCAAATCATGAGGTTCCACAAATACACTTCTTGGGTAGCCAATACTATACAAAAATTCCATAAAAGGACTACTAGTGGATTAAAAAGGAGATACCCAAATATAATGGTAAATACCATAGAGATGACGCTGTTTGGGTTAATAAAAAGGAAAGCATTTTCGAGTCAAGCCCACCATTAGGTGAACATGAGAAAATCATGACAACATCTAACAATTTGGATGAAGAATCACATGATTGGTTCTTGTGGTGGTCCAAAAAATGTGATGGTCATTCTTTTCATTGGAAAAATTTCATGGATGCTTTACTGAAAAGATTCTACGACGAAGACTACAACCTATAAAACAAATTTTTATACTTGAAACAAAAAGGAAGTTTCAAGAAGTATACACATGAACATGAATTTTTAATGAATAGACAAAGCAGGTTCATCAATGAACAATTATTGAAGATGTATATATATGGAATTCAAGATTATATTTGTGCAAAATTGAAACTATTCAAGCCAGGGACTGTTAAAGAACTAGGCATGAAACCAAACATATTGAACAAAAGAACAAAATTAATAAGCCATCATTCATGAATTTTGAAAAATCAAGTAAAAATTTCCAAAGAATTCTAACAAGTATATACCACCCCAATTACGAGAAGAGGGTAACCATTACCCAAACCTATAAAATAAAAAGGACAAATTTTTTTTGAAGTGTAGAGACAAATATATAGCCAGGAACAAATTAACACATAGAAACATTACGATTACGAATCAAAACAGGAAGATGACTGATCGAGTGGGGACTCAAATGAAGAGACTAGCAAGGAAAATAAAGTTCCAAACATAGAGCCAAAAGAGGAATCCATGCCTAGAATTTCCCTAGTTGTAATCACAGGGATAACATAACCAAAAACCCTAAAATTAAAAGGACACATAAAAAAAGGAGAACATCATTGGATTTGTGGACACAGGGATCACTCATAACTTTACAGATGTAAATGTTGTGAGGTGAATAAACATATTTGTATACCCTACAATAGATATAACAATCATGGTGGCAAACGATAAGAAAATATATGGAGTTGGTAAATGTCACAAGGCTAAATTGAAATTGAGTGATTTTGACTTAGAATTTAGTTTCTACACAGTACCTAGGTGGCATAAACGTTGTTTTTGGAATATAGTGGCTACATACATTAGGAATGTACTTCGTAAACCATCAAAAACAATTCATTAAGTTCAAATGGGCTGGTAGAAGATATAAATTGTTTGGTTTTCAACCACCTCCTACTCAAATTGTGTTTGCGTAGAAAATGAAGAAACTTCTTTGAAAATGATCACCTGTATATGTTGCACATTGTCAAAATTTAGATTTATTTACTATAGAGGGAGTTCAACCACAAAAACCATAGATTACAAGCTTAATCCAAAAATATAACAAGGAATTTCAAGAATTTCCTATGAAGTTACTTCTAGAAAGGAAGATAGAAAATATCATTGAAGTTAAATTAGATGCTACACTTGTGAATATCAAACCATACCATTATCCTCATCATCACAAAACAGAGATATAAAGGCTAATTCAAGACTTGTTAAAATGTGGTATTTCTCTTTCTTGCTAATTACTTGTGAATTATGTTGGCTTCTTTTACTTCTTTGTTATATTATCTTTCATCAAGAATTACCAAATTATGTGTGTATGAAGATCACAAAAATACAAGACACAAGATGTATGCATTCTTTCAGGGAAAAACCCCTATATAGGGGAAAACCTAGTCAAAATCTCTTCCTTCAATAGTTTTCTTGAGACTCTTCAACCTAGACACAAACCTCCTCCAACCATAAAATCAACCTCCTCTTCTAGCAACTTTGACCCAGAATTTCGACCTTGAAGCAGTAGCATTTCAACACAGAAAATGGAAGCAAAAACAACAACTTCGAATAGAAAAGAAAAAACTTCAATCTCCCAGAGGAATCCAAACGAGAGAGGGAGAGAGATAGCCCAAAACTTCGATTTTCTCTTTTCCTTCCTCTTTCTCCAACTTCACACTTCTTTTAGCCTCCTTTCCTTCTTCACACTTTTCCAACTCTTTCTTCTGGATATCGAACTTATGAGTGAGTGAGAGAGTTCTCCAAATGAATTCAATCTCATTGTATATATAGGCTCGAGGTGAGGTCGAATTTCCCTGTTTGAGGCCGACTTGATATTCTTGAGACCGGCTTGGTGTGGAGGTATCAAATACCTAATTTGACTCAATAATAAATCTTTTTACATGATTCAAAAACCCAAGAAGGGTCTCATAAAATGTACAATGACTCTAATGACTCAATATAAATCCTAGGATTCCTCAATGGGGACTTTGACTAATAAAAGATGACCCAAGCATGATAGCCATGCTTTAACAAGTCATTGTGATAATAATACAAATTTTCTTTTTCATTCTTTTGACAAGTACATTACATAATGACTCAAATACATTTATGAAGACCAAACCTAGTTACATTTTTCAACACTCCATGGCGCAAAGTATTTCTCAATGTTAGATATAATATCAGGGTATTACTAGATACGAGTAAGGCCAGAGAATATCAAGAAAATTGCGTTTGGAACTAATGAAGGAAATTATGAATTCAAAGTTTTGCCATTCAGTTTAACCAATGCACGAGCCACATTCCAAGCAACAATGAATGATCTTTTCCACCCATACTTATGGAAGTTTGTACTAGATTTTTCTTACAATATCCTTATCTACAACAAAACTTGGAAGGAACATTTCAAGCATTTGGAGGAAGTGCTTTCCTTACTAGAAAAGAATCGATTCTATGCAAAACTATCAAATGCACCTTTGGAAACAAAGAGGTTGAATACCTTGGGCACATCATATACAGGGAAGGAGTCAGAGTAGACCTCAGTAAAATTAAGGAAATCAAAGAGTGGCTGAAACCAAGAAATATATCAAAACTAAGAGGGCTTCTTGGATTAACAAGATATTAAAGAAGGTTTATAAAAAACTATTCACATTTGATTGCACCACTAACAAACTTGTTAAATAAAAATGCATTTTTGAATGGGATAGCAAGGGAAACAAGTGTTTCAAGACATTAAAAGAAGTAATGTCATCTACTGTAGTGCTAATAACCCTAGATTTATCCAAACCATTTGTGGTAGAATCTGATGCTTTAGGGTTTGGGATTGGAGCAGTATTAACGCAAGACAACCACCCCAAATAATTTTAGAATCAGAAGCTCAGCAAAAGGGAAATTTTAAAGTCTACTTGCCATAAGGAAATGCTGCCATCATACATGCATTGAATAAATGGTGCCAAAACCTGCTAGGAAGCAAGTTCTCAATTCGAACATATCACAACAATCTTCAATTTTTGTTACAAAAAATACTTTATAATAAAACAACATAAATGGATGGGAAGTTCTCCACATTTGACATGGAAACATTACATAAAAATAGAAGGATAACCTGGTCATTGATGCGCTCTCACGAAAAGATGAAGACATCCCAACATGCTCCGCATTGGTAATAGTTCTTGATTTGTTAGATTAAATTTAGATTAAATACACCAAAGATCCAGACTCTTGTTTTATAATTAAAAATATCAATGAACATTCTAACTTTGAATGGAAAAATGACATATTATGGTATAAAGGTAGAATTTATCTAATTCCGTCATCCAAATTTCAAATGAAGGCTCTAAAGGAATTACACAGTTTCCCTGTAGTTGGGCATGTTTGGTTCTTCAAAACATATTAGAACACTTGCCAATGATTTTATTGGAAGGGAATAAGGAAAGAAATTCAGAAATTATCACTGAATGTAACATCTGCCAAAGGAATAAAAATGAGAATGTTATAATTCTTAGATTACTTCATCCCTTACATATTCCAAACCAAAAATGGGAAGAAATCTCAATGGCTTTCTTTGAAGGGCTACCCATGTTCGACAATAAGGACAAAATATTTTTTGTGGTGGAAAAACTAACCAAATATGCACATTTCAGGGTAGTCAAGAAAATAGACTCAACAAAACAAATTGCGGTAGTATTTTGAAAGAACATATACAAATTACATGGCCTTCCAAAGGTCATTGTCAGTTATAGAGATGCAAGATTTAAGGGGAATTTTGGAAGGATTTTTGCAACCAAACTAGAATATCCCTCAACATGAGCTTAGCTTATCATCCACAAACAGATGGTTAGACGGAAATAGTGAATAAATGTTTGGAAACATATATTTGTTGCTTTGTAATTGATAAGAAAAACAAATGGTCCCAATGGCTAGACCTAGAAGAGTGGTGGTACAATTCCACCTAATGTACCTCAACTAAAATGACCCCTTTTCAAGTCCTGTATGATCATGAACCTCCAAAATGGAAGGATTTTTCATTAAATGACTCTAAGGTTCAAGCAATGAAGAAATATTTGGAGGAAAGTAAACAATATCATTAGAATATTAAGGAAAATTTAACAACAACTAGCAATAGGATGAAACAACAAGCCGACTGGCACCATATAAAAAGAGAATTCAAAGAAGACAATTGGGTCTTCATAAGACTTCAACCCTACAAGCAATGATCTCTGAAACAACAATGGAAGAATAAGTTAGCTCCGAAACTTTATGGGCCTTTCTAAATAATCAGAAAAATCAGTGACGTAGCTTATGGATTGAAACTAATAGATAATTGTTGGATCCACAATGTATTCCATGTATCATGTCTCGAAAAAATGATGGGACAAAATCAATCAACTCAAACAGAGATACCCGAGGTTGATGATGAAGGAAGGATAATTTTATAACCCGAAGGAGTTCTCGCCACCGGAGAGAAGGTATTATGTTCCAAAACTATTAAGAAGTACCTCATCGAATGGAAAACAAACTCCCAGAATAAGATTCTTCATGGGAAACAAAAAAGTTCCGACAATAATACCGCTTGTTACAACTGTTTTGAGGACAAAACATTTTTAAGGGAGGGGCAATGTTATGAATAAAGTAATTCATAAAATATTAATTAATTAAATAATAATAAAATATTAAAAATATAATAATTAAAAATTAATTAATTATTAACACTTATAAGTTATGTAAAGTTAAAGGATCAAATGAAATGACCATTTACTTTCGTGCCAATCAATGCCTATATAGGCAATCATCATGAAGGTAATGTAACATCAATCAATCAATATTCAATAATAAAAATCGGTTTATATATGCATGTTCTACATGTCAAGTCTTCTTTCTCTAACATGTAACCTCAAAATGAAAACTCTAGCTCAAAATGTGCCATTCTTTCTGCAAAAAACATGAAAAAACACCCTAAAAGCGAAATGTTGTGATGCAACATCACCCTTTTTTTAAAGTGGATTTCAGTCATGGCATTGAAAACCAAAATCATGATCATAGAAAATATTAAAATATCAACAGTTTTCAACCATGATGTTAAAGGCCAAATAACATGACTCACAAAAACTTTAAAATTATGACATTTTCAACCATGGAATTAAAACCAAATATTATGAGTATAAAAAAATTTAAAATTTCAACATTTTTCAACCATGAAATTATAAATCAAATATCATAACTAGAAAAAATTTAAAAGTCAACACCTAAATCAAAGTGTTCCAATTCTACTTGCAAATCGGCGCAATGGAGGAAGTCTTCGCTTCTCGCTATTGAGGGAAGCCAAATTGTGTTCTCGATGCTCTGAGAGAGAAGAGCTCTACTAAACTACTGAACTAACGAGTCTGGGAAAAGGGAGCTTGGAGGAGGAATGAAAGTGAAGAGAGAATGAGAGCGATGGCTCAGAGTAGAGGAACAACTGGAAGCAAACGACAGAAGGAGCGAATGCTACTAGTGAGAAGAGGAGATGCAAAAATGAGGGAGGGAGAGAGCGGATAAGAAGGCGGGTTCTGAAAAGAGGTCTGACGAGGGTTAAGGGAGAGGGGGGTAGAGATCACAGGAAAATGACGAGGAGGATCACGGGGGAGGAAAGGGCGGGGCAGAGCAGCATGGGCGATGGGACAAAAAAGAGTTGTGCGGATCGTTTCCAGAGATTCGGTGGAGAAGTCATAATGTTGTCGACTATCTAGGCGTATTTTAGCAGCGATCAGGACCTGAATCTTCTTGAAGACGCTGCGATTGTCAGTGACAGTTGATTTGCTGCAGGCCATTCTGAGCATTGAGATGATTCTGATCATGGTAGATATTGTTGGGATTCGACTGAGTTGCATAGGAGATTGCCTATGGATCTGCTACAAGCTCTATTGGCACAAGTGTCGGCCTCCTTGTTGAAGGTTTGAAGAACATGGAAGAAGCGGAGGTCAGTCATTTGTTGAATGAGAGCTTGACACTGGTTGATAGTTTGTTGTAGTAGCACATTGGAGGCATTTCGGTTGTGAACCATTAGACTAATGATGGCAGCCGAGTCGCCAAAGATCATTGTTGTGTTTATGCCAAGTTTTTGAAGCTGGACAAGCCCTTGGTATAGTGCTAGAGCTTCTGCCCTATTGTTGGAGAGGGGGCCTAACCCCCACTCATAAGTAACTTTGATATCTCCGTTGGCATTGTAGATGACTCCACCTGCCCCTGCTGTTCCAGGGTTAGATTTGGAAGCACCATCGAAGAAGAGATAGCAGGTGTTGCTGTTTCTGAGCCAAGTTGAGAACTCCTCATCTTTCAATCTTACTTTCCAATTGTGATTAGAGTTGTTGAGCTGGTTGTTGATGTTACTCCCGCTCTGGCTACTGTTGCTTTTATCCAACAAATAGCCTATGAAGTTCCTTTCTTCAACACAGAGACCATCGATATCAATTTTCTTTTGACTTTTAGCTGAGATGGTTTCTAAAGTAAGACTCCTTGCCTTATTACACAATTTCCTTGTGATGGTTTCTTTGTCTTTGAAGACCATGCGGTTTCTTGCCAACCAAATGTTCCATAGAAGAGAATAGGGAAGATTATCCCAAACCCTTTCGGCTATATTGTTATTCTTTTGTTGCCATGGATAGTTCTTCTTCCAAAGGTGCAAAACTTCTCCAATAGAGTTATGGCGGCTCTAGGGGAGATTGGTGTTGGAGGATATTTCTCTCCAACAGGTGGTGGAAAAGGGGTAGGCGATAAACAGATGCTGTATGGTTTCTTCAGTAGCTTGGCAGTTTTGGTAGCGGGAAGGTCCGATTATGCCTCGCTTTTGCAAGTTGTCAGAAGTGAGTATTTTCCCTTTTAGAAGAGCCTAGATGAAGAATTTAATTTTTGGGAGGGCCTCTGACTTCCAGACAGTTTTCCAATGCATCCAAATGGGCGTGGGGTGTTCACTGCTACAAATATACTGATGGGTAGCTTGAATTGTGTAATTGGATCCTGAAGGATCCCAATGGAAGCCATCGATACCATTTTTTTAATAGGAGCTATGCTATGAAGGTGAGCTTGGAGAATAGAAAAACTCACCTTGAGGTCTATGGGTATGGCTAGAAAGGTCCATCCCGTCCAAATCTGAGGTTGGGTATCCCATTGAGAAATCTGATCTAAGTAATGAAGCCCCGTGTTGTCAAAGGAGAGAATTTGATCAGTTCCAGTTTGGCTGCTAATAGGCTGCTGTCCCATAATTTTATCTGCTTTGATTTTGATATTGGTGTCGCCCTTGGGAACTTTAGAAATGTTTTGGGCCAGAAAGGGGATTGCTTTCTTGCACAATCTCCAGATTTTAGAGCAAACTCTGTTAGGGATATCATAATTTAAAGGTGCTGTCTTAGAAAGTTTAGATATTTGGCCTCCAACACTCTTTTCCACCAAGCGGAATGGCCGCTAATGAATCTCCAAATGATCTTGCCACCAAAAGCCAGATTTAGGAACTTGGGAGATCTAATTCCTAGGCCTCCATGATCTTGGGTTTGAATGACCTGCTTCCAACTAACAAGATTGAACTTCTTTTTTTCATTTCCCCCCCCTTGCCAAAGGAAATGGCAGAGAATGATTTCCATTTTATGATGGAAAATGGCAGGAGCTTGCAGAAGCGTGAATTGGTATAAGGGTAGAGAAGAAAGACCTTTTTTCAGGAGAACTAGGCAACTTGCTGGATTGAGCCAAGTGGAACCCCATTGTTGCACTTTCCTTTTCATTTTATCTATGATAGTATCCCAAACTTTAGCTTTCAAAGGACCAGCACTCACTGGCATGCCCAGATAAGTGAAGTGCTCCCAATCTAATTTGCAAGGGACCCCAAAGGTGTTGGCGATGTTATGGAGGACTTGAGTTGTAGTGTTCCAACCATAGATGCAACTTTTGAGTTGATTGACCATACCTCCAGAGTATCTCATGTATTTGTCTAAGAGGGCTTTGAAACGGCGGGCTATTATATTGGAGGCTCCTCCTATTAACAAAGTATCATCAACAAATTGAGAGTGGTTTATGTTTTTGACTCCATTCCCGAATTTAATACCTGTGATGAGTCCAACCCGCTGATTGTAGTCCAATGCTTTACTGAAGGATTCAACCATCAAGATGAACAGATAAGGGGAAGAGGGCAGCCTTTTCTTAGCCGTCTAGAGGATTGGAAAGAAGGTCCTGGTCTTCCATTAACAAGAGGCGAGATCCAAGGACCTGAAATGCAAGCTTTGATGAGATCAAGGAAGGGCGCAACAAACCCCATTTTCTTTAGAACAACAATGAGGAAAGAATGCCTTACTCTGTCGAAGGCATTGGCTAGGTCCAATTTTAGAATGAAGCCTTTTTCCTTTCTAGATTGGCTGGATTGAATAGCTTCTTGGACAAGGAGGATTGAGTCGGAAATTTGCCTATTGGCCAAGAATCCTCCTTGGTTTTCAGAGATGAGAGAGGGGAGGAGAGGTTTGAGGTGAGAAGCAAGGATTTTGGTCAGGATTTTGTAAGATGAGTTACAAAGAGAAATGGGTCGAAATCGGGAAAAAGATGAAGGCCGGTTCTCTTTGGGAAGGAGGGCAAGATGGGTGGCATTGGTGAAACCTCCAATTTTTCCCTTGCATTGAATCCATTTTATCATTTTGACTAGATCTTTTTTAATTATTCCCCAATAAGCTCGGTAGAAGCAGATTGGGAAACCATCTGGGCTAGGAGCTTTGTTTGGTTGGAGTGTCCAAATAGCTCTTCTTATTTCTTCTTCTTCGATCTTTGTGTTCAAGTTATCATTTATTTCCTTGCTGATCTCAGTGGGGAGATATTGCAGCAGATCTGAGTAATCTTCCTCCTCTTTTGTTTCTGTTAAAAGAGCACTGTAATGATCTGAGGCTGCCTTTCTAATAGCACCTTGAGTGGTTTGAAGATTGCCTTCTGCATCTATGATAGATGTAACATTGTTCCTAATTTTCCGGACGGTAGCCTGCTTATGAAAGAAAGAAGAGTTTTTATCTCCTCCTTGCAGCCATAGCTGCCTAGATTTTATTCTCCATTTCTGCTCCTCCTCTCTATTTGCGTGATATAACTAGAAGTAGAGATCGCTTTCACGGTCTTTGTCTTCTTGTGAGAGTCCACGTTCCTCTGTTATGTTGTGAATGTTTTCCAATATATTTTTTTTATCTCTTTTTTTACCTTCTTAGTTTCGGTGTAGCAGTTTTTTGCCCATTCATTTAAGGCATATTTGGTCCTTTTTAGCTTATTTTCCCATATGTATCCTGGTGATCCTTCTATGTGCTGACACCAAGTGCTTTGAACGATCTCTTTGACAGCGGGAATGTTGTTCCACAGAGGGCTGTATTTAAAGGGAATGGGCCCTAAGGGGCAGTGGGCTTCGAGAATAAGAGTTGTGGGGTAATGATCAGAAGCATAGAAGGGTAGGATGGTGGCATAAGCAGTGAAGTAGGATGAAAAGAACGTGACATTCACCATAATTTTTTCAAGCCTTTCCATGATATTGCCTTTGCCCAACTTGTAATTGCTCCATGTGAACCTTCGATTTTTTGGAACAACATCAATAAGATCATGATCCTGCATGATGGTCTCCAACTGCGTTCTGTAAGGGTCATGAGAGAAGCAGCCTCCTCTTTTCTCATTGGAATGGAGTATGAGATTGAGGTCTCCCCCGAGAATAATATTACTGCTTTCTTCTTCATCTATGTTTGCTTTGAGAGCAACCCAACACTGCTCTTTGTCTCTGTAATGGTTTGGTGCATAGATGTTATAGATGACTATCCTTTGGCTATCTGTTATGTTCTCTAGAACGGCTTTTATCCAGTGCTGGCTGACTGTGTCTGTTATGTGGTTCCAAATGTTGTGGTTCCAGAGGGTTGCAATTCCCCCGGAGGCGCCCCTTGATTCACTAATGCTGCCATTATACTGCTTTTGTTGACCAATTATTCCTTTCATTTCTAGTTGTCCTTGTTTTGTTTCTTGTAGCAATAGAATTCCTGGTTTCTCGTGTTTTATAATATCTTTTAAGGCAACTATTTTGGAGGGGTGCCCTAATCCCCTACTATTGCAGGATAGAACTTTCATCATTGAGTGTGTTATGAAACCAGCTCAAGAAAAAGATAGAAAATATAGATCAACGCCTTAAAATTCAGCCTCTTCGAGAGGGCAACCTCCTTTACATTACATAAATGAACAATTCTTGGATGATTCAAATGACAAAACCTCCTTTCTATATATAGGAGTCTAAGGAGTCACAATATAACCCAGTGGACCTAACAATAATAATATAAAGCCAGAAAAATAACAATAGAGGGATTCTATGGGGCACAGTAATAACAATATGTGGACAATAGGGGCACAACAATATTAATAAGGGGCACAACTACAATAGTAATGGGGTAATCACTAGTATTATAGGGACCCAACATGCCCCTCTCCTTCAAACAAGTGTTGTCCTCAACGCTTGAGTAGTTCTGGATGCTTCTGTATAAAATTGTCATCCTCCCATGTGGAATCTTCAGCAGATAAGTTCTTCCACTTGATAAGATACTCTGAAATTGATCGATTTCGTAGCTGTCAAGTTCTTGTTTCTGTGACTGCTTCTGGTTCCAATATAATTTTTCCTTCCTCGTCAAGTTCTGGCAATATTGTTTGAACTGGGAGCTTATCGCCTATAACCTTCTTTAAACATGAAACATGGAAAATTGGGTGCAATCGAGAAGCTGCAGGAAGCTCCAATTTGTATGCCATAGTAACAATCTTTTGCAACGCCTTGTACGGACCATAATACTTTGGTGATAATTTATTATCCTTCTTATCTTGCTTGAGGGACATTTGCTTATATGGTTGTAGCCGTAGGAATACCTAATCACCTACATCAAAACTTCTTTCGCTATGATGTTGATCTGCCTGTTGTTTCATTCTATTCTGTGCCAACACGAGGTTATCCTTTAAGAGTTGGAGGACTTGTTGTTGATGTTCGATGTGATGTTCCACTGCTTGAACCTTAGAATTTTCTCTTAAATATGATGTGATGGATGGTGGATGATACCCATAAAGTGCCATAAATGGGGTCATTTTTGTTGCTGTATGGAAGGGAGTGTTATACCACCATTCAGCCAGAGGCAACCATTTGACCCATTGTGTCTGTTTATCAGATACAAAGCAACGAAGATATCCTTCCAAACATTTGTTTACTATCTCAGTTTGCTCATCAGATTGAGGATGATAAGATGAGCTATGAGCTAACTGAGTACCAAGACAAGAAAATAATTCTGTCCAAAAATTTCTAGTGAAAATGGGATCTCTGTTACTTACAATAATCTTTGGGTTTCCATGTAGCTTTTGAATTGTTTCCATAAATGCAATAGAAACTGTATTGGCTTTAAATGGATGTGATAATGCACAAAAGTGTGCATACTTGGTAAGTCTGTCAATTACCACCATGATGACTCTCTTTCCCTCAGACTTGGGTAAACCTGTGATAAAATCCATTGAAACCTCCTCCCAACGTTGGCTTGGAATGGATAAAGGTTGTAATAGACCCGGTGTCTTAATTGTTTCAACTTTATTTTGTTGGCAAACCAAAAATTTTGCCACAAACTTTTGAATATCTGATTTAAGGCCATCCCCAAAAAATTCCTTCTTAACCCTGTGGTAAGTTTTTAAAAATCCCGAGTGCCCTCCTAAGGGAGAAGTGTGCAATTCCATAAGAATCTTTTGTTTTAGCTGGGAATTCTTACAGAGGTATAAGCGATCTTTGTACCATAACGAATAATTTTGCCAGCTAAATGTATCTGACGTACTGGAATCTTGTTGTAACTTTCGAATAAGTGCCCACACTTCTTCGTCATTCTTCCATTCCTCCCTTGCTTCGTTTATCCAATGTGGTTGGATAATAGAAATGGCGCACAACAATGCTTGCACATCCTCATCCTTACTTGAGAGTGCATCTGCCACCACATTTTGCTTCTCTTTTTTGTAGATGATTTCAAAGTCATAACCCAACATCTTTGTGACCCACTTTTGTTGCTCTTCAGAGGATAATCTTTGTTCTAAAAAGTATTTAAGGCTATCATGATCCGTTTTTACCTTGAAGTGTTTTCCCATTAGGTAAGGTTGCCATTTCTTAAGTGCATGAAGTATTGCCAACATTTCCTTCTCATAAATAGCTTTGTGTAAAAACTTTCCCTTGATTGGATGACTTTCAAAAGCAATGGGTCTTTCATCTTGCATTAAAACAGCACCAATTCCATTTCCTGAAGCATCACATTCCACAATAAAGGTTTTTGTGAAGTCCGGTGTAGCTAAGACAGGTGCTTGGCACATTGCCTCTTTAAGATGTTCGAAGGCCTTTGTTGCTTCTGGAGTCCATGAAAATGCATCTTTCTTCAATAGTGTTGTTAGAGGTGCTGCTATTCTCCCATAATTATTAACAAACTTGCGATAATACCCTGTCAACCCGAGAAATCCTCGCAGATGTTTTATGGATGTGGGGATTTTCCATTCCTTAATGGCTTTAATTTTGCTAGGGTCTACCTTAACTCCTTCATGAGATACAATATGACCCAGATATTCCACCTCTTGTACTCCAAAGAAACATTTGGATCTTTTTGCATATAATTGTTTCTCCTCCAATAGTTGTAGCACCCTGTCAACATGTTCAACATGATCCTTCCAAGACTTGCTGTAGATTAGTATATCATCAAAAAATACTAACACAAATTTTCTAAGGAATGGTTTGAAAATTGAATTCATCAAACCTTGAAATGTTGAGGGTGCATTGGTAAGGCCAAAAGGCATGACCAAAAATTCATAATGACCCTCATGAGTTCTAAATGCTATTTTCGGAATGTCTTCAGTCTTCATTCTGATTTGATGATATCTTGAAAGAAGATCCAACTTGGTGAAGTAAATTGATCCATGCAATTCATCCAGTAATTCATCAATGACAGGAATGGGAAACTTATCTTTAATAGTGAGCTTGTTGAGCTCCCTATAATCCGGACACATGTGCCATGATCCATCCTTCTTGTGCACCAATACTACTGGAGCAGAGAAAGAACTTTGACTCGGTTGAATTATACCAGCCTCTAGCATTTCTGCAACCATACGTTCAATTTCATTCTTTTGGGCATAGGGATATCTGTACGACCTGATGTTTGGAAGAACACTTCCTGGAATCAGATGAATAGCATGATCATGTTCACGAATAGGTGGGAGACCTTTGGGAGTCTCAAATACCTTGGAATGATTGTCCAAGACTTTTTGGAGATTTGGAGAAATAGATGATTCCAATGTGGAAACATGTAGTGAACATAATTATGCAATTACACCTTTTCGTTCCTTTTTTAGAAGCTTTGTCATACCATTAGAGCTGATTATCTTTCCTGGTTTCCTTGCAATACCCCTTAATTCAGCTTCATTTCCTTCCACAAAAAATTTCATGAAAAGTTCTTGAAAATTAAAAGCTATTGTACCCAAGGATTGTAGCCATTGGACTCCTAATACAACATTAGCACCTCCCATTGGAATGGAAAGCATTGGGCTAGTCAATACATATTCTCCCATGGATAACTTGATATTATGGCACTTTCCAGAGCAATTTATTGTTCCTCCATTTACAACCATCACTTGACACTCTGGTGCTGGATATAAGAATCAATTCAATTCTTTTGCTACCTTATAATGAATAAGATTGTGGGTACTTCCTGAATCAATCAACACTATTACTTTTTTTTTTCTTGATTTTTCCTTCTATCTTGATGGTTTGAGGAGTGCTAATTCCCGCCAATGCATTACAAGATATGGTCAGATTCATTTGTTTTTCATCTAGGCTTTGTTCCTGGAGTATATCCTCTTCTTTTGACCTTTCTTGCTCCTTTTCTTCTTCCTCTTCAAAATCTATGTAGAATAATTTCTTCTCAGCACACTTATGACCTTTAGTGTATTTGCTATCACAACTGTAACAAAGCCCTTTTGCTATTTTTTATTCCAATTGTTGTGGTGTCAGCCTTATAGGTTGTGGAAGACTAGCGGCAACAACACTTCCGTCTTTATAGTTGTGAGTGGTATGCTTCCTGGTTGCCATAATTTTGCTTTCCATTTTTCTTGCTAACCTGAATGCCTTCTCTAATGAATCAGGTTCCCAAAGGCGAACATCATGTTGGATATTATCCTTTAAAGGCCCTATGAACACATAAATCCTATGCTCCTCTGGAATATTTTTTACCCTTATTTTAAATTTTTGGAACTCCTCAATGTGCTCCATTATTGAACCCTTTTGTTTGAGACTTATCAATTGGCTAAAAAAGTGTTGCTTTTTGTATCCTCATAATGTGCTATCAATTCTTCTGTAAAAATTGCCCAAGTGATAAATTGTTTACGAGAGCAAAGACATTGATACCATACAAACTGATTTGGTTCCAAATATAAAGTTGCAATACGGACCTTTTGTGTGTTTTGCACATTATTGAGATCGAAAAATTGCTCCATCTGTAATATCCATGTTGCGGGATCCTTGCCATCAAACTCCGTCATATCGATTTTTGGAATATGGTGCGTCTTCGATCCAACATTAGAGTCTATGAAATCATAATTAACATTTCCTTTGTTTGCATCATGAGTTTCTTTTACTCCCCTTTCGCCATTAGTAAGTATTTCTTGTAGAAAATTTGTCAAATCTGCCTTCAAATCTATCTTCAAATCATCAATCTTAGCTTCCACGCCCTTTATCTTAGATTCCACACCATTTATCTTAGCTTCTGTTAGCTTTTGTGAGAGTGAAAATTGTTGCACTTGGTCTTGTAATTTTGATATATCATGTAGCATTTCTTCCTCTTCTTCATGAGTCATGCTAGAGCTTTCAGATTTCTTACTAGGTGTTTGCATTTTCTTTCCTCGAGGTATCAGTTATCGATACTAATGCTCTACTATGCCCCTTGAATTCCTTCAAAATAATTTTTCAAACCAAGCTTCAACAAAAATTTAAAAAATCTACACACCTTTTTTTTACTTTGTAGGAGCTCAATATTGCCTTCGATGTATCTCTGTAATTTCAAATCATCCAATTCTGAAATTGCGACCTGCCGTAGTCCTCTGTGTCCTCTTTCCAATGCCACCAGTCTGACCCCAATTGGATTCTCCAATGAAGAGTTATGCCAAATCTCCCACAGTGACCTGATTATAGACTAATTCAGTAGAGCAAACTTGTACGACGTTCCACGAGTCACTGTTTCGACCTTTGGCTCTAAAAATATATACAAGAAACTACAGTCCGTCCTCTTTCTGTACCTTCTTACAAAATTTCAATCCGATGCTTAGAGAGAAAGTTATGACGATTTTCCCCAGGTCACCTGTTTGGAATGTAATTCATGAGTCTGCAAAAAGACCAACTTCCTCAGATCATAAATCTGCAAATATAACACGAAAAGCTCTGAAATTCGGAACCGAGGTTCAACACGATTTCTTCTCAAATGGGTTTTTTTTTTTTTAGCTTCTGAAACGTCGCAGAAAAAAAGTTATAGCGAAAAAATGCCACGATGACCTGTTTGGAGCAGCGAAACCCTAGAATCCAAAGCTCTGATACCAAATGTTATGAAACCAACTCAAGAAAAAGATAGAAAAGATAGATCAACGCCTTAAAATTCAGCCTCTTCGAGGGGGCAACTTCCTTTACATTACATAAATGAACAATTCTTGGATGATTCAATTGACAAAACCTATTTTCTATATATAGGAGTCTAAGGAGTCACAATATAACCCAACCGACCTAACAATAATTATATAAAGCCACAAAAATAAAAATAGAGGGATTCTATGGGGCACAGTAATAACAATATGTGGACAATAGGGGCACAACGATATTAATAAGGGGTACAACTACAATAGTAATGGGCTAATCACTAGTATTATAGGGACCCAAGAGAGTGTGCGGGGTATTGAGAGTTTCTCACCCTCCTTGCTCCTTGTCTACTGTTTGTTTATCATATTGCCCCAAAATTTAGGATTCTATGGGGTTCTGAGTGCCCATGGCAATATCCTTCTGAGCATTTTTATCTCTCTGCTGTTTGGTAGACTTCCTTCTCGGCCCATGTTTTTTTTGTGCGGCCATAGTTACTCCATGCTCTTTGGAAGAACTCCTGGTAATTTTAGAAGAGGGAGGTTCTAGGGAGAGGGAGGAGGAGATAAGCAAAGGTGGGGAGGGCGCTAGGGGCAAGGGAGGGTGGTTGTCTTCAGGGGGAAAAAGAATAGAAAAAGGATTGGATGAAGAAGGGGGAGGGGGAGGATAGACTAGAGAGCGGAGGGAGGAGTTAGAGAGGGATGAGGTGGAGGGGATGGATGCATTTTGATTAGGAGGGACAACTTCAAGGTGTGCCTTGGAGATGGGGGAAATATTCTTTTTCTTGACCATTTCCCATTGTTCATCTTGTGAAACATTCTCTACATCAATTAGTTTAGAACAGTGATTGGCAAAATGGCCATATTCGTGACATACCTTGCATTTAAATAGGATTTGCTCGTAGTCTAGTTGCTGAGTGTGGGTCCAGTCGTCCACTTTGAGTTTGATGGCCTCAGGAAGGCCTTTGCCTAGATCAACTTCTACACATATGCGAGCACAGGCTTGCGTATTATCTTTTGGCTCACTACGGTCAATGAATCTTCCAACAACATTCCTAATAGCTCGAACTGATTCGTCTCCCCAACAATGGAAGGGAAGGTGAGGGAGCCGAACCCAGACCAGAACATCGTTAGGGACATCCAATTCAGGGTCAAAATTCGAAGTCCATTTGTTGAGGTATAGGCCTCTGGAATCCATGAAATATGGTCCATTTCTGAAGATTAGATCCTTGTCTTCTCTTGATTCGAAATGGAAGGTGAAATACCCTTTCCTGCAGAAGCGAATGGAGATTTTGCCTTGTATTTTATCAGACCAGTTTCGTTCAACCCATCTTTGCATTGTCTTTGGAGATGGCCAAAGGCTAGTGAATTGTTCGATGAGACCTCGTTTTGCTAATGAAAGATTGGCCATGCAAGGAAGAGTTGGAGGAAGGTTGACCTCTTGCAGAACATCTAGCTTCTTTACAAACTTAGAGATTGCTGGGCGAGGGCGCTGAGGGGGTAAGGATTTAACAAGGGCATAAAAGGCCTGTTGGGCAGAAGCCACCTCTGTTGAAGTATATGTAGGGGCCATGGCTAAGAGCCAAAGGCCAAGGCGAGATCAAGCGGCTTGACCTAGCAGGCGAGAGTAGAGCGCGCGTCCTATAGCTAGTCACAATAATGTTAGTAGATGTCAAGTCACTATTGCTGCTGAGTTCTAGATATGTTCTTGGATATGCTTTCTCTTCTCCTCCACATAGCTTGGTGATGCGTGGTCTTTAATGATCTTCAGTCTTGGAAGGTGGTTGAAAACTTGTCTCCCTTTTCTTTCTCTTGATAGGTCCACTCGAAGGTTCAACTACAAGTGAGTCTTTAGGCATGCTTCCCTCCTTCTTCTCCTTCTTCATCATCTAGCCATGACTTGATAGTGTGTTTGTTCCTATAATTTAGTCATGACGAGATGACATCAATCTAAAAACTCCCTAGTCTAAGATGATGCATTATTATCCATGAACTGGGCTCGGGGCAAGTCACAGATTAGGAGGAAGGGCTCAATGACTATGCATTATGCAATTCCAGTTGACATGTAGAGAGCTTGATCACTTAGAATTCACAGAGCACAACTCAGGCTTGACTGAGGAACTTTTCAGCATAATCCTCACTGAGGATAAAAATTGCATAGTGGCCACTAAGTGTCAAAATAGTGCAGTTCAATCAGGAAAAGGATGTTGTGGGATAAGGCCCCGAGGGGACTGGGCAGCAGAGAGGCCTGAAGAGAAAATTTGCACAGTTTCTGAAGGAAGTGAGTTTTGCATGAGGGAAGGGTACCAGAGGAAGCATCTGCACAGTTTTGGAGTCCAAGAGAGTTTGGGCTCTCTGCGCATTGTACATTTCCAACAAGAAAGGGAAAAGCTTGAGAGTTGAAGGTGCAAAGTGCGCAGTTCAAGGCAGACTAGGAGGCATAACTACAATTTTGGGGGTCAGGGAAGGATGTTGGACTCTGGAATTCCACAAAACCACAACCCTGGAGTAGTTCTAGGAAGAAATGTCACAACAATGAGGGTTGATACTACGCAGTGCGCAACTCAGTCAGAGCTCTGTGAAGTTAAGTTTCCTATTTGGGAATATTTTCCGAAAATGGCTAAGTGCAGGAAGGGAGATGGACTTGTGATGAACTGGAATTGTGATCACACACTTAACGTTATTTTTATGACATGAAAACATAGATAATCAGAACAAATAAACAAATCATTCCCCTTTGTGTGACTGCCTCATGACAAGATGTGACAAGTGCGACACTTAAGATAAAATTTGGGATGACTGTGACGACAATTGTGCGACAGGCTCAAGACTTTGTGTATGAGTTCAAAAGATGTTTACATGGTTAGGAAAAATCATATACACAAATACCTACCTTCAAAACCACCAGAAAAGGCTTGCAAACATTACATAATATTCAAACATGCAAAAAGATGATAGTTAATCCAACAAGCAAAAGGGGCCAAAAAACTTCAAGAAAGCTCATGGGATGAGATTGAGTGTTTGCAACGATCAAGGAAAAGACCATGGAAGGCTTTGAAATTTGAGTGCAAGCCAAAATTTTGGAGGGTGTTTCAGTAGCTACAATAGTTATGTATGGCACCCTCAGCGTATGATATCTTTGCATTATATATGACATCCTCAACATCACAATAAGTATGAAATTCATCACATCTATGTATGTTCATTGCAATAGAATTCATCGCATTTATGTACGGTCATTGCAATGGAATTCATCGCATCTATGTATGGTCACTCTATGGAATCCATCACATCTCTGTATGGTCACTGTAATGACATTCATCACATATATGTATGCTGACTGTAATGGAACCCAACCACATCTACATATGATCTCACTCTTATGGTACATCTGGTAGTATCACTATAATGTCATTCAATCGCATATATGTATGGTATCACTATGGAATATGAGTGAAACTTTGTATGGTCTCTCCATTATGGTTCCTCTATTATGGTTCTCTACACAGTTGTTCCTCTGCGATATTGTTGGCATCACTACTTTGCATCAATACATAATATATATATCATATTCCTCTATAATTTGTATGGTCTCGATGATTAACTGTATCAAAATACTTCTTTGTGCTATATATGGAATCTCTATATTATATTCCTATGCATTATATATGGTTTCCTTCGGGACAACACCTGCTCATTTACATTTTGGAATCATTATAGTTCATAGCAATAATGGTATCTATTCATGGCATCATATATAGTGTAGCAATGACGACATCTAAATTTTTCATAAATACTTAGTTAAACATGAAATGTCTTGTATCTTCTTATGCAGAGGCTGATGAGCACTAGTATTGCAGCAAGAATGCTGCAACTCCTAGGGCTACCAACTTTACATTATCAACTCGGGGTTCGTACAAACTTGGAGGTGACAGTGATGTATACACAAGTAAAAGTGATGGGTCTGCTCTTTGTCACTGCTCAACTGGCGATAGACCACTAGGGGTTTTCAATCTAGACTTCTATGGATTCAGAAGAAGCTTGATTACTCATGAGAGAAAGAGAAATCTACTCTAAGAGAAAGCTTGTCTACTGCAGTAAGGAAGAAGACTGAAATCAAATGCTAAAAACACACCATTTTCTAACTAACTGCTAAGAGACTATGCTTCAAAAAGAATGCTAAGTTAACATGTATGCAATCCTACTGTCCTAAGCATGTAAATTCAAAACATCAAACATTCTACTACTATGCATGTAAATGACTAAAATAAATCTGTTTTTCTTTTTGTCTTTTTTATGGAAAAGTGTGAAAGCTAATCTCTTTTGGTGATGTGGCAGGTGGCTTAGGGATGTTGGTGAATGGTTAGAAGGTTGGGGAGACCAGTAGGTGACCTTTTCTAGCTTCCTAGAGGCTTCTCCCTCAATTCGGCCTCAAAACAGGCCACTACAAGAAAACCTACAGGATTCCTTGTATTTCTACAAGATACAGCCAAGAGCAAAAGGATGGGTGTTGAAGGTGATGGAAGGCTTAGGGAAGGTGGTTGGTGGATGGAATGAGGCAAGGAAATACCTAGGATCACTCCAAAACTCAAAACCAAAGTTGGAAGATGGCTGGATTTTCTCAACAAGTTTGGAGAAGTTTCCTTGTAAAATGATGAAATTGGCGAGGGTTTTAGTGCAAGCAAGGAATGATCATGGATGGATGAAGTTGGAAGGAGGTTGCTGACTATGATATCTATTTGTACTTATGAAACACCTACACTGCATCAAACATTGACATTTACCCAAAAATCATGTAAACAAGAATAATTTCAATGATCTAGGAAAACAGAGTTTAATGAGCTAACTGTCTACTTCATGCATGAAGAAAACTTGCAGAATAAGATGGAATCATTGATGAGATCTAATGTAAGATTGAATATGGAAGAAATGATAACTAAATCCTACTCTTGCAAACTGATCAAATGCTGATATAAGTACATAAAACCCTAAATTCCATGAGAAACTAGAATTCCGTCTTTTTGGAGATGCATAGGAGTTTTTTCCTCAAATCATGATCCTTGAAGGAAGAAGTGGGGCAAAAAAACCTATTGACAACTTTTTGTTGTTCCTTTATTTCTTCTAAACTACTGTTGAAGTAAAGCACAAATGGAAGCAAACTAATAAGCAAACTAATCAAATCTACACTACTTGCAATGGAATAATCCTAAAGACAATTCAAACATTGAGCTATGAAATCAATCCAAGCATACAAATACAAGAAGAGGAGCCTTTGCTGCTAGGGTTGGGCCCTAACCCAAGAGCTTCAACCTTATGAGTTAACTCAATGTTGGATCAAGGAAATGCTCATTCTCATTATCAAAACAGAAAATTGCATAGCAATGTCTTCCACAAGTCTTGAACTCGAAAATGACTAGTGTTTTTATAGAAAAAATTCAAATCCTAATGAGGCTCTAGGAATCTTTATTTATACAACTAAAGTCTCTAATGAATTCCTTAAATATAGGGAGTCTCGACTACCAAACTTGAGATAAACTAACTCTTCAACTATCACTTGCTCGACTGCGTTTTGATCTCCATGATTTGGTTGCTTGTACTCTGAACTAGTGTGATTGATGGAGGAATATTCGAATGAGGGAGGAGAAAATGAGGAGGATTTACATCCTAAAATCTCTCTTCCTTGTCTCATTCTAGTTTCAGCCATTAATCTAGCCATAATTCCCTGATTTTCTCTCACAAACCTGCATTCAATGCATATTAGTCCACTAGGCATAATATCTTACTTTGACTCATCTCATTATACAGGATATAATCAAAATATGTAATAAATTGTGAGAAGAGTTGATGTGACTAAGATAGGAGGTGAATTAAGGTCCATATAGTTACCCAATGATGAGGCTCATCATCACCCCCCTACTGAAAGTGTTGCTCATCCTTTGAGCAACTCAATCAATATCCATGTCTTTCATAGCTCTAGTGGCCTCCCTGACATCCCATGCTTCTGCCGTAGTTTCCTCTTCTTGTGCATAGAATCCTACCTTCCTTTATATCTCCTCCCACTTCTTTCTTTCTTCCTCTTCCTTCCTTCCTTCTAACACCCCTAAGGGCAACGGTGCACTGAGTTTCAAGCCAATTCAACTGACTTTGAGTCTTTGGAAGGTTTGCTTATACATGGGTGTCATGTTCAGTGCTTCTCTCATTCTTTGAGGAGAATGGTACTCTCTTATTTTCAAATTGTATGGCAAAGTATTCCATCTCCTTTGGCAAGATTGCATGTTGTCATCCCCTAACAACCTAAACATATCCTCAAAATGTGTAATTTCTTTCTCTTGGGTAGCAAGATACCTGGGTGCAAGTTGAGGATCATTTGCAATTAAGTTATGTGTGCTGATGACAACTTGGATTTGATTGCTCAACGCTTATCATAAGAGGATTTTTTTGTTTCCTTGCCATTATCTTCTTCATTTATGCAGCCCTTACTTCCTCATGGTTCATCCATGATGCCAAAGCCATCAACTGTAAATCCCCTAGTTTTGCTTTAGGGTCCCATACATTCAGAGCTGTCAAGGCTAAGTTATGTAGGTATAACTCAGACATCTTAGCCCTATCCTCCAATGTGATTTGATCACAAAGATCAATGAATTGTCTATAATCCTGGAATGGCATAATGCCTCTCTATGCTAGGGTCTTGATTGGGAATTATAACCATTGTTCCTTAAGGTATAATGCATAGGACATAGCTATCATCCTGCATTGGATTGCCTCTAAGGATAGACCTGCCATGGATTCCAATTGATTCTCTCTTTCTTGTAGCTATCCTTTCAACCATGCATTTTATTCCTCCGACTGAGCTTTCATTATGGCCTCTCTGTCCCTCAGGCTGCTCAGTTCTCCACCCATCTCCTTAAGCTTTTTTTCCATGTGACCTATGTCATCCACTCCCTTGGACTTCACAATATGCATCCATCTATGTGTTCTTGCTCTTTCTTTCTCAAGCTCAAAGAATAATGGGATGTCAAATTTTTGTGGAATGACTCTACCCCCTTCAATAAACTTGTAGTAGGAGTCAAGGTTAGGTTGAGGACTAGGTTCCCTTAGCTCTGGATCCTCGTTCTTTATTTCTTGCTGCATATTGCCTTCCTTATCCAATTTCTGAGTTCTTGTAGGATTTCCTCTTCTTCCTGTAGGTCCTGCTATGTATCTTGTAGGATGAATTTTCCCTTGGATGAGGCAGATCTAGTCACAGGCCTTTTCACATAAGTGATAGGAGACTTAGGGGAGGCTTGTCCTGAAAATCCTTCTCCTTGAGTTTTCATAAGAGGAGCCATCTTCTCCTGTTGTTTAGGTGATTCTTCAATAACAATGGGAACCTTGGTGGGAGTTTGAGGTTTTCCCTGCCTTATTCTTGTACTTTTTCTTGTCCGAAAGTACAATGGAGTTTGTCTCTACCTTTTGCCTTTTTGTTTGATAGGGGTACTAAGGGCGGTGTGGGCAGCTAATGCCTCTTTCTCAGTGGGTTCTGGAGACACCCTGGGTGATTCCTACTTGTCTTCTACCTCCTCTTTTCCATTCCCCCTCTCATCTTTGTTTTTCTCCTCTTCTTCTCCCTCTAGTTCCTAACTCTGTTCATCAGTTTCCTCCTTGGTATCTTCTTCTGTTTCTTCACCACTTTCCTTCTCCTTCTCTTCCTCTTCTTCCTCATCTATTTCCTCTTCATTCCTAATCTATTTCCTCTTCATCCCTCTCTGTTTCTTCTTCATTTGTTTCAATTTCTTCTTCATCCCTTTCACTAGTAGTAGGGATCTTGTCATATTCGAGGGCGTTTATATCCTCTTCTGTCTGCATGTCTCTGAAAATTGCCCATGTGATAGGAATTCTAAGGTTTTGGAGGGCATATTCTATGATGAGTCTAATTAACCCATGATGGGCTAGATGTTGGTGGTTTCCTTCCTGCACCTTCATTCTCATATCTATCACTGATTGAAGAAGGAAGTAGGGTATGCTGAGTCTATGGTGAGGAGGTGTATCTGCTCCAAACCTCAATTATTCAAGAAGCCTAAAGTGGTATCCATATACCACACTGTACCTACCTTCACATGATATATATTTTATAATGTGGTAGCTTATTTCATTCCAGGGATATGGTAGGCTTTCTCTTCTCACTCCATTTTTGTCTTCCATGGCCTCCTCTCCCTCTAAAAAGAATTTCTTCTTTGCAGTTTGGCTATTTCCCTTGTCCTCCTTTCTCCAAGGCACTCCTAAGGGAAGTGTGGTAATTATGAATATGAATTTAGGGGTGAGTTCTACGGAGAGGCCTCTCACCACAATAGTGGCATGGGTCCTAGTCAATGGAATGAGAGAGAGAGAAAAATCTATTGCTACTTCATCATCATACCCCCTCAATTTATCAAAGAAACCCATCCAATTATGCCTTGTGAATATCTTTTGCATAAGAGGGTGCTGATGAATCCTCACGGTGTTGATAGGATCCCTTTTATTAAACCCTCCTGTCATTTTCTTTGATGGATGGAGGAGTGTAGATGTTTGATATAAAATTTAATGAAGGAGGAAATTTAACTGAATTTTCTGTGTATACAATCCCCTTATATTGCAATCAATTTCAACAAACTAGAAGATTTTTTTATGTTTCTTTCACTTGGAAAAATGTGGGGAAATGTAGAGCCTACCTGCTTAAGACTTCTTGATGAAACCACCCTCTATTTTTCCCTTTTGAAGCTGCTCATTGCCAATCCTATAGAATGCTTAACTGCATCCTGTAGGATCTCTTGTAGGATTTCCTGTAGGATCCTGTAGGTGGTCCTGCATAGGAAGAAAATGAAATTTGCCTTTCCTTTAAATTGCTTGAGGGCCGAGAGCAATTTTGCTAGTGTGAGCCTCGAGAATGTGAATGCTTCTATGCATGGGGATCAACGTTTATTTCCTCATATGGGTGATTTGAGTGAGGTGGTGTGCTAGTAGTCGAGGTACAAATATCTATTTTTGGACCATTGGTCCCACTACCACATCATCATTCTCCTCACCTCATAATCAACTCCCACTTTGGGCATCTGTAGCTTAACTACTTTTGACCTCATCCTTCTTTTCCTTGACTTGACTACTACCACGTGTGGAAGGACTAACTGCTTTGTCCTCGTTGACTGAATGAAGGTGACCAAGTTAATTGGCCACCTTTTTCTTATAAACTAACTATTTCACAACTTTTACATCGTTTTATCACATTATGCGAATGAGAGAGTGGAGGTGAGCTACTTACCTATGGTAATGATACCTTAATGCATTTTTTTGAAGAAATGAAGTCTTTGTTGTGTGTTGGTTGCATGTGCTTTTCTCCCTTCTTTTTATTGTCCTTTGATGATTTTCTTTGATATGCAGGTACCTAGTGGTGATGATGATGATGATGATGATGTTGATGCTAGGCTCTGGAGGAGCTTCTTCTACCTTTGGATCTCCATGATTGAAAATGACTGAAATTTGTGATTTTTGTTTTGTGGGGTAGGCTGCTACAAGATTTCCTACAGGATGTCCTGTAGTTGCTTCTCCCTCAAAAATTTTAATCGTTTCTACTGTTGGGACATGAGGATGATTTCCATGGGTAGAGAAGTGGTCTAGGGATTTGTGCATGAGGAGAAATAACCTTTAGGTGTTGTCCCCTTGCTCTCTGTCTTCATCCTCTTTCCTCTGTGTTTTTCTTTCTTTTTTGAAAAATGCAATTTTTTGAAAACTGACTTTTGTGATGAATGCAGGGGTGATCATGGTGGAGAGAAGTATGGTGATGACATGGTAAAGTAGGGATTTATTTTTTGACATGAGTAGGTCATCCCCTTTCTCTAGGGTTACTTGTTTTAGGATTCCCAAGCCACTATAAATCCTACAGGATCATCCTGTAGATTTTCAGGGAATCCTGTAGGTTTACAGGGAATCCTGTAGAAAACACAGAACCCTTGCAAACTAAGGAAAATGAGTGGAAAAATGGAAGGAATGATGGAATGATGAAGGATAATGAATGGAGAAATAAAACATGAGCTGGACAGGTCCCTTTTTATTCTCCATTGTTGCTTTGATCGTCCTCCTGCTGACCTGCAAACAATATTTTCTTAATTTTTCTTTTCTCCTTTTTTTATTTTTATTTATTTTTTTATTTTTTTTGCTGAAAACAACTAGTCTACCTCCAAGAGGTTTTCATCCTAGTTGCTTTCCCTGGGCGCCTCAAGAGAGGTTTTCACCCAGAGATATTTTTATTTCTCTCTCTTTTTTTTTTTTCTCGACACCATTGCACCGCCTTAAGAGGTTTTAAACCCAATAGTGGGACTCAGGCACCTCATCGAGGTTTTCACCTCAGTCTCCTTATGTTTCTTTTTTTTCTTTTTCTCAGTGGCTTGATGAGGTAGGAGCTGATACTTGCTCCACCAACATCACTGTTTTGTTGATACCATCAATGAACTCGTGCTTTGAAAATGGCCTCTTGTAAACTTTCAATCTGTGCCCATTAACAAGTAAAAGAATGGCCTCTGCATCTATGGTTCTAATCTGCATTGAACCATTATCATAGCATTTCTATATGACATAAGTCCCTAACCATCTAGTCCTTAACATTCCCTTAAAGTCTTTATATCTGGAATCATATAACAAAGCCCAATCACCTTCTTGAAATTACTTGTCCTTGATGTTCTTGTCATGCTAGATCTTCCTCTGAATTTGAGTTACCTCTGTGTGTAGGAGGGCCTGCATTCTGAACTCATCTAACCCATTCAACTGGAGCAATCTCTCTTTTTGTGCACTGCTGAGATCTAGATCTAGTTGGGCTGCCATCCTCAATGTATTGTACTCAAATTCAATGGACAACAGGGCCTTCTTCCCATAGACCAACTCATAGGGTGTGAATATAGTGGTGGTCTATATAGGGAAAACTAGTGTCTATTTGAACTATTAGTCCCACTAAGACGGGTAGCTATCTTAGAAACAAACAATGAATGTGTTTCAAGAGTTCCTTTAAGTGTGATAGATGGAAGAGAAGAAAAGAGGACCAACCTGGATCTTTTGCTTTGATCCTAGTTTGATTTCTCCTTTCTTGATAGAATTTTCCACTCCTCTCCTACTTGTCCCACTTCAAAGAGTACCTGTAGATTCAAAGTAACAACAAACTATCAAAGCATCTATATCTAAAACATCATAAACAATGCAGAATCAGAAACACATTGACCATACAATTGCATTCATAAACAATAAGATTCACAAATACAAGATCATATGGAGGAAAACTCAAAGAACTTTATTAATAGTAATGTAAGAGAGGATTACAACCCAGCTGTCTGATCCAGCATCATCCTCCCAGTTGTAGAAGCCCTCTTCACTTCATGAACAAGCAAATCACCCAACAATGCAATGTCTCTTCTCACCAAACCAACAACACTTCCTTACAAAATACAAAATTCCAGCTTGTAGATCTCTCAGATGAAGGATCCATATATAGATGTCTTGCAAGGGTGTGAGTCAGCTCTGGGTTTTTGATTAGTGTCATTCCACTGATAGTTCTTGGTTCCACTTGGAGATTTCATGATCTCTTACTCATCCCTGGGTGAATTCAGAGAGGCAAGTGTCACAAGAGAAGTTTCTGGAAGATTCCATGATCATCCACCTTGCAAACTGTCTCTGCCATTTGTCTATTCTCGCTCATCGCACCCCATAGAAGGCCATTTCAGTATGCATCACACCTGGCCAGTTAGGCAGTCAATATGCATCACACCTTGCCCATGGAGCAGTCTGTATGGTCTAGTTTTGGCCATTTCTGAGTAGTTTTTGAGGTGGAACTTCTGGGAAATGATGTAATCAGTTGACCATGATTCTTTAGGGTGTGAAACAACACGTTTAGGGACTTAAGGAGCCCTTAGTTTATGGACATATGAGTTTGGGGTTGCAATGCCCAAATATGTCTATAACAGCTGCCCCCTAAAGCATGAGGTCTTAAATCTTCTGATGTCAGGTGAAATGCTTTATTCATGAGGATCCGAGGTATTCGAATTAGAAGGTGACCTGCATAAGATACAATACAATACATCATCATCATATATTTTCATGATCTAGCTGAGTTGGGCATTCCCATGCTCAGCTTTATAAATTCATTTTCATGTACATAGGACAGACAATCATTTGCTGTTGCAGACTGGTGATTCTTTGCATGAAGAGTCATCTTCTCTGGCTTAGATGACTATCTGTGCAGCTTTTGTGTACAATTGATGTCTTTATTTTCTTGAATATATCGCAGTCCAGATGGATGAAACTAGATCCGAGGTCTTCAAAACTCATCTAATCTTCGCCCGATGTACAAGTCGATCCATGTGAAAAGATGTTCTGAAGTCGAACATGGAAAGACATCATCTGATTACTAGCCAATAATGTGAGCTATTAACAGACGCAAGAGGAATCACCGATAATGATAATGACCCTCAAGGTACTACAGTACACACGTGGTGTGAATATATGAGCCGATGTCGAACACACGTAAAGTCTTTCGGTCGAAGGTCATTGATGTAAACCTGTCGTCGGAAGTGAGAAACTTGCCATTGAGGCATGCAAGCTTCAAAGTACTGAAAGGGTTCTTTCTAAGTCAACTTCTTGGATAATGAGCTAATGTCGACAAGAAGTGACCTGTCACAGGAGGGCCTTGATGTATCCCACATCTACGACACGAAACGGAGCAAATGATTTTTGATCTGATGATATGAGGTTCAGGAATGGCGGTCATGAAAAATGAAGCGTGGATGTACTACAGTGGATAAGGCGTTTGCTGGATGGTGAATTCTCTGAATGACTTCTCTTGAACATATTGGCGACACTGATATGGACTGGTAGCGTTAACCCCATGGATGGCACGGCGGACCAATGGTGGCGGTGAACGGAAAAACCCAATCGAACTCAATCACGGTGATGGAGTGAAAGTGTCATGTTCAAGAGAGACTCGCTACCAATAGAGTTCTTCAAGTTTTCTTCCCATTTTTCCCCAGTCATTGCTGACCAGTACCTCTTTATTTTTGACAAGCTTGAGGAGGATAGCATATGCTTGGTCTATAATTTTCCCTTCGGGCAAACTTGTCGCTTTGTGTTTAGCGAGCCTAGCGTCAGTGAGACTCGTTCTTGTTTGGGTGGACAAGTTTTGTCGCTATTTTTTTAACGAGTTTAACGATAAAGATAACTCGGTCCTTTTCTTGTTTAGAGAGTCTGAAAACGGACGAAAAGGAGACTCCAACAGTCCTTTTTCGTGGCATAATCCCCTAAGTCCAAAGAAGTGTAAAATAATACGAAAGGGATGACTTTTCGATAGTTTTAACGAGCCGACAAAGACAAGCACTCAATCTTTTTGTTTAATGATCCCTCAAGTCCAAAAAGATTAAAATATATGAGAGGGATGGCATTCGCCTTACTTTAACGAGCCGTGAAGGACAATAGCTCGACAATATTTTATATTTAACGAGTCTAAAAAGAGTTTAAAAGAGGCTCGTTTTTTAGGAACGAGTGATATTTCTGGGTAGCAGCCGGTTCTAGGTAAGTTTGGAACTTCTCAAAACATGGCAGTGTGAAGAGGGTGGCAATCAGAATCACTCGTCGCAGATGTTTCTCAAAAGGGTAAACAATCAAGTGGAAGCGTATGGTCGGCCAAATGAAATGGAGGTGACAGAAGCAACACAACCAAAGTTCAAAAGGGCAGATAGCAAAGAAATCACAAAAGGTTATTTATTAAAGGCGGGTTTATTTTTTAATGAGCTTGAACGTTGTGTCAACATGTGCTTAGTGTAGGCTGATTTTTTAACGAGCTTGAACCTTATGGGAACATTGCTCTTCCCAGTCTTTTGATAATGTCTCTTGGTAGATTTATTTTTTAATGAGCTTGATCACTACTATAACATGTGCTCATGGCCTTTTTATGTAAGCTAAAAATGACCGAGCTATGAGGTTAAAGGGTTAAGAACCTACAAACTAAGAAAATCAAAGGTCTTTCAGTAAAAGGAGAGTTTCCAGGTTATTAAATGGAAGTCCTTGCAGTTAGGCAGGATCGTTTCCGTTGGGAGACAAAAACTCTTCCTTTGCGAAGTCCATCGAAATAGACAAAGGTGATTACTGTGAGCCCCAATCACATAACGTACGAGGTGAATGCTGTGAGCTTCACAATTGTCCAAAGGAAATAATCGCGTCAAACTGATCACATAACCTATATGGGAATGTTATCCTATCCAAGTATTATGACCTTTCAAGAAAATCTCTCTTTTCCTTCGGGTTCGCATGCCGAAGCAGACTAGGGTGCATGCCCCCTAATCTTCATCACACTCACCGAACTACTCGCGGTAATTAGGTGGATGGGATGAAGACAGAAGAGACATTTTTGATGCGAAGAGACCATTTAGGGATGATGGTTGATTTATAGCTGTGTTTGAACCAGGAAATGAAAGATGGTTGACAAGTTTCACCAGTTTGCCTTCATGTGGAAAGCACATCACTCGAAAGAATGTGGAAACAATGGCTTCCATGCTATATATATAATCACATCCAAGGAGTAGATTGTAATCTAGTGGACCTTGGACTACCATCACGTTCAAATGAACGGTTTTCTTTCTCAAAGTTATAGGCAACTTTGGAAGGATCCCTAATGGTCGACTGGTTCCTTTGTTGAAGCCCGACAAATTTTGTTTCTCAGGAAAAAGCGATGGTGAACCAAGTGCTTTCCAAGAAGTTGAGGAAAGGATACTCATTGAAGCCCCTTCATCTATGATAGTGCCAGACACGATCATTTTTTAAACTTGTACTATGATTCGGAATGGTACATTAGATGGAAGGCAGGGTTTTGCTAGTTGATTCCAGTCGAAGAAAACAACTAGACTGCTCGGAGGAGGTACCGGATAAATGTCTAGATAAGTTTCATGAACTGGGGGGGTTTCTTCCTATTGTGAAGGAATGGGTGGATTGCCCCCAAGTTCATTAGACTCTACATCGACAAAAAGAATTTGATCGGTGTAGTTCTCATCCTCTTTGGAAACTGTATCATCTGAAGGTGGATTTTCTAAAGGCAAGATTGGGTCGACTGCCATCTCGACCAGTTGACTTTGATCCGGTATGGACTCAGAAGGTTCACTTTCAATGATAGGTGATTCGATCGACAATTGAGTTATGTCAATTGGGTTTTCAACTAGCAAAGGACTTGGCAAGAGTTTCTTGTATCCGGGTGGAAGTTGCTGCGGTGAAGCAGGATGGTTATCCAAAATGCTTTTGGCTTCGTCCAGAAAAGGACAACGGTGAAGAGTATGATCACCCTCACATAACCTACATGGAACTCTAACTTTTCCTTTCTGTCGATTGACTTCGTTTTCACTAGTTGATGGTGCACTATCAACTTGACTATCAGGGGTTGATGACACCGAATGGTGCAACCGGGGATACCATTCTCTCAAGATCCACGGGATGCAAGGGCAATCTCTATTGTAATGGTTCTCCTTGCAAATCGTGCATGGAGTTTTTGGTTTGGAAACTTTAGTGCGCGGATTTTCACCAGATGATGCATTGGTGTTCCCTTGTTTAGCTGGCCTCTTCTTCTTCTCCTTCCCTTTCTTTTTCTTCTCAGCTACTTGGTTTTTAGTGTCACTAGTTTCACCAAGCGAAGAGGAAGAAGGGGAAGGAGAAACAAACGAAGTAGAAGGCAAAGGGGTAACTTCAGTATCATCTGGTTGTTGATTAGATTGTTGAGGAATTGCGGTGTTTTGAACGATACAGGTCGAGAAAATCTAGACCAACAGGCCGATTGTGATTCCTGGAAGGGACAATGTAGCCATACATGGAGAAACAATATCTCCCCAAGAGGAGAAAGGACTAGGATTCCCTCCAAGAGGGGTTCCTTGATTGGAAGACTCCATTATCTCAAACTCAGATCAACGCAGGAACAAGGATGTTATTCTGTTTAAAATAAATTTTAAGACACTTTGACGCAACTTGCTTTTTCAATTTTTAAGAGTCGAGAGAAAGCTAAAGGTGACTCTAGTCGCCTTTGATTTTTAATGAGCCTGAAGTGACAAGTGCTCAGATGGACCTTTTCTTTTAAGGAGTCAAAAAGGAACGAAAGTGACTGCTCTGGAAGTCTAGACAGAGGGTTTTCCAAATCGATCGTAAAACTGCAAAATACACCTTGGTGATAAATAATAGAGAAATTACCAAGGACTTATGTACGACAGTCAATCTTCCCGAATACTGTGTTCAGTGCATTATGATCGATAGGGCGACAGACATGGATTCTGTCTAGTCAATTTAACGTCTTAAATTGCTCTACATAAATTATCAATCCGGGTATCGTAAACTGATGAAGTGTGGTGCACTATATGTGCTTAGTTAACCTTTTTCTTACTTCGTTGTTTTATAGTTTATTTTGTTTATAGTAATGGTTTTATAAACAAATGAGTGATTTGTGTGTGTATGGTGGTTTATAAATGAGTGAGTGTGTGTAACTGGTGGTTTCTAACTACCTTCTAAACTTGCGAAGAAAGAGCTTGAAAGAAATAACTTGAAATGAAACTGAAAGCAAAGCATAAAAACCACTTTCTAATGGCACTAGTCACTACTCATGCTGCTGCAATAAAAAGGTAAGAAAAACCACTTTAAAGACCAATTATAATGTTCATCTCTTCCTAACACTCTGCTTCCAACATATAGTACTATGTGAAACACGATTAAGAAGTAGTTAGATATAAGTCTAAAAAGTAATCAAGCTCTAAGATGACAAATTATAACACCACTTTGCCTTTCTCCAACATTCTGCTTCCAACATACATTGTAATGTGTAACAAGTGAAGAAAGAGTTAGTGATATAAGTCAAAAACTACTCAAAGCAAGATGTGATTTATTAGTATTCTGATCTCTTAAAGATGAACAACTTATGATAAGGAGACCATCAATATGTTAGCATACAACTTGAGAAACTAAACTTAGAAATCAAGCTAGAAAAATAAAATAAAGGCAGCAACTTATGAATATGACAACTGAAAATACCATTAGAGATAAAGCAAATACAACAAAGACATCTGTACAAGGCAGGGGCCCCCTACCACCTATGAAATCAAAGCAAAATTAAACACACTTGCATAAATTAAAATTGCATGAATGAAAATCTAATCTACCTTACATCTTACAAAATGAAATCTACTCTACTTACATCCTAATATGCTCCATGACATCTACTTCACATCTCCTTCCATGTTGAGAACATCAAAGCTTTATTCAATTTCTTCAAAAGTACAAAGTACAAAAGCTTTCAAAAGCCATGGGACTAACAAGCTAAAAGGACTAAGAAAAGACTAAAGGAAAGACTAGCAAATGAAGGAGAGAGATCTCCTATTTATACAAAAAGATGAGAGCCATCTCATTAATGATAGTCCATGAATCTGTCCCTCTACCTCTAGAGTCCTAATCAAAATAGGAACTGATAAGACACATGTCTTTTTAGAGTTACAATACAATTAGGAGATGTGACACATATCCTCATGATCCCATGATTCTTTCCAACCAAATTCGAATTTGGCCTTAGAGTGCCACATAAGGGTCTTCTAGAAGCCTCCTTTCAACCTACACATGTCAACAAACTCAACCCATTTGTTAGGTATAAGCATATGCACATTATTTTCTAATGTTTAACCACAAATTCACTTAAAAGGCTTAGAAATAATAAAGATTGGAAAAACATAAAGGTGGCGCAATGATAATGAAAGTGGGATGAATGTGGTGACATAGTAGTGAAATGGAGGTGAAATGGAAGTGATATAATGGACATAATAGTGAAAGTGTAATGCAAATGAATGACATTTTCAAGACTCAACATACCCCCCAACTGAAGCTATTGCATGTCCTCATGCAATATATATTACATTAACTCTTTTGATTCTTGAGCTTTGGCTTAACTTTGCATGATATCATTTGATAACTTCATATTTCTGCAAAGTGTTTTACTTGAATTGCAACATGGTTGGTTCTTGTGTTACAACCATTTTTTTTTTTCTTTTGTTGCCTTCTATTTTGATCTTTGAACTTTGCGTAATGATATTTTGATTATTATTGCAAAGTATATCTTTATTGGATTGCATGATGGTTGGTTCTTGTGTGACAACCATGATTTTGTTTGTATCCAATTTATCCTTTAAGCACTTTTTCAAAAGCCATTGTATGCTCATAATAGCAATGTAATATTTAATATATGTTGGAAGTATGTGAGCTCTTGAATATGATATGGACATGGCAAGATATGAATATGAATGTATTCCCCCCCCAACTGATGGTATTGGCAATTTTATGAAATGAGGAAGAGAAATGTTTTTCCAACAATTATCATTCTAGCTTTTTATGGAATTCTATGGTTAAAAGTTAGAAAATGTCGTACCTTCACTTACCCTTTGGAATGGATGAGTTGTATGTGTAGTGGCTGAAAACTTCTGATCATTTTCTTCTTCAAGTGGCTGATCAAGAGGAGTCATGGATAGAGAGATAAGATGCCTTTTTATTGCTTCTACTAAAACTTGCTGAATCTACTCCAAAATGCTGAAAATAATAGTCTTCATGTCTTCAAAACTCATTGGCACAATTCCTACTATGTGAAAAGATGTTCTGATGTCGAACATAGTAGGAAATTGTTGGCTTAGTGGCCATTAATGGATGCCACTAGTCAACACGAGCACTCTCACCATTGATGAGAATGAGAGTCAAGATGCCCAAACACATCTTGCTAGGTACGAATGAATTTGCTGATGTCGAGTCACCTAGAAGATCTAACGAACAAGGGACATTAATGTATTCCCATTTTTTGTCAGCATGAGGACTTGCCATTAAGGCATGCAAGCCTCAAGGTGTTTTTACAAAGAAATTAGACTCAAAGGACTATGGACTCAATAATTTGCATTGAAGCAGGGTTTATTTGCGGAATGAAAATGACAAGGAATGGAAAATGAAAATGGAAAATGGCAATGGAGAACAGAAATGACAATGGGCAATAAGCATGTGAATGAGCCTTTTGCTTTTATTGGTGGGTTATGAATGGACAAAAAGAGATGGAAAGTGTATGTGAATGAAAATGGAAAATATGGAGTGGAATGAGGTGAATGGTTTATTATGAAGTATGGATGTGATGGATGGATGTGATGGAGACAATAGTATCTGAAAGTTTTTCAAGTGTTTGGATCTGATTTTGCATCAACATATTTCCTCTTTGTTGCTGATCATCCTCTTAAGAAACAAATTGGTCTCTTAGAGAGACACCATTCCCTTGTAGTCATTTGTCCTTCCTCCTGGAACCTGCAAAAAACTAATACTTCTTTTGCAATGGAATGTAAGATTATCAAAGGAGAGAGGTGGCCAATCTCTCTAGTTATGATATTTACACACAAAACTAAGAATTTGTATTAATGAAACAAGTTCTCAAAGGAAAAATCAAAAGAATTTATACCTGCTTTGGAATTAGTGCCTCAAGTTGATGTTGCTTCTTTTCAGCAATTTATTTCATTATTTGCCATTTCAAACTCTAATGATATATTTCTCATTGTATAGATCTTGTTGAGATCTTTCCAATGGTACTTAAATCATCAAAATCTGATTTTGTATGAGAAAGATAGGCTTATTTGAACAATGAGGTTTTTCTGGCTGCGGAATTGGGGAACAGCTCTGTAGCTAAAAATCTTGAATAAAAAGTTAGCCATTCATCTTTCATTATCAGTCCAAAATTAATCAATACCTTCAGAAAAGTGAGAAAATAACTTTTTCATTTCATTGATTCGAAATTATTATTTTTTTCTTGACATGCAGCGACTTAGCGTGGCGACTCAGTGTGGCGACTTTGTGATAACACCCAATTTGACTTCCCTTTGACCGGGGTCTTTTTCATCAAATTTGACCGAATGAATAGGACACCATCCATGTACTGACATTTCCCTAGCTACCCATGTGACCTGTTTTGCCTGATGACACCTACAACCTAGAGTTTAACAAAACAGCTGCGGAATCTGGGATTGGCTGCGGAAACGCTGTATCGGCTGCGGAAAGTGCAGAGTGTAGAAAGTGCTGTGAAATGGAATGGCTGTGTGCGTGGAAGAGAAAAAAAATGTGCCCCTTCAAGACAACTAACTTAACTAGTGCAATTCACGGTTCAGCTCTGCCAAGCTTTGTTTGAGCTGCAATTAACTGATTTGACTTTCGCTTCAAATAAATCACTTGAGTTTGACGATTTTTCAGCAAAGCATGTGAGGTGTATGGTATGTAGCTCATTCATACTGATATTCTCTATGTTTTTTAGTTTACTAGGCTTATGTAGAACACAAAATCACTGCCTAGTGAGTAACGCAGATAGCCCTTCTTTCTGGGAACATTTTAAGGCTCTTATTAAGAAGTGTGCAATATGTGCTCGAAGAGATAAAAGAACTATTGCATTCCAGCTAATTGTACCGGCATTGTTTTTGTTTCTTGGGCTACTCTTATTAAAGCTGAGGCCACATCGAGATCAAATTTCTATTACTCTGGGCCTATCCCATTCAATATGTCACTGGCAGTGGCAAAACAGGTTGCAAGGCATCTCAAAGGAGGTTGGGTTCAAAAGCAAGAGCCACGTACATACCATTTTCCAGATTCAGAGCAGGTGATGGCTGATGCTATTGCTGTAGCAGGACCTCAATTGGGACCGAGCCTATTATCTATGAGTGAATTCCTGATCACCAGTTTAAATGAATCCTATCAGTCAAGGTATGGTGCTGTAGTAATGACTGAACCAAATATTGATGGGAGCTTAGGCTACACTGTGCTGCATAACAGTTTTTGTCAACATGCTGCACCAACATATATCAACGTAATGAACAATGCAATTTTAAGGCTTTGCAACACAGGAGTCAAACATGTTCATTCAAACGCAAAATCATCCATTGCCTATGACAGAATTACAGCACACTCAGCATCATGATTTGGATACATCGGTCACGTCTCAAGAGTATAACGAATAAGACTATAATTAGGCTTTGAACAACAGCACATAGATAACTCCTATTTTTATTTCTCCTCCTCAGACACGCGGAGTTAATTAATTAATCAAACTATCAGTTAATAACTCACGTTTTTCTTCACGCGGCGGCAAAAAAGAGGCTCCAAAGAACCGAAGATTTCTCCCAGACCGCCACGAATTTTCTCAAACGGTTTCTGGGTTATCTAATTAACCCACCTGGAAAAAAAACCCATGTTTTAGTTTTTTGAAATTCGCTACCATTTGGGCAAATCGAGCGTGTAAAGTTTGACGTTTTTCTGTTGTTTACGTTTTCTGAGTTATCAATTTTGACTTTCTGAATTGTTGCATTCGGCTGTGAAATTGATTTTGATTTTTTTTTTTTTAAAAGGGTACTTGGAGGAGAGGCGGCTGAAGGTTCTGATCAAGAAGCAATTCAAATGGTTTTGGAGCAGCTAGTTCCTAATAAGTCCAGAATATTCTGTGCCTCAAAACGATTTGAAGGACAGACAAATGAAATTGGAAGGCAACGACGAAGCCACAAGCCAGTCTTGCGGTGGATATCTCTCTAAGTTTGAAGCAATGTTTGTTACATAGTTAATTGGTGGAATCTTGTCTTGGAAATGAAACATTGTATTGCAAATAACCCGTACCTCATCAAAGATCCATTCAGCAATACCGCTTTTCCTTAAAATGTGAAGGTACTGGAATGTATGCTCAACTATCTCTTCCATATGCTCTTGCCCAGCATCAGTAAGTTCAATCCGTACTTCAAATAATGCATATTCAAATCTACTCTCTATCTCCCCTGCAGCCAAGCTGCTTGCCCAACCAAGGCCCAAAAACACAGAGTTTTTATTTTAACACAGCAGTCCATGCAATTCAATCTATTTTTTCTCTCAGCCATAATGGAAGCTAGGAATGGAGATAGCCATAGATTGCTTTTCTCTTTTTTCTTCTCTGAAATTGTAAAATTTTATAAAAAGGATTAATGATTTTCAATTTCAGGCAGCAAATACTTCAAGAAAAACATGCTAAAAACAAAACTTTGACTGAGGTCCTAGGCTGGTTTTTCATCGATCTGAGCTGGGTGACTAGGATAGGATCCATGTCGGGACAATTCTAGAGATGCCCATGTGGTCGGTTTTTTCATTAGATGCCTGTAACCTGCTAAACCTTGAAACAGCTGCGGAATTGTCAGCTAGCTGCGGAATCAGGCAGTTTCTGCAGCTAAGTTGCAAAACCTTATTTGAACAGGATACAGTGTTTTGAAGACCACTACAAAGCATAACCAGACAATTTTGGACAATTTGAACCTATCAAAGCACTTGAGTTTCATTTTTTCATCATCATTTTTTTTTTTTTTTTTTATTGAATCAATTGAAATGTTGAAGTTTATTTTGTCTCCCTTTTTTTCTCTTTTTTTTTTTACATAATAATTCTTTTTCTGATCCTCCAGATCACACAAAGTGCAAGAGGAGAGCATACTCAAGAATCATTAACTTTTTTTTTTTTTTTTTTTACATAACAATCATTTTTCTGATCCTCCAGATCACACAAAGTGCAGGAGGAGAGCATACTCAATAATTGTTAATATTTTTTTTTTTTTAGATGTAAGAAATAAGGTCTCCTAATTACACTTCCCCGGCAACGGCGCCAAAATGTCTAGTCAATTTAACGTCTTAAATTGCTCTACATAAATTATCAATCTGGGTATCGTAAACTGATGAAGTGTGGTGCACTATATGTGCTTAGTTAACCTTTTTCTTACTTCGTTGTTTTATAGTTTATTTTGTTTATAGTAATGGTTTTATAAACAAATGAGTGATTTGTGTGTGTATGGTGGTTTCTAAATGAGTGAGTGTGTGTAACTGGTGGTTTCTAACTACCTTCTAAACTTGCGAAGAAAGAGCTTGAAAGAAATAACTTGAAATGAAACTGAAAGCAAAGCATAAAAACCACTTTCTAATGGCACTAGTCACTACTCATGCTGCTGCAATAAAAAGGTAAGAAAAACCACTTTAAAGACCAATTATAATGTTCATCTCTTCCTAACACTCTGCTTCCAACATATAGTACTATGTGAAACACGATTAAGAAGTAGTTAGATATAAGTCTAAAAAGTAATCAAGCTCTAAGATGACAAATTATAACACCACTTTGCCTTTCTCCAACATTCTGCTTCCAACATACATTGTAATGTGTAACAAGTGAAGAAAGAGTTAGTGATATAAGTCAAAAACTACTCAAAGAAAGCTATGATTTATTAGTATTCTGATCTCTTAAAGATGAACAACTTATGATAAGGAGACCATCAATATGTTAGCATACAACTTGAGAAACTAAACTTAGAAATCAAGCTAGAAAAATAAAATAAAGGCAGCAACTTATGAATATGACAACTGAAAATACCATTAGAGATAAAGCAAATACAACAAAGACATTTGTACAAGGCAGGGGCCCCCTACCACCTATGAAAACAAAGCAAAATTAAACACACTTGCATAAATTAAAATTGCATGAATGAAAATCTAATCTACCTTACATCTTACAAAATGAAATCTACTCTACTTACATCCTAATATGCTCCATGACATCTACTTCACATCTCCTTCCATGTTGAGAACATCAAAGCTTTATTCAATTTCTTCAAAAGTACAAAGTACAAAAGCTTTCAAAAGCCATGGGACTAACAAGCTAAAAGGACTAAGGAAAGACTAAAGGAAAGACTAGCAAATGAAGGAGAGAGATTTCCTATTTATACAAAAAGATGAGAGCCATCTCATTAATGATAGTCCATGAATCTGTCCCTCTACCTCTAGAGTCCTAATCAAAATAGGAACTGATAAGACACATGTCTTTTTAGAGTTACAATACAATTAGGAGATGTGACACATATCCTCATGATCCCATGATTCTTTCCAACCAAATTCGAATTTGGCCTTAGAGTGCCACATAAGGGTCTTTTAGAAGCCTCCTTTCAACCTACACATGTCAACAAACTCAACCCATTTGTTAGGTATAAGCATATGCACATTATTTTCTAATGTTTAACCACAAATTCACTTAAAAGGCTTAGAAATAATAAAGATTGGAAAAACATAAAGGTGGCCCAATGATAATGAAAGTGGGATGAATGTGGTGACATAGTAGTGAAATGGAGGTGAAATGGAAGTGATATAATGGACATAATAGTGAAAGTGTAATGCAAATGAATGACATTTTCAAGACTCAACAGATTCCTAAGGATAAAGGATATCAGCCTATTGTGGTCTCCCGATATATACTCGACGGTACGGGAAGCACAAGTCCGTACTGGCACTTGTCGTATCAAAGAGGAGGAATCACCCAACCTACAATGAAAACGATAGTTACCAGGTTTTACGACGCGAGAATACGTATCTAGCCTAGACTTTCAGATGTGTTGTGTTAGGTTCCAAAGCGTTTTTATGTTCATTAAGATTTATTTTATGGTTGATATTGCTTAGAAGTTTGTCTTTCAAGGTTCACCGCGTGATGTAGATGTGAAATTCCTAAATATGAAATATAAAATGATAAACAATCGTTTATGTTCTTTTAGCAATGAAAATCCTAGCTACAAAGGAAAGAAGATAATAATTTTCTTTCAGCAAAGAGCATAGAGCACACACTAAATGCACTTTCTTGAACCAAATTTCGTAAGTAGTCAAAATGCAGATGCAGATGCATGTATTTGTTTTCTGCTTTCTTAATGTGTGAATGACAAAAAGAAAGTTAAGTACAAATGTGAACTATTTTCTTTTAAAGCGACAATACTAACAATTTTTCTTTTCAAAAACGAAAGGAAGACTAAGACGACACTTTTCGATTTCAAATTTAAAACTGTTTTCGACACTTGAGATACTAATAAGCTCAAAATCAAGTACAAATGACAAAAGCACAATCAACTATCTATAAGATGAAGATTTTATGACACTCTTCTTTTGATTCAGAATGACAATTACGACACTTGCATCAAAGACGACAGTTTGATTAGGCTAATTTCGACAAAGGAAGATTGTAAATGATTGACAAATACACAAAAAAAATTACAATTCCTAATTGATGGAGGCTGAAATAATGTGAAGGAAGATGGTTTCAGCAAGAAGGTACTGATCATGAACAACAAAACTACCGAATAAAGCTGAAAATAAGGAGAAAAAACCAAATTTCAGAGAATAAAAAAAGTTTACCCAATCATCACACCTACAACATAGGGAAACAGGGATGCATCTCACTTACAACACACGGGAGGTGTGATGCATCTAGGTTGCATAGTTACAGACAGTGCGATGGACTAGGGAGCGAAACTGAGCTTAGTTTTTGCTCAAAACTTGCAGCTAATTTTAGTGATTTAGGCAGAGTAATTATGGACAGTAAACACAAAGCATAAGGGTAAGATCTAATGAGGTTCTAAGCTACCACAAGGGCACTTAGGATGCTTTTTAAGTCAGATGTTTAGTTCATAAAACAACCCAAAGATTGACTGAAGCAACGTTTATCTACTTCGAAACTGCATAGCAAAGGCGTTTCGAAGGCTAGCTGGCTAACTTCAGGCTCCATCTGTAGTTTATAAAGTAAACAATAAACAAACAAAACAAACTATTCATTCCCCAGTGGAGTTGCCATTTTGTTGTAGGGAAAACTAGTGTCGATTCGAACTGTTAGTTCCACTAAGATAGGTAGTTACCTTAGAAGCAAACAATGAAAGCTTTTCAAGAGTTCCTTTATGTGTGATAGATGGAAGAGAGGAAAAGAGGACCAACCTGGATCTTTCGCTTTGATCCTAGCTTGATTTCTCCTTTCCTTGATAGAATTTGCCACTCCTCTCCTACTTGTCCCACTTCAAAGAGTACCTGTAGAGTCAAAGTAACAACGAACTATCAAAGCATCTCTATCTAAAACATCGTAAGCACTGCAAAATCAGAATCACATTAACCATACAATTGCATTTATAAACAATAAGATTCAAAAATACAAGATCATATGGAGGAAAACTCAAAGAACTTTATTAATAGTAATGTAAGAGAGGATTACAACCCAGCTGTTTGATCCAGCATCATCCTCCCAGTTGTAGAAGCCCTCTTCACCTCATGAACAAGCAAATCACCCAACAATGCAATATCTCTTCTCACCAAACCAACAACACTTCCTTACAAAATACAAAATTCCAGCCTGTAGATCTCTCAGATGAAGGATCCATATATAGATGTCTTGCAAGGGTGTGAGTCAGCTCTAGGTTTTTGATTAGTTTCATTCCACTGACAGTTCTTGGTTCCACTTGGAGATTTCATGATCTCTTACTCATCCCTGGGCGAATTCAGAGAGGCAAGTGTTACAGGAGAAGTTTCTGGAAGATTCCATGATCATCCACCTTGCAAACTATCTCTGCCATTTGTCTATTCTTGCTCATCACACCCCACAGAAGGCCATTTCAATATGCATAGCACTTGGCCAATTAGGCAGTCAGTATGCATCGCACCTTGCCCATGGAGCAGTCTGTATGGTCCAGTTTTGGCCAGTTCTAAGTAGTTTTTTAGGTGGAACTTCTTGGAAATGATGTAATCAGTTGACCATGATTCTTTAGGGTGTGAAACAAAACTTTTAGGGACTTAAGGAGCCCTTAGTTTATAGACATATGAGTTTGGGGTTGCAGTGCCCAAATATGTCTATAACATGGTCTTCCAGGTGGTATTATAGGCCCTGGTGGCCTCAACTAATCTATTTGCCCAATATTTTCTGTTGTTGCTAACCATTTTGGTCAAAATGCCCTCCAACGCTCTGTTGGTAACCTCCAATTTCTCATTAGCTTGTGGGTGATAGGGAGTGGAGGTTCTATGCTTGATCTTGTGCGGGCTTAACAAGTCTTCAATCACATTGGATGTAAACTGGCTGCCTTGATCAGTGACCACTTCTCTAGGGTACCCAAACTTGTAAAAGACATTTTCCCTTAAGAACTTAGCCACCTTCTCCTCTTTTGTTGCCTTGATTGCCTTGGTTTCAACCCACTTAGTCAGATAGTCAGTGCACACAATGATGTACTGCTTTTGCTTAGAAGGAGGGTCCAATGAAATCCATGCCCCACGTGTCAAATGGCTTGAAAGTCACTTGAGGTTGCAAAGGAATTTCATCCCCTGGAGTAGGAGTTCCCATCCTTTGGCACCGATCACACTGACTAGTGTATCTTCTCACATCCTAATGAAGGGTGGGCCAATAATAACCAACTTGTAACACTTTGAATGTTGTCCTCTTTCTTGCAAAGTGACCTCCACAAGGCCCATCATGACAGGTCAGAAGGATGTCAATGACTTCCTCCCCCCTGACACATCTTCTCAGAATTTGATCCAGACCTAGTTTGAAGAGGTTGCCCCCAATCCAAGTGAATGGGGCGCTCTTCCTCACAATATTTCTTTTCTCTTTGGAGGACAAATTCGGTGGGAATTGTGCAGATACCAAATAGTTTTCTATGTCAGCAAACCATGGAGAGAGAACTAAAATGGTGAATAAGTGTTCATCTGGTAACTGATCATCAACCATTCCTTCTGTTGGGTTGTGTTATATTCTTTCCATGAATAGCCCACATAGTTAACCGGGGGGTTAGAAGGGCGGTGGAGTCCCCCCTTCGTTGTGCTGATTGCGTAGCGGGGGGAGTCACAAGGGGTTTGAGGGGTGCAAAACGCCCCGAAAATTTTTGGTTTTGGACCCTATATTAGGTTGGGCGGACCTACCTATGGTTTTGTGCATGTTTTTCACACATGGTTTTGGACGCGATGATTTTAGGTCCATGGTTTTGCACGCGATGGTTTTCGGTCCATGGTATTGGATGCTTCGACATGTATAAATATGTATTGTAACATTGAAAGGAACATAATAAAAAATCAAGCTGGTAGTCCCGGTTTTGGGATCTAGGGGAAAATCTCTGTGTATATGTGTTTCATGTGTTATGCTCTCACATTGTTTATTTTATGTGTTCTAGAATTCGTTTGTAGGTAATTTCTGTATGGGGTTAAAGCCTACACCTTCCTCACCTGTAGGCAAAGTTAATCTGTACAAAAAATATACAATAACATTTTCCTTGCCATGCTTATCAAACAATAGTTAGATCAAACTGCTGTAATTAAAGTAACCATCTAATAATTGGGCATTCAAATCAGGTTTATTCATTAAATATTTAATTGCAGCATGGTAACTATGTACAAATGTTTGATAACCTATAATGTAATGCCTAAATTTGTTCAATGAATGCACAACAACTAAGAGCTCCTTCTCGGTCATTGTGTAGTTCAGTTAGCCCTTTGACAGATTCTTACTGATAAAGTAAATGGCATAAGGCAATGTGTGAGGCATCAACATGTATATGAAAAGGAAGGGCCCAATTTGGGCCTTAGAGAATCGATGCAGTGGTTAACTTGTCCTTCAGGGTGTCTAGGGCCTCATGACAGCTTTTTGACCATACAAAATCACAGTCTTTGGCTAACAACCCAAATTAAGGAGAAGCTAACTTGTTGAAGTCTTTTATGAGCCTCTGATAGTATCCAGCTAAACCTAGAAAACTTCTAACATATCTCTGCTTTTGCAGAGGTGGGACCTTTTGGATGATAGCTATTTTGTTTGGGTCCACTTGCAGTCCTTGCTGGGATATTGAATGACCTAGCAAAGTCCCTGCAATCATCAAGAACTCACATTTTTTAGGGCTAAGAGATAGGTTCATTTCAATGCATTTGTTTAGCACCTTACCTAAGTTGGACAGAGCCTCCTATAAATCACACCCATAAGGTGTAAAATCATCCATATAAATCTCAACTGCATCATGGACTAGCTCGGAAAAGATACTTATGACTGCTCTCTAGAAAGTGGTAGGAGCATTGCATAGGCCAAAAGGAAGGACCCTATAGGCAAAATTACCCCAAGGACAAGTGAATGTGGTTTTATCTTGGTTTTCCAGGTTGATTTGGATTTGGTTGTACCCGCTGAATCCATCTAGGAAAGAGAAAAAAATTTCCCTGACAATCCATCTAGCACTTGGTCGATGAAAGGTAGAGGGAAGTGTTCCTTCTTTGTGGCTTTGTTTAACTCTTTGTAATCGACACAAATCCTCCACTTACCATTTTTCTTTGGAACCAACACCAAAGGAGAGACCCACTCACTATCTGAGATAGGGTAAATGAATCCTGCATCTAGCAGCTTTTGCAGTTCTTCTTTGACTATATCTTTGAGAGATGGATTCATCCTCCTTTGGGGTTGTCGGACTGGTTTTCATCCTTCTTTGATATAAATGTGGTGAGTACACACCGAGGGGTGCACTCCCTTCATTTCTTTGTAACTCCAAGCAAACACATCTAGATGTTCCTTTAGCATGTTGCACAACTTTTCTTCTTGGTGAACAAAAAGAGATGGGTTGATCTTCAAATTTATCTCATGGCCGAATTCTATGGTTTTGACATGGGTAGGGTTGGAATCAACTAAGCAGAGATCAATCTGATGGTTGTTCTGGGTTTCCTTTACTACTTCTTCTAAGGACAATGTACTGGGAGTTGGAATTTGGAGTATGTGTTCAATCAAATCATCTTCATCTGGTTGTCCTCCTCCCATGGTTGTTTCTAAGGTATAGAGTTGGGCGGAATAAACTTCATCTTCTTCCTCCCCATCTAGCCATAAAGGTAAGTCATGCTCTAGAGATGGCTGGGTAGGAGGGTATAGGACTAACTGCTTGGACATATGCCCATTTTTTATAGTCATATTTCCAGCCCTGCAGCTAATGTAGGCATCGACAGTGGCTAACCAGGGCCTCCCAAGGATGAGAGGGTAACTAGTAAGCTTGGCCTTAGGCTGGATAACTAGGAAATCTGCAGGGTACTCCCAAGAGTCAATGGAGACCATCACATCCTCCACAATCCCCTCAGGGGTTACTGTGGAGTGGTCTGCAAGTTGCAGGACTGTTGTGGTATTTCTCAATGAACCTTGGAGGTTGAGCTTGAGCGTGGTGTCCTTCGTCATCACATTAATGGTATCCCCAAGATCAATCAAAGTGTGTGGGACAATGGTGCCATTGATGTGCACATCTATTACAAGGCTTCTAGGGTCCAAATATTTTGGACAAATTTCCTACCCCAGCATTTACTCGGACAGTTGTCCAATGAAATGAATGGTAGGGGAATCTCTTTTTCGCTTCCCTAGATGCTTGAAGCACTTCTCCTTAATCAACTTGTTGTAAATAGGTACATCTTTTATAGCTTGGAGAAGTGGAATTTTGACACATAGGTTTTTCAGTTCTCCCAGAAGTTCAGTCTCTTCTGGGGTAGGTTGGAGTGGTTGGGTTAATCTCTCAGGAAAGGGTGGTGGATTTACTTTAGGCATGCTTTCCTCTCTTTCTTCCTCAACCTCCCTAGGTGGAGGTAGAGGTTGATTGTTCGGGAGTACTCTCCTAGATCTCAGGTTGATTTCTTGAATCTCCATAGCATAAGCAGGATAGGATATCTCTCCACTGTATACTTGTTGTGTCTGTCTGTTGTTCAGGTTCAAATTTGGTTGGGTAGGCATCTGGGGTTATTTAGGTGGAGCAGGGTACAAAATCTGTGGTTGATCAGGTGGTGAAGGCAATAACGCTGGAGCATTGTTGTATGGGGGCCTCCACCCTTAGGGCAATGCATTCCACTGAGACTGTGGCAAAGCATATGATTGAAATGACTAGCTAGTTGGCTAGGAATGATACTAAGGTGCAAAGGACCAAGGAGGAGTTGTATACCAAGAAGGATGAGTAGGGGCCCCCCAAGAGGGAATGCATGTGGTCTGGTTGGGGTTGTAATATGCACGGGATGACCCTTGCATGCCTTGTTGGTATGTTCGAGGCCCATGAGGTCTCCTTTGATTTATATAGCAGAGCTATTCGGTCACCCCTTCAGCTCTTTGATATACAACTTTTAGTCCAGGTAGAGAAGGGCACTTGTTTGTGGAGTGGTTTTCTTCACAGACTGAGAAAATTTCAATCGAATTTAATGGACATTCATTCCTAGGGTGCCTCCTTGTGCATCTAGGGCAGAAAATGGATAAGGCTCTCTCTGCTTCCTCCTATTTTATCTTAATGTGCATATTGTCCATTTGTAGGGCAAGGGTTTCCAACATCTCACTCTTGAAATCCTCCAGCATGTTTCCAATTTCACCGTTGATGGATGTATTGGAAGAGGATGGACTGACCATAGGTTGACTATCCCTACCCTTTTTCCTAGCTGCCCTAGAATGGTTTCTAAAAAAAGTCCTGATATCCTCATAGGGTAATTGGTATATGTCCCCTCTTGCTAAAAAGTTTAGGGTATCTAAAAGATCTTCCCTTACCCCTCTAAGCAGGACTAGCTTCCGTGACTCAGGATCAAGTGTGCACCTGGCCCTTTTGTAGTTAAGTTGAAATCTTTCTTCATATTCCTCTAGATATTCATCATGTCCTAAGGTCATCCTGAAAATTTCCTCTTTAGTGTCTTTAGACCTACAATAGTCTCGATACTTTTTGTTGAAGGCTTGTTGCATCTAAGCCTGGGTTGTGATGCTATCCCCAGGTAAACCCATGAACCAGCACAAAGTTGCATCCTTGAGAGTGGATGGGAATAGTTTCAACTTCTGCTCATGATTGGTGTAGTCATAGGTTTTGCATATGATAGCAAACTCAAACAAGAAAGTGTCTCGATCTTCTGAGGTCATGCCATGGAAATGAGGAAGGGCAGAGGGGCTTATATTTTTCATCTTAGTATCCCCAATGGTTTCCTTGATGGGGAAGGCACCCTCAACTCTTTCTCTATTTCCTCTATCATTTCTATTTTTAGCCATTGGTTTATTAGGAATGGGTTCTTCTTCTTCTTCTTCCCCTATAGGCTCTTCAAATATCTCTCGTTGCTCACCTAAGGTTTCCTCTAATTCACAGCCACCGAAGAAGAGGTAAAGTTGGCTGTTTGAAGCGGTGGGGGTATTTGGCAAGAATTTACCTAAGTTATCCCTACTCCTACGAGGCATGAAAGAAGTGTTTTTGTTTTTGTTTTGAGTTTTTTCAAAATTTGAAAATGATTGCAGAATTGAAATTGCAGACTGAATGAAAACTAACTGCTTGAATGAAACCTTACTTGCAAAATGGAAAGGAAAGTAAACAATGCAAAATGGAAAAGAAAGCAAACTAAATTACTCTTGCAAAAACGAAACTAATAGTATAATATCAGAAATAAGAAATGGAAGAAAAAAGCAGTAATCACATAATACTCAGACACCTCCCCCACAATAGCGCCAAAAAGTGATGAGCACTAGTATTGCAACAAGAATGCTATAACTCCTGGGGCTACCAACTTTACTTTATCAACCCGGGGTTCATACAAACTTGGAGGTGACAGTGCTGTATACACAAGTAAAAGTGATGGGTCTACTCTTTGTCACTACTCAACTGGCGATAGACCACTAGGGTTTTTCAAGCTAGACTTCTATGGATTCAGAAGAAGCTTGATTACTCATGAGAGAAAGAGAAATCTACTCTAAGAGAAAGCTTGTCTACTGCAATAAGGAAGAAGACTGAAATCAAATGCTAAAAACACACCATTTTCTAACTAACTGCTAAGAGACTATGCTTCAAAAAGAATGCTAAGTTAACATGTATGCAATCCTACTGTCCTAAGCATGTAAATTCAAAACATCAAACATTCTACTACTATGCATGTAAATGACTAAAATAAATCTGTTTTTCTTTTTTTCCTTTTTTTTTAATGGAAAAGTGTGAAAGCTAATCTCTTTTGGTGATGTGGCAGGTGGATTATGGATGCTGGTGTTAGGCCCCTATACTACTAGTGTAACCCCTTATTGCTATTATTACAACCCCCTTATTATATTGTTATACCCATGTAGTCCCCATATTGTTATTATTGTGCCCCATAGAGGCCCACTATTGTTATTATTGTGCCATTACATTATTATTGTTATGTCGGCTCTGGTTATATTATGACCCCTTAGGCTCCTATATATAAAAAGGAGGTTGTGTCATTTGTATCATCTAAGAATTGTTCATTTGTGTAATGTAAAGGAGGTTTCCCCCTCGAAGAGGCTTATTTCTAAGGCATTGATCTATCTTTTCTATCTTTTTGTGAGCTGGTTTCATAACATTTCATATCAGAGCTTTGGATTCTAGGTTTTCACTGCTCCAAATAGGACATCGTGGCATTTTCGCTATAACATTTTTTCTGCGACGTTTCATAGGCGAAAAAAAAACCCATTTGAGATGAAATTGTGCTGAATCTCATATTTGAATTTCAGAGCTTGTCTCGTTATATTTTTGGAGATATGATGTGATGAAATTAGGGTTTTTTCAGGCTCCAGAATTTAAACTAAAACAAGACATCGTGGGATTTTTGCTACAACTCTTTTGCTAGAAAGTTTCAGAAGCTAAACAAAAAACCCATTTGAGAAGAAATCGGTCTAAACTCGGCTCCGAATTTTAGAGCCTATCTCGCTATATTTTCGGAGATATAGTCTGAGGAAGTTAGGGTTTTTGAAGACCCCTGAATTACATTCCAGACAGGTCACCTTGGGAAAATCGTCATAACTGTCTCTCTGAGCACCGGATTGAAATTTCATAAGAAGTTATAGAGAGAGGAGGGATTGTTGTTTCGTGTATATAGTTTTCAGATCCAAAGCTCAAAACAGTGACACATGGCACTTCATACAAGGTCGCTCTTCTGAAAATGTATATAACCAGGTCATCTTGGGAGATTGTGCATAACTCTTTCTTGGAGAGTCCAATTTTGATAAGATCGGTGGCATTGGAAAGAGGACATGGAGGGCTATTGTAGGTAACAACTTTAGAATTGGAAGAGCTAAATTTACAGATTTATAGCCGTTTCAAAATGGAGCTCCTAAAATCAAGAAAAGGCAATATGAGGAAGTTTGATGGCAAAGATCTGGTAAATTGTATACTACAGATGGAGCAATATTTTGATCTACATGAGGTGCAACTGTTACAAAAGGTATGTATTGCAACTTCGTATTTAGAACCGAATCAATTTTTATGGTATAAAGGGTTTTGTTCTCGTAAACCACTTATTACATGGTCAATTTTCACAGAGGAAATGATAGCATATTATGAGGATACAAAAAGCAACACCTTCTTTATCCAATTGATAAATGTCAAACAAAAGGGTTCAATGGATGAACACATTGAGGACTTTCAAAAATTGAATATAAGAGTAAATGATATTCCAGAGAAGCAAAGGATTGATGTCTTCATAGGTACTTTAAAGGATAACATTCAACATGAGGTTCGTCTTTGGGAACCTGATTCATTGGAGAAGGCATTCAGGTGGGCAAGAAAAATTGAAAGTGAAATTATGGAAACAAGGAATCCCACCACTCGAGACTATAATTATGGAAGTTTTTCTTCTCCTAGCCTTCCACAACCTATAAGGTTTACACCACAACAATTTGAAGAAAAAAAAGAAAAAGGGCTTTGTGACAATTGTGATAGAAAATGCACTAAAGGTCGTAAGTGTGCTGGGAAGAAATTATTTTACATAGAGTATGAAGAGGAGGAAGAAAAAGATCAAGAAACATCAAAAGAAGAGGATATACACCAGGACCCAACCCCAGAGAAAGAAGAAATGAATCCGACCATATATTGTAAAACATTGGCAAGAAATACCACTCCTCAAACTCTCAAGATAAAAGGACATGTCAAGAAGAAAAAAGTTCAAGAAGTGAAAGATCAAATCGAGAAAGAAGAAATGAATCCAACCATATCTTGTAATGCATTGGCAGGAATTACCACTCCTCAAGCTATCAAAATAGAAGGACATATCAAGAAGAAAAATGTTCAAGAAGTGAAAGATCACATTGAGCATCAAGAAATGAATTCGACCATATCTTGTAAAGCATTGGAAGAAATTACCACTCCTCAAACTCTCAAGATAGAAGGACATATCAAGAAGAAAAAGGTTCAAGTAATGAAATATCACATTGAGCATCAACAACAAGTTCTCTAACTTTTAAAGGATAACACCACTTTGGTGCAGAATCGAATGAAACAATAGGTAGATCAACATCGTAGTGAATTTTTTTTTGATGTAGGTGATTGGGTATTTTTACGGCTACATATCAAGCAAGCCATTTATGAGAAGGAAATGTTGGCAATATTTCATGCACTTAAGAAATGGCGACCTTACCCAATGGGAAGACACTTCAAGGTAAAAATGGATCATGATAGTCTTAAATACTTTTTAGAACAAATATTATCTTTAGAAGAACAGAAAAATGGGTCACAAATATGTTGGGTTATGACTTTGACATCATCTATAGAAAAGGGAAGAAAATTTTTGTTGCAGATGCACTCTCAAGAAAGGATGAGGATGTGGAAGCATTGTTTTGTGTTATTTCTATTATCCAACCAGATTGGATAAACAAAGCAAGGGATGAATGGAAGAAGGACAAAGAAGTGTGGCCACTCATTCAAAAGTTGCAGAATATCCCAATTCAAACAATATTGCCAGAACTTGAAGAGGAAGGAAAAATCATATTGGAACCTGTAGCAGTCACAGAAACAAGAACCCGACAGCTACGAAATCGATCAATTTCAGAATATCTCATCAAGTTGAAGAACTTACCCGCTGAAGATTCCACATGGGAGGACAAGAATTTTATACAGAAGCATCAAGAACTACTCAAGTGTTGAGGACAACACTTTTTGAAGGAGAGGGGCATGTTAGGCCCCTATAATACTAGTTTAACCCCTTATTGTTATTAGTACAACCCCCTTATCATATTGTTGTACCCATTTAGTCCCCATGTTGTTATTATTGTGCCCCATAGAAGCCCACTATTGTTATTATTGTGCCCTTACATTATTATTGTTATGTCGGCTCTAGTTATATTATGACCGCTTAGGCTCCTATATATAGAAAGGAGGTCTTGTCATTTGTATCATCTAAGAATTGTTCATTTGTGTAATGTAAAGGAGGTTGCCCCCTTGAAGTGGCTTATTTCTAAGGCGTTGATCTATCTTTTCTATATTTTTGTGAGTTGGTTTCATATCAGATTGTGAATGGTTAGAAGGTTGGGATACCAGTAGGTGACCTTTTCTAGCTTCCTAGAGGCTTCTCCCTCAATTCAGCCTCAAAATAGGTCACTACAGGAAAACCTACAGTATGTCCTAAAATCCTACAAGATTCCCTGTATTTCTACAGGATACAACCGAGAGCAAAAGGATGGGTATTGAAGGCGATGGAAGGCTTAGGGAAGGTGGTTGGTGGATGGAATGAGGCAAGGAAAATACCTAGGATCACTCAAGAAGTCAAAACCAATGCTGGAAGATGGCTGGATTTTCTCAACAAGTTTGGAGAAGTTTCCTTGTAAAATGATGAAATTGGCAAGGGTTTTAGTGAAAGCAAGGAATGATCATGGATGGATGAAGTTGGAAGGAGGTTGCTAACTATGAGATCTCTCTGTACTTTTGAAACACCTACACTGCATAAAACAATGACATTTACCCAAAAATCGTGTAAATAAGAAGAATTTCAATGATCTAGGAAAACAGAGTTTAATGAGCTAACTGTCTACTTCATACATGAAGAAAACTTGTAGAATAAGATCGAATCATTGATGAGATCTAATGTAATACTGAATATGGAAGAAATGATAACTAAATCCTACTCTTGCAAACTAATCAAATGCTAGCCTAAGTACAGAAAACCCTAAATTCCATGAGAAACTAGAATTCTGTCTTTTTGGGGCTGCATAGGAGTTCTTTCCTCAAATCATGATCCTTGAAGGAAGAAGTGAGGCCAAAACACCTATTGAAAGCTTTTTGATGTTCCTTTATCTATTCTAAACTACTTCTGAAGTAAATCACAAATGTAAGCAAAATAATAAGAAAACTAATCAAATCTACACTACTTGTAATGGAATAATCCTAAAGACAATTCAACCATTGAGCTATGAAATCAATCTAAGCATACAAATACAAGAAGAGGAGCCTTTGCTGCTAGGGTTGGGCCCTAACCCAAGAGTTTTAGCCTTCTGAGTTAACTCAGTGCTGGATCAAGGGAATTCTCCTTCTCATTATCAAAATAGAAAATTTCATAGCAATGTCTTCCACAATTCTTGAACTCGAAAATGACTAGTGTTTTTACAACAAAAATTCGAATCCTAATGAGGCTCTAGGCCTCTTTATTTATACAATTGAAGTCTCCAATGACTTCCTTAAATATAGGGAGGCTCGAATCCCAAACTTGAGATAAAATAACTCTTTAATTGTCACTTGCTCGACTGCCTTTTGATCTCCATGACTTGGCTGCTTGTACTATGAGCTAGTGTGATTGATGGAGGAATATTCAAATGAGCGAGGAGTAAATGAGGAGGATTTACCTTCTACAATCTCTCTTCCTTGTCTCAATCTAGTTTCGACCCTTAATCTAGTCAAAATTCCCCGATTTTCTCTCACAAACCTGCATTCAATGCATATTAGTCCACTAGGGATAATATCTCACTTTGACTCATCTCAGTAAAACAAAATATAATCAAAATGTGTAATAAATTGTGAGAAGAGTTGATTTGGCTAAGCTAGGAGGTGAATTAAGGTCCATATAATTACCCAATGATGAGGCTCATTAGAGACCTTACCTCCAGAAACCCTGAAGAGAAGCTCTAATTCTTGATTCAAATATATGCAAAGGTCTTTTTGATAACAATGATTTATCTATTATTGATATCAATATTGTATGGAAGGTATTGGCAATGAATCTTGTTCACAAATGAAGTTGTGAACACAAGATATATAGGCCCTAGGTAGCCTAATGTGTTGGGCATACTTGTGTCTCATGATATTAGTACTTTGTATCTTTGTCGAACAATTAATGAATATCTAATAGAAGAAGAAGAATTGAATTCCGGGTTTTCCCCCTTGTGGGGTTTTTCCCTAGTCTCCAACCAAATATTGGTGTCTTTATTTGTGCATGCTTCTCTTCTGATCTTCCTTTTATTGTTCCACTACATGGTTGATGATATTGTTCTTTCTACATAATTGGTAATGATGTGATGATGTTATAATTATATTTGGTGACTTCAATGTGTAAAAGATGAAATTCAATTATGTAAAGCAAAGAACAATATATCCCTAAGAAAATTTAACACTTCCAATGTTGGGTCCCTATAATACTAGTGATTATCCCATTACTATTGTAGTTATACCCCTTATTTATATTGTTGTGCCCCTATTACCCACATATTGTTATTTCTGTGCCCCATAGAATCCCTCTATTATTATTTTTGTGGCTTTATATTATTATTGTTAGGTCGGCTGGATTATATTGTGACTCCTTAGACTCCTATATATAGAAAGGAGGTTTTGTCATTTGTATCATCCAAGAATTGTTCATTTATGTAATGTAAAGGAGGTTGCCCCCTCGAAGAGGCTGAATTCTAAGGCGTTGATCTTTCTTTTCTATCTTTTCTTGAGCTGGTTTCATAACATTTGGTATCAGAGCTTTGGATTCTAGGGTTTCGCTGCTTCAAACAGGTCATAGTGGCATTTTCACTATAACTTTTTTTTGTGACGTTTCAGAAGTCGCAAAAAAAACCCATTTGAGAAGAAATCGCGCTGAACCTTGGGTCCGAATTTCAGAGTTTTTCGCACGATATGTTCGGAGATATGATCTGAGGAAGTTGGTCTTTTTGCAGACTCCTGAATTACACTCAAAACAGGTGACCTGGGGAAAATCGTCATAACTTTCTTTCTGAGCATCGGATTGAAATTTCGTAAGAAGTTACAGAAACAGGACGGACTGTAGTTTTCTTTTATATATTTTTTAGAGTCAAAGGTTGAAACAGTGACACGTGGCACGTCGTACAAGTTCGCTCTACTGAACTAGTCTATAATCAAGTCACTGTGGGAGATTTCGCATAACTCTTCCTTGGAGAATCCAATTTGGGTCAGACTTGTGGCATTGGAAACAGGACACAGAGGGCTACTACAGGTCACAAATTCAGAACTAGATAATTAGAGAGTACAGAGATACATCGGAGGCAATATCGAGCTCTTACAAAGTGAAAAAAGGTGTGTAGATTTTCTTTAATTTTTGCTTAAGCTTGGTTTGAAAATTTATTTTGAAGGAATTCAAAGGGCATATTAGAGAATTATTATCGGTAACTGATGCCCCGAGGAAATAAAATGCAAACACCTAGTAAGGAGCTTGAAAGCTCTAGCATGACTCATGAAGAAGAAGAAGAAATGCTATATGATATATCAAAATTACAAGAGCAAGTGCAACGAGTGTCACGTGCACAAAAAGCAACAGAATCTAAAATGGATGGTTTAAGGAAAGATGTAGAAGCTAATATGGACGGTTTGAAGAAAGGTGTAGAAGCTAAGATGGATGGCATGGAAGCTAAGGTGAATGGCATGGACGCTAAAATTGATGGCATGGATGATAAGATGGATAAGTTGCTACAAGAAATGGTCACTAAGGGTGAAAGAGTACTAAAGGAAACTCTTGATGAGAACAAAAGAAATCTTAATCATGATTCCATAGACTCTAATGTTGGATCGAAGACTCACCATGTTCCAAAAATCGATATGAGGAAGTTTGATGGCAAGGATCCCACCACATGGATATTACAGATGGAGCAATTCTTCGATCTCAATAATGTGCAAAACACACAAAAGGTACGTATGGCAACTTTATATTTGGAACCAAATCAGTTTGTATGGTATCAATGGCTTTGTTCTCGTAAACAGTTTATCACTTGGGCAATTTTTACGGAAGAATTGATAGCACATTATGAGGATACAAAAAGCAACACTTTTTTTAGCCAATTGATAAGTCTCAAACAAAAGGGTTCAATAATGGAGCACATTGAGGAGTTCCAAAAATTGAACATAAGGGTAAAAGATATTCCAGAGGAGCATAGGATTGATGTGTTCATAGGGTCTTTAAAGGATAATATCCAACATGATGTGCGCCTTTGGGAACTTGATTCATTAGAGAAGGCATTCAGGTTAGCAAGAAAAATGGAAAGCAAAATTATGGCAACTAGGAAGCATACCATTCACAACTATAAATTGTTCTGGAAAGTGCCATAATATCAAGCTATCCATGGGAGAATATGTATTGACTAGCCCAATGATTTCCATTCCAATGGGAGGTGCTGATGTTGTACTAGGAGTCCAATGGCTACAATCCTTGGGTACAATAGCTTTTAATTTTCAAGAACTTTTCATGAAATTTTCTGTGGAAGGAAAGGAAGTTGAATTAAGGGGTATTGCAGGGAAACCAGGAAAGATAATCAGCTCTAATGGCATGACAAAGCTTCTAAAAAAGGAGCAAAGAGGTGTAATTGCACAATTATGTTCGCTAGATGTTTCCACATTGGAATCATCTATTTCTCCAGATCTCCAAAAAGTCCTGGACAATCATTCCAAGGTATTTGAGACTCCCAAAGGTCTCCCACCTATGCGTGATCATGATCATGCTATTCATCTGATTCCAGGAAGTGTTCCTCCAAACATCAGGCCGTACAGATATCCATATGTCCAAAAAGTGAAATTGAACGTATGGTTGCAGAAATGCTAGAGGCTGGTATAATTCAACCGAGTCAAAGTTCTTTCTCAGCTCCAGTAGTATTGGTGCACAAGAAGGATGGATCATGGCGCATGTGTCCAGATTATAGGGAGCTCAACAAGCTCACTATTAAAGATAAGTTCCCCATTCTTGTCATTGATGAATTACTGGATGAATTGCATGGATCAATTTACTTCACCAAGTTGGATCTTCGTTCGGGATATCATCAAATCAGAATGAAGATTGAATACATTCCGAAAACGACATTTAGAACTCATGAGGGTCATTATGAATTTTTGGTCATGCCTTTTGGCCTTACCAATGCACCTTCAACATTTCAAGGTTTGATGAATTCAATTTTCAAACCATTCCTTAGAAAATTTGTGTTAGTATTTTTTGATGATATACTAATCTACAACAAGTCTTGGAAGGATCATGTTGAACATGTTGACAAGGTGCTACAACTGTTGGAGGAGAAACAATTATATGCAAAAAGATCCAAATGTTTCTTTGAAGTCCAGGAGTTGGAATATTTGGGTCATATTGTATCTCATGAAGGAGTTAAGGTAGACCCTAGCAAAATTAAAGCCATTAAGGAATGGAAAATCCCCACATCCATAAAGCATCTGCGAGGATTTCTTGGGTTGATAGGGTATTATCGCAAGTTTGTTAAGAATTATGGGAGAATAGCAGCACCTCTAACAACATTATTGAAGAAAGATTCATTTTCATGGACTCCGGAAGCAACAAAGGCCTTTAAACATCTTAAGGAGGCAATGTGCCAAGCACCAGTCTTAGCTACGCCGGACTTCACAAAAACCTTTATTGTGGAATGTGATGCTTCAGGAAATGGAATTGGTGCTGTTCTAATGCAAGATGAAAGACCCATTGCTTTTGAAAGTCATCCAATCAAGGGAAAGTTTTTAAGCAAAGCTATTTATGAGAAGGAAATGTTGGCAATACTCCATGCACTTAAGAAATGGCGACCCTACCTAATGGGAAGACACTTCAAGGTAAAAACGGATCATGATAGCCTTAAATACTTTTTAGAACAAAGATTACCCTCTGAAGAGCAACAAAAGTGGGTCACAAAGATGTTGGGTTACAACTTTGAAATCATCTACAAAAAAGGGAAGCAAAATGTGGTGGCAGATGCACTCTCAAGAAAGGATGAGGATATGGAAGCATTGTTGTGTGCCATTTCTATTATCCAACCAGATTTGATAAACGAAGCAAAGGAGGAATGGAAGAATGATGAAGAAGTGTGGGCACTTATTCGAAAGTTACAGCAAGATTCAAGTACTTCTGATACATTTAGCTGGAAAAATGATTCGTTATGGTACAAAGATCGCTTATACCTCTGTAAGAATTCCCAACTAAAACAAAAGATTCTTATGGAATTGCACACTTCTCCCTTAGGAGGGCACTCAGGATTTTTAAAAACTTACCACAGGGTTAAGAAGGAATTTTTTTGGGATGGCCTTAAATCAGATATTCAAAAGTTTGTAGCGGAATGTTTGGTTTGCCAACAAAATAAAGTTGAAACAATTAAGACACCGGGTCTATTACAACCTTTATCCATTGCAAGCCAACGTTGGGAGGAGGTTTCAATGGATTTTATGACAGGTTTACCCAAGTCTGAGGGAAAGAGTGTCATCATGGTGGTAGTTGACAGACTTACCAGGTATGCACACTTTTGTGCATTATCACATCCATTTAAAGCCAGTACAGTTTCTACTGCATTTATGGAAACAGTTCAAAAGCTACATGGAAACCCAAAGATTATTGTAAGTGACAGAGATCCCATTTTCACTGGAAATTTTGGGACAGAATTATTTTCTTGTCTTGGTACTCAGTTAGCTCATAACTCATCTTATCATCCTCAATCTGATGGGCAAACTGAGATAGTAAACAAATGTTTGGAAGGATATCTTCGTTGCTTTGTATCTGATAAACAGACACAATGGGTCAAATGGTTGCCTCTGGCTGAATGGTGGTATAACACTTCCTTCCATACAGCAACAAAAATGACCCCATTTATGGCACTTTATGGGTACCAACCACCATAAATCACATCATATTTAAGAGAAAATTCTAAGGTTCAAGCAGTGGAACATCACATCGAACATCAACAACAAGTCCTCCAACTCTTAAAGGATAACCTCGTGTTGGCACAAAATAGAATGAAACAACAGGCAGATAAACATCGCAGTGAAAGAAGTTTTGATGTAGGTGATTGGGTATTCCTACGGCTACAACCATATAAGCAAATGTCCCTAAAGCAAGCTAAGAAGGATAATAAATTATCACCAAAGTATTATGGTCCGTACAAGGTGTTGGAAAAGATTGGTACTATGGCATACAAATTGGAGCTTCCTGCAGCTTCTCGATTGCACCCAGTTTTCCATGTTTCATGTTTAAAGAAGGTTATAGGCGACAAGCTCCCAGTTCAAACAATATTGCCACAACTTGACGAGGAAGGAAAAATTATATTGGAACCGGAAGCAGTCACAGAAACAAGAACTCGGCAGCTACGAAATCGATCAATTTCAGAGTATCTTATCAAGTGGAAGAACTTATCCGCTGAAGATTCCACATGGGAGGATGAGAATTTTATGCAGAAGTATCCAGAACTGCTCAAGCGTTGAGGACAACACTTTTTTTGAAGGAGAGGGGCATGTTGGGTCCCTATAATACTAGTGATTACCCCATTACTATTGTAGTTATACCCCTTATTTATATTGTTGTGCCCCTATTACCCACATATTGTTATTTCTGTGCCCCATAGAATCCCTCTATTATTATTTGTGGCTTTATATTATTATTGTTAGGTCGGCTGGATTATATTGTGACTCCTTAGACTCCTATATATAGAAAGGAGGTTTTGTCATTTGGATCATCCAAGAATTGTTCATTTATGTAATGTAAAGGAGGTTGCCCCCTCGAAGAGGCTGAATTCTAAGGCATTGATCTTTCTTTTCTATCTTTTCTTGAGCTAGTTTCATAACATCCAAGAAGAGATAACTAGTGAAATCATGTGTTCTGCCTTCAAGATGACATTCCTCATGTTTGTTGAGGCCTATGAGTGTGCTTGTGAATTGAGTTTGTAGGGGGTTGTGAGGAATCACTTGAGAAATGGACTTTTCCTCTTACCATCTATTGAATGGTTGCTGGTGAGATAACTCTTGAGTAACTACCTCCTCAGACTCTGAATCTCCCTTGGGATTTGTTAATTGCAAGAAATATAGTAGTGTATCTAGCCTAAGGTTGGGTGGAGAGTTGAAGTCCCTCCCTTAGTTTCCGATCATTAAGGTAAACATATAAGTGTAGTTGAATGTGATTTTGTTGTGTTATGAATGTTGAATGTTATTGTTATGTGTTATAACAATGAATGCAATTGCATTACTTATGGAGGAATGGTGATTTTCCTAGTTTCTCATGATAAGTTACACATGGGATTGCTTTAATGGCTTGGAAGGGAGTTGTAGATCCCTTGTGGTTGTTGATAAACTCTTGAATGCATGGTTACTTATCTAATATGTATGATTAATTATTGAGATAGTTGATTGTTTCTATGTGTAATTGTATCATTGAAATGCATCAATAACATGGATAATGGTTACATATGGAATTTTGGAATTTTGTGGTCGATGTGTGTGAGACAGGTTTTATTTGTGAATATTGAGGCATATTTATAATTTATTTCCTTTTTATATCTATGTTTAATGCATGGAGAATCAATGGGGAAATGAGGGATTTATACCTATTATATTAATGGTGCAAAGCATGGTTGGTCACCTATAATGACTTCGTAAGCCATTGGGGTCCTTAAGACTCTAAGCTTGGTTTTTTTCTGAACGAAAAGTTTGCATTTGGAGAGGATTAATCTATTAAGACTAACAAAGATTCATAGCCATGAAGGTTGAAGAATACCCATATGTTGTAGGATTTATTTATGTGCTAGGGAACAAATAGTTTCCTCCACATGATTATAGTTGATGTTAGTGGTAAGATTAGGTGGATGGAAAAGTTGGAATGCGTTTTTGGTTGCAGAGTGGATGCATGGGAGGGTTACGAAGAGCTAGGGTTACAAGCTTCTGTAAGCATTGAACTCCATGGAGGGGTGCAAAGGGGGGAGCTCCACTCCCTCCTACAGTTAGGTTGTAGCCAACCGAGGTAAGAAATCGATAGAAACTGCCAGAGGTCCTTCAGGAGAAGGGAAAAGGAACATTGAAGAGGAACAGGATTTGACCAATACAAGAGAGGACAATAGAACAAAAAAAAGTGAGGAAGAAGATAAGAAACAGGAAGCAGAAAACAAAACACAAAAGGGGCCATGTAAACCTAAGGCTGAGGTCACACCTAGAGTAGTTTTAAATGATCCTGCTCTATAGGTGCACAGGGACCACATGCGGACCTATGCTATCATTTGTAAATTCATGGGATTATGGCCCACAGAAAAGGCGCTACAAGCATGGATTAAATACCACTAGAAACTTAAAGGAGGCATATACCTCCATCTTGGGTCAAAGGGTTTCTTCACTGTGGTCTTCACAAATATTGAGGACAAAGACAGGTTGTTTGAAGGAGGGCCCTACTTCTATGCAGCTGCAGGCCTCTACATGCGGCCTTGGATGATGAATTTTGTCCCGGAGCGAGAGACTTTCACTTCAGTCCCGGTCTGGGTAAGACTCTATTCCATACCTCTAGATTACTGGCAAACTGAATATTTATATGCCATAGGAAACAAATTAGGACATTTTGTCAAAGCATCTGAGGCCACTAGAAAGGGAAAATATACTTCCTTCGCATGAATATGTGTGGAGATGGATCTCTCTGGAGCTCTACTGGATGAGGTCATCTTGGAAGTTTTTGATGAAGAATGGGTGCAAACAGTAGATTATGAACATATTCCTTTCAGATGTCACAGGTGCCATTAGCATGGGCACCTATTTAGAGACTGCCCTCTCAATAAAATAGAGAACAAAAGTAAAGCTACCACAATGAAAGACATTGAAAAATTTCACAAAGTGGGATATAGAGGAAAAGGGGGAAAAAGGGGGCCAAAGAAACATCAAATAGAAGGAAAACAGGCTAGTCTGAATAGGTTCTAAGTACTAGAAGAAGAGGAAGAGGCAATAAAGGTAGATTAGGTAATGGAAGGCAGCCCAGGGGAGAAGGAGAAAGAAGAAAATAGTGGGCAAACACAAGATATTAATAAACAGAAAGAGACTACGCTGAGCGATGGAGAATTGGAAATGGACCAAGAAATGACCCAGAGTGAGATGGAAATGGAGGATCATGAATTGCAGGATATTCTTGATAGAGAACACCTAGATCTGGAAGGGTTCTTAAAACAGGGGACAATGGGAGGGGTAGAATCACTACCTCAAGAAGCGTTTAACATAATACAACAACTGTTCCTATGGAAAACTCAGGCTAAAGGGCTGGAAAGGCAAAGAAACAGTAAAAGGTGGGGCAACGAAGGTGTGAAAACTATGAAAACCACACCAGGATTAGCTCCTAGAAATCCAGGAAGGAAAAGAGGCAGAAAAAATTAGAATGAGTTTTTGATGGAATGTGGAAAGCTAATGATAGATTCAGGTAAGATGAAAGATCTAACTAGCTACTCCTTTACACATATTTCATAATGAAGTTCACATCTTGGAATATCAGAGGTCTAGGAAGTAAAAGAAAACAAAGAATACTTAGCAATAGAATGAAACAAGAAGCTTTGGATATGATCTTTATCCAGGAAACTAAATGTTCCATTCAAAAAATAAAAGAAATACACAGTAAATGGCTCAATAAATATGAGTTTCTAGAAGTCAAAGCAGATAAAACAACAGGAGGTATACTTACTCTTTGGAACCCCCAAAAGATTGGCATAATAGATGCTGAGGCATCTAGGAATTATTTATTAGTGGTTATTCAGCCTGTGGGAGATAGGGAGACTTATTTGATTACAAATGTTTATGGCCCCCAAAGACCGGATGATAAACTCAGGCTTCTAGATTCTCTTGTGGAACTAAGAGATAGACATGCAGGAGTACCATGGATCATGGGTGGGGACTTCAACATGATCAAATCACTATCGGAGAAAAAAGGTGGAACCATAACTTTAAGCAAAGACTCTATATCATTTCAAACTTTTATAGACAATATGAAGCTAGTTGACAATGATATGAGTAATGGCCTCTTTACATGGAACAATAAGAGAGGAGGAGAGTCTCAAGTAGCCTCAAAGTTAGACAGATTCATAATCTCAGAGGACCTTATGCTCACAGATAAGGAAATGACAGTGAGAATTCTCCCCTTTGGAGGCTCAGACCATTGGCCTATACAACTTGAGGTTTAGGGCATTGGCACCCCCAAGAACAAACCTTTTATATTTGAGAATATCTGGCTCACCCACCCAGATTTTATTAGCAACATTGCAAAATGGTGGACAAAAGATCTACATATTTAGGGTACAAGAATGTTTCTTTTACACAAAAGACTAAAACACATCAAGCTTAGGCTCAAAGATTAGAACAAGAATGAATTTGGTAATATTTTTGAAGCAAAAAAAGTTGTTGAAGGTAAAATGCAGGAACTTAATGAAGCCCTTATCATGGGTGGCTTTGATAAAGTCAGAAATGATCAAGTCACCAAGAATCATCAAGACTGGGAGAACTTATGTAAACAAGAGGAGATATTTTGGAGACAAAAGTCAAGAGTTCAATGGCTAAAAGAAGGAGAGCGTAACACTAGGTTTTTCCACAGATCCACCATGGCGAACAGATCTCATAACAGGATCTCATCGATCAAGGATGCCAGAGGTCAAATACTCAATACCCATGAAGATATAGAAGCTGTGTTGGTTCAACACTTTCGGAGTATCGCGGAGGAGACCATTTAGACAAAGCTCATTTTATCACGGACTTAACAAGGTACATACCTAAGCTAGTAATAAGAGAGGATAATTTCAATCTCAATAGGCCAGTGACTAAAGAGGAGGTTAGTGAGGTCATTAGAATGGTAAAGCGCCAGGCCCTAATGGTTTCAATGTGGATTTCTTTAAAGCTTGCTGGAACATTGTCAAGCAAGATATTTTGAATGTCGTGGAGGATTCCAGGATGAATAGAACCATTTTGAAGGTTCTCAATACATCCTTCATCTCTTTGATCCCCAAACAGGACATTGCTCAGACTCCAGACAAATTTAGACCCATAGCTTTGTGCAATGTGGTGTACAAGATAATATCCAAAGTTATTGCTAATAGACTCAAACCCCTTCTTCCTACTCTAGTTTCTGTGGAGCAATCAGGATATGTGGATGGTAGAAAAATTCTCAATAACATCATTCAAGCGCATGAGGTGGTTCATTCATTATTAAGCAATCGGAAGGCGGGAATGATTATGCAATTGGACCTAGCCAAAGCTTATGATAAGTTGAATTGGACCTATATCAGGAAGGTCCTTCTAGTTTTTGGATTTGACCATAACTGGGTAAGATGGGTTATGGCCCTGGTAATTTCTTCTAGCTTTTCAATTCTGGTTAATGGTTCTCCTTCCAAGACTTTTACTCCTTCAAGAGGCCTCAGGCAGGGAGATCCGCTCTCCCCCTTTCTCTTTATCCTCATGATGGAAGGACTTGGTCGTTCTATCAAGCATGCTAAAGAAGTGGGTAACATCAAGGGTCTCCAACTCTCTAAGATTGGCCAGGCTTTGACCCATCAACAATTTTTTGATGACACCATGCTGCAGGGCATCCCAATGGTCAAAGAAGCACTAGCTTATAAACAAATCTTGAGTGACTTTGCCATGGCTAAAGGTATGGAGGTAAATCTCTCCAAATATAAGATTTTCTTCTTTAACACTAATATTTCTATCCAGAGGAATATCTCCAGAATTCTGGGCTTTCAAAGGGATGTCCTTCCTTCCAAATACTTGGGAGTTCCTCTAACTGATAAACCTTTGCACAAGAGAATTTGGGAGTTGATGATTAACAAGATGCAGGATAAAACCCGGAAATGGACCATTAGATCTTTAAACTTGGCGGGTCGGTTGGTGCTTACAAAAGCTGTACTTCAATCAATCCCAGTCTACATGCTTTCAGCCCTTCCAGCTCCAAAAGGAGTTTTGTAACAATTTAGAACCATTCAAAGAGACTTTCTTTGGGGTAAGGGGGAGGAGAGAAAGAAATGGGCCTTGGTAGCCTGCGATAAGATTTGCAAACCTAAAAACCACAGAGGTCTTGGACTGGATGATCCGGAAGTGCTAAGCAAAGTTTTAGGGGCAAAATTATGGTGGCGTTGGGTAAAAGATACAAAGGCTCAGTGGGTTCGTACTTGGAAAGAAAAATATGCCACAAATTGGTAGGATAATGATCACATAAGGATGATTGGCATCATAAAAGGCTCCTACATCTGGAAGAAAGCCTGGGAGAATAGAGGCTTAGTGCAAAAAAATAGGTTCTGGGAAATTAGAGAGGGAGATCTTGCTTTGTTTTGGGAGGATAAATGTCAACAAGAACCTACACTACTAAGAGAGGACTTTGTGGACCTTAAGAAAGATACTGATACCAAAGGGATACTTAGGGTAAAAGATTTTTGGGATCAAACCAATAGTGAAGGAAAATGGAGAACCTGGAAGAATATGGAATACAGGGATGATAGCCCCTTGAAAGCAAAAGCTGATGCACTTCTGACAATGTTGGACCAAAGGAAAATTATGGTTTCAGAGGGGTATGACCAACTTAGACGGGGCAAAAATAATGAAGGTACCTTCAATCTTAAGGAGGAAAGGCACATAATCCTGGAGTTGGATTCCAACGAACCAGACAAGGTTTGGCAGAACCTATGGAGGCACCAAGGATGGATGAAAATCAAAATCTTCATGTGGCTGGTACATCATAAGAAAATTCTGACTTGGGAAAACATTCAGAAGAGGGGTGTTTTTGGATCTTCTAGATGCCAGCTTTGTGAATCCCAAGAGGAAACAATGGAGCACCTTCTTAATAATTGCATTTTCACCTCCAGGTTGTGGGATACTTTTGCCACAATTTCAAACAGACAGACATGGACAAAGGAAGCATTATCAACACCCTTAATAACTGGAGAAGAAACTTCTCTGATTATGAAATTCTTCGCTCAGCTTGGGCTTTAACTCCAAGCATCATAATATGGAATGTCTGGAAAGAAAGGAACTACAGAATCTTCAAAAATGAAAAAAATTCCTCCCAGCGTATTATTGCACAAATCTTAAGACAGAATAAGGAGACGGTGGGAACTTTAGTGTGAACTTCCCCAAAGAATCCACCTTCAGAAGCTGAAATGCAGATACTTCTTCAGTTGGGTATGCAGGGGCTTATACCATAGGGCATGGACAGGAAGGTGAAGAAACTGGTCAATAAGCCAGACTGTTGGCATCCTCCCCCTCAGGGTTTTTTGAAATGCAACATTGATGGGGCCTCAAAAGGCAACCTGGCTATTGTTGGTTTTGGAGGGGTGTTAAGGGATGAAAATGGCTGCATCCTTTTTATTTTTTATTTCCATTTGGGAAGAGCTACAAACAATATGGCGGAATTAATGGCACTTGAGCAATGCTTAGAAATCCTGAAGCAAGACAATCTCCAGAATATAATAATTGAAGCTGATTCTGAGTTAATCATTAACTCAGTCAAGAGAATCTGATGTGGCACAGAGCTGGAAAAAGTATCAAGACATTGGAGGCTGCTTCAGGTCTTTTAAAGGATTCAGTTTCACCTTCTATGCTTGCGTATCGTGAGTTTTACTCATGTGCGAAGGACGGAAAATAAATTGGCGGATATTCTAGCCAATCAAGGGGTGCTCTGCACCAAAAGTAGGATCAAGTTGAGTTGGCAAGAGATGCCTCAAAATAGATTGAGGGAGCATTGTCTCAATCAGGGGGATGAGGACAGACGTTATTTCGAAACAGAGACACAGAGATGAGGTCTAGTTGATTTGGATTCAATATGAAGTGTTATTTTAGAAGTGATGTTACAATTGGGGTGCAGGTATATATCTCCCTCCTCAGCCCAGGTAAGGGCAAACCCAGAAATCTCAGGTGGAAGTTGCTTGGCAGACAGTGGTTCTTGTATGACCGGATGGAGAACATCAAGAATGTAAGAAGATTTTCATTTTCCTTTGGTTCAAGCACCTGAGGAGTTGGGATGGTGCGAGGGACTGGAGTCCCAGCTTTCTCAGCAGACTCAAAACCCCCTACATTACTTCCTGTGGTGTCAATACTGCCCTTAGGGTGGTTTCTAGTTTATCGCATGCACTCAAAGCTAGGAGCGGTTTTTCGGAGTTGGGAGCGATTCCACTCACCACGCAACACGTGGCCAAGGTTGGGGACAGAATACCGCCCTCATTGCGTGGTAATTCTCTGTGCTTTTGGTTCATGCGATATGATCCTCCATTGTTGGATCAGGCGAGGAGAATCAACGGTCAAGGAACAATGTGCATATTAGTGGGTTTGGGCCTTTTATCGCGCGGTGGGTCACAAGGTGATCGCAGGGTAATTCTCTGTGCTTTTGGTTCACGCGATATGATCCTCTGCCATTGGATCAGGCGAGGAGAATCAACGGTCAGGGAACAACGTGCTTATTGGTGGGTCCAGGTCTTTTGGCCATTTATGTATTGTTTATTTTGGATTTGAGTTACTTCGGGTTTGTTGTTTTGGTCTTTAGGACCTAGTTGGCGGGTTTTTTTTTATTTTGGTAAGGCTTTTACATAGGGCTAAAAGGTTTAGCCCATGGTTTTTTGTGTTTTATGTAATTTTACCCTTTCTACATTTTGAATAGAAGGAACGACTCTTGCATTAGCAAAAAAAGATGTTAGTGGTAAGATTCATTTACATCTTAGGGAACAGAGATGTGCCTCCATGAGATGGAGACTTGGAATCACAAGTAAAATCCATGAATTGATAGAAGCCTAGAATGAAACACTCCCACTATCTGTTGTATATATTCATGTCATGACATGCCAAGAAAACAAGGTGGTTGGTTGCGAGAAGGGGTTTGGTTGACAGAGGTCGCGGGCTATCACCTATCGCCAATATTTCCATTGCATCGTGGAGGTATGACGAGGGCTTCATTTGTGTTGATAAGGTTAGCATTGTTGACAAATGGTGGGACATAAAGTCCTTCCTCATAATTGAACGAGAAAGTGTTGTGTTGCATGAATATTCGAGGCCCAATGGGGCCCATGACATGAGCTAATGTGGCATAAGAGGATGCATGGTTTTGGTTGTGGTATGACTTGGCATTAAGTGCCATATGATGTTGAAAAAGTAGTACTCATGGTTGGAAGCCACGTCACTTTGGAGCTTTAGGCCGCCGATGTTCTTGTTGTGTGGTTCTACCACGGGGGGCAGAGAAGATAGAAGCCATGAGATGGGAATTGTCCATGTCATTTAGCATGAAATTAAATAGTGCTCTACAGAGGTGAGGAGTGTCATTCCAAGCAATAGGCATGGAGCACAATGGTGCTCAAGCACTATGATATGGTGGGTTCCATGGTTGAATTCATAAGAGAAGGTTCCATATGGTGAACCTTTGCTGATGTGGCAAGGTTAAGGGGGTGTAAACTTCACTTGGGAATAAATTTTGATCCATGCATTGGATCAGGGAAAAAAATATATCACTAGAAAGCTCTTGAAAAGTAGGATGAAATGGTGTTGTCCAACATTAATTCCTCTAACTTTGGGAAATGAATAATTTTGTAAACCCATTTCCATAATGAGACCATGGAGGCTGGGTTAGTTAAAAATAACACCTCCCATTAAGCTAGGTTTAGTCCAAGGGGGTGGGAGGGATAGTTACAATAAATGATTTGGAGATTTTGGAGACTTTCTTTTATATGTGTGCTAAATATTTTTAGAGCTTCAAGCTTGGATTTGACATTTCTCTATTTGCATGCAAGTGCTAGTTACTTGGTCCATGGCTTAGTACATATACTACAATTGAAGAAATTGTTGTATCCTTACCCTCTTCTTTCCTTGTTTATTTTAGTATTGGTATAATTATGTACACCTTAAGAATGGTTGAAAATTTGTATTTACAATTCTAGAGAACCCATTTAACTAGTAGAAGGTGCATCTCTTTTAGAGATTTTATTTGTGAATTTTATGCATTTATTTTTATCAATACTAGGGGAGTTATAACATGCATTGTGTGGCTTTTCTATCCCTAATAACGTAAGAAAATAATCCTGTTAGATTTTTTTCATGACTCCATTAGCCCCAGGTTTTATTTGGAACTAATTTATCTCTTCAACCACCACTTAAAACTAAAAAAATACTTCTTTATATTTTTTTATGTGAAATATGGAAATTTGTTTACCAGTATCATGAATAAGATTTCATTAAAGTCAAATTGTTTTTGATCTATAAATGAGGGACTTCAATTTCCTAACCAACACAACTACTCTTTAGAAAATGAAAGTCTCTCTATTCTTTATATAGAATGAGATTCAAGACTTACATTCTATATGTAACCTCTACTCAGGATTAATTATTTGGATCCTTCCTTTTTGTAACCCACACACAATAAACCACATGACAATCTGATGGAAATTGAATCTATGTTCTCAATGTGCCAATTGATGTTAGGATTTTAACTTCATATGGTGTCAACTCATCTACCTTTAGAGTTGATGAGGCCTATTCTTGGTGCAAGTAATTGCTATTCTCTATATTCTACTCATTTGAGATTCTCCTCTGTGAAATGAAAGAATGGATATGGCTATTTCTCGATTATCAATATGAATGCTTCTCCTTCAAAGACAATACTATCCAACACAAAGTAGAGTGCTTGCTAGTTTAGGTATCAAGTTGAGAAATATGTAACTTGTAGAATTTCAATTGTGTATACACATCAAAATGACAAAATCCATTACGCAGACATGTTAGGAAAGCCTTGAAACATGTTTACTAATATATTGTTAAATGGTTATCAAAATTGTCTTGAATGAACTCTTGATTGGAATTGACATTGGGGATTTATATGCTCTAGCTCTAATTTATGTTATCTAAATAACAATATTATCCAAAATCAAAGATTTATATAGCCCCTATTCTTCATATATATATATATATATATATATATATATATATATATATATATGTATATGTATATGTATATGTATATGTATATGTATATGTATATGTATATGTATATGTATATCTATATATATATATATATATATATATATATATATATATATATATATATATATATATATATATATATATAGATATATATATATATATATATATATATAACACATTAAGTATATGGGAGTAGTATGTTCTTAGTTTTATATATGGGAACAATGTTACAATTCCAAGGAGAATAGTGTTGCACAATCAAGTTATTACAAAGCTACTTGCTACAAGAATAAGGGAAACTTTCCACCTTCTTACCAATGCTTCTTCTCAAATTCTATGTAGCACAATCAAAATGATGCACAATGTAGTTACAAAATTAGTGCTCAAGTGGTACCAATAATTTATGTAGCTACTCCCATGATGCAACTAGCTTGTAGAAAAGGTATAATGTTGGAATAGATAACACACTTTGAAGGATCTAACCATACCTTTGCATAATTTCCCTTTCTCATGGTCATGATTTAACTTAGAAAAATAAATCAAATGTTGATTTTATTCCACTTGGCTATGGGAAATTCCACGTCCAAATAAGAGAATCAACCATTTTTTTATTGGCCTGACCCACAAGGATTTGAACCTTGAATATTATTGTTTACAGAATACTTCATATCACGATGAACTCCACTTCAACTACACTCCATGGACTCAAAGGATTATTTTATTTTTTTTTTAATTTTTATTTTATTTTTTTTATTTTTTTTATCCCAGAGGAAGCCAATAACCTGCCTCACACCTATCTACTAGTAAACATCCTCCTCTCTGTAAATAGAGACAAAATTGGAGGCATTTAAACCTTGTATCTCTCATTTTTCATAGATTTCACGTTACTTCAATCACTGATTGAGTTGTCCCGTTGGGATGAGAATCAACCATGAAAATACCTGATTGGTTGTATTGTGCCCATTGAGAAAACAATAACAAGGCATGACTATAGGAAGTAGTGTTGGTTGAAGGTTCAAAGCATTATAAAATATTTTGAGAGAGGTAGGAGGATATATCATCCATTAATGCTCTATTCCACCCTTATTACCAATTCTTCTTCTCATATGTTATGCAGTCCAATCAAAATGATGTGCAATGTAGTTACACAATTACTGCTTAAGTGGTAACAATCATTTTTTGTAGCTACTCCCATGATGTAACCAACTTGGAGAAAAGGTATAATTTTGGAATATATAACACATTTTGAGGGAATTAACCATACCTATGCATCATTTCTATTTCTCATGGTCATGATTCAACTTAGAAAAATAAAGCAAGTGTTGATTGGATTCCACTTGGATATGGGAAATTCCACGTCCAAAGAATATAATCAGCCATTTTTTTGCTGGCTTGACCCACTAGGATTTGAACCTTGAATCTTATTTTTTACTAAATAATTCATATTGTCATGAACTACACCCCATGGGCTCAAATTTTTTTTTTGTATCCCAGAGGAACCCAACAGGTCGCCTCACACCTATCTACTAGTAAACTTCCTCCTCTTCGTAAACCAAGACATAATCCGGGCGGTTTGAACCTTGAATATCTCATACTTTCCATTAATTCAATCATCAGTGGAGTTGTCCCCCTGGGATGAGAATCATCCATAAAAATACTTGAATGGTTTTATTGTGCCCATTGAGAAAACAATAGCAAGGCATGACTATAGGAAGTAATGTTGGTTAAAGGTTCAAATCATTATAATTTATTTTGAGGGAGATGGTAGGATGTACTAGCAATTAATGCTCTATTCCAAAAAGTAATACATACCATGAATTTTAAATTTCACTCTAGGGTGTGCTTTCTTGTGATAAAAAGACTAATTGACTATGATATTGCAAGAAATCCTTCTATGTACTCAATTACTTGTAAGCAACCAATTTCAAATGCACAGAAAACAGGAAAACAACATCATTTGAAGCATATGACCCACAATTATATGTATACCATCAAGAGGCTATGGGTATAAACTTGCCTAGATACCAATAATCAAGTTTGGGAATTTAGTGGATGCATATGGCCCCAATAAAATTTGATGGCTAACCTACCTAGATACCTTATGGTCAAGTATGAAAATTTCATGGGTGCATATGACCTCAATAAAAAATTGATTACTAATAATTAGGAATAGAATTAGAAGCTTGGGCAAGCCATTGTTGTTAGCATCTTACTCATATAAATCATGAAGTCCTAGTATACTACCTTTATATATTTCATATCTTGGGATATAGTTGTTATCCTAAGCATGTTTCTAAATTCCTATTTTCCACCTACTTTATCTCTTGATGAAGTGTTGAGGTGAGAACAAAAAGGTTGTTTTAATAATGTATTATATATTTATATCATTGAAATGAATACAACAATAGAATATGGCTTGAGGCATTTTTCACCAAACTTTTTGTCTCTTGTTTTGTCTTTCTTGTACTATTTTATCAATTTGTATTAGAGCCTCTTTAATCTTAAGGGACATGATCAATCCTCTATGGTAGGTTTCCATTGGGCCTAATATATCTGTGAGAGGTTGAGAGCATAAAAATTAGAAAACTAGATTTGATCTTAAAGGCATGATGCTTTGATAATAGCGACATATACAACCTCAAGAATAAATTTGGATAGGCAATGGAAAAGATGAAAAGTGGACATCAAATATGCAACAAGTACATTTTCATTTTTAATTCTACTTCATTGAGGTTCTTGGGGTAAAATTGTGGAATAGATTTTTCGTTATTTTAAGTGTAAATTTCAAAATAGTTGTTTAATCAATTTGTTAAACAATATTGTTATGATCTGTTGTAATAATTTTTTGGCTATTATTTTCACATATTTTGGTCAAGGAAGTTGTCCAATAAATCCAATTCATCTTCATCTCGTCTCGAGCAGCCACTATAGAAACTCAATCTAAATGCATGTTAGAAGAAAATGACATGGGCTAAAATTTGTTAATATTTCTCTCGAGCTGCAAATATTCACACTTATGGCTATAGATCAAGTTTTGTAGATTAGATCTCTCATAATTCGTGTTGTTCATGTTATGCTTGTGTCCACCATGGGAAACAAATTTGTGTGCATCTAATAAATCCATACCTATTCCCCCTCTATTCCACATCATAACATCCATTCAAATCTAGATCATGGACAAAATATCTAACCAAAATCTTTGGAAATTTGGGCATATATGAAGCACTAGTGACCTCTATTGAGCCTATTTTAGTGATACCAAATACTAGATTTGTAGTGATAATAATATGTATTTAAGGATAAAACAAAAACAAGTCTATGGTCATTTGCTTGAGTGTTTCCCTATTTCCACTACCTCCTTAACTAATGTCGACCATCAATTCATGAAATTATACATGGATTACAATTTAGTTGTGATCTACAATGAACACAATTTTGGCACAAGGTTTTTGGGCTATATTTGTCACCTTTATGGAAGAAAAATGCCTCTCCACGTTTGGGTTAGTGAACCAATGAATGTTGGCTTCCTTTAATAACCAAAATGGTTTATCCATTGATCCCTCATATGATATTATGCACACCCATAACATTACACTCAATCTAGTGCCTGTTATTTTCATACTTTGTACATGAATTTATTCACAAGAAAAATGACACATAAATATACACCAATACACAACATTTACTTAGTAAAACCTTGACGATTTATCAAGGAAACATCCATGGGCAAGGAAAATAGGATTTTATTGGGGGAGAAATATTACAATCAGGCTTATTCACTCGTCCCCCTCATCTCTTAGAATCAACATATGAAGTAGGAATTGTTACAATAGTTTTGGTAACTATCTTTTGGTTTGTAAACTATCTCTAATAGAATAACCACAACAATATTTGCATCAATGAATTAGTTTTACATTTACATTTTATTTTAACATTTTTTGTCATATTCTAACAATATCCACCTTGAAAAAAAGATTTCCTAATTCCTTTCCAAAGTCCTATCACCTTTTCGACAAGGCAAGAGAAGCTAGACACCACCATAACTTCTCTATCAACACTAATTTTGTAAATATGTATACATAGCTTTCTCCAGTCTGGAGCTTTTTGAGATCTACTCCACCTTCATTGATAACATGTCTTACAAAATGGTATTTTATATCAATATGTTTGTTCCTTCTATTACAATTTAGATTTGCAGCCAAATGTAGAGCAATTTGACTATCACATAATATAGCTATTTTGTTTTTCACTCTCCCTAGTTCACCTAGAAAACCCTTCAACCAAATTACCTCTTTGCAAGCATGTGAGGCAACAATGTACTTTGCCTTTGTGGTGGATAAATAAATTGTTTCTTGAAGCTTCGACATCCAACTAATGGAACCCCCTTAAAAGAGTAAATACAAATCCTAAAGTAGACATTTTCTTGTCCAAATCACCTACAAAATATAAATGAACATATCCACACACATAATAATTACAACCATTAAAGGTGCTACAATAATCATTGGGGCATCTAAGGTACTGAAGCACTCATTCACTGCAAACCAAGACTATTTTGTTGGATTTTCCATGAACCTACTGATAACACCAATTTCACATGAAATATCTAGTATAATAGAAACCATTGCATACATCATACTTCCTACTGCATTAGCATAAAATACATCATTTCTTCTTCATTACTAAGAAATAATCCCAAAGAAAGCTTAAAATGAGAAGAGAAATGGACATTAATCGATTTCACATTATTCATCCCAAATTTCTCAAGATTTTTCTCTACATACTTCTACTGTGAAAACCTGAGCTTACCATTTTTCCCATGTATGTGTAGTTTAATGCCCAAGTTTTATTTTACAACTCCTATATCCTTCATATCGAACATCCTATCCATTTGAGCCTTCAACCTATTGAACTCTTCCATGATTTTACTTGAAATGGGCATATTGTCAACATACAACACTAAGATAGTGAACATGCCATTCAAACTTTTAAAGTACACACAATGATCATACTCACTTCTAGTAAAATTTTGACACATTGTGAAGGAATCAAATTTCTTGTACCATTGCCTAGATGACTACTTCAAGCCATACAACTATTTCTTGAGCTTGCAACTAATATTTCATTACAATGTTGCACAACAATTATTAGCTATTCCATATAAATATCCTCATCCAATGATCCAAATTTACTAAGGAAAAAACTGAAATACATATATAAAAGAAACACAATTTATTAATAACAAAGTACTAAAAAATATTTACATGTAGAATGGAAATAAACTAGCTTAGGCAATGGTATTTTATCTCTGAGAAGAGATGTGGTGGCTACATGCCTTCTGAAGTATTGTTGTAGGCCATTTATTCACATCTAGTCAATAGGCCTGCAAACCGGATCAATCCACATCTATGAACACCTTGTCATCATCCCTACATAAAGTGATAATAAAGACTCTTCGAAATCCCTGAGTTTCTGGGTTTGATTGCCTCAAATTGGTGCTTTTAAGGCCTAGCGCACCTTAGCCCTTTAGGGAGCTGCGTTCAACAACATGGTGCTCAGTTTTGCACCAATTCTGATTAGCAACGGGGTGTCCCTTGTTGGGGGTGCGCTTATTCTAGAAATATGGGAAAAATAAAAAGAATCCCAAAGCTTCCCCTTCTGAAGCTTCCAGGAGTTGTTTCAACCATTTACCTTAGATAAGAAATTCGAATCCTATATGATCCTACCTTTGATATTTTACCTCTTATCCATTGACCTCATCCTCCCATCAAGAGTGGATCTGAAGCCTAGATTAGTAAATGGATAATAATTCCTAAACTACCACACTATCCTATAAATCTACAACCATCTACAACATTAGGGCTTGATTTTGGAGACTAATCATACCCTCATGCTTCTGATTTGAACCTTAGAGAGTTATCATCTTCATGCATTAGGGTGACCTTGAGGTGTGCCTTGTGACAAGGAAAGACAAGTCAACTTGAGGAGATCTATACAAGACCAACTTCCATTTTTGGTTGTAAACTCTCTCCTTTTCATATTAATACAAAGAGTATATCAGTTTCCTATATGTGTTATGTTATGTTTACATTCATATATTTCAATGCTTTGTTGATCCATTGAATATAGTGATTGGATAATGCTACATAGGTGTCAAGATCTTTGGCTTGTGATGATTGTATGTGCAGGTTCTAATTATAGAAATTGGACCTTACAAGCTGAGAGGAGAGAATATCTTGGGACGCGTCACAAGTAAGCATAGTTCCATTCTCCAATTCCTCTAAGGGGAACTTTATATTCTTTTCTTTCTATTGTTCTAGACCAAGCCAATAGGTCTAGGGAAGATACTTCTATCTGCAGTCATAAATTATGAATAAAAATTGCGTTATAATGATGCCCGAAGGCCTATTTATTATTTAGAAACAATGGAAAATCCTAAACATCCAAAAACATAACCCTAGGAGATGAAGCACCAAAATTTTGTGGGCCCCATTGGGTTAAATTGGTACATTAACTTCCCATGGTCGTAACTTTGAAATACGAATTAAATTTGACATTTACGATACCTTATTAGAAATATCTATCTGAGGACTACAAATTTCAACTACAAACCCTTGTTGTGAAAAATGGGTTTGCCCGTTTTCCCAAAAAAACGTTTTTAGGGCCTCAAAATGGCTATGGAAGTTCAGGACCTGAAAAACTACCAAAAATAGTAAATTGTGCTACAATTAAGGAAACTGAAAGAAAAAATGGTGGGGGTCCAAGTGGAATAGGTGGGTGGCCACCAATATCCACCTGGATTATCTAGATATCCATGCAAGAATGCTTTTTTAACATTTAATTGCTCTAAATACAAATTAATAAAAACAACTAGTGTTAACACAATACAAACATATACAAGTTTAACAATTGGAAATCTATACCTTTCATCTGAGAGTAACCTTTTGCGACTAGTTTGGCCTTATAATCTTCAATATTACCATCAATGTCTCTTTTCAATTTGAAAATCCATTTACATCCAACAACCTTTCTATCTATCTTAAGTTCTACCAAATCTCAGGCTCTATCTCTCTTCAAGGCATCCATTTCTTCTTTCATCGCTGACATCCATTTGGAATTATTGATATTGTCTACTACTTCTTACAAACAAGAATGTTCTCCATAATTGGTAGCCAAAGAAACATATGAAGTGCAATCAATATACTTTTTAGGAGGTTTTCTTTCTCGTGCATATCTTCTTAGTGTTGATTTTATACTTTCAACACTTTCTCATGTGTCTTCAACATCTACGATTTTATTATCATTAGAAAGTTCTTCTTGCTTCCATGTGTCTATAGATGGTTTATTATTAAACTATATTTTTTTTATTCGGTGTATGTTCTTGTATCAGTTCCCATTTCCAAACATATTTTGCACAATTTGATTTAACAAGAGAAGATTCATCAAATATGACATCTCTATTGAAGATGATTTTATGGGTAGTAGGATGTCACAACCTATATCCATTAGAAAAATCATCATAACCAACAAATATGTATTTCTTTGATTCTTCAAAACCAAAAAGATGTAAATCTGAATAATCACAGGGATGACCTGTCCATACCTCTTCATGGATTTTGCAATTTATTGCAATAGATAGTGATTGATTCAAAAGATATAAAACAATACTGACAACTTCTACCCACAAATATTGCTGCAAATTGGCATTTCTTGGCATGCTCCTTGATCTATCCAAAAGTGTCTTGTTCATGCATTCTTCCACACCATTTCGTTGAGGAGTATTTACTGTGGTTTTCTTAGTAATTGGTCCAACCCTGCAATGCCCATTATTTATCTACAGCAAGAAAATTTCTCAGTGCTCACAGAATTTGTCAATGCATCTGCAACATTCTTCAAAGTGTCCACCTTTACCAACAAAACCTTTTTGTCCTCAACCATATCCCTCACAAAGTGGTACTGAACATCAATTTGCTTTGTCTTTGAATGATAAGCAGGGTTCTTTGCTAAGAAAATTTCACTTTGGCTGTCATAGTATATCCTTATAGCTTGTTGTACTAACCCCATACTTGAACACAATCTCTGCAACCAAACTGCTTCCTTGCTTGTATGAATGGATACCATGTATTCTGCCTCTATAGTTGAAAGTGACACTGCAGACTGTCTTGCTCATCCAACTGACTACACCTCCAAATAAGTTAAACACATACCCACTGTTAGATCTTCTCTGATCCATATATCTAGCGTAGTCTACATCAACAAAGCCACAAATGTCCAAAACTCTATCCAATCCTGGTTTACCTTGGTAACACAAACCGTAATCACTAGTGCCACGCAAATACCTGAAAATCCGCTTCACTGCTGTCCAATGCTCCTTTCCTGGTTTTGACATAAACCTGCTCAATACTCCCACTGCATGTGAAATACCTGGTCTAGTACAGACCATTACATACATTCGGTTACTGACTACACTTGCATATAGAACAAGGGACATGTCCTCTTCCTCTTCTTGTGTCTTGGGAAATTGTTCAACATATAAATTTACACCTATAAGAATAGGAACCTTCACCTATTTACTATCCTGCATATTAAACCTTTGCAGTATTGTCTCGACATACTTCCTCTGGTTTAACCAAAGATTCCTCTTTGCTCAATCTTGTTTATTTTCCATACCCAAAATATAGTTTGCAACATCGAGATCCTTCATGTCGAATTTGGAGGACAATTAGGTCTTCAAATCCTCGATAATTTCTTTGTCATTTCCAATCAACAACATATCATCCACATATGAGACCAGACAAATAACACTGTCACTAGTTAATTTAAAATACACCCAGTGATCTTCTTTTATTTTGATGAAGCCAAGTCCCCATATAAATGTATCAAATTTCTGATACCACATCCTTGGTGACTGTTTTAACCCATACAGAGACTTTTTTAACCTGCATATCAGTTCTTTCTTACCCTTCACCATAAAGCATTCAGGTTGTTTCATGTAGATCTCTTCTTCTAGATCCCCGTGAAGAAATGTTGTCTTCACATCCATTTGTTCTACCTCAAAATCAAAAGTAACAACAACAAATAAAAGTAATCTAATAGAAGCTACCTTGGCAACAAGAGAAAATATATCACCAAAATCAATTCTCGACACTTGGGAATAACCTTTTGCTATCAAGTGAGCTTTGTTTTTCTCCACCATGCCTTCTGCATTCATCTTCTTCTTAAATAGCCATTTTCTTCCAATGGGTTTTCTTCCAGCCAATAACTCCACCAGATCCCAAGCTTAATTTTTGTCCAAAGATGTCATTTCATCAACCATGGCCTCTTTCCATAGTTTTCCATCCTCTGAATCTACTACTTCCCTGACACTTCTACGATCATCATCAGTAATAGATAAAGAAAAATTTGAACAGAAAGCATATGGACTATACCTTTCTGGATGCCTTCTTTCTCGAAATGATCTTTTCACAGCTGGAGTTTGTGGCTCTTCATGTTCTGATTCCTCTTCTACTGTAGTGTCTGATTCTTCCTCCTTTAGATCAAACTCTATCTTCTCAGGTTCCTTTGGTAGGAATTCTTGTTTAATAACATCTTTCACCTCTCTAAACACCAGATCTCGTTTATACACAACCTTCCTTTTTTTTGAGTTCCAAAGCTTATAACCTTTTAAAGCATCCTTATACCCAATAAAGATGCACCTTTCATATTTACTATCCAACTTGGTTTTTCTCTCCTTTGGAACCTGTACATATGCATCACAACCAAATACCCTCAGATGTGAAAGAGAGCATTTCTTACCAGTCCATACCTCTTGTGGAGACTTATCCTCCAATGTTGATGAAGGTGATCTATTAACCAGGTAACATGCAATCTCCATCGCCTCTGCCTAGAATTCTTGTCCTAACCTAGCACCACTGAGCATGCTTCTTGCCTTTTCCATCAACGTCCTGTTCATTCTTTCCACAACTCCATTTTGCTGAGGTGTGTATTGAGTAGTCTTCTACCGTTCTATACCACACTTATTATAGAACTCTTCAAATTCCTTCTTATAGAACTCTCAACCATTATCTGTCCTCAACACCTTTATCTTCTTCTTTGTCTAGTTTTCCACCGGAGCCTTAAATTATTTAAACTTGTCAAAGCGTTTAGGTTTCTTCCTGCAAAAATATATCCATGTATTCCTTGAGAAGTCATCTATAAATTATACATAGTACACATACTTACCTAGTGATGGAACTGACATACACCCAAACACATCACTATGCACAAGTTCTAATATCCCTTTTGCCCTCTTAGCACCAGAGGGGAAACTCACCCGATTTTGCTTCCCATAGACACAATGTTCACATAAATAGAAATCCAGAGCGAAATTAGACATACCTTCTACCATACTATTACCATGAAGTATTTGAAGGCCCTTCTCTCCAATATGTCCAAGACTTTGATGCCATAGCAAGGTATTTTATCAAGAGACCACAAGGTTTTCTGCTCCACTTCCAGGAACCACAGAATTGTTGCACCCATCAATAATAGTGCTACCCATAAGCTTGTATAAAGTTCTAATCTGAACTCCCTGCATCAATACCATTGCTTCCCGAACCATCTTGCAAGTATCTTTCCTGAATTTTTTTTTTACACTTGCATCATCCATCTTTCTTACGAAAATCAGATTTCTGGCCAATGCAGGAATATGCAGAACATCCAAAAGTGTTCTAATCCTTCCACCTTGCAACTTCAACTTAACTTTTCCACGATCGATGATTTTAGCCTTCCTGTCATCCCCTAAGAAGACATCACGACCATCATATTTCTCATATCTTCAGAATCACTCCCTGTGGGGAGTGAAGTGAAAGGATGTACCTGAGTCAATCAACCATGCCTCATGATCTACATGTGTACTTGAAGAAGAAGCCAAGTACACATCCCCATCTTCATTTGAGATTTTTTCGCCTTTGCAGAAGGAGAATCATCAGATCCCTTTCTTTTCTTAGGAGCTTTAGATCTACAATCCTTTTTGAAGTTCCCTTCCTTTTCACATTTCTAGCACACCTTTATAGGTTTTCTTGGAGATTTAGATCTCCCACTCGAGGACTTATTTTTATTTCTATTATGGTACCGTCCTTGTATAGACAAGACATATCCATTCTGTCCCTCCATATTTTTTTGTCTCATCTCCTCCAACAACAAGGATGAGACTAATTCATCAAACTTCAAGGTAGTTGTATTGCTACCTATTGCAACAACCAAACTATCCCATGAATATGGTAGAGAACAAAACAAACTGATGCACTTATCTTCATCTTAAATTTTAATATCAACATATAAAAACTAACTTGCCACAGTATTAAATGTGCTCATATGTTTTGTCGTTGAGTCTCGATCCTTCATCCTCAGGTTATACAATTTTTTCCGTAGGAATAGTTTGTTCACTAGACACAAAGATTGGTACAAAGTCCCTAACTTGTGCCACAAAGCCTTCATTGTAGCTTCCCATGATACATTCAACAATATTGAATTTGAGATACACAACTGTATTGTGCTCTTTTCTTCCCCATCCAACTTCCCCTAGTCTTCATCTGACATTTCCATTGGTTTAGTACCCAGATCTACCGCGATCCACTGATCTTTATCCACCAACAAATCCTCCATCTTGATTTTCCACAACTCAAAACTCTAACCATTAAATTTCTCGATCTCTATCTTTCCACTGCTTGCCATATTCTATCACTAGAAGAATCGATCCCGCAGATCTACCATTGAACAGGGTCTACCACAAGCTTGAGAAAAACCTTTTAGCGGTAAAGGTGTCCCCTTGAAGCTGAACCTGGTTCTGATACCAAATGTAGGTTTTAACCATGTACAAAAATTACATGCAAATGAATTCTTAAAAACAGAAAATATACAATGGCTAGAAACACAAAACAAATACACAAAGATTTCCCCAGGATCCCAAAACCAAGACTACCAGATTGATTTTTCATTATATTCCTTTCAATGTTACAATACATATATATATACATACATGTTGAAGCATCCATAAACCCCAATCCATTAACCCTGGATTAGAACCTAATCGTATTTCACTTGATCGAATCTACAAGATACCATGGGTAGAAACCATCATGCCCAAAACCATGTGCAAAACCCATGCACAAAATATAACACACACCCAACATTTGTGTCTCATGATCCCAACCTCGTTGCAATATTTTTCAAATATAAAGAAGATAACTCACCATTTTTATCTATTCTTAAACATTTTATTGTATTGCTAAGTCTCTTTTCAGCCATAGTTCTAAATTGTTTAAAGTTTTTAAATACATTATATTTTCTTTTTAATACATAGACCCATACGTTTCTAGATAAATCATCTATAAATAAAACATAATATGATTATGCTCTGAAAGAAACAATAGGGGATGACCCCAAAAAATTTGAATGAATGTAATAAGGAGTACCTTTACTACTATGGTTTCCTGCCTTAAATTTATCGCTACAATGTTTTCCAAATATACAATGTTTGTAGAAACTTAAATTTAGAGATTTCAATTTTGGAGGTAGCTTGCACTTTATCAAACCTATAGTTCCTTCTCGCTCATATGACCCAATTGTTTATGCCATAAAAAATGAGTGGATTTTGTTGCCTTCTCATATGCCACCATTGCTTTGCTAATATGAGTACTTCCATCTAGCTTATAAAGGTTCCCTATCTTAGTAGCCTTCATGACCACTAAAGTGCCCTTGGACACTTTCAGTGCTCCATGTTGACCTGTACACTTATAAACACAAGATTACACCACTCCCAAAGTAATTAAATTATTCTTTAATTCAGGTACATGTACCACATGTTAATGTTCTCATAATACCATCAAACATATTGATTTTGACACTTCCAACCCCAATAGTCTTAGAGGATATATTATCACCTATATGGAAAAATCCACCATCAACAACTTTATATGTTAAAAACCAATTTTTATGTGGACACATATGATGAAAAGCACAAGAATCGAATAGCTATAATTCATAATATTTAAAAACACTACAATTAACAATACTTCATCGATCGGACGGGAATTGGTTCAAGAATAGGTCTAGAGTGTGCTCTGCAACCTAGGGTTTTCTGTTCGCCCCTGAAACGGTGCAGTCTGAACCCTCCTTGCCTCTATTTTCCGTTCACCTTCCTCCTCGTGACAGCAACTTGCTGGCATAGACCACATTGCAATGGCTGACCCTCAGGGGGGGGCTTCAAAGCCTTCCCCCTCAGTCGAGAGAGATAATCAAGCGAAGAAACCGACAAAGCCTTCCGGTCCAGAACAAGTAAACACGGATACAAGAGATTCCCCAATGCAAGATACGACAAACGCTCCCACTGATCAGTCAGACAGGCGCAGTGAAGTACAAGAAGGAGAGATTGGGCAACAGGAAACGCCCAAGGTTACATCAACAACATGCAAACCCATAGCAGCTGAACGACCCAAGATAGAACTTCCCAGCCATAGAATCAATGGTCAAATCCAGTACATGAGGGACCATGCACTCATTGGAAAATTTATTGGATACTGGCCGACTGAAAAAGCTTTGCAATGATGGATCTTTTCCAAATGGAAACCCAAGGGACATGTCACCCTGCAACTAGGACCAAAAGGGTTTTTCACTGCGATTTTCATTTGCATCGAAGACCAGAATAGGGTTATGGATGAAGGTCCCTACTTCTTCAACTCCGTCGGTCTGTATTTAAGGGAATGGTAGAGAGATTTAACCCTGACAAGGAGGATTTCAGCTAGGCACCAGTTTGGATCCGGATGTACTTGCTCCCATTGGAATACTGGGATGAGGAATCGTTGAGAGACATTAGCAAGGGGCTGGGGGAGTTTATAAAAATTGCTAAAGAAATGAAGCTGCACAGATACACCTCCTATGCCCGTATTTGTGTCTTCATGCGCCTGGACAAAGCCCTTCCGGACGCGGTAAGTCTCTTCCATGATGACTGTGAATGGATCGAACCCTTAGATTTTGAGCATGTGCCCTTTCATTGTCGTTAGTGTCATGCCCATGGGCATCTTTTTTGGGACTGCCCTCTAAATGCTAAACCCCAAACCTCTGACCCCTCAGACAAGCCGGCCCATGATGGCTTTACCAAGGTCACAAATAAAAAAAGATCGCATAAAAACCTTCCTCCGGGAAAAATCCCATGTAGGACACTGCCTCCATTCCCTCCACAAGCAATAGCTTTGAGGTCCTTGCTAAAACTTCAAAAGACCCACCTCAGAACATTTTGCCAATCCCTCCGCTGATCATCACGACCTCTCCCCCCCCTATCTGGATCTTCTCCCACTCCCTTGCCCCTGAGTGACAACATTGGGATTCCTGAGGCGGCTCGAAAGGACCCTAATTGGAAACCCAATGGAATGGATGTTGACGGTATCCCCAGCCAGACCCTGCAATTAGCAATCACCTCAGCAGAAAGCAGTCAGACGCAACATATGGAAGAAGAACCGGAAAGAATTGATTTGGGAGGACTTGACATTTTCGAGCTTGAACAAGCATGCAGAAGGAAGGACTACGACAAGATTCAAGAGCATCAGCTCAATACCCTGGAAGTCATCATCTCCAGGGCTTACCAGCAACAACAACTGGGCATACAATTGGGCAGTCAATGGGATGGCAGCTTCTTTCCTAAAGACTCCAAAAAACGTGGAAGAAAGACAATTCTTCAAAGAACTATTACAATAGGGAAAATCCTGGTAGACTCAGGGAGATACACTAAGTTGATAAAGTACTACAAGCCCACCACTAATAGTGAATCATGAAGCTCACTTCATGGAATCTAAGAGGGCTCAATAGCCCCGGGAAACTCAAAATGATAAAAAACATGATAAAGCAGGAGTAGCCCCAGATCTTCTTTATGCAGGAAACGAAATGTAATAGTACCACACTTGGAAACATCCTCTCTATATCATGGCTAGGTTGTCACTCGGTTGCAGTGGATGCTTCGGGTGCCTCCGGGGGACTGGCAATTGCCTGGAACACGCAAGCTATAACTCTCTCAGACTTTCATGCCTCCCATCACATTATACAGGCTACTTTTCATATAATCGGCACCAACATTCATGGCCATCTCACCAATGTCTACTTCCCACAGGAAGCAGGCAACAAAATTTCTCTTCTAGACACAATAGAAGCGCTCAACTTCAATAGACTCCATCCTCTTTGGATCATTGGAGGAGACTTCAACATGATCACCAAGCTGGAGGAAAAGCAGGGAGGTCGAGCCAAGCTAGAACAGGAAAATGGCCACTTTAAAGATTTTATCCAAAACAATATGCTAATTGATCTGCAATTCTGCAATGGAATGCACACCTGGAGCAATCACAGGGTTGGGCAGCAACAAATTGCTTCCAAACTAGACAGATTCCTCATCTCAGATAATGCAGTGCATCTTGGAGGTGACATCTCGACATCAATTCTTCCATTTTCAGGCTCAGATCATTGGCCTATCTCTCTCCAATGGCAAAGACCAGGAAACTCTACCAGGCATCCTTTCTGCTTCGAAGCTTTTTGGCTCACCCACCCCGCCTTCAACGACCTCATCAGATCCACCTGGACCAACTTCCCTTCGCCAGAGGGATCAAAAATGTATCAGTTTCAACAGAAACTCAAATTCCTGAAATCCCAAATCAAGCGCTGGAATCAAGAGACTTTTGGCAACATCTTCCAGGCACAGCAAGATCTAAACAAAGAAATGAGAGAACTCCAGCAACAGATAATCACAGAGGGCTACAAGGAAGGGACATTGGAACAGGAAAAGCACATTCACAATCAATTGGAGGAGAGAAGAAAGCAGGAAGAAATTCTTTGGAAGCAAAAATCTAGAATTAGATGGCTGAAAGAAGGAGAAAGGAACACCAAATTCTTCCACAGAACTACAATACAGAGAAGAATGCACAACACCATCTCTTTCATACAAAAGCGAGGAGGGGAAAGAGTGGAAAGCCATGCAGAGATCGAACAGGAGTTTATCAATCACTTCCAGGAGGTCCATCAAGAACCCCAAACTGATAGATACCTTGCTATAGAAAATATCGCTCAAAATGTGCCGAAAATTATCACAGAAGAACACAACCAACTTCTTCTTCGACCAGTAATGCCTCAGGAGGTGGATTTAGCTATGAACCAACTCAAGGAGGGCAAAGCTCCTGGTCCGGATGGCTTCACTACTACCTTCTTCCACTCTTTCTGGGATCTTATCAAAGAGGAGGTGTGGCTAGTGGTGGAGGAATCACGCACTCTACATTGGCTTCTGCCCTCTCTGAATTCAACTTTCATCACCCTCATCCCAAAAGAAGAGAATACCAGTACTCCGGACAAATTCCGTCCAATTGCACTATGCAATGTTATTTACAAGGTGATATCCAAAGTCATTTCTAACAGGTTGAAGCCGCTTATGCCCTTGCTCATATTGCCTAAACAATCTGGATACGTAGAAGGAAGACAAATACTGGACAGCATTATCCTCAATCATGAAATCATACACTCCCTCAAGCACTCCCTAAAGCTTTTGATAAGTTAAGCTGGACCTATATTCGAAAAATGCTAACAGCCTTTGGTTTTTCCCCAATGTGGGTTCGATGGATTCTGAGTTTAATTTCCACAACATTTTTCTCTATCCTCATAAATGGCATACCCTCTCGACCTTTCAGCCCCTTTAGAGGTATTAGACAAGGAGATCCACTTTCCCCATTCCTTTTTGTTCTAATGGTGGAAGGTCTGGGTCGCCATATCAAACATTCCCTCCTCTCCCAGCAACTCAAAGGTCTATCCATACACAATTCTCTAGCCATCACTCATCAATAGTTCATTGATGACAACATGCTGTTTGGGTACCCTTCTGTTCAGGAAGCCTCCCTTTTTAAATCCCTTCTGAATGATTTCTCTGATGCTTCAGGGACGAGCATAAACATGGCTAAATCACAGATCTTCTTTTTTCACACCCCCCTATTACTCAACATGCTATTGCCCGCATTCTGGGCTTCTCCATAGCCTCCTTACCTTCCAAATACCTTGGAGCTCCCTTAATAGACTCTGCCATCAAGCACGCCTCTTGGTGTATGCTCCTTGAGAAACTTGAATCTCGTCTCACTTTATGGACTCATAGAACTCTGAACATAGCTAGCAGATTAGTGCTAATCAAAGCTGTGCTACATGCAATGCCTCTCTACCTTTTCTCAATCTTGGCAGCGCCTAAATGGGTCCTTAAAAAATAAAAGCTTTACAGCCCAATTTTCTTTGGGGTGCAACTGGCATAAATCGCAAATGGGCTTTGGCAAAATGGTCGACAGCATGCAAGGCCAAAGAAAAAGGGGGTATAGGTCTGCGCAATCCTCATTACAACAATGTAATCATGGGTGAAAAAATATGGTGGCAATGGCTCTTGCTCCCAATAAGCCATGGGCAGCCATCTAGACAGCCAAATATGCCAATCACATACCAGCGGAGGAGCTAATTAGATTCACTCCAACTGAAAAGGGATCACTAATATGGAACACTGCCAGACAACACTTCTTGCTGATCCAACAACACAGCTTTTGGGAAATAATGAACGGCAGCACTGCTCGGTTCTGGATGGATGCCTGGCACCAACTACCAAAGCTCAATGGCATCTATAGACCACCTCCTTGTCAAGAGTGGGAGGAGCAACAAAAGGAATCCGTCCAGCAACAATGGATTCCGTAGACAGAACAGGGGTATAGACAATGGAAGCAGATCGACAGGCTCATCAAGAATGCAGATAACTAGACTAAGGAGGTCATGGAGAGTGAGTTCCAGAATCGACGCATTAGATCATTCGAAGGCAGGGACATTTTAAGATGGGGATATACCCCAAAAGGTTTCTTCACCACCAAAGAGGCTTATAAAATTATATGCAATGTTCCAATGCCCCTGGATCCTATCTGGGGCAGAATCTGGTCATCAGGTACTTGGCCCAAAGTCTCCCTATTCCTATGGCTTTTTGGGCACTGGAAAATCCTCACTTGGGACAATCTTAGAAAAACAAACTTTCATGGGCCCTCCATATGTCCCAATTGTAATTCTCAGGAGGAAAATCTCCAACACCTCTTGGATTTTTGCACTCTTGCCAACCAACTGTGGGAGAAGGCGAGCTTCTGTTGTAAAAAAGATGCAGAGTTTCCGAAGATTAAATCAACTCCATTCGCCATTGGCATTAGAACCCATATAAAAGCGAACTACTAAACCAATTATGGAGAATGATTCCCGGCCTTCTCCTCTGGACAATATGGAAAGAAAGAAACAAGCGCATATTCAAAGATCAAAGCACTCCTTTAGAAATCATTTGGGGCAACTTTTGTCTCAATCTTAAAGAGACCTTGGCGCTTCAAACTTGGCATTCGGAAGATTTTCCCACTCTTGCAAATGAGAAAGCCATCTGGGAAAATTGGAACATACAACTCCCACAAGGTACTCACAATCACAGACCTTCAGAAGGCAACAACATCAGAAAGCACTTATGGACCCCCCCTCCAAAGCATTCTTTCAAACTTAACTTTGATGAAGCTTCAAATGGTAATCCCGACAAAGCAGGATTTGGCGGCATATTTAGAGATCATGAGGGTTCGCCTCTCCTAATCTACTTTGGAAACATTGGCTGGGACACGAATAACTCGGCTGAACTGGAGGGTCTCTGTCAAGGATTACTCCTTTCCCAGCGTCATGGTTTCCAACCTTTGGAGATCGAAGGTGACTCCCTAATCCTCATCAACCTAGCCAATCAACTCCTCAATGGGGCACATGCGCATAAAATTGCCAACAGTTGGAGACTCGAAGCCAGATTGGATGCAATAGAACAATTGCTTCAAACCAATCGTGCCATCATATTCAATCACGTTAAACAGGAAGGAAACAAGGTCGCTAATCTACTTGCCAATTTGGGGGTGGAAAGTGGGCACATTCTTCTCACTGGAGCTCTAGACATAATTCAGAATCATGATCAAAATCAGGAGTGCAAAATACTGGTCCATAGGGATGCAACTCTCCCAGATGCAGGTGTATAGTCGAGCATTAAATATGACGGGACAGGGGTGGGGTGAGGTGGGGTGAAATCTGTCTACCCAGGACATGGCGGTTAATTGGCTTCTGATCGACGGATCTCTGCATTTAAGAAGCGTAGGGTTCAATGGCATTGTTTTAAGTGGTTCCAGATCTCATATCATGTCCTCCGCTCCGGTTCATGCCTCTGCATGCTCCAACATGCTTCAGACTTTGGCTCTCTTCAATGCAACAGTTACGGTGGTGCTTTTCGATGCGTGACAGGGGAAGATAAATTGAAGCTAGGCCATGTGCTATCTGTGGAGCCGCTTCCGTCGAACCACTCGCATTTCTATTTGGCCTCTGGCCTCAATTCTGGATTCTGTCTGTATGGTGTTGGCTTCGTCATCCCTGCTGCCTCTCGTTGCTTGAATGGGGAGGCCAATTTGGAGCTTCGCTCTGGTCTTGTAGCGGAGCCGCTTCAGTTGATCCTCTGGCATTTCACTCGGGCCTCTGGCCTTTGTTTTGGCTTATGTCTGAAATTCTCTGGCCCGTCATCGCTACTGTTTGGCCTTGCTTTGCTCCCACTATTTTTGTCTCCCCTATACCTCGCCTGCGCCATAGAATGCGGTGCCGCAGGGGTGGCACCAGGGGCAGTCCTCTGCACGTGCCTTCCAGCCCATCTTCCGATTCGCCCTCCCTCTCCAGTGATTTCTTTGTCGGCCACTACACTCGCACCCGCAGTGGGAGAGGGTGGTTTCATGATTCCAGCCACTGTTTGGGCTCCCTTGCTCCCCGTCCTCCTGCCACGACTAGCTCCGCGCTTTTCTCCTTCAACTGTTCTCTGAACCACCCAAGGATAACCGCTCACATTACGGTGGTCTTCCATGAGGAAGCCCAGTTGGGGGAGCCAAGCTCTCATCCGGCGGGCCTCGGCTCTGACAATGCTCAGACTTCGAACCTCCAGATGGGGATTGGCAGCGCGTCTATGCAGGCTCCGGATGCTCAAGCTCGCAGCGCTCATGATGTTGAGATGGCGCCGGTTGATCCTGGTCCTTCCGAATCCGAAGCTGCTCTTGCCAGGGATCTGCTTGCAACAGGTTGGTGCCATATAGTTGAAGAGCCTCCAGATGATTAGTTTGCTCACTGTTGTCTTGTTATCTTGCCTTGCGGCCCATACAATTGGGCAAGTTTATGTTCAAACTGCTATGTTGAATTTTTGTTTATTTTTGGAACTTTGTAAACTCTGCAACATCAAGAAGATCATAATTTTCTCCCCTGCGTGGGTTTTGGTAATCTGTTCAAGACTGACTTCCTTGTCTTTGGGCAGTCTCCATATATGTTTATCTTGAGAATTCTGCCTTTCACCAGGGCAGTGGTTTTGACTACGGTCACTATGTAATTTTACTCCCTTTGTTAATAGATTAATCTTATTTAGAAAAAAAACAATACTTCATTGATCATACCCGAATCCAATTCAATTGGTTTTTCCTCTTGTTAAGGGCTTAACAACTCCCCTTAATTTTTCTTGAAAATAAAGAGGGCCCCTTATAAAATTTTAGAAATATCACCTTACATTTCTTTTGGTTTCCTATTTTTAGTTATTTTTGGGTTTCACATTTCATCCTTTTAGATAATCCCATCATTTTTATCTTGTTGAGACCTTTCCAACGATATAAAATTTGCCTCATTTCAACTCTCAAATAAAACGTTATGGCCATTTAAAGCTTTATGTTTTTCCATTAGATTGATGAGGTGGCATGACATGTGGAAACCTACGTGGCAAATGACATGACAAGGCTAACTTGGCATATCCCACATTGTAAAAGGTTTACACAAAGTTCTTCCACATCACTACCATGTGTCATTACATCTTGGCCACATCGACATCTAAACACACTTTTCCACACACCACATAGCTACCACATCAACACTATTTAACACATCACTACCACGTGGCACCTATACCAAGATGCCACATCAACAAGTGGGTCCCATTTCTTGGCTCTCGCTAAGTTCAATTTGATTCATTTCTAGTTTTGGCACCAATGACAGAATGCACATGATTTTATAGGATGAAGCTGGGCACTATTTGGGGAGGTTTTATAGGGTTCTAACCATGATTTAGTCCTCTGCATATGATTTAAATGTTCATATTCCACATTATTTTATTCTCACTCCATGTGGAATCTACGTGAATTCACTATAGTTTAACACCACTACATTAGTCTTAACCAAATTTCATCACACTTGGGTTTATCGGAAGTTAATATTTGGTTTTTGGTGATGGCACATAATTTTATTATTATATTGCAACTAATTCCACCTAAGCATCCATGACACTCACTTGCCACAAATGTCTCCGCATCACTCACTGACTTAGCACGAATGCCTCACATCACTCACTTGGCATGAGGGTTAATTCACTAAGGTTAATTTCACATTGATATATTTTATTCCTTGGTTTTCACAATGCTTTTCCAGTGAAAATGTTGTCACACACACGGGTCTACTAAGGTTCCCTACATGTTTACAAAATTCATATAACTCAGAAAATAATATAAACCCCTTGAAACTCATTGTCCGCACGTGGGATAAAACTTTTTGAAATTTAACTGTTCAAGACCTTGTCTTCTAGAGGCCATATATCGAGGTACGCAATATGAAATCAAGCCCATGATACTTCATTGGAAAGCTCAGAGGAAAGAGAACAATTTAAGATCATTTACTTTGGAAGATATACAATCCAAATTTTCTAAAAATTCAGTAAAAAGTAGGCTATAAAACTATAACAAACTGAAATTCCGGTGTAAATTTTTTAAGAAAATTTTGACTGCCACAGTGTCTTATTGATTGTACCACATTACAATGTTGTGTATTTCCAAATAATGCAATAATAGAAAACAATTTGGGATTATATTTAGGAATTTTTTTCCAACTAAATTGAGTTTTTCTTAAAATCATTAGTTTTGAATATTTTTAGATCCGAGTTTTGCTTTGAGTTTTAATATGTTTTTAATGATAATTTTGTGAACATTTTCACAAATTTTTATAAGACTATCACCACATGGAGTCTCAGTATTCATGGACTGGAATTTCAGAGGGAAATTGGATTAATCAACTCCAAAAAAATAAGAATTGAATTGTCTTTAAACAACCCTATGTTTTCAACTAAACTATATGATCATATAATGGAGGTCTGTAAAAGAGGGTGGTGTTTCAATTTTCTGAATATAAGAGAACTTTTGCACTAATATAGAAGGGTTTCCTGGAGGAATTTAGGACCTTTTTGGATTAGACTAAGGGATATATGTTACAACTTGAATAAGTTCGTGCTATCATGGTCTTTCTTTAAATATTTTTCTCTCCAAAAGATCATGATTGGACCTTCAAATTCTGTACATTGTTGTCTTAGTTGATGGTTGGTTAATGACCTTCATTTATATTCAGTTTTGATTCAATATTTATACCAAATATGTTAATTTTTTTGTTGATCTATGCTATTATAATTACTTTAGCACAATTCTTATTTTCAATTAGCAATCTTTAAACACAATTGAATCTTCCAACTATCAATAGCAATTGTTAATAGAACAATAAATGCAAAGAATAATAAGAGACAATTAAGAGACACCAGGATTGGTCAAAGGCCAAGGAAAAACACAAGGGGGAAAACCATTTCAAATTCTTCTTCTTATTATATTGTCATAAAATGTTTAGAAAAGAAAGAGTACAATGTTCCAATTCTTCAATCACAATACTATCCAGACAAAAAATACCAAACAGTATCCAAGAGATGAGCCCAACAATAATACTGATTAGAGTCAATGTTCCAAGCCTGCGGTCAACTGTCAAGATTTGTGGTCAACTGTCAACAGAAACCCTAGTTCCCAACCGCACATAGCATTGTATCATGCATGTGACTGAAATGCTCTAACTGTATTGAGAAGCCTATATGTGTGCAGCTCCAACTGAAATTTACCTGTTCTAACCTTGCGGCTACAGATCAAAACCCTAATCCATACGTGCGAGCTTAGACCATGCAATTTTAGACTTGTAAGGACCAATTTCCGCAAACCAACTTTAGAATTGTGCAAGCTAGCAAAAAGGAGAGAAGAAAATGCTCGATGATGATGTCCAAATGAGGTTCTATTGACTTGTATTTATAGCCATCTAAGGGTGTCCAATTTATCTTTTTGGTTGACTTGAACTTTTGCGCACATGTGGGTTTCCATATTAAAAATAAAATTTTCCTGTAGGTTTAACCTTGTACATAAATTACCTGTAGAAGAATTCTAAAAATAGAAAATAAACAATGATGAGAATATAAAACAAATACACATAAAGTTTCCCCTGGGTCCCAAACTGGGACTACCAGATTGATCTTTCATTATGTTCCTTTCAATGTTACATATATATATATATATATATATATATATATAATATACATACATACATATATACATACACACACACACACATATATATATATATATATATATATATATATATATATATATATATATATATATATATATATATATATGCCGAAGCATTCATAAACCCCAATCCATTATCCCTGGATTAGAACATAGACATAGTTCCCTTGACCGGATCTACAAAATACTATTGGCAAAAAATCATCATGTCCAAAACCATGTGCAAAATCCATGCAAAAAACCATAGGTAGGTCTGCCCACCTAATATAGGATCTAATTTTTTTTCCTAGGGCGCTCTCTCGGACCCCGTGCAAGGAGGCTACTGCCCCCCTATCGGGGGGGGCTATGCCCGCCCTGTGACCCCCCTACTGCGCCCGACGCAACAAACAGGGGGGCCTTCCCCCCTGTGACCCCCTCACGCGTGTGACTAGTTGTGGAAAGAATATAAGACACACCCAACATTAAATTCTTCTAAGGGCTAGGAGGGGTTTTGCTTGATGAAGAATGTTGTCCAAAGAAGGGAATTTTTCCCTGAGCTTTCAAATTAACACTCCCTCTCAGCTAGGGAGAAATTACTGAGTATGACATATGTCCCATCAGATATCTCATCTTCATCAAATGTTGTCACTACTCATTTCTACTCATATGCTGAACACTTTCAAATCTAAATGAAGAAGAATTTGAAATTGGATGGGAGCTCAAGCTACACCCTCAATCCATCAGGGAGTCACTCCTACTACTCGGAATCATATTTTAGTGGGGATTCCAATGCTACTACCTGAGAATATTCTAGTAGGGAGCTCAATGCTACAACCTAGGAATATTTGTTAGCAGGGAGCTCAATACTACAACTTCAAAAACCATGCCAATGGGGAGCTCAATGTTATAAGATGAGAAACGTTTCCAATGGGGAGCCAATGCTACTACCTAGGAATCAACATACAATAGGAGGGATGCCACTTATCTTATGAGGTAAGGATTGTTCCTTACCTCATAATAAGAAGGATACCACTTCCCATAAATGATAAGGATCACGCCTATCCTATTATATGTTGATATTCCAACTTGACCCTTAAGAGTTAGTGGCAGAACACTTGCATCTATAGCTAGGGCGAGATGACACTTACCATAAACGGTAAGGATCACGCCTAACACAAGCAACCAACACCCATTGGCTAGATGGGTGGAAAAGATAGATGCCAACTAGGGTATACTCGACAGAGGGAGATACACACTTACTATGAGGTAAGGATCAAACACACTTATTTTCTACGAGTTCCCTTAACCCTAGGAGATATTTGGTTCAATTCATCACCCTAGGAGCTCAGACAGGAGGGAAGAGCTAGCTCAATGTCTTTGATCATCCAGGACCATTACCCAAGAGGGTCACATACATCAGTCCAAGATGCTCTATGTCTACAATATGCTCATGAGTCAAAGTATGATGGAGTCTCACAACTCTTCTTTGCACCATGTCATGTATGTAATGAAATCTGATATAAATATGCTTGGAATTGTCATGAAACACATGATTCTTTACCAATTAGATCCCACCTTCTTTTGCAATATATAATTGTTGTATCTAAGACCTACTCAAACAATTCTCCAAAAATATTCCTCAACTAAGTTTCCTCATAGCTAAAATTTTATTCTACCTCGATTGTGCGTAAAGAAATGGACTTCTATTTCCTAATCATCCATGATATCATTGAGGAGGAATAGGAAGAGGTCTAGGTTTCATAATTGGCAGAGGCTCGACGACGAGCGATGAAATGGGGGCAGAATTATCACTATTGTTGTTGTTTTCAAAGAATCGTAACTAGTAGAGGCTCGAAGACGAGCGATGAAATGGGGGCAGAATTATCACTATTGTTGTTGTTTTCAAAGAAAGAATGGAGGGCCGAATCAAGTTGCCAGTTATAGATTTCAAGAAAGAAGGCGACTTCCTCTGGCATGGTCACTGTAACGCCATGGATGACTTGTGCAATTTCTAATTTAGGCACATGAACTCCATGTGTTTGAATAGTTTCCAAACAAGTACACATGTGAGATTCCATTCCAATGTTCCAAACAATAATGGTTCCATCATTAAAACCATTGAATAACAGATCAGAATCCATCATTGCTGTCAAAAAGTGAACTGCGTGTAGATGTACCCTAAGGATGTCGATGTGGTGCATTTGGGTGGAGTATCGATCTTTCTACCACCAAATCATTCGGTCATTGGAATTTCCCACGTATAGAGCATATCCATTGGAGTTCATAGCAAGAGCTTTGACGGGCCAGTTCTAGTCGCATAGGGTTGCCAACAGCAAATGCGGGGATCATCTGATATTTTTCTCCAGATATTGACCATGTAGTCATCCGAGTTGCTAAAAAGCCATCCATTATGGTTGAAAACAATGGCGTACATGGTACCTACATGGGCTTCAATGGTTACCACGCACTTGAGATCCAAAATTATCCACACCTTAACAGTTTGTCCCAAGAACCTGAATACAAGAAACTGTCGTGATAAGTGGGCGACGATATTTTTCCTGTGTGCATCACCACTAGATTACTTTCATGATTCTGCTCCCATCCAAGAACCTTGGGTTTCAATTTCATCCATCAGTGTATAGAATCAATCAATGTCAAGATTGTTTCCCATCGTTTATGGATGCCAGAAACTTGAAACTGATACGTCAGAATATGTACTCATCATTACGATGTGAAAAGTTCCCATGAGAGACAACCAACATGTTAGTTTGACAACAAATTAGTAACTTTAGGTAAAATGTAACTTGACAGTTTTATACCGAATAATTAGTTATGTAACGACAGTCGATGATATAAAAACTATCAAATGCCCATGAAATGTAATGCGGAGAATCATTGTTAAATAAAAATTCCAATCCAAATTCAGTTTCGTGTCTTGGTCATTCTGTTGTGGTTTCTTTGTATTTTCTTCATTATTTCAGTTATTTATACAACAAGTGGTATCGGAGCTCCGAGGGCGGTGAGCCTGGGCATGAGAGAAAGTGGTTGTGCGTTGAATCGAGCGTGAGACCAAGACCTGCGTGAGGCATTGCATTGCTGCGTGTTTAAAAAAAGGTGGTTGTGCACCTGCGTGAGGCATTGCATTGCTGCGTGTTAAAAAAAAGGTCGTTGTGCGCACAGAGCCTGCGTAGTGGAGTTGTTGTGTGTTGCAGTTCAGCAAGGAACGCAGAGCACTGTCCAGCGAGGAACGCAGAGCCAGATTGTTGCGTGACTGTGTGAAGACGTTGCAGTTCAGCAAGGAACGCAGAGCCAGATTGCTGCGTATTTAAAAAAAAAGGGCGAGCGGATGAGAACCTGCAGTCGAGTTGAATAATTGCCTGTGTGAAAACCTGCTTGATGAGAACCTGCAGTGCGAGTTGAGATTGCCAGATTGCTGCCTAGAGTGAGAACCTGCAGTGCGAGTTGCATGATTGATCTGCGTGAGGCGTTTTTCTTTGCTGCGTGAAGGAGCCGAAGTTGCTGTTAAAATCCGGGTATTTTTTTTTTTTAAGAAATTTTGTTTCAGAAAGTTTTTGAATAAAGGGGTGAATGTGAGAATTTGAAGAGAAGAAGACAAGTTTTTTTTCTTTAAGGAAAGGAGAAAAAAAAGTTTTTTTTTTTAAAAGGGTTTTTCTTTGAATCGAAAAAAAAACAAAGGTTTTTTCCCTAGAAAAATTATTCAGCAATTTTTTTAAAAAAATGAAGTAGGGAGAGTTAAAACTTGGAAATCCTTTGTTGGCATTGGAAAAATTTTTTTGGAAGTGTAGAAATTTTGAATAATTTAACACATATTCAACAGAGATTATCCTGATCATGTACTATTGCGGAAAACATACACAATACATAATCTCCTCTACGTTGATCATCAATATAGCAGCATCAATAACAATAAAACATCAAGAGCATTCACACATTAACACAGTATGTATCCCGGGGAAAGCATCTCGCTAAAAACCCCAACTATCTGTATATTAATGATTGAGTCATGTAACATTACACAGCATAATAATTCTCACAAGTATCTCCACCTCTGTTACACACAATACAACTCAGATCTGATCTCCAAATCTCTTCCACTGCTTGCCTGCCTCCACTGCTCAATACCTGCTCAAGAACTGATGAGAATGGCTCACCAAACTCGTTTTTCACCTGAAAAATAGTCACTCACTCTTTGTTGGACGTGAGCACAAGCTATAATGTGGGAAAATATGTGAGCAAACTCATTGGCATACTCAATCCCTTGATTGTGCAAGATGTGGTGCACAACTATAGTCACAACTGATAGCAATCTGATTCTCTACCACCTGTCCCTGTTGAACTGAACATGCACTGACATGCAACTGAGTTAACTGATGTATTCATTAGTTGTATTTATGAGTTAATAACTTGTGAATTAATTAATAACTAATTCACCCAACTCATCTCTAGTTTATTTTCCAGTTAGACTAAATACAACCAGTTTAACAAAGCTAAACTGAACACAACTCCATCAACTCCACAATCAACTCCACCAAACTCAACTGATTGAGTTCTAACTGAAGTCATGCATGCAACAACTCAACTGACTCATAAGAAAAGCGTATTTCCTTCTGACAGCTGCATGTACCACCTCTGTAGCTCAAACTGAAGTGCTCCAAGAGAATAAGATTAAGTTTATAGTCCAAATATTATTGTGAGATAATAATATTTGACTTTTCTATTTTTGACAGCCAGTCTAAAAATAGACTTTGATCACTCACACTGTGATCACTCACACTTTCATCAAAAATAGAAGTCCATCTATTTTTTCACAACTTGATCAATCATCCATAAACAACAACCTGCAATCCATAGACATGATCCATATGTCTAAAAATAGACATAGTCTAAAAATAGACTTGCGCCAAAAATAGCCTGCGGGCCCACTTAGTGAAGGCGACTCTTTTCACTAAGCTCCATCATCTTGTTGCAATCTCAACAGGAAGAAGAAAATTGAAATTAAAAAAAAAAAAAAAACCCTAGACTGAAGATTGAAAGTCTTAGAAAATGGCCAAGATGTCGAATGCAAAATTCGAGGTGGAGAAATTCACCGGAAAGAGCAATTTTTCTCTTTGGAAACTGAAGGTTAAAGATCTGCTTGTGCAACAAGGGTTGCACAAGGCATTGGATGGGGCAACTAAGAAACCTGCAACCATGACTACTTCAGACTGGGAGGACTTGGATGCCCGAGCTCTCAGTACCATCCGGTTATGCCTAGCGGATGAAGTTCTCTTCAACATTGTTGAAGAGACTACGACGTCAGGATTGTGGCAAAAACTTGAAAACCTCTATATGACAAAATCATTAACCAAAAGAATTTATCTAAAACGACAGTTATACAGTCTTCGAATGAAAGAAGGTTCAAGCGTTGCAGAACATTTGAATGTTTTTAATACACTAATTTGTCAATTAACAGATATGGAAGTCAAAATACAGGAAGAAGATAAAGCCATAACCTTGCTGTGTTCTCTTCTTGAATGATGGGATCACTTCGTAACTTTAATCAACGTCAGCTCTGCTGATTCTTTGAAATTTGAATCAGTCGTGGGATCTCTTCTGTCTGAAGAAGTACGAAGGAAATCCAGCACTGAAACAGCTGCATCAGAAGCCATGGTCGCTAGAGGACGCTCAAAGGAAAGAGGAGAAAAACCAAGGGGGTCTTCCAGGTCGAAATCGAAGGGCAAGAAGTGTAAGGCAAAATGTTGGAACTGCGGTAAAGTTGGACACTTGAAGAAGGACAGTTGGAAATGGAAGGAATCCGAAAACCCGAAGAATGAAGTGAATCAGGTCGATTCAGGTATGATAGACGAAGTTTTATCTGCTAAAGAATTATGTATGGTAGATGAAACTTCACCTGAATGTAATGTCTCTCAGGGTTTTGATAGCTGGCTGTTAGACTCTGGTGCTTCGCATCACATGTGCCCACATAGAAATTGGTTTACTTCGTATAAAAATGTAAACGGTAGTTCTGTGTTTATGGGTAACAATGTGTCATGTCAGACTGTTGGGATGGGAGATATCAGGATTAAGATGTATGATAACACAGTTAGGACATTAACTAGTGTTAGACATGTACCTGATTTGAAGAAAAATTTAATCTCTTTGGGAGTGTTGGATTCAGATGGTTATAAGTTTACAGGTCAGGATGGCGTCTTGAAAGTCTTTAAAGGAGCCCTTGTGGTTATGAAGGCAGAAAAGGTCAGAAATCTTTACAGGTTAAAAGGAAGTACTCAGGTCAGTGAAGCAGCGGTTGCGTCAGAAAAGGAAGAAGCAGGTACTCGTCTGTGGCATCAACGATTGGGTCATATGAGCGAGAAAGGTCTTCATATACTGATGAAACGTAAATCTCTTCCCGGTCTGAAATCCTTGAATTTAGATTTCTGTAAACATTGTGTGTATGGAAAACAGTGTAAACAAAGATTTAAAGTTGGAAATCATAATAGTAAAGATGTTTTAGACTACATCCATTCTGATCTGTGGGGGCCTTCCCCTGTTGTGTCATATGGAGGTGCATTGTATTTTTTAACATTCATTGATGATTACTCCCTTAGAGTTTGGGTCTATATGCTAAAAAGGAAAGCTAATGTATTAAATGTCTTTAAACAATTTAAAGTAATGGTAGAGAAAAGAACAGGCAAATCTATTAAATGTCTAAGAACTGACAATGGTGGTGAGTTCACTTCTGTTGAATTTGAACAATACTGTAAGGATGAGGGCATTGTTAGACACAAAACTGTTGTTTATACTCCTAAGCAAAATGGTGTTGCTGAGCGTATGAATCGAACTCTTATGGAAAGAGCCAGAAGCATGATCAACAATGCTAACTTGCAAAAGGAGTTGTGGGCAGAAGCAGTATCTACTGCTTGTTATTTAGTTAACAGATCACCTTCAGTAGCAATTGATTGTAAAATTCCTGAAGAAGTTTGGACAGGTCAGTCTTGTGACTATTCACATTTGAGGATATTTGGATGTGATGCTTATTCTCTTATTCCAAAAAATCAGCGTTCAAAATTAGATCCAAAGTCGAAATGTTATGTCTTTGTTGGGTATGACTATGCAGTGAAAGGATATAGGTTGTGGGACCCTACATTGCGGAAGATAGTCATTAGTAGAGATGTAACATTTGATGAATCCTCTTTGTTAAAATCAAATGTTGAAAGAATTGAACAGGAGCAGGTATCGTCGAGTCAACGAGTTCAGTTGGAGGCTATACCTTTCGGTGACAGTCGAAAGGAAGGAGAGACTTCTGGAGAAAAAGGTGTTGAAGACACAAAGGAAGCCGTTGAAGCTTCTGAACCAGTGCAAGTTTCTGAACCAGTTCAGTAACCAGTCGCTCTGAGAAGGTCTACAAGGGAAAGGAAAACTCCCAAAAGGTATGGAGATTATGCTTCATCTTTTGCTTTGATTACTGAAGATGGGGAACCTTCTTGTTATCAGGAAGCAGTAGATGATACAGATAGCGAGAAATGGAAAATGGCTATGGAAGAAGAAATGGACTCCTTAGCCAAGAACAATACCTGGGATCTTGTAGAGCTTCCTGAAGGGAGAAGTGTTGTTGGATGTAAATGGGTCTTCAAGCTGAAACGGAAAGTTGATGGTAGTATTGAAAGGTATAAGGCGCGATTGGTAGCAAAAGGGTATTCTCAGGTTGAAGGTATAGACTTTCATGAGATTTTTTCTCCAGTTGTAAAACTTGTTTCTATATGTACTGTGTTGGCACTAACTGCGTTGCTTAATCTTGAGTTAGAACAGTTAGATGTTAAAACAGCTTTTCTACATGGTGATTTGAATGAAGAGATATATATGGAACAACCAGAAGGTTTTGTACGAGGTCGCAGCAGAAGATTAGTTTGCAAGCTCAGGAAATCATTGTATGGTCTGAGGCAGTCTCCCAGACAATGGTACAAGAAGTTTGATTCCTTCATGGTGAGCCAGAACTTTATAAGAAGTGAGTATGATCATTGTGTGTACTTCAAAAGTTTCAATGGCATATTCATTATCTTAGCTTTGTATGTTGACGATATGCTTATTGCAAGCAAAAGCATGGAAGAGATCAACAGGTTAAAGGCTCAACTCTCTAGGACGTTTGATATGAAGGATCTTGGAGCAGAAAAACATATCTTGGGCATGGAGATACATAGAGACAGGAAAAATGGTAAGCTTTGGTTGTCACAGCAGAAGTATGTGGAGAAGGTACTTGAAAAGTTCTCTATGAATAATGTGAAACCTGTTAATGTTCCTTTAGCTTCCCATTTTAAGATTTCTTTGGTTTTGAGTCCTAGAGCTGATGAAGAAAAGCAGTATATGTCTCATGTACCATATGCAAACGCTGTAGGCAACTTAATGTATGCGATGGTAGCTACAAGGCCTGACATTTCACATGCAGTTGGAGTTTTCAGCAGGTTCATGACAAATCCAGGTAAAGAACATTGGCAAGCAGTGAAATGGGTGCTTCGATATCTAAGAGGCACAAGTGACCATTGCATCGCCTTTAATGGTAGTGAAGGATCAGTCTGCGGATATGTAGATGCTGACTATGCAGGTGATTTGGACAAAAGAAGATCTACTACAGGTTATGTCTTTACTCTTGCAGGTGGAGCAATTAGTTGGATGTCAAAGCTTCAAGAAACAGTTGCGTTGTCCACTACCGAAGCTGAATATATAGCTGCTTCAGATGCCAGTAAAGAAGAAATCTGGTTAAAGGGTCTGCTCGATGAGATTGGAAGGATGCAAGAGAAAGTGAATCTACTTTGTGACAGTCAAAGCGCTATTCACTTGGCTACAAATCCTGCTTATCACAGCAGAACCAAGCACATTGATGTAAGGTATCATTTTCTGAGACATGTGATCAATGGCGGAAAAGTAGCTCTTCAAAAGGTCCATATACGAGAGAATTGTGCAGACATGTTCAAAAAGCCAGTTACAATAGAGAAGCTGCGGTGGTGTTTAGCTTCTCTTGGCTTGCAGAAAAGATGATGAATGGGCATGGGCAAGAAATTAGGAAAATTGTTGTCAAGGTGGAGTTTGTTAGTTTGACAACAAATTAGTAACTTTAGGTAAAATGTAACTAGACAGTTTTATATTGAATAATTAGTTATGTAACGACAGTCAATGATATAAAAACTATCAAATGCCCATGAAATGTAATGCGGAGAATCATTGTTAAATAAAAATTCCAATCAAATTCAGTTTCGTGTCTTGGTCATTCTGTTGTGGTTTCTTTGTATTTTCTTCATTATTTTAGTTATTTATACAACACAACATTAAATCCACAGAGGTTTGTATATCATTCGTTGTATGGGAGATTTGATGGCTAGTAGAGATCACTGAGCAGAACACAGGTGGGGCGATCCGTTTCACCCCATTTTCATTTCGAGAATTCAGCGATTCCGACACTAATACTATTTTTTCAAGGTGAAATCACTCACGTTATTGTTCTGTCTTGTTTTCCTCTACAATGTCGGACACCCATTGTGGGTGCAGACATGCAACAACTCCTTCGATAGTAACAAGTTGTTCAGAGACTATCAGGCACTGCAGCAGTGGGGCACCAATTTCACTTGGATGTATGAGCCCGGAAATGGATCCATCCACATGGCCTTCACGGCCCGGCTGGAGACCCTGAACGAGTGGGTCGTGTGGGGAATCAACCTGGTGGTGATGCTCATGGGCGGGACTCGATCCCTGATCGCATTTAGGCACTCCAACAATAGCCTCCTCGTGCTGACATACAACGTAACGACTAATAACAAGGGCGCACCTATGTAACCATCACTAATCGATTACATTGTGGTTGACAGGATCACAAAGTTCAAGAAAAACCATATCACTATCTTCGCAACATGGACGCTCAAGAACAATTAGACCACTGTGAATCATGTGTGGAATACCAACATAGAAGTCAAAGAATTGGTTCCTGGTTCACACTCCTTGGCTGGGGCCAATTTGTAGAGTAAGGGAACTATAGATCTCAAGTCTAGAGTGGAAACTACATCTACCACCAGTCCACATCAAACTTTCAAAAATAGACACGGAGTGCTGAATGTGGTAAGTTGGGGCATACTGATCCCAGTTAGGACACTTACGGCAAGGTATCTCTGCCCAAATAAATCTACATATCCATCCTGGTTTTACCTCCATGAATTTTGTCAGATCCTAAAGTTGCCCTTACCATGCCGCTTTCGGAATCCAGACGGTTGTATTCAACAAATTCTAGCCGAGAAAATATCCACACTCTAATAGTGTTGTTGTCAGAGCCGGTGTAGAGAGTCTCATTGGTGGCTGGTAGAGAAAATATATGTTCCCCATTTTATTCGTCTACCAGGCCAGGATATATGAAATTTTAGGTTTGATTCACAACTTTCATTTCTCTCTGTCTCTGAGACATCTTCACGCTCTATGACATTCTATGTTTAATATCCTATAAGTGATGAGGCTCATCAATAGATAAATTATATGGGCCTTAATGCCACTCCCCAGCTTATTAAAATTGATTTTTTTCAAGTTTCTTTACATATTTTATTATATTTTTCTTAGTGAGAAGGGTAAAGGTGAGATGCTATGTCATGTGGTCTAATGTGCATTAATTGCAGGATTGGGAGCATTTTTTGGCTAAGTTCCTTGCCCTTAAGCTTAAGCCCTTGGTTGGCCGCACTGAGTCCTTCGTGAAAGACTCTGCTTCCTTCATTAATGAGCTGAAGGATATTAAGCTTAGCCCTGAGGACATTCTCGTCAGCTTTGATGTGGTCTCCCTTTATACTTGCATCCCTATAAAGGAGGCCTTGGAAGTGATCTATCGCCTAACAGATCCCGACACCGCGCATTTGGTGGAGATCTGTCTCACTTCCATGTTCTTCTGTTTCGAGGGTGAATTCTTTGAGCAGACTTGTGGTGTTGCCATGGGTTCCCCTATTTCCCCTATTGTGGCAAATCATTTTATGGAAGATTTCAAAGCTGAAGCTTTATCCTCAGCTCGTCTTCTTCCTAAGCTTTGGAAAAGGTATGTGGATGACACTAATGTCATCTGGCCCCATGGCCCTGAGGAGCTGGATCGTTTCTTTAATCACCTCAACATCCGATCCTCGGCCACCTAGTTCACCATGGAAAAAGAGGTCAATAGTTGCCTCCCTTTCCTGGATATTCTTTTATCTCGGAATAAGGATGGCTTTCTCTCCCATTCTGTGTTCTGTAAGAAAACGCATACTGAGCAGTATCTTCATGCCGATTCCCAACATTTCCTTGCTCAAAAGTTGGGTGTTCTTAACACCCTCGCTACTCATGCCCTTAGGATCTTCGATTGTGAGAGCTTTGATAAGGAGAGATCCCATCTCCTTAATGTCTTTGTGGAGAATGGATATAGCAGGCACCCAGGTCAGAAGGCTTTCCAGAGAGCCTCAAAAAACGCATGAATTTAGAAAGAGCCAAAAGAGCATTGTCTAGGTGTCCACCTTCCCTATGTTCAAGGAACCACGGACAAGATTGCTCGGATCCTTAAAAGGTATGATATTTCCTCAACCTTTAGGCCCCTCAACACCATTCGCAATTCCCTCCGATCGGTGAAAGATCCCATTAACCCTAAGCACATGAAGGGTGTCTACTTGATCCCTTGTTCTTGTGGGACCCCCTATATTGGGGAAACAGAATGCTCCATCCATCAAAGGATCTGCGAGCATGCAGCCGACCTAAGACATGGGAGATCCAAGTCTTCAGCATTAGCAGAGCATGTGGAAAAGACCAAGCATCAAGTGTGTATTGAGGAGGCCAAGGTTGTTGCCAAAGTCGCTCAGTTTCACCATCGTAAATTGAGGGAAGCTATTGAGATTGAGAAGAGGCCGAGCAATCTCAATAGAGATGATGGTTGGAAAACCAGTAGGTGCTGGATTCCAGCACTCTCTTCTTAATCGTTTTTTCTGCCCCCTCCAATTTATTTATTTATTTTTTTAAATTTTTTTTTTTTTATTTTTTTTTTATTTTTTTTTTAAGAATCCTAATATTATAATATGATGATGATGATGATGGTTAACGTCCACTGAGACCAAACAATGTTAGCAATAAATAATTAAATAAACTATCTTTTTAAACTAACCTTACATTATTTATTTTAACTTAATTTATTTATTAGTTAATTAATTAATTAATTTTTTTTATTATTAATAAATATAGTATTAAATTACTTTTTAAAATTATATATATATTTGATTATTAATAAATAAATTATTTAATTACTTTCTGAACCTATGATTAGTATATATATATATATATATATATATATATATATATATATATATATATATATAAATAATTATTAAATAATTTAAATAAATAAATAAATTATCTTTTTGATCTAACCATTAATCTTAACTTTTACCTTGATAACCTGATATTATAACTTTAATTATAGAATATATATATATATATATATATATATATATATATATATATAATTGTTAATAAATAAGTTAAATAAATCAATAATTACATCTTTAACCTTAAAATTATTTTATTTTTCCCCGGATGCGGGTGACACTACGGTTGAGCGCGAGGTGCCACATGGAAGCCATGTGCGGCCCCAAGACTAAGACAAGCATTCAATTCGATCCGCCGTCAAAGAATTTAAGCGTGGGTTCAGGCGCGATCATGGACGGCAATTCATTGCACTGTCCGGGGTTCAGGTGCGAATTCAATCTGCAGTTATGGCATGCAGAGTTCGAGGAACAGAGGAGGAGCTTAAGTATGGAGAGGGGGTGGATTGCAATATGCTGGGTCGAGCTCAGAATCTGGAATTGGGTCTATGTGTCTGGGGGTGTGCATCTGCTTGGTCGATGGTTCACAGAGCTTCTGCTCACGCCACTCCTCTGCCAATTGTCTGTTGCATCAGGTCTGAAAGTGTGGGTGAAGGGCGTCTCAATTTCCCCAATTCCTCCTATTCTACTCTGTTTTTTCCCCCTGCTATCTGTGGCAAAATGGTCAGGCCTCGACAGCGCCTTCTCAGCCGTCGAGGCTCTAGCAGAGGTGGGTCTTCTCGGCCCTCAGTTGCAACTCCCCAATCCCGCTGCTGTCGATGCCTCTGCCATCAAGTTGCAGAAGCCCATCCCATCCAATCGAGCCAATTCTTGGACTCTAGCAGTCCAGATTCGGACTCGGCACCTCTTCCTGCGTTTGGCACTGTCGTCTTCTCTTTCAGCAGCTCCCAAGGAACATCCCGCATCAACGCCCATGTCTCGGTCCTTTTCCTTGAAGAACCGCAGGATGAGGGCGAGGAACAACCCAGCTCGAAGATGCACCAGGCAGGAAGCTCAAGGGGTGTCGAGGGATCGCCAGAGGCTGGTCCAGAGCATGCTGTCAACCCACCTCCGACTCAGGCAGAGCCTTCTCCAGCGAGGGACAAGACAGAATGGGACCAGTTCCCGGAAGGATGCGGCTGGTATAGGATCATCGAGGAGGAGCCGGATGATTAGTAGTTCGTTCGCTCAGCATCACCTGCTCAAACGCTGCTCAGGTCCACCCATGATTTACTATGTCTGTTACAATGGCTTACTGTATGTTTTTGATGTTTATGTATGATTTGAAAGAAATCCTGTTCAATGCTTCCGATGCCCCTGCGAGGGATTCTACTGAAAGTCTCTTTTTCTTTTTTGAGCCCCTGCGCGGGCTGTCAATTTTTGCACTGATAGTTCCTTGGTGGTTTAACGCCCCTGCGCGGGTGGTTTGTCTCAGTTGCGGTGCCCCTGCGTGGGCTACTTTTTCTGTTAACTTTCAGTCCAAAGTGCCATCCATGGCCTTTGGCAGTATGACTCAATGACTGTAAATGTTTTCCTGTTAATGTATATAATAGAATAGCATAGTCTTAACGAGAAAAAAAAAAATTATTTTATTTTTATATTTTAACTAACTTCCATAAAAATAAACTAACCATTAAATTATTATTGAATAAAAATACTAGTCAACCTAATATTATGATTATATATATATATATATATATATATATAATACCAATAATAATTATTTAATAATTTGAATAAATAAATAAATTATCGTTTCAAACCAACCATTGAAATTATTAATCCTAACTTTTACCTTAATAACCTATATATTATATATATATATATATATATATATATATATATATATATATATATATATATATATATATTAATTTAAATAAATAAATAAATTCCCTTTTAAAACCAACCATTTTACCTAATTTAACTTATTTCCATAAGAAAAATAATAATAATTATAATTATAATAATAATATTAAATTAATAAATAAGAATTTGACCTGGGTCCTAAGGTCAAAATTAGTTGTTAGTCAATTTAGTCATTGGAGACTCTGCTCAGACTATTTATCATGCTAAGTTGGATCTGTTTCTTCAACTTGTCCTGACAATGAACCACACTAGTTGGTTCGAAACGCATCGACAAATGTATGTCTACATGTGATTTACGCCAAAGTTATTCTTTCAAATATTATGGATCACAGAAGCCTCAATTCAACTATATATTTTTTAATTAAAATCATAATATTAGATCGAGAATTTTCATTTATTAATTTAATAATAATTTTTAATGGTTAGTTTAAAAAAATAATTTAATAATTTATTTATTAATAATCAATATATATATATATATATATATATATATATATTATAATTAAAATTATAAAGTTAGGATGAAACACTATATAAATAAATAAAATAATTTGATGGTTAGTTTAAAAAGGTAATTTATTTGTTTAATTCAATTATTTATTAAATATTGTTAATATTATATATATACATATATATTCTAACTAAAATTATAATATTAGGTTGTTAAGTTAAAAAAATAAAAATAAATAAATAAATAAATTATAGATAAATAAATAAATAAACCAATAATAATAATAATAATTATTATATATATATAAAGAGCTCAAAAACGAGGAGGGGGCAGAAAAACCGACTAAGAAGAGAGTGCTGGAATCTAGCACCTACTGATTTTCCAACCATCATCTCTATTGAGATTGCTCAGCCTCTTTTCAATCTCAATAGCTTCCCTCAATTTACGATGATGGAACTGAGCAACTTTGGCAACAACCTTGGCCTCCTCAATACACACCTGATGTTTGGTCTTTTCCACATGCTTGGTCTTGTCAACACCATTGGCGGTCCGACCTATCTTCTGGCTAAGTTCCTTGCCCTTAAACTTAAGCCCCTGGTTGGCCGCACTGAGTCCTTCGTGAAAGACTCTGCATCCTTCATTAAGGAGCTTAAGGATATTAAGCTTAGCCCCGAGGACATTCTCGTCAGCTTTGATGTGGTCTCCCTTTATACTTGCATCCCTATAAAGGAGGCCTTGGAAGTGATCCATCGCCTAACAGATCCTTGATACCGCGCATCTGGTGGAGATCTGTCTCACTTCCACGTTCTTCTGTTTTGAGGGTGAATTCTTTGAGCAGACTTGTGGTGTTGCCATGGGTTCCCCTCTTTCCCCTATTGTTGCGAATCTTTTTATGGAAGATTTCGAAGCCAAAGCTTTATCCTCAGCTCGTCTTCTTCCTAAGCTTTGGAAAAGGTATGTGGATGACACCAATGTCATCTGGCCCCATGGCCCTGAGGAGATGGATCGTTTCTTTAATCACCTCAACAGCCGGTCCTCTGCCATTAAGTTCACCATGGAAAAAGAGGTCAATGGTTGCCTCCCTTTCCTGGATATTCTTATATCTCGGAATAATGATGGCTTTCTCTCCCACTCTGTGTTCCGAAAGAAAACGCATATTGAGCAGTATCTTCATGCTGATTCCCATCATTTCCCTGCTCAGAAGTTGGGTGTTCTTAACACCCTCGCTACTCGTGCCATTAGGATCTCTGATTGTGAGATCTTTGATAATGAGAGATCCCATCTCCTTAATGTCTTTGTGGAGAATGGATATAGTAGACGCCTGGGTCAGAAGGCTTTCCGTAAAGCCTCTAAAAATGCGTTAATTAAGAAAGAGCCAAAAGAGCGTCGTCTAGGTGTCCATCTTCCCTATGTTCAAGGAACCACGGACAAGATTGCTCGGATCCTTAAAAGGTATGATATTTCCTCAACCTTTAGGCCCTTCAACACCATTCGCAATTCCCTCCAATTGGTGAAAGATCTCGTTAACCCTAAGGACATGAAGGGTGTCTACTTGATCCCTTGTTCTTGTGGGACCCCCTATATTGGGGAAACAGGGCGCTCCATCCATCAAAGGATCTGCGAACATGCGGCCGACCTAAGACATGGGAGATCCAAGTCTTCAGCATTAGCTGAGCATGTGGAAAAGACCAAGCATCAGGTGTGTATTGAGGAGGCCAAGGTTGTTGCCAAAGTTGCTCAGTTCCATCATCGTAAATTGAGGGAAGTTACTGAGATTGAAAAGAGGCCGAGGAATCTCAATAGAGATGATGGCTGGAAAATCAGTAGGTACTGGATTCCAACACTCTCTTCTTAGTCGGTTTTTCTGCCCCCTACTCGTTTTTGAGCTCTTTTTATATATAAAATAATTATTATTATTATTATTATTATTGGTTTATTTATTAATTTATTTTTTATTTTTTTAACTTAACAACCTAATATTAATTTTAGTTAGAATATATATGTATATATATAATATTAACAATATTTAATAAATAATTTAATTAAATAAATAAATTACCTTTTTAAACTAACCATTAAATTATTTTATTTATTTATATAGTGTTTTATCTTAACTTTATAATTTTAATTAATATATATATATATATATTTGATTATTAATAAATAAATTATTAAATTATTTTTTTAAACTAACCATTAAAAATTATTATTAAATTAATAAATGAAAATTCTCGACCTAATATTCTATATATATATATATATATATATATATATATTTAAATAATTTAAATAAATAAATAAATTATCTTTTTAATCTAACCATTAAAATTATTTTATTTATTAATCCTAACTTTTATCTTAATAACCTAATATTATAACTTTAATTAATATATATATATATATATATAAATTACTTCTTTAACCAACAATTAAAATTATTATTGAACGAAAATACTGGTCACTTGACAACCTAATATTATGATTTTAATTAAAATATAAATATATATGTATAATATTAATAATTATTATTAAATAATTTAAATAAATAAATAAATAATCTTTTTAAACTAACTTTGAAATTATTTTATTTATTAATCCTAGCTTTTATCTTAATAACCTAATATTATAACTTTAATTAAAATATATATTTATATATATTAATAATTAATTTAAATAAATAAATAAATTGCTTTTTTAAACCAACCATTAAAATTATTTTATTTATTTATGTATTTTTACCTAATTTAACTTATTTCCATAAATAATAATAATAAAATAATAATAATATTAAATTAATAAATAATAATTTGACATGGGTCCTAAGGTCAAAATTAGCCGTTAGTCAATTTAGCCGTTGGAGACTCTGCTCAGACTATTTAACATGCTAAGCTGGATCTGTTTCTTCAACTTGCCCTGACGATGAACCACACTAGTTGGTTCGAAACGCGTCGACAAATGTCTGTCTACATGTGATTTACGCTGAAGTTATTCTTTCAACTATTATGGATCACAGAAGCCTCAATTCAACAAATGTAGAAGTTGTTGGATGCAGGGTTCATTTACCCCATCTCAGATAGTGAGTGGGTGTCTCCTTTGGTTTTGGTCCCAAAGAAGAATGGAAAATGGAGGTCGCTAGAAAATTATATATTATAGAGCAATGGAACACATAAAATATTACAGAAATATAAACACAGAAAACGCATAAAACAAGAGAGGCACAAATGTACGTGGTTCACCCAATTTGGTCTACGTCCATGGAGAAACAACCAGTCCTTCTTTTATTATATTATCCAGCAAACTGAAGAGATACAACCTATAGCAGATCCGCTGTAACTCCCTCTTCGCTCTCAATCTCCTCTCTTTTCTTCACTCAGAATATAGATCTACATAGATGTAATACAATTCCCTCATATAGTGAGGGGTTGCCTTCTAGGGCAAAAAACCCTAAATTAAACATAACTTCTACCGTCAGATCTCCGCCTAATGAACGGCCCAGATTGACTAGAAATTACTATATTTTTACAAGGCAATTTTACATCTATTCTTAGCTTCAGGGGTGCTGCCCCCGAAACCCCCCACCAGGGGGGGGGCTCCTAAAAGGTCGCAGCTGCCCCCCCTGGACCCCCCCTGTAGTGAATATTTTATGGCCATTTCAAACTGGGGTCCAATGCTGCGATACCTTTGAATACAGAAGATAGCTCCACACCCAACACTCCGCACATCAGGAAAAGGAGTTATGTGACATGCTAAGAGAGAATTTTGATGCCTTTGCGTGGAGTTATAAGGAAATGAAGGGAGTTCACCCTTAGGTGTGTACTCACCAAATTTACATCAAGGAAGGTTGCAAGACAGTGCACCAACCTCAGAGGAGAATGAACCCAGCCCTCAAAGACAAAGTTAAAGAAGAAATGTAGAAGTTGTTGGATGCAAGGTTCATTTATCCCATCTCAGATAGTGAGTGGGTGTCTCCTTTGGTTTTGGTCCCAAAGAAGAATGGAAAGTGGAGGATATGTGTGGACTACATAGAGTTAAACAAAGCCACCAAAAATGACCATTTCCTTCTACCTTTCGTTGATCAAGTCTTGGATGGTCTTGCAGGAAAGAAGTTCTTCTCTTTCCTGAATGGATTCAGTGGTTACAATCAGATCTAGATCAGCCTAGAGGACCAAGATAAAACGACCTTCACTTGTCTTTGGGGTACCTTTGCCTATAAGGTCCTTCATTTTGGATTATGTAATTCCCTTGCCACTTTTCAGAGGGCAATCCTAAGCATCTTTACAGAGCTAGTCCATGGCTCTGTAGAAATTTATATGGATGATTTCACTCCCTATGGGTGTGATTTCCTGGAGGCTCTCTCTAACTTAGGGAAAGTATTAAATAAATTCATTGAAATGAACCTATCCCTTAGTCCTAAGAAGTGTGATTTCTTGATGAATGCGGGAACTGTTCTAGGTCACTGAATATCCCAGGAAGGACTGCAAGTGGATCGAAATAAAATTGCTATCATAAAGAGGGTCCCTACTCCTCAGAAGCAGAGGGATATCAGAAGTTTCTTGGGCTTAGCTGGATACTATAGGAGATTCATAAAGGACTTTAGCAAAGTAGCCTCACCTTTGTTTGGACTATTGGCCAAGGAATCTAAATGTTTCTGGTTAGAAAACTGCCAAGAGGCCTTAGAAACCTTAAAGGACAAGTTGAATACTGCACCTATACTCCGAGGCCCAAATTGGGCTCTTCCTTTCCACATCCATGTTGATGCCTTTGAAAAAGCTTAGGAGAAACTCTAGGACAGATAGATAACAAGTTTCCTTATGCCATTTATTTCATCAACAATAATCTGTCCAAGGCTGAATTGAACTATACTATGACTGAAAAAGAGCTCCTAGTTGTTGTCCATTCCTTGAATAAATTTAGACATTACATCATTGGTTACTAGACCTTTGTACATAATGACCATGCTGCTATTTAATATTTGATGAACAAGCCTCATGTGAATGCCATAATTATTGGATGGCTTCTTTTATTACAACAGTTTGATCTAACTATCATTGATAAGACTGGTAGAGAAAATGTAATTGCAGATTTTTTCTCTAGACTTGCTTTTCCTGTAGGTGAGGAAGGAATGGTTGATGATCAGTTTCCAGATGAGCATTTATTTTCTATTTAAGTTCTTTCTCCATGGTTTTCTGACATAGACAACTACTTAGTGGCTACACAGTTCCCTCCAAATCTGTCCTCTAAGGAAAAGAGTAGAATCATAAGAAAGAGTGCCCCATTCACTTGGATTGGAGGAAATCTCTTCAAGATAGGCCCAGATCAAATTTTGAGGAGATGTGTCAGGGAGGAGTGTTACACAACATTTGTCACTGTTCTTGTACTCCCAATTCCTCAATCCTAGAGGACCTCTACAGTGAACCTCATGTCTTTTCCTATCATGAAGAACATGTCTTTACATCACTCTTCATCTGCAGGACATTTCCCTCTTACATCATTTCCCAAGAATATTCCTTCAAACTCAGTTTTAAAGGCCAGAGCTATCCCTCAGTTTCTTCCCCGCACTGATTTGCAGAGTTCAACATTGAGCCTAGCGCTGGTCAGTGCTAGTATCCATCCATTACCCATGCCAATCATCTTTTTAAATGCTTTTAAAAATGGAGTCGAAGCTTCCAGGGCTAGAAGCTTCATGAATGGAAGTCTAGTAAATGGTTAGTCAAGATAGAGCCGAGAGACACTGTTTGGGATCTTTTCTCCTATTAAAATGGAACAAACACAAAGGGATAAGACCTTTCCCATCATAAGAGGATCCATGTTCCCTCTCTCAAGCTATATAAACTCCTCCGATTCCAACCTCATCTAGCTAATGAAAAGGCTGGAATAATCTGCAAAATCTTGATAGCCAAAACAACTCTTGATAGCCTTATCCTTCTACTTTATGTTTGTAAAGGGAGAATAAGCTTGTAGTTTGTTTGGTTTGGAGCAAAGAGGAAGAGGCTTTGAACTTCCATTGTTTGAGGTGAATCATGAGATGCTAATAGTGGTGCTAGAACCTGGACACGTCAAAGGAAACATGCAACGCTAAGGCGAAGGTTGTCCTTTCCTTTTTTCATAATAATACAACTGATATTTTGTTTCCTATATCAATTGCATATGGTATTTGGTAGCTTAAGACTCCTTAGCCTGTTAAGTAGGTTGAATCTATTGTATGCTATCATGTGTGCTTTGGCTTCTTGTCTATTTGTTTCAAGTACTTGATTGACATTAAGGAGTTGATCGTTGGAGCAAGGACACAAGGACTTCATCAAACAAGTATTAGCAATACAAGAGGTAGGATCTTATCCATTCTCAGTCTAAGGGAAATTATGTTAGATTGTATTTTTTGTGGCTAGACCCTCCCACTTGGGCTAGAGGGATTGTTTCTGTCCGCAGAGAGAATCTTCCTACTCCACAAATTGGCAACTCCATTGGGGAACCATCCCTCTCTTTGGATTGTTTTTCATTTCATGATTTGTGGCGACTTTTCTCATAACACTCTTTCTTTTTTGTAATCTGTACCTTACGTTATCTATTGCTTTGATTCTTGAATTTAGAGTGACAAGTCTGGTTTTGGTTTGTGGAAATTTTTTGTTTTTCTTTGAATCCCTGGATCAACGCTTTTATTTTGCTAACAATAGCGCTGACCAGCACGAGTTCCTTTCGAACAGCTGTGCCACAACACCTTATGGCGCTTGTTGCTAGTTAGATAGTCGTGCTGATTCATGTAGGTTAAAATAAGGGATTCTCTTAAATCATTGCCAGTGCGTCTTGTCCTCATAGATTTTGTTTCTTGGCTTGTTCGCATTTATTCTCCCTAGCTAGAATGCTTTATTAGCTTGATTTGTTTGCTTGATTGGTTTGAGATTACATTACTTGATTTTTTGACTTATTGGATGGTTTGTGTTCCTATGGAATCTAGGTCATTGTCCATTCATTTTCTTATCTTCTCATCAAGTCAAGTTGTTGATTTGCTACTTCATGCATTTCATGTTTTATTCCTTGCATCTATATTTCTTTGTTTTCAATTGAACAAGTGAAAAAGTTTCGTTTGCTATTCTCTTGTTGAACGTCTCTTTTCTGAGCATAGATTACGTTGCTCGGTTTGTTTCGGTTGAATCTTTGCATTGTTGGGTGTGGAGCCTGATTATCTTCTATATTCAAAGGTTTTCAGCCAGATGTATACCCCAGGAAGACTGTACACCCCTCCACGCGGGGGGGGGGGGGTGCGGGGGCAGCGCCCCCGAAGGTAAAAATAGATGTAAAATTGCCTTGTAAAAGTCTAGTAATTTCTAGTCAAGCTGGGCCATTCATTAGGCGGATGATCTGACGGTAGAAGTTATGTTTAATTTAGGGTTTTTTATCCTAGAAGGCAACCCCTCACTATATATGAGGGAATTGTATTGCGTCTATGCATATCTGTATTCTGAGTGAGTAAGGGAGAGGAGATTGAGAGCGAAGAGGGTGTTACAGTGGATCTACTGTAGGTTGTATCTCTTGAGTTTTCTGGATAATATAATAAAAGAAGGACTAGCTGTTTCTCCGTGGATGTAGCCCAAATTCGGTAAACCACGTATATCTGTGTCTCTCTTGTTTTATGCATTTTCTATGTTTATATTTCTGCAATATTTTATGTGTTCCATTGCTCTGTAATATATAATTTTCTAACAACTGGTATCAGAGCCGAAGGTCTATTTGGATAATAAACTCGCAGGAGAGAAGGGTTCCTGGTTCAAGTGGGAGCAATGGCGGAAGATGGTAGGTTTAGGGTCGAAAAATTCAACGGCCAAAACTACCAGCTGTGGAATATGTAGATGGAATATTATCTATATCAGAGAGATCTATACCTACCATTGAGTGGAAAGACAAGGAAATCGACGAGTATGACAGAAATAGAATGGGATATTCTCGACAGAAAGGCATTTGGAACAATACGGCTATTCCTAGCGGCGTCAGTAGCGTTTAATATTTGAAAGGAAATGACAACACAGGGTTTAATGTCGGCATTGGCCAAACTATATGAAAAACCCTCGGCCTTAAATAAGGTATTTCTTATGAAGCATTTATTAATATGAAGATGTCAGAAGGTGGATCTGTTGCAGACCATTTAAATGATTTTAGTACAGATACAAGTCGGTTAAGTTCTGTAGGGTTAAATTTTGATGATGAAGTTAGGGCTCTGTTATTTCTGTGCTCATTGTCAGAAAGGTGGAATGGTTTAGTTATGGCTATTAGTAACTTTGTCTCTAGATCTAGTACTTTAAAGTTTGATGATGTTGTCGGTGCAATCCTTAGCGAGGAAATGTGACGGAAAAGCTCTGGTGAGGCATCAGGTAATGCTTTGAGTGTAGAGTCTAGGCGAAGAAAAATGGAAAGAGGAAAGATCTTAGGATATCGCAGTAAATCAAGGAAAGGCAGATCCAAGTCCAGATCAGGGATAGTGTGCTAGAAATGCATAAATAAAGGACACCTAAATAAAGACTGTAGATCTCGGAAGAGAAAAGAAGGAGATGCGCAGCAAGAAAACAATCATGAAGCAAATGTGACAGGTGAGGTGTTACAAGATGCTTTGATTCTTTCTTTTGAAAATATTACTGATTCCCTGGTGGTAGATGCAGGGGCCTCATTCCATGCCACACCTGATAAGAAACATTTTCATGATTATGTTCAAGGAGATTTTGGACAAGTTTGCTTGGGTGATGATAAACCCTGTAAAATTGTTGGAATGGGTATGCTTTTCATAAAACAACAGAATGGAAATCAATGGCTATTGAAGGAGGTAAGGCATGTTCCAGATCTGAAGAAAAATCTAATTTCAACAGGGCAGTTGGGAGGTGAAGGTTGCGTAAGTACTTTCACAGATAAAACTTGGAAGGTCACTAAAGGATCCCTAGTAATAGCGAAAGGAGAAAAGGTTGGTACATTGTATTTATGCAATGGTATTTCTAATTCTGTTAATGATTTAGCCTCTACAGGAGAAGATACAGCATTGTGGCATCATAGGTTGGGGCACATGAGTGAGAAGGGGATGCAGATTCTTCACTCAAGAAATTTGTTGCCAGGTTTGAAGCATGTTGATTTAAAATTCTGTGAGAATTGTGTTTATGGAAAACAGAAGAGAGTCAGATTCCTTAGAGTTGGGAAAGAAAAGAAGAGTGAAAAATTAGAGCTTGTGCATATATATGTATGGGGACTTGCTCAGGTATCATCTCTTGGTGGCTCTCGTTATTATGTTACTTTTATTGATGATGCAACTAGAAAAACCTGGATTTATTGTATTCGAAATAAATCTGATGTATTTGATACTTTCAAGAAATGGAAAGCTTTGGTTGAAAATGAGATAGGAAAAAGGTTGAAGTGTCTCAAATCAGATAATGGGGGTGAATATTGTAGCAAAGATTTTGATAGGTACTGTTCAGAGAATGGAATTCATAGAGAGAAGACAGTTCCAGGAACACCACAAGAAAATGGCGTGTCAGAAAGAATGAATAAGACAATCATGGAGCGTGCAAGGTGCATGAGATTACATGCAAGATTGCCTTTACCATTTTGGGCATATGTTGTAGATACTGTTGTTTATCTAATAAACAGAGGGCCTTCAAGTTCCTTGGATGGTAGTATTCCAGAGGAGGCATGGACAGGAAAAAGGGTAAACTACTCTTTTGTAAAGACTTTTGGTTGTGAAGCCTTTGTCCACATTAACAAACAAAATAGAGCAAAGCTTGAGGCAAAATCAAAGAAATGTATCTTTATTGGATATGGTGTTAATGATTTTGGTTATCGCTTTTATGATTATGAAAAACATAAAATCATTAGGAGCAGAGATGTCATATTCAATGAAAAGGTTTATATAAGGATTAGCTGCAGGAAAAGAAACAGGAAAAGAAAACAAAGAATACACAGTTCTTGACGATATCACAGGAAAAGTGATGGTGCCTGAAAATCATAATGATCAACAGCCAGAACAACAACAACAAGCACTTCAAACACCTGAAAGTGGTGTTAGAAGATCTACTAGGATAAGTAGACCCCCTGAACGATACTCTCCTTCATTATATTATGTATTGTTGACTGATTCTGGTGAACCAGAATGTTATGAAGAAGCAGTGCAGGTAGAAACCAAGAAGAAGTGGGAGCAAACCATGAAAGAAGAGATGGACTCCTTAGCACATAACCAAACTTGGGACTTAGTTAGGTTGCCTGCAGGTAAAACAACATTGCAGAATAAATGGGTTTGCAAGTTGAAGGAAGAAGATGGAGGTAGAAAAAGGTATAAAACTAGACTTGTGGTGAAAGGGTTTGCACAGAAAAAGGGTATAGACTTTGATGAGATATTTTCTCCTGTTGTGAAAATGACTTCAATCATAACTATTCTAAGTCTCGTAGGTGCTGAAGATTTACATCTTGAGCAGTTAGATGTAAAGACAACCTTTCTCCATGGGGATTTGGAGGAAGATATATATATATGCAGCAGCCACAAGGATATGAGGTAAAAGGGAAGGAGAAACTAGTGTGCAGGTTGAAGAAGAGCTTGTATGGCTTAAAACAGGCTCCAAGGTAGTGGTATCTAAAATTTGACAGGTTTATGTCTGAACAAGGTTATACTAGGTGTCACTCTGATCATTGTTTTTATCTCAAAAGGCAAAATGATGGCAGTTATATTATATTGTTATTGTATGTAGATGACATGCTTGTTGCAGGTTCTAACATGCAGGAGATAAATGTGCTCAAAAGAAAATTGGCAAACTCATTTGCAATGAAGGATTTGGGTGCTGCAAAACATATCCTTGGTATGAGAATAACTAGAGATAGGAAGAATCACAAATTAACATTGTCTCAAAGTGAGTACATAGACAAGGTGTTGAAAAGGTTTAGTATGCAGAATGCAAAACCAGTTGGTATACCTTTGGCTAGCCATTTCAAATTAAGTAAGGAGGCATGTCCCAAGATTCAGGAAGAAATGGCTCATATGTCTAAAGTTCCATATGCATCAGAAGTTGGAAGCTTAATGTATGCAATGGTCTACACAAGGCCTAATATTGCACATGCAGTGGGAGTTGTAAGCAAGTACATGAACAATCCAGGAAAAGAACATTGTATGGCAGTGAAGTGGATTCTCAGGTATTTGAGAGGTACCACAAATCAAGCATTATGCTTTGGTTACAAAGGTTTCTGGATGAATTGGGTAAGAAGCAGGAGTTGGGAAAGTTATACAGTGACAGCCAGAGTGCCATACGTCTTGCAAAGAACTCTGCATTTCATTCCAAGACTAAGCATATACAACTCAAGTACCATTTCATACAGTTAGCGTTGGAAGATGGATAGTTGAAGCTAGAAAAGATGCACACTAGCCTGAATCCTGCAGATATGTTAACAAAAGTTGTAACCAGGGAGAAACTGAGAATCTGCTCAGTTTCAATTGGTCTTCAAGTATGATGAAGAAGATGAGAAACAACCAAGTCCAAAGTGGAGTCATTGTCTAGCAAATGAAGCAGCGGTGGAGTTGCTATAATCAGTCTCCAAGTGGGAGATTGTTGGGTGTGGAGCCTGATTATCTTCTATATTCAAAGGTTTCAGCCAGATGTATACCCCAGGAAGACTGTACACCCCTCCATGCAGGGGTTTGCAGGGGGGAATTTTCCACCCCGCGGGGGTTCGGGGGGGTAAATCCCCCCGGCTGGGGGGTCCGAGGGCCAGCGGTCCCCCAGCAGGGGTTCGGGGGCAGTACCCCCGAAGCTAAAAATAGATGTAAAATTGCCTTTTAAAAGTCTAGTAATTTCTAGTCAATCTAGGCCGTTCTTTAGGCAGATGATCTGACGGTAGAAGTTATGTTTAATTTAGGGTTTTTTGCCCTAGAAGGCAACCCCTCACTATATATGAGGGAATTGTATTGCGTCTATGCATATCTGTATTCTGAGTGAGGAAGAGAGGGGAGATTGAGAGAGAAGAGGGTGTTATAGTGGATCTGTTGTAGGTTGTATCTCTTCAATTTGCTAGATAATATAATAAAAGAAGGACTGGCTGTTTCTCCGTGGATGTAGCCCAAACTGGGTGAATCACGTATATCTGTGTCTCTCTTGTTTTATGCATTTTTTGTGTTTATATTTATGCGATATTTTATGTGTTCCATTGCTCAGTAATATATAATTTTCTAACATGCATATAGGTTTGAAAGGAGTTCTTTGTATTGTGATTTGCATATGATTGATGTTCGGTTGTTTGAAATGTTCATTGAAATGTTTATGTGAAAGATTCATTCTAGCATTCCATTGAAGAAAATACATCATTCTAGTTTGTTTAATTGACATGTTGCATTGAGTAGCATCATTGAAAGCTAGAATTACATCATCATGAGCATTTGAAATAAAATAAACTTCTTTTACTGTTAAAAGGACTAGTTGAAGTGCATTTCATAGGAAGAGTAGGAAGTGGAAAATAATTTTCATTGTTTTGTTTTGAAAAGCGAAGTAGTGAAGAGTCATCTTACTTTCAGTTGCTTGTTTGTTGCATTTATTGTTTTCTCTTCTCTCAATTAGTGTAAGCATTCATCGAATTGAAAGGGTTTTGTCTCATATAGCTGCACATACGATTTTTTCAGGTGACATCGATAAGGCCTAAAAACTGACTTAATTTCAAGATAAACTTTTAGAATATATTCAATTAACCTAAGGCACATTTGAAACTAAATTCACACATTTAGAGGTCTAGGCTAGAGACATGTTCCGACATCTTTAAACCTAGCATATGTCATTTGATTCAGCATTAAACATTGTTAGTACGGACTTGTGCTCCTCATACCATTGCGTATATAAAGAGAGACCCCACTAGGTTTGCAATCCTTTATCCATAGGAAGTTGAGTCTGCCACCTTGTAAACTTGATACATTGAACACGACATTAGGGGAGATTGCATGCTCGTACTTTTCTATTCACCGGGAGGTATTCTACAGTTCATGATTACCTGGTATTTTGCCTAGATTTCAAGTTCGTTCAAACTGAAGGTGACTAGAGTCATCTTTGCCTTGTTCTCGACTCTTAAAACATGAACATGCATAAGTCTATTTTAGCGTCTTAAAAAATTGTTTCCCAAAATAACATCACATTCTTGATAGTTTTATTCTGGACCACATCGTGGCTATATCCTTAATATATTTTAAATAAGCCTTGAAATTAATATCTCTTCACTTTTTGTTTGAGACAAAGTCATTGTGGTTGAACCATCAGGTTTGCCTCGTTCCTCTTCCTCTCTGACATCTGGAAGGTCATCCGGAGAAGCTTTCCTTGAACTTCCGCAATCACTTGAGGATTAAGGCGTTGAACTTGGGATTGTTTTGAGTATTCAACCTTTATCATCTCGTCCGCCTCCCTCAAAGACTGGGTCATCTTACGAATCTGGCCCGGAATCCTCTAGTAATCCTATCTAGACTCCTGAGAGTCCACAGGCTCTTGAAAGCCCATAAAGACCAGTTTCTTATCCACCAGATCATTTTGTGATATCTCCTCAGCATCCTTATAGTCTGTACGATTAGCCTGGTGTTCCTTTGGAGTTGTCTCCTCATTCATCTTCGGCTCATCGCCGGTTGCTTTCTATGGAGTCAAAAGGCGAAATACTGGTCTCCTCTCCAAGTCAGTCGGAAGTTTCTGCTACTCACACTCCTCACATGGGTGATGAGTAGGGATACGAATTCCCTCTGGAAGGTTTCCCTTTCACGGGAAGAGTCCCATCCCTTTCTTATCCTGAGTTTAGTGAGACCATATTGCCGCATGGTTATACTTTTCTAGCTAAGTTGGTTTTAGGCACTCCTAGTGCCTCATCATTGTATCAAAACCCCATCTCGTCTTCCGGTGATATGTCTACCTAAGGTCCATTCGTTCATAACATGAACATCTCGTCTTCTGGCGCTATGCCTACCTGAGGTCCATTCATTCAGAACACAACCTCTCGACCAATTGTACAAATTGCAGTCACTTCAGTTCGGGTTCAACGTACCATTCTGTCTCAACCTATTTTGTCGTTTCAGCTGACTGTTCTGGTTCAACCGACAGTCTTAGTAAGTTCTTCTACTCCTCCAGTGAGTGGACAAAATGTGCCACCACCCAGGGGAAAAGATCTGAATATTCCTCTTATGTCAGGCCAAACCAATCTGAGTGGATTACAAACTCACATGGTTGGAATGAATCAACCTTTGTACGGCACTATTCCTGAGCCTGATGATCCATCTGGGTCAGGTAACGTCCAATACCAGCGACCATACATGGCTCAGGTTCCATTCCAACCGGCTTATGTTCCATATGGTTCGCAAGCCTTGGTTACTCTACCTTACATTCCTTAAGTTGGACCTTATGTCCAGCCTAGTTAACCCACTATGCCTGGTGGATATGGGCAGATCCAATATGGGAACTATCAATACCTTCTGACTATAACACTAGGAACTGTCCAGCTACCCTTGCAACAATAAGGGAAACCTTCACAGCAGCAAGGATAACTGCTACAACCACAAGGTAAACCTTTGCAATAGTCGCAAAAACCTTTGTAGCTGCAGACACAGTTTGTTTAATAGTCCTCCTAACCATTTTCCTCACAAGGCCAACCTTTGCAGCAGTAGAAGAAACCTTTGCAGCCACAAGGTTAGCCTTCACAGAAGAAAAGCCAACCTTTGCAATAGCTGCAAGGTCAGCCTTTGTAGCAACAGGTCATATATGCATATCATCATGGTCAGCATATTCAAGGCCAAGGTCAACCTTTGCAAGGTCAAGGTCAGCTCCTACAACAGCAGGTTCCAAATCCTTATGTCCAAGGTCAGCAGGTTCAAAATACTTATGTCCAAGGTCAACAGGTTCAACAACCTTTTAACCCATATGCCCATCAACGGCCTATGGCAGGACAATATCAAATCTACCCAAGACCGAATCCTCCCTACGGGCAAGGTAACCTTCAGTGGGGACAAAATCATATTCCATATGGACAAAATCCTTCATTGTGAGGGAAAAATCCTTACCAACAAGGATGGGTTTCACAGTTTGGGTCTACTCAAAGGCCCCACATGCCTTTTAACACACAATTGCCTTTCCCTGCCACCTTGGAACTACCATATGTTTCGAGGCTCACCAATGATCCTACCCTTCATTCGCCTTATTGGCCTCCAGTCCCAACGAAGGTTTCGAGCGATTGCCCCAAATTTGAGGGAAAAGCGAAGGAGGATCCACAAGCCCATGTGATGACATATCACCTCTAGTGCTCCTCCAATTTGTACGTCGATGATTCTATCCGTCTTTGACTTTTTCAAAGAACTCTCATAAGGGCTGCAGCAAAATGGTACATCGAATTGCCTCGAGGTACCTACAGTGACTTCAACTCTCTCGCTATGGCTTTCCTCACTCATTTCCTGATGCCAGTTTGTTATGAAACTAGCACCTTTCTGCTTACGTCACTTAAGTAAGACACCACAACCCATATCTCCGATCACATCCACGAATGGAGATGTCGGCGTCGCCTGATCAAGTTTGAAATTGTTGATCAGTTGCTGATGGAATGGTTCAAAAAATAATTCATTGGCCCAATTGCTAGGGACATAGCTATGGGTGGGTGTGTTACTGAGGAGCAAGCCATCGCTCGTGTCCAGTATCTATACCTAGTCTACTCACAATCTGGCACATTATATGAGATGTTACCGATGCCCCAAGACCATCATCAAATATAACAGCATCGAAGTCTTCGGATACACCACCTGTTGATGGAGTGATTGGTTCTGTGTCTCAGACTCCCGCGAAATATTCTTTGAAGCATAAATCAGTCTCGAACACTGGTTCCAATGATCCCTATAGAAATTCATCTGGTCTTGGTAAGACCTATGAGGTTCATACTGTCTAGTCTACCATAGAAGACACAACCTCTAAGGGTAAAAAGAAGGGCAAAGGTAAGGCCAAAGTCAATGCCCCGAAATAAGGCCCTCCTAAATATTTTGCTAGTGATGCTTCTCAAAGAAATCAGAAGTATCCATGCCTCATCTGTGAGGATGATCATTACACTAAAGATTGTCCCCAACAATCGGAAGTTAGTCGCTTGCTAAAAGGGACCCCAACTGTCTTAAAAGAACCCTTTCCATCCCAGCAGACCCAAATGGTAGACCAGCCTCAGTCTCCGCTTCCGTAGGTTCCCAAGTGTTTATGATGAATACACCTATAAATGTGGCTACCAGATCTAAATATTATCAAACCCCTCTTCCGATGGCAAGGAAAGAGAAAGAAAGTACCCCTTCGTCCTCTATCCCGTCTACCTCCGGTCCTCTCCATATAAACAAACCTAGTTATGATTCTACTATCTGACCACCCTCTCGAGGTGTGCTGCGAAAGTCCTCGTATAATCCAAATGCTCGAGCCGCTCAGCACTACAACATTGTAGAGGATTTAGCTCAATCATCATTATCCATGTCTGCCCTCAAGGTCTTTAAAGGCTATCCCTCGCAGTGGAAAGCATTACTGTCGGCCATTGGAGGTGTTAATCCATCTGATTCCAATCTAATTTGCTTTGATCTAGAAAACCATGTTCTATGCTTACCCCATCAGGTTGCCTTTCTCATTCAAGTGATCATTAATGAAAGTACGATTCACATGACCATCATTAATGAAGGTGCTTCCACCTACATCAAGTCTATGTCTTGTTGGAAGGCCATCTGTTCTCCTACCTTGAACTAATCGCCTAACACGTTGGATGCCTTTGATGGACACGATTCTTGACCATTCAACATCCTCCCTAATCTTGCCATTACCTTGGAAGGTAAGACAATTAATGTCGAAGTAGAAATTGTTGATGCAAATCTTAACTATAATCTTCTACTTGGGTGGAGTTGGACCCATGCTATGCATTGTGTAGCCTCCTCTCTTTTCCGCATGCTCCGTTTTCCTCATCAAGGGAAAATCGTCATGGTCGACCAATTATTTTTCTTTGCCTCTTCCTCCTCGAATGGAAATGTTCCTTACGTGAAGCATATCGGTGCTCCATATGAGAGTGTGGGGGATGGACTTTTCAAAGATCCCGCCTTAATGGGTAATTTTCCTCTCTCACCTCTGAATGTTGCCTCAATCAACATGATATCGGTTAAGTATGATCCTTGGGTCATTCCCCTTCTTGATCAAGTTGATTCATGGGGTGATGTCATGCCTGTTGAAAAATGGCAACAAGAAATGCTAAAAATAGAAGTGCTAAAAATAGCAGTTTGAGTACCAGTGCTGGATTGGGCAACAGGGAATGAAAAATGGAAGTGCTAAAAATATCATTCTATTTATAGCAATTTAGGATGGATTCCTATTTTAGTCAGTCCCTAGACTCAAAATAGGAAGTAAAATTCGAATTTGATATTAACAGCAGTTTGTAAATTAATTAATTCATCTTGAGTTAATTAGTTAAGGAAAATCAAACTTGAATTCTATGTGAGGACATGCAACAGTTTATCTATTAATTGAGGAATTTATCCATCAGTTAAAGAGATAAGGATGAGTTCTAATTTGAGTTGTAATTAGTTGGCTTAGTTAAATGAGTCAAGTCCAGTTAGATTAATTTAACAGTTTGTTAAATTAATGAGAGTTCAGTTAGTTAATGCTTGCATGCATGTAACTACTGTATTTCAGATAACTGAATATTCACTCATGGATAACTCATGCATGTCAGTTCAAACAAAGACCCAGTTGAGATTAGAGAAAGGACAATGTACTATCAGTTGGATGAATATTTTTCCTATAAAAGAAGCTCATCCATGATGAGGATTTATCTCCTTCAGGACTGTGTAGTTGGATCAAAGGTTAGTGAGTGTGTGAAGAGGCCAATTCACACAAGTGGCTGCACTGGACCCCAATCGAAATTGCGCAAAGAAATAGGAGGCTTGGAGGGTAGACCAGAGGTTAGATAGAGGCCTTTGACTATCTCTGAGCAGCAGAGGTATTGCAGAGAGAGCAGGATAGCTTTTGAGCTGATTCTTTTTGTATTACTAGCTATATTTCCACTTGTATGATAATACAGAGTTGGGGTTTTAGGTTGAGGCTTTCCCCGAGTAAATTCTTCTGTGTTATGTGTGATTGATTCCTTATTATTAGTTATATGTGTTCTTATTGATGTTGCTCATGTTCGATTAAGCTTCCGCTAAATTGTTTGTAGAAGTAGATCAAGTGTTTTGCTTTAGTACATTGCATTACTAGGTGATCTACAGTGGGAATTTCTACATGGTATTAGAGCACAGGTGATCAAGGAAGAACAATATACAAGAAGGGATAAGTTGAAGTTTGTGGTTTTTGAATATTGAATTGAGTTCTTATCACATCTATTTCATTGATGGCGTTCAGTGGTTTGAGACTCGAATATGCCCTTGATGGAAGGTGGAATTATATAGCCTGGAAGGATCGCATGGAGGCAGTATTAGAAGATAACGGTCTAAAGGACTTCATTGATCAAGAAGTATAGAAGTTGACTGATGCTACTCAACTAGCAGAATGGAAAAAGTGTGTGGCTAGAGAAAGGAGATTCCTCCTGGAGGGAGTTCGAGATCACATTGTCTCGAGCCTCCATGGGAAGGAGACTCCGTTTTCGATGTGGAAAACATTGAAAGATCTTTATTAGAATAGCAGTGATCAGAGGAAGCTAGCACTGAAGGACAAACTTCGAAAGATCAAGTGTGAAAAAGGTGACACGATCTCTATGTATCTAAACAAGCTCACCTCATGTAGGGATAAGATTGGAAGTGTATGGATCATGACAACTGATGATGACATGGTGAGTCTTGCACTCCTCTGTCTTCCTAAGAGTTGGCATAGCTACCAGGACTTAGTTAATGGAAGAGAGAAACTACTAGATTGGGAACGACTTTGATCGGATTTGATGCAGGAGGAGATAAGAAGAAGCACCAGAGATGGTTCTTCATCCATGGAGGATGAAGAAAACTGTGCCTTAGCGAGTAAGGTGAAGAAGTGGAAGGAGAAGGTTTCTCTTTCTGAATCCAATTCTTCCCATGGTGGGAAGAAGTTTGACAAATCAAAAGTGTGATGCTTTCATTGTCATGAGGTGGGCCATTTTTCTACAAATTGTCCATAGAGGAAATCCAAGAAGGGATTCGGGGAAGGATCAGAAGGTGAGGCATTGGCCTCACAGTTCGAGTTGGATTTCTCACTGTTCGCATGCATGGTTTCATCCATGGTGGGAAGTGGTTGGTTTCTTGACAGTGGAGCTTCTTTCCACATGATTGGCGACAAGAGTTTGTTTAGTACTTTGGAGGAGAAAGATCTCCAAATACTCATAGCGATGGGTAATGATGAAAAGTATAGTGTCTCAGGTGTAGGCAAGGTTATTTTTCAGAGGGAGCATGGAGCTCGCCTTACCTTGACCGATGTTAATTATGTACCAGGACTGAAGAGAAACTTGGTGTCAATTGCGATGCTGGAAGACAAAGGCTATGATGTAGTCTTCAGTAAGGGAAAGGTTTTCCTTAGACACATCATCACTAGACAGGTGAAGCAAATTGGTTCACGGGTCAAGAACCTGTATGCTCTTGAGGTTCAAGATGCATGCAAAGCCTTGAGGAGCAAGGAAACTGATGGAGACTTGGTGGTTGAGAGGGAGAGTACATTACCTCTCAACATGCAGCGCCAGAAGAAGTCTCAGACGATTGTGGAGGAGCCCCGATTGGTGACGCAGCTTTAGGAGGTTGTGGAGCAGCCACAACTAGAGCAGCTGAGAGGAGATCGAGTAGAGACATCTACTCATGCAGAGACCTCCAATAGGGGGAAACTTCAAGCCAGGTGGGCAGATGTATCACATGCAGTCATACCTCTAGGTAGGAGGTGGGATGATGTGGAGTGATCGTCCCAAGGAGGAGGGGCAGGATCCTTGAGCTACCCAACCTCATTGATTTGACTTTGCTATAGGAGCCCCGATGAGGAGTAGCAGGACTGACTGATTGGGTAGAGACAGATGCAGATGGAGCAGTAGAGAGAGCTATAGTGCAGGAATCCCAAGACAAAGTAGAGCTAGCACGCTACAGCAATGCGAGAGGCAAAAGTGTGTTGCACCAGTGCAGGATGGCACAGAGAGGTGTGATGTTGGCATTATGATGCATGTGTTGTACTTGATGGCAACCCACCCATAGAAGAACAATATATAACTAGATGGTTCTGTAGAAGAGATATCAGATGTGACAGGATGATAGTTCTCAGTATGACAAGTTAGCTTTGCCATCAAGTCCAAAGGGGGAGATTGTTGGCATTATGAGACAAGTGTTGTCCTTGATGGCAAATCACACAGATGACAGATGATAGTGCAGTAGGTCAGTAGCAAGGAATTGATGATTAGACTACAAGAATGAAGAAGAAAAATATATATACGCAGGTTCATCATGACCAAGCTACGTATACACGCGGGTTATACGTTCCAAAGACGCGTATGTGTATACACGCACTTTCACGCAAGGGAAAGTGCGTACATGTGGGAGAACTTATTTTTGGTCCGTGGTATTTGAACCTATGGTTTTGGACCATGGTATCTTGTCAGATGTGTTGATCCCAAGTATTGGGTCCATGGTATTAGTTCTAAATGGTTTTGGACCATGGTATTGAGTAAGGCCTAAGACTATAAAAGGAGAAGAAGATCATTAGGCAAAGGTATTGAGAAAATCTTGAATATCTGATGAAGTATGAGATCCAGTATGCAGGTTATGGGTTTATGATGCATTTCTTGATCTGAGCTAAGGAGGAATCTCACCAATTGATGGAGAACAAGATCTAATGATAGATCGGGATCAAATGGTTTGAAATGGACTATCTCTATATGGTTGATTATGCTTATTCTAGATCTGTATACTGATGCATGTAATGTTCTAAACTGGGTATAACTTAAGTTTGAAATAGCTGCAACTCATGATTGAATATTTATAGATCTGTACGCGGGTTGGCTTTGGTGAAAGCACGTATGTACACAGGTATGGTTCGTCATAGTAGCATATACATTATGATATATGATATTTGAAGTTGTAGTTGGATCTGGTTATTGCTGCAGAGTTCTGTTGTTTGTTCTATGTTCTGGTGACTGTGTTGTTGACAGCGTTTCAGTGTTTCAGTGATTCATAGATTGATGATGCTAGTATAGATTGATTTTGTGCTTCAATGATATTGATGGGTCCAGTATGAAAATTGGATGAAACGTGTCCTGCAGATTAATGTGTTGTGCTTTAGGAGTATCCAGTCTGAAAATGTATGAAACGTGGTACCTGGAGGAAGAAAGAGAAGGTTGTAGCCTTCTGTAGGTTGGCACCTACGTGCTAGTACATTAGCTAGTACATGAGCTAAGGGGGTGGTAGCTCCCTTCCAGTAGCAGCTGGAAAACGAGTAAAGATTGGAGCATTTCAGTAGGTCGGCACCTATGTACTAGTAAATGGATCGGCTAGTACAAGAGCTAAGGGGGTTGTAGCTCCCTTTCAGGAGAGTCTGGAGAACGAGAGAAGGTTGTAGCCTTCTGCAGGTAGAAGTCTGTGTACTGGTATAAGACTGCACCAGTACAAACATATTGTAAATTGAAGTTTCTTATTAAAACAAGATAGAGACGACTTGCAGCAGGTGGTTTTCACCCACATTGGGTTTCCACCTTATATCATGGTGTTCATGTGTGCTTCTTGTGTGTGATAATCTATTTTGTTTTACTGCACCTGCTTACTGTTCATATGGTTAATTAAGTTCTGATGCACTAACTAAAGATCAACATTTAATGGAGTAACTGAATCATAAGTATTCTGGATATACGCTAGTTGCATTAGACACAGTCACGTATACACACGGGTTCTATTAACTGAAGTAGCGTATATGTATCTAAGTATGGAAATGAAAAGTTTTATTGATTTGATAATACTGATTCACCCCCCCCTCTCAGTATTATTTCCAACAATTGGTATCAGAGCCGGTCCTTTGGTAGAAGCTTGATCGCTTAAAGGAGATCCGTGGAATAATGAGAAAGAAGCTTAAGAAGAAAGCACCTAAGAAAAAGAAGACATCTCAGAAGAGCTATGACAGTGGGAGTATCGATTGGGGAATATGTGGAAGAAGCACTTATGATTCAGAATCACTTCAGAATGATGATGAACTATCATGTATGAATTTGTTATCCTCTGGTGATATAGTTATCTATCCATTTGAAGATGATGAAAGTGATAACGAAACAACTGAAATTGCTCTTATGGGTGAGCAAGAAAGATATCAAATAGAGGCAAAATTTAAAAGGCTTACAGGCAAAATTAGAGATCAACAAGATCTATTGAACAAAAGGGAATGTGCCTTCAAAGAAGAAGCTACCAAACTAAAAGTTCAACTAGAGGAAGGAAACAAGGTAAGGAAGGTTTTCAAGGACAAGGTAGTTCAATGTCAAAAGTTGTAGGATGAAGTGACATCATTAAGAAATGAAGTCAATAAAAGGAGCACAACAATCAAGAAACTCAGAGATAGATCCAGTTACTATGAAATGCTTGAAGCTACGATCCTCTCGCTAAAGGAAGATCTTGAAGAATCAAAGAAGCAGAATAAAGAACTACTCCAAGCTCTTGAAAAACAAGAAAATGAAGTTCTTGAATTAAGACATCAGTTGGAAGAAGGAAGAAAAGTTGAAGAAAACATGAAGAAGCAGTATCTTGAAAAGGAAGAGAAACATCAGGTTGAGGTAAATATTCTAAGAAATAAATTAGAAGAAAAAGATAAGCTCTTACGATTTCAAGATAGTACTAAGATCTTGGATGATATTCTTAGTAGTCAAAGGTCTCCTGCTATCAAAACTGGTTTTGGTTTTCATGAATCTGTTGAAGGAGAATCTAGTTTACAAAATAAGACAAGGGAATCTAATGCAAATTTTGAAATGCTCAAGAAGGAGATGAGAGGTCAACCCCATCAACAGCCAGGGAAAGAAATTTTTCAAATAAAATCTTTTACTCCTCCGATGAATAATGTTGAATGTTATATATGTCATAATCTTGGACATGTTGCAGCCAGATGTAGAAGAAGAATGGTTCAAGATCATCACACAGAAAGATCATCACATTCCAGGTACTTTTAGGGATATTGTTTTTCTTGCAGTATGTTTGGTCACAAAGCTTCTAATTGCTACAGGAGGAATATGAAACATGTAAGATGTTATGCATGTAACAAGCTTGGACATATAGCAAAGGAATGCAGGAACAAGGTACGGGCACCTCACCAAAAGGAGAAAACATCATCACACTTGAAGATATGGAAGAAGAAGGAATTACAGTCAGAAAGATGTGGCACAACACCATATACAGACATAACAGACTCAAGGGGAACTAAAGGTGTAAAACTTCAGTGTCCTAAATCTCATACGCAAGTTTCATAAAGCGAAGTCGCGTATATACATGAGTTAGACACTGCACAGTGGCGTATATGTTAGTCTGAGGAAATGCAGAAGGGAGAGGCTCAGAAAAGGGTCTGATATGATTCAGTCCATTATTTTCTCTATTTGATAATGGTTACAATCTGCTAATGATGTGTGGAAATGTCTTGCGACTCATAAGATATTTAGAAGTGTTTTTGATCCTATCTTGATGATGATGATGTCGTGATACTTCTTGCTGATATATGCATGATCAGATCTGATAGTAAACATATGGCACAGGTTCAGGGGGAGTTTATGTTTTGAATAATGCATTGTTGGCATTATGGTTAGTAGTCCTTGGTGATGATGCTTATATGGCTAAATGATATATCTTGCTATGATATGGTTATGAGTTGTCCATCTCATATGATTCTTGGGGTTACATAGTTGGTGTTTAATTCAGATCTGTGGTTGATTCTTTTATGATGCATATATGGTGCTTACATGGTGATCTAAATCAGGATAAGAAGAAGTACAAAGTACTTGGTGATGGGCCACTCATATGCTACTGTCGTCATATGCATAAAGATCATATAATATAGTTATGATGTAGGATTCTTATAGTTCTTAGCACTCACATGGATGAGGATTGTGGCTGTTGATGATATCAAGAAGTCTTGAGCTGTAGATACATAGTGCTAGATACATGAAATTGCATTGTTGGAGATATGATGATGATGAGTTCTTACCTATATGATGATAGGTTGATACTCACATATGTTGATTGATGATTGTCAGATAAGGGATATTCCCATGTAATGTTACATGGATGGTATATAAGATCATGCAGATCTTGATGATGATGAGATGACTATGGTATTTTTCACATATGATATAATGTGAATGATTTTATGATGATGTTCAAAAGGATGAGTTGATATCTATATGCAGACATACCTTGTTACAGGACATTTACAGGTTGTTGATCTGGAAGTGGTTGTACGCGAGTTTTATGAAGAACATCTGCGTATATACGCCTGTTTTTGTGGATACAGTCGCGTATATGTTGGTTTGATTTGATTTCAGGTGGAACAGGTGCAGAAGGAGAACATGGTTGTTGATCTGAATGATGATTGACAAATGTTGCTGATGACTCTCATATAATTGTTTTAAATATTTCGTCTCTATGTCATGTATATTTTTTCTTATGAAGGTCATGTAACGGCCTATGTTGGTTTCCCCACTATGCCTGGGATGAATGATGTAATGTACTTGGTTATCATATGTAAATTTCTAATGTATCCCCACTTGGTTGGTTGATAGATGTATGTATAGAGTCTTTGATGATAGGAAGGTCAGTTATGATGTATGAGTCATGGTTTTTCTTGTAGAACATATTTTTGCAGACCTTGCTTACAGTCAAGGGGAGCATGAACAACACACTTCAGCAAGAGCAGAGCTTTCAGCATGTACTTAGAGGGATCATGGACAGATTGGTACACCTTGGCATATACAAAGGGGGAGCACATTCAGAGATTTCAGCAGGTACTCAGGGGGAGTATGGACAACAGAATGTTTATCAAGGAAAGAGAATATCTTGGTCCGCCCTTTGCCCTTGATGTCAAAGGGGGAGAGTGATTTGGTGTTGTTGCCATCAAGTCCAAAGGGGGAGATTGTTGGCATTATGATGCATGTGTTGTACTTGATGGCAACCCACCCATAGAAGAACAATATATAACTAGATGGTTCTACAGAAGAGATATCAGATGTGACAGGATGATAGTTCTCAGTATGACAAGTTAGCTTTGCCATCAAGTCCAAAGGGGGAGATTGTTGGCATTATGAGACAAGTGTTGTCCTTGATGGAAAATCACACAGATGACAGATCATAGTGCAGTAGGTCAGTAGCAAGGAATTGATGATCAAACTATAAGAATGAAGAAGAAAAATATATATATGTAGGTTCATCATGACCAAGCCGCGTATACATGCGGGTTATACGTTCCAAAGACGCGTATGTGTATACACGCACTTTCACGCAAGGAAAAGCGCGTACATGTGGGAGAACTTATTTTTGGTTCGTGGTATTTAGTCCTTGGTATTTGAACCTATGGTTTTGGACCATGGTATCTCGTCAGATGTGTTGATCCCAAGTATTGGGTCCATGGTATTGGTTCTAAATGGTTTTGGACCATGGTATTGAGTAAGGCCTAAGACTATAAAAGGAGTAGAAGATCATTAGGCGAAGGTATTGAGAAAATCTTGAATATCTGATGAAGTATGAGATCCAGTATGCAGGTTATGGGTTTATGATGCATTGCTTGATCTGAGCTAAGGAGGAATCTCACCAATTGATGGAGAACAAGATCTAAGGATAGATCGGGATCAAATGGTTTGAAATGAACTATCTCTATATGGTTGATTATGCTTATTCTAGATCTGTATACTGACGCATGTAATGTTCTAAATTGGGTATAACTTAAGTTTGAAATAGCTGCAACTCATGATTGAATATTTATAGATCTGTACGCGGGTTGGCTTTGGTGAAAGCACGTATGTACACGAGTATGGTTCGTCATAGTAGCATATACATTATGATATATGATATTTGAAGTTGTAGTTGGATCTGGTTATTGCTGCAGAGTTCTGTTGTTTGTTCTGTGTTCTGGTGACTGTGTTGTTGACAGGGTTTCAGTGTTTCAGTGATTCAGAGATTGATGATGCTAGTATTGATTGATTTTGTGCTTCAATGATATTGATGGGTCCAGTATGAAAATTGGATGAAACGTGGCCTTCAGATTAATGTGTTGTGCTTCAGGAGTATCCAGTCTGAAAATGTATGAAACGTGGTACCTGGAGGAAGAAAGAGAAGGTTGTAGCCTTCTGTAGGTCGGCACCTACGTACTAGTACATCAGCTAGTACAAGAGCTAAGGGGGTGGTAGCTCCCTTCCAGTAGCAGCTGGAAAATGAGTAAAGATTGGAGCATTTCAGTAGGCCGGCACCTACGTACTAGTAAATGGATTGGCTAGTACAAGAGCTAAGGGGGTTGTAGCTCCCTTCCAGGAGAGTCTGGAGAACGAGAGAAGGTTGTAGCCTTCTGCAGGTAGAAGCCTGTGTACTGGTATAAGATTGCACCAGTACAAACATATTGTAAATTGAAGTTTCTTATTAAAAGAAGATAGAGACGACTTGCAGCAAGTTTTTTTTCACCCACATTGGGTTTCCACCTTATATCATGGTGTTCATGTGTGCTTCTTGTGTGTGATGATCTGTTCTATTTTACTGCACCTGCTTACTATTCATATGGTTAATTAAGTTCTGATGCACTAACTAAAGATCAACATTTAATGGAGTAACTGAATCATAAGTATTCTGGATATACGCTAGTTGCATTAGACACAGTTGCGTATACACGCGGGTTCTATTAATTGAAGTAGCGTATATGTATCTAAGTATGGAAATGAAAAGTTTTATTGTTTTGATAATACTGATTCACCCCCCCGCTCAGTATTATTTCCAATATGTGCAATGGTGCGAGATGCATGGAGATGTTGCAATAGTGCAGAAATCAGAGAGGGAGCACTTTTCAGTAGCAGGTAGAGCTTTAGCATTAGAGTATGTTTCTAGCCCAACAGAGAGGTCAGTTGGGAGTTTTTTTGTTCTGAGAGTTGCTGGATCAACCACACTTGGTAGAAATGTTGCATGTAGAACATTCCGAAGGTACAGGATCGGGTTCGAGAGGAAGATTTTCTTGTTGAGAGGGAGTGTTGAAAAATGACAACAAGAAATGCTAAAAATAGCAGTTTGAGTACCAATGTTGGATTGGGCAATAGGGAATGAAAAATGGAAGTGCTAAAAATAGCATTCTATTTTTAGCAGTTCAGGATGGATTCCTATTTTAGTCAGTCCTTGGACTAAAAATAGGAAGTAAAATTCGAATTTGATATTAACAGCAGTTTGTAAATTAATTAATTAATTCATCTTGAGTTAATTAGTTAATGAAAATCAAACGTGAAGTCTATGTGAGGAAATGCAACAATTTATCTATTAATTGACGAATTTATCCATCAGTTAAAGAGATAAGGATGAGTTCTAATTTGAGTTGTAATTAGTTGGCTCAGTTAACTGAGTCAAGTCCAGTTAGATTAATTTAACAGTTTGTTAAATTAATGAGAGTTCAGTTAGTTAATGATTGCATGCATGTAACTACTGTATTTCAGATAACTGAGTATTCACTCATGGATAAGTCATGTATGTCAGTTCAGACAAAGACCCAATTGAGATCAGAGAAGGGACAGTGTACTATCTATTGGATGAATATTTTTCCTATAAAGGAAGCTCATCCATGATGAGGATTTATCTCCTTCAGGATTGCGTAGTTGGATCAGAGGTTAGTGAGTGTGTGAAGAGGCCAATTCAGACAAGTGGCTGCACTGGACCCTAATCAAAATTGTGCAAAGAAATAGGAGGCTTGGAGGGCAGACCAGAGGTTAGATAGAGGCCTTTGATTGTATATGAGTAGCAGAGGTATTGCAGAGAGAGCAGGATAGCTTTTGAGCTGATTCTTTTTGTAATACTGGCTATATTTCCACTTGTATAATAATATAGAGTTGGGGTTTTAGGTTGAGGCTTTCCCCAGGTAAATTCTTCTATGTTATGTGTGATTGATTCCTTCTTATCAGTTATATGTGTTCTTATTGATGTTTCTCATGTTCGATTAAGCTTCCGCTAAATTGTTTGTAGAAGTAGATCAAGTGTTTTGCTTTAGTACATTGCATTACCAGGTGATCTACAGTGGGAATTTCTACAATGTCGTTAAGCCTCGCCGAGATTAATTATGTGGAGATTGTTTCGGCTTCAGCTTCGGAATCTACTTTTCACACTGCTTTTAGTATGTCTCTTGATGTGTATTCTGAATCCCCTTGGCTTGGTTCCTCAAATTCTTCTGATCCCTTATTCGAGATGTTTCCTACTGACAAAAGTATCATGGAGATTATGTCTCTTAAGGAAGCACCTTGGAATGATACTCATCATCATTCCTCGTTCTTACCTGGCCCGGAAGTCATGTCTACCTGTCTTGAGAAGTTCTCTTCTCGTTTCTTGACCCAACCACTTCAGACACCTATCATGACCCATGAAGTTTGGTCAGAAGGGAACATGGGTAATATTACCCAAACGATGCCTATTGACATTTCTGTTAAACCTGGTATCGTTGAACATGTTCATATTGGGGTAACTTGTTCTCCTGATGAGATCAAGCTTTATACTTGCCTTTTTCGAGAGTTTCAAGATGTTTTTTCATGGTTGTATGAAGAAATGCACGACATTGACCCAAGTATAGTCATGCACGAAATTCCAACTTGTCCGAACGCGAAGCCCGTTTGTCAACAGCTTCGTCCTGTGCATCCCAGAAAAGTGGTCACCATCAAGGGAGAGGTTGAAAAACTTCTTAAAGTTGGATTTATTTATCTTATACCTCTGAAAGATTGGGTGTTCAACATCATACCATGACTAAGAAACAAGGCACCATTTGCATCGGTGTCGGTTACCGTGACATTAATCCTGCCTTTCTGAAAGACAATTATCCCACTCCTTTAATAGACCAGATTATAGATGAATGTGCTAAGAGTGAGGTTTTCTCCTTTATGGACAATTTTTCTAGTTATAACCAGATAAAAATTTCACCAGCTGATCAACACAAGACCGCCTTTATCTTTCTGTGGGGGACTTTTGCATATAAAAAGCTCCCTTTTGGCCTTAAGAATATTGGGGCTAATTTCCAACAAGCGATGTCTTATGCCTTTCATGACATTAAAAACATCATTCAACCTTATCTGGATGATCTTCCTTCTCATTCACATAAGCGCCATGACCGTCCCGATCACCTTCGACAAATTTTTCTTTGTTGTAGACACTATAACATTTGGCTTAACTCGCATAAGTGTGTATTTTGCATTGAGTCCAGACGACTTCTTGGTTTTATTGCTTCAAAGGATGGTATTCGTCTTGACCCTCTCAAAGTCGAGGCTACTGTTAATCTACCCCCTCCCTCTTCGTTGCATAAATTACAGAGTTTGCAAGGGAAAGCGAATTTCCTTTGTCGCTTTGTGCCTAACTATGTTGAGTTAGCTTCAGGGTTCACCTGATTACTTAAACAAGAAACTCCATTTCTTTGGGATAAGATTGCCCAAAAGTCTTTTGATGACTTGAAAGTTGTTCTCATTAATTCTCCTTTATTGCGCCCTCCAAACTATCATCATGATTATTTCCTCTATCTAGCCATAGCTTCTAGCACTATTGCTATGGTACTGGTGCAAGACGACGATGAAGGTCATGAAGATGTCATTTATTACCTTAGCCACAATCTCCTTGATATTGAGACCCGTTATGCTCATGTAGAGAAATTGGCTTTGGCTATTGTTCAGTTTATTCAATGCTTTCGGCATTATATTCTCCTTCGCACTACAACCGTGGTTTCTGATTGCAACCCCATGACTTATATTCTGACTCGTCAGTTATTTGGGGGAAAATATTCCAAGTGGATTTTCATCCTCTAGGAATTTGATTTGGTTTTTACTACTACCAAATCGAAGAAATCACTTGTATTTGTTGGGTTGATTTGCTCTTTTCCCTCTGCTTCTCTACTTACTGGTGCTGATGAGCAGCTCCCCGATGAGACTCTCTTTCTAATTAGCACTCTCGATCCTTGGTATGATGATATCATTATGTATCTCCAAACTTCTACCTTCCAGTCTGTATTTTCCACGGATTATTGCTGATGCATTCGACATCAATCCCAACCTTACCGTATAACGCATTGGTGTTGATTCGATTCTTTGTCGATGCTTAACTCTTGATGAGGTTGAAAGAGTCTTAAATGACTGCCATTTTGGCGCATGTGGTGGTCATTTGTTTGGCTACACCACTGCTCAAAATATCCTCCGCGCTGGCTATTTTTGGCCCTCCATCTTTAAAGATTGCATTTTTGTTGTCCACAAATTCCACTAGTGCCAGATGTATTAGCGGAAAATGTGCGCCCCTCCTGCTCCCATTCACATCGTTATTACCATTGATCCCTTCCCCAAATGGGGAATTGATTTTAAGACATGTAACCCTCGTTTGACCGAGGGGCACGGTTATATTATCATTGCTATAGATTACTTCACCAAATGAGCTGAAATGATGCCTACATTTTCAGCTGACGGTAAAACGGCTGCGCAATTTCTGTTCAATCATGTTATTTTGAGCTTTGGAGTGCCTCAAGCCATTGTCACTGACCATGGCTCCCATTTTCGTGATTATATGATGGCTGAGTTGACTTCTAATTTGGGCTTTCATCATGATAGCTCAACTCCGTATTACCCTCAGGCCAATGGCAAAGTTGAAGTGGTAAACAAAGTTTTAGTTACTATGCTTTAGCGAACTATTGGGATGCATAAATCCAATTGGCATCTCATGCTTTTTTCACCTCTGTGGGCCTACTAAACCTCAACTAAAGATGCAACTGGATTCACACCTTTTCAGCTAGTCTATGGTTTGGATGCTACCCTACTGATTGAATGTGAAAGTCCCTCACTCAAATTGGTTGTTGAATTACTCCCTGATACCTCACCTCAAGAGGAGCGTCTCCTATATTTTGAATGACTAGATGAAACCCACCGTCTCACTTCTTTAGTTATTCAAGCACATAAAAGGTGAGTTAAACCCCATTTTGATCAGTTGATCTCTCCTCGTGCTTTTTCTGAGGGTGATTTGGTCTTGCTATATGACCAAGCTAACGATAATTTGGGGTCAAGAAAAGTCGAACCCATGTGGCATGGACCTTATATTGTCAAGTGTGTATTACAAAAAGGGGCCTATGAGCTAATTGATTATGAGGGTAGCCCTTTGGACAAGACTTGAAATGGGCTGTACCTCAAAAAGTATTATGCATTAATCATCTCGCATGATTACTTATGTACATAAGTGTGTTATTCATTTTTGTGCAGTTTGGTTTGGTGTGTTTTTTCAAGCAGCTTTCCTGCTTATTATGTCTTCACCTGCTTTGCAGATGTCTGTGACTCCTTATGTCGGTTTCACTAATGGTGCTTGTTGTAGTACCCAAAATTTATCATCCATAGCATGGGCTATTTATGACCCTCATGGTGAGTTGATTGATCTTCAAGGTATTTTTTTGGGTCCAACAACTAATAACATTGTTGAATATAGCACAGTTCTCGAACTCTTGTCAGAAGCCATTGCTCTTGACATTCGAGAAATGGTTGTAAACCTTGATTCAAAACTTGTTGTTCTTCAGCTCAATGGGCAATATTTTGTCAGAAATCCTCAATTATTGAGAATGCACTTGTGTATTCCTCTCTTGGAAAGAAATTTTGATTATATTACATATCATCACATTCCTAGGCATATTAATACGTTAACAAATGAATTGGTTAATTATGTTTTAGACAAACATTTATGCAATATGTGAAAAACATTGTATCACAGTAAATAGGAAATATAGCATATATATGTCGATAATGTTTGAGTGTAATACATAAAAAGCAAAAAAAATAATATATGTGTTCTAAGTACATCCATGGCTTGTAGGCCTCAAAATTGTAAATGCTAACTACGGACTACTCTGCGTGATGCTCGTGATAACATGCTACTTCTTGCACTACACGAGTAAGTAATCAACAGATCCAATCCGACACTCCCACTATGTGCCACTGATAACGGCAAGGAATGTCCTCGATCCGTGCATACTCTAGAATCCCCCTCGCCAGGTTATTCAGATTTCGAGCGATCTCCTCTTCGTTGTCAACTCCTTCCTGGTAAGGAGTGACCTCGAATTTTTTAGCCACGTGCCTCGCTATTAGGGACATCCCTGTTGGTCTCTTTGGTCCAACACCTGCAATTACAAAGTCAAGGTGTCACGAATACATAAATTTAAAAACAATAAAAAACAAAAAACAAAATTGTCTTGCTCACCTCCATCATCAAACTCCTCCCCCTCTGGGAGTGGCATGTCAGGATCATTGTGGAAGTTAGTCCTGCTATATGGAGAATCCCCCATGATGATCAGATGTCATTTAAGCGACATAAAGAAGGTGGGTTTGTAAGACATGTGCTGACCCCTTCCAGATCTGGGCATCAGCTCGCTCCATCGAACCATCCTTGGATCTCGTGGTACTGGGGGATTCACCTCTACCATCTGACAATGGAAGAGTGGGATTTGTTCCAAGAAGAAGGTTACTAGGACAGAGCCATATCCAAATTGCCTCAAATTCCCTGCTTTGTATTTGGATAGTTTCTGCTTCATGTTTACCTTCATTTCTTCCACCCAGTTGAAAACAGTGGGCACCATGCATTCCACAGCGTATTGGAAGTGACATATGTTGGATTCATGAAGTGCTTTGGCCCTAGCTACTCGGTTGATGGTAAAAGGTACCACCTTCAATAGAAGATCACCTATTGTCATAATATTGATCTTGCCACTTGTAGATTTCAGAGCTCCCAGGCAATGTTGGGCAAGGAGCATGTTTACACTCACCCCAATAGGCTTGCCTCCATACAGTTGGACTGGTTCCCCTCTGTGAGATAGTCCAGTAATGAAATAAATATCTAAAGTCTCCAACTCCAGCTCTTGGTCATGAATCACGAATACCTCCCATCCGATATCCCATAGACTAGTCATGTATTACAGTAGTTCAGGCTGAGCCCATAGGCCTGGTGTCATAAAGAACTTGAGGAGCTTATAGTTCCTCAATGCGTTAAGACAGTCTGGATCCTCCAAGGCCATTTGGTCTATTCTTTCATGTTCGTGTTCTTTCCACTCAATCACCATTTTCTCGCCTTGATTTTCCTACAAACACCCCACATTTAACTCAATACGAGTCCTTGAAAGGGAGAATTTTGATGTAAAGCATTAAATTTGGGCGAAAATCAAAAAATTTCTTTTCTCTGTGTTGGTGCGACTTTTTTTAAAACAGGAGCGTCAACTTCATGAGACCCAGTGTTAAAAGCCAACGATCAGTGTCATCCCATGCCCGGATCCCGAGCCAACCGTCTGTTAGCCTCCTGTACAATAGGTTTCATATTTCATGATTGATTCTTTACATGCCAAATATGTCATCTTTTTCATGCTGAAAAATTTCCATATTTCCAAGAAAACTCAGAAAAATTAAAAAATGTAAAGAGGGTATGCCCTAAAAGAAAAATCAAAGGGCAAAAAGAATGAATTGGCCAAGAGAAAAATAAAAGAAATGAACCCCAAACAAAAGGCCAGGAAAGTGTGCTAGCTCAAATGCCACTACTATATCCCATTTTTGAAGAACTATTCCATTTTTGAAGAGTTTCACAGTTAAGGGAAGGCCAAACAGCTTAATCTTGGTTTCCCTAGGTTTAAATTTCTTGTTTTAGAAAATAGAGAATAAATATCTGTCCAAACTGTTTAATCTTGGCAGATTAGTAGACAGGTAGAGAATCAAGGGTGCTCAACAGCTTAATCTGAGCCCCTGGCAGAAATAAGGATAGATTTAGATAGGAGGATAGCTAAAAGAAAAGAAGAAAATCTGGGTTTGCTAGTCTAAGTGCACCCAAACAAAGAGAAGAAAAAATGTTAGGTAAGTAGGCTGGGTAGGCATTTTGAGGTTGCTGAATGAAGAAGTGTGATCAATTTTGTGTTTCAAAGTGTTAATTTACTTAAGATCACATGTATAAAGACATATCCCCTTGGAGCAGCTCAAGCGAGGCATGACTAACTTCCCCTTCTTCCTTTTCCCCAAATCATTCACTAATTTCCCCTAAAGATGTTAAGATCTGCTTAATATCTCTAAATTCATCATATTCCATAACATTTGCCTAAGTAAAGATCTGCTTTACTTAGGAGTGCTCATATTTCTTCTATAAAGTCCTATTTCCCATTTGTAGCCTAAGATTTCTATCCTTAGCGCTTTCTGATCAAAATTCATATTAACTTCTAACTTTACTATGTAAATCCCTCTTCATTTTCCCTCCCCTTATTAAAAATATGATAAATATCCCCTTTATATACATATCCCCTCCTTTGGTTGAAATATAACCATAAATATTGCCTTAGGAATTACTAAGTTTACTTGAAATTTAGTAAGAACCCTCATTTTGCTCAAAAACCATCTTCCTATGCATTTGGACCCCTTCCAATGCATAACCCCCCCCGATGTACGAAAACCCTCTTTCAACCTTGTTTAACCCCTTCCGATGCGTTGAAAACTCTTATCCAAAGTGTAAAACCCCTCACTGATTGCATCCCCCCCCTTCAACGTGATATCGCTATCGGAGGTCGCAACAGTGTTGGCCCCCTTATATATATTATGCCCCGATGACAACTCTGCTGATGCGATTATCGCAATCGGCATGTCGCAAAGGTTGTGTCCCCGAATACATGCCTCCACTCCCTTCCTCCGATGCGATATCACTATCGCATCCGAAGCGATATCGCATCCATTCATTATCGCAAGTCTCCCCTTTATCGCATATATCGATATCGTCGATCGCGCGGCAGCCGTCCGATCTGCCCCCAGATCCAACGGTCCACATTGTGTCGCATTGCCCATTTCGCTTCGCCCATCGCATATATGTAAAAGGCTCCGACCCATTGCCCTTCGCCGATGCGATATTCCGACTCATCCTCAGCCGTCCGATCTGCTTTCCCAGATCCGACGTCTATTGTTGATATCGGAGCGCCCCCGACGTGCGGGAGTTAGCGTCCGATGGAGGGTGGTTTTACCACCGTACGCAGGGACGCGTGCCCTATTTTCATTGCATCGGGCCTCCTCTGACACTTACCGCCCCCGTACAAAAGATGGTCCGATAAAACCACTTACCGCCGTCTGCCTGCATCCCCACCCTGCCACCGTGTCCTGTGCCACGTCATTGCCCCAGTCAGCTGCCACGTCATCTTGCCGTACCTGGGACCCGCCATGACGTCATGTTGATGTCATCACAAAAAAGCGCGCCAAAATGCCGCGGAAACCCAAATTTGCTCCGGACAGCGAGCTCGGCCCCAACACAGTTATCTTTTTGCAGATCTCCCGCCAGTTTTCAGTATTTCTTCATTTTTGTTGATATTTTGATCGGCCAGCGCCGAAACTCCTCCAAAAGCCCGCAAAAGCACCACAACAACTATTTTTGCCATAAAGTGGTGGGCAAGGGCGATTTTGCAGAGTCAAAGTGTATCAGTGGGGCAAAAGAGTCCCGATTCAGCGAAAAGTGTATCAACGGAGCGTTAAAGAGTATCAGTTAAAGAATATCAGTGGAGAATTAAAGCCACATCAAAGGAACACTAAAGAACATCCAATAAAGTCAAAGAGTATGAGTACAGAGTTAAAGGCTATTAAAAGCTAAATCTAATTAGGATTGATAAACATTGAAGCCCGCTAAAAGGAACAGATCAAAAGCCGAGGAACAGTTATTGCAGATAGACAGCACAGAGCTCAAAGGACACCTCAAAGCCTCGTTTTTTATGCAGCTACCTCCAGCGCAGCTTAGATAGATATTTTTGCATTTATTTCAGCAAAAATTAGGTTAAACGCAGTTATTTCCTCAGATCTTCCCTCAGATCTGTTTTGTAGATATTTTTCTTATATATACCACCCTGAGCAATGTATTAAGGGTTGGTTGGTTGATAAGGTCATTCTAGACTTGCGCTGTATATTTTGAGAACTTTTATGAACAAAGATTGCTGGAATGCATTGCTTATGAACTGTCTGGTTGTGGATTTGATGGCTGAAGAGCAAATTACAGAATTCTCGTGCTTCTTCATGGATCAATAAGTCTTTCTCACTTGTCTTTCAGTTTCTATGTTTAGTATATCATATATGTATCATGATCTAGATTGCAGGAAAGAAGAATAGCTCAAATGTTACTTAGTTGTACTTTGTGCTCAATTTCTGTGATTTCTCTATGTTTTCCTCATAATTAGGCCTGAATATGAATACTTCATTGCTCATATTTACACTAGTTCTTTCATATATGAACGTTGTTTAGGAATCCTTGATTGCTCCTAGATGATATTCTCTCATTTTCCCTCTGTTAGCATAATGAAAGTTACTTAGTTGCCTTTCATTCCCTGACCTCCATTTCATCCTTATTCCAGCTTGATATTGTTTCTTGTTTAGCTATCATGCTTTGTATTCCCTCTTTGCCAAAGAAGACACACCCATCAGCCCTTAATCCTTGACTCCATGCCCAATGGTCTAAACTTCTCACACTTTTCATGCCAACTCTGTCTGAAACATCATCCATCCATCCCACCAAACTTAAACAAAACCCATGTACATCATAACTAGCCTAAAATCACTCCAAAAACAAAGCTAAATTATAAAGAGAGAGCCCTCTCTCATTGCAGGTAGGCTAGGACCTGCAATCCAAAGATTGGTCTGTGGTTACCTTGGCCGTATCCCTTAAGGAGCCAAGGGACAACCTGAGTGATAACACTGTCGATGATTTTTTTAACAAAAAGCCCTCTAAATTCCCCTAAAAAGACAGTTAAATGCTTAAAAACAAGTATCAATGCGAAGAATAGGGCCACAACGCTTACTTGCAACGAACAGTTCGATGATTAGCTTCCTAGATCCGTAGCAATCCGCTCCTAAAGATCTAGGGCACAAGTGGGTAAAAACTGCTCAAAAGAGGTAAATGGTAAACGTTTTACTTTTCTCCATTTTTATAAGCTTTTCGCTATGTTTAAGGGTTTTAAAAAGTATTTTTCACCATTTTTCCTTACAAATGGATAATGCATTTGCTTCTTGTGTAGTGACAGATGATGGTTTGTCGGTGATGATGCAAAACTAGAATCATATTTAAGCTCTTTTCTCGACTTGTAAAAAATGGAAATGAAAAGATTGCCAAGTATTTTTCCCTTTTTGACTCATTAAAGTAAATAAAAATGGGGAGTCTGCTTTAAGCTCTTTTCTGACTCTCAAAACACGAAAATATTACCAATCTCTTGTCGTTTTGGCCTTCTAAATGGTTCTGAAACATCATTTACCTGGTATACGTTTACCCCTTTTTTGGGCTGGGATAAACTATTTACGAAAAAGGTACTCCTTGATTGACATGGCCAAGAGGTTCTCCCAAGTATTGTTTTCTACCTTTTCAGGCTCGAGAGACAACTTTACAAAAAGGGACCTTTTGGATTTTTATTTTCCGTGTCTTTTTCAAACTCTCTAAACATGAAAAAGGTACCGATTTTTTCCTTCGTCGAACTCGTTAAAATTTAATGACATCAAATTCGTCACCATGACGGACATGAGCTTCTCCTTCCTAGAGCTCATTAATCTTACTAGGTCGGATCCATCTGAAGGATGGACTTATATTAAAAGCATATGCTATCCCCTTCAAGCTTGTGATAAAAAAATAATTGGGGTACTTGCCAAGAATCGTGGGGGGAAATGGAAAAAAAATTACCAGTTGTGTCAGCAGCTTTTCACTCTTGAACATGACACTCTTTTGCTTCATGTCGGGTTGGGATATCCTCACTTCATCATTGACTTTCCTGGGTTTCGTTCATCCACTTTTTTCCTTTCCATTTGATCTTTGCCACATCATCATGACCTCCGATCTTATGGATCCAAAAAGCTGCCAAACTCCGGAGTCGTGTCGCTGATATGTTCAAGAGTTAATCCTTCTGCAGTTTACACGCATTCATGATTCTCTGTATCATCCATAATCATTGCATCTCCTTGTCTCGCGTCGATGATGTCGGATACATCATGGCCCACCTTCGACAAGGTCACTTCCTGTCAACTTCATCTCATTATCTAGGAAGTTGGCCAAGAGACTCCCTTCCAGTACCTTAGAGCTTGCATGCCCTAATGGAAAGTTCTTTGCACTCGACGATAGGTTCTCATCATTGGCTTTTGATCAAGTGACTTCATGGGTGTTCGACTTCAGTTCCTTATTCACACTCTGTGAATTGTGTTGTTGGTACCTTGAGGGCCATTTTCATTATTGGTGGTTTCTCTTGCGCTTGTTAACGGTTCACATCATTGACCGGTAATCAAAGGAATTTCTAGCATGTTTGACTTCGACACATCTATTCACATGCTAGAATTTGTACTTTTATCAGGTCATTTTGGAGCGCAAGACCCTAGGCTTAGATTACAAAAGTTCAGCTTGTGAGGTGATGTGACATGATTATGCTTATATACATGTCTCTTTTAGATGGATGGTTGCGACCATACCACAATTTTGTTATATTTGATCCTTCTCATTATTGGATGGCTGCGACCATACCTTGGGTTAGATATGATCCTTCTTACTAGATGGCTGCTCCCATACCTTGGATCCATTTACATGATCATTTCTGGATGGTTGCGTCCATACCATGATTCATGTATCTTTTATCAGAGATTACAGTGATGTATATGTATCTATGCTTACTTGCAGGTTTTCTGATGACAGTTTCTAGTTCCATGAATCTACTCGTAAATCATTTCACCCTCACTCTTGTTCAGCCATCACGCTTTAGGGGGCATCTGTTACACAACATTTTCTCACTATTCCTGTACTCCCCGTTCCTCGATCCTGGAGGACCTCTACAGTGAACCTCATGTGTTTTCCTGTCATGAAGAACATGTCTTTACATCACTATTTATCTGCAGAACATTTCCCTCTTACACCATTTCCCAAGAATATTCCTTCAAACTCAGTTTTAAAGGCCGATGCTATGCCTTAGTTTCTTCCCCGTGCCAATTTGTAGAGTTTAACATTGAGCCCAGCACCGGTTAGTGTTGGTATCCATCCATTACCCGCACTGATCACCTTTTGGAAAGTTTTTAAAAATGGAGTCGAAGCTTCCAGGTCTAGAAGCTTCGTGAACAGAAGTCTGGTAAATTGTTAGTCAAGATAGAGCCGAGAGGGACTGTTTGGGCTCCTTTATCCTATTAAAATGGAACAAACCCAAAGGGATAAGACCTCTCCCATCATAAGAGGATCCATATTCCCTCTCTCAAGATATATAAAATCCTCTGATTCCAACCTCAGCTAGCTAATGAAAGGGCTGGAATAATCTGCAAAATCTTGATAGCCAAAACAACTATTTATTGCCTTAGCCTTCTAGTTTATGTTTGTAAAGGGAGAATAAGATTGTAGTTTGTTTGGTTTGGAGTAAAGAGGAAGAATCTTTGAACTTCCATTGTTTGAGGTGAATCATGAGATGCTAACAGTGGTGATGGAACCTAGATACGTCGAAGGAAACCTACAATGCTAAGGCGAAGGTTGTACTTTTCTTTTTGTCATAATACTACAATTGATATTTTGTTTCCTATATCAATTGCATATGGCATTTGGTACCTTAAGACTCCTTAGCCTCTTAAGTAGGTTGAATCTATTGTATGATATCATGTGTGCTTTGGCTTCTTGTCTATTTGTTTCAGGTGCTTGATTGACATTAAGGAGTTGATCGTTGGAGCAAATACACAAGGACTTTATCAAACAAGGATTAGCGATACAAGAGGTAGGATCTTATCCATTCTCAATCTAAGGGAACTTATGTCAGATTGTCTTGTTTGTGGCTAGACCCTCCCCCCTGGGCTAGAGGGATTATCTCTATCCACAAAGAGAATCTTCCTACTCCACAAGGAGAAAGTCTTTGACATCCTTCTGGCCTGTCATGATGGGCCTTGTGGAGGTCACTTTGCAGCCAAGAGGACAAGCTTCAAGGTATTGCAAGCTGGATACTACTGGCCCACTCTCCACCAATATGTAAGAAGATACACCAGTTGATGTGACCAACACCAAAGAATGGGGAAACATACTCCCATGGTGAAATTCCTTTGCAACCTCAAGTGCCTCTTGAGCCATTTGACAAGTGGGGCATGGATTTCATTGGGCCCATTGATCCACCATCATGGCAGAAAAAGTACATAATTGTGTGCACTGATTATTCGACAAAGTGGGCTAAAACCAAGGTTGTTAAGGTAGCAACATAAGAGAAAGTGGCTGATTTCTTAAGGGAGAATGTGTTTGACAAGTTTGGGTACCCTAGAGAGCTAGTCACGGGCACTCAATTCATCTCACACCTGATTGAAAATCCATTGAGTTATCATAAGATCAAGCACAGTAAGTCAACTTCTTGTCATCCTCAGGCCAATAGACAAGTAGAGGTTACCAATAGAGCATTGGAAGGCCTTCTCACCAAGGTTGTGAGAAACAATAGAAACTATTGGGCTGACAGACTAGTGGAGGCCACTTGGGCCTACAATACAACCTGGAAGACAATCACTGGCTTCACCCCTTATGACTTGGTCTATGGGAAGAAGGCTCTGCTCTCCATTGAGTTTGAGTACAACACTTTGAGAATGGAAGCACAGTTGGATTTGGATGTTACAAAGTAACAACAAGAGAGGCTTCTCCAGCTCAATGATTTAGATGAATTCAAGATGTAGGCCCTCCTACACACAGAAGTGACTTAAGGATAAAGAAAGGTTTGGCATGACAAAACCATCAAAGACAAATTTTTTCAAGAAGGTGATTGGGCTCTACTATATGACTCTAGGTTCAAGGACTTCAAAGGCAAATTGATGACCAGGTAGTTGGGCCCCTATCTAATAGAGAAGTTCCATGACAATGGGGCTATGAAAACAAGGACCATAGATGAAGAAGGTATCCCCTCGCTGGTCAATGGATATAGATTGAAAGCCTATAAAGGACCTTTGTCAAGGGAAGAGTTCATCAGTACCATCAGTAAGGAAGTGAATGTTCTTGGAAGTGTCTTAGCTTCTAGCTCACCAAATTATTGAAAACTATTTTATTTTTGAAAAATAATGAAAAGAAAAAAAGAAAAAACAATAAGGGACCTAGGTGAAAACCTCCTTGAGGTAGCCCACGAGTGAAAAAAGGAAAATAAAAAGATCCCTGGGTGAAAACCTCCCTTGAGGCACCTAGGGCACGAAGACGAGTTGAAAAGCTCATTTGAGGTGAACCGTGTGTCTTTCAAAAAAAAAAACAAACAAAACAAAATGACATGGCAGGAACCTCAAACCTACCCACTAAGAAATTTTTGTGATTTTTGCAGGTTTTTAAAAGAAACAAAGAAATCAAAGTTTAGAGGAAAACAAGCCAAACATCACCCAATTCTCCCTCCATTCACTTCATATCTCCCATGCCTACTATGTCTCCATCATCCATCCTAACTTCCAAGCATCAAAAACTAGTTTTTATGCAGTTTTCTGACTTCTACGGGGTTTCTTGTACTTACTACAGGAGTTTCCTGTAGTACTATAGGTTGTCCTGAAACACTACAGGAATAAAATGTTGGTTGGGAAGTGATGATGCAAGCTTGTAATAGTTAAAATAGAGGACCATATACCTCACCACCTCTCACCCAACACCAGCTCATGACCATACCACCCTTTGTTTCCATCAAAAGACATTCAGAAAAAAATAAATTAAAAAAAAAAAAATAGAGAAAGAGAGTCTGAGGGACATGACATCATTGGCCTCACTCACCTACCGCTCCATCTCCTCCATTTCCATCCTTCCACTCCTACATCACCACCCATTCCTCCTCCAAGTGAAAAAAACTAGCAAAAAAATGATAAAAAGGTACCTACAAGATTTCCTGTAGTAACTACAGGAAACCCTATAGCAGCTTGTGCTCTCACAGCAACAGTTCTCCATGCATTCTCCTTCAGCACCAAGGCAAGACAAGAGCTCCATCACCACTACAATCACTATGACTCCCATCCATAGCTCAGCATCAGTAGCAGCAAGACCAAGCACCTGCACACAACAACAAAGAGGACAACCACATCAACAGGAAGAAATATACAAAAAAAATGACCAAGGAAAAGAACTTACCTGGAAAAAAAAGAAGCACAACAGGGTCACCCTCCAGCATGCATCAACCAATAAAAAGAAGGCACATGTATGCCACCTCATCTGAGTCCTTCCCTAAGTATGATATCATAAAAGTGTAGGAATATGAAAAAGTTTGATTTTATACGTTGGAGGTGGCCAGTTAACTTGGACACCCTCGGCTCGAAAACAAAAAGTGAACTCCTAGTTACCCTGACATGTGGAAACATCACTTCAAGAATAATGAGTTGAAAATGTGGTCAATTTAAGTTGTGTGAGAGTGGGTGATGATTACGAGGAGAGGCTGCATGATAACTAACGGTGGGCCAATAGTCCCAAAGAGGAAATCTTGTACACTACTAGCCAATACAACACTCCAACAAATTGACCATAAAAAGAAAATATTCGAAACTGTCATGTACCATTTGTTCATTTCAAGATCAGAGAGGACCAGGACCACCTTGGAGAGCCATCGAGGAGGCAAACTTGTTTCAACCACCCTACAGGAAACATAATTACAAGAGAAACTACATGAAACACAAGGAGCTACAGGAAACATTGGAGGAACACTAGGATCAAACAAGGGAAATCAAAAACACCCACCATGAGTCCAATAATTATTGAGGACTCACCAAACAAGCGAGAAAATCTAGTTTCCCTGGAAATAAAAAGTGAAGAGGGCACATCAAAGTAAGATTCCCCAAATTATCCCATCACCTATATTATAAGGTCTGTCACCAAGTCAAAATCAGCAAAGCAAGACAAGGCAGCTTTGACCCCACTTCAGAAAGGAAAAATCCTTCTACAGGATCCTCAAATGGTCCTATAGGAAACTTTGTCAGCACTATAGGAAACACAGAAAAAGAAGCAGGAAGGCCAGAAAGGACAAAGGGAAGGCACGGAAGCAACAACGCAAGTGCAGGAGGGGGAAACTTCTCTGAATACATATAAGGGAGACTCCCAAGAGCTGCAGGAACCTAGCTCACAACCCAATCTAAGCTCTTATTACAGATTCATTGAGGGAGGAAGATTAATACCATAGAAATTTTCCATCCCTCTCTTCTTTGAGCTTGAGAAGGAGAGAGGAAGGACCCGTCGCTGGATGAAAATTTTCAAATCAAAGAAGGTAGAGGATGTGGGCCATATGGAAGAGAAGCTACTAGAGATGGGTAGAGAGTTCAATAGGATAAGAGACAGGGAATGAATTATGAGGTCTCAGCTAGAGGCAGAAAAAACATGGCTAAGGAGGTAGTTATAGGAAAAAGAGAGCCAATTGGCCACCATGGCAGGCCTCTCCATGGAGGCACTCCAGTGCAAGATGCCACCAAAATCATATGCCTTGTACCTCAAATATTAGTGGATGCAATTCCAGATAAAGACACTAGCAAAACATGGGACTATGCCTTTCCAAGACTATAGGTAGTTCATTGAGCTATGTGACAAAAGCACCCTGGAGGATAAGGTTAAGATATCTAAATTCTACTTCCACAACTTAGCCTTAGCAAACTTGAATGTGTGGGACCCCGATGCAAAGTTGGGGGACTTACAACTAATGGCCCTGGTATCATGGATGATTCATGAGGAAGCCAGGGCTAAGGAGGTGAAGAGAGTGTTGGAAAGAGAGAAAAAAGAGCCCCTTTACATTAGAGCAGAAAAAATCAATTCTATGGATATCATTAGCACCCACAACATCATCACCAGTGATCCCTGGCTTGCACCAAGATACCTAGCTACACAATAGCAAGCAATCACACATTTTGAGAACACCTTAAGATTGATAGGGAATGAAAGCTAGCAAGCATGAGAAACGAGATGGGTCACCCTACCATACAACCTAAGGATCAGGGAGTATCATTCCCCTGAAAGGATGAGAGATGCACTAGAAAGGACCCCACTATATAAGAATTCTCTGAAGAGACTCAAAATCAATTGGATTGGTTTGAAACTCAGTACACCCTTGCTATTAGGTATGCTAGAAGGTAGAAAGGAGGAAGAGGAAAGAAAATTGTGGGATGAAATAGAGAAGCAAGTAGGGTTTTATCCACAAGAGGAAACTCCATCAACAAAGGCTTGGGATGTCAGAGAGGCCACAAGAGCTATGAAAGACATGGACATAGATTAAGTTGCTTAGAGGATGAGAAACACTTTTAGTAGGGGGGTGATTATGAGGCTCATCAATAGGTAAATTATATGGGCCTTAATGCCACTCTCCAGCTTATTAAAATCAACTTTTCTCACATTTATTTACATATTTTATTATATTTTTCTTAGTGAGAAGGGTAAAGGTGAGATGTTATGTCATGTGGCCTAATGTGCATTAATTGCAGGATTAGGAGCTGTTTTTGGCTAATTTAAGTGCAAGAACTTGAAGTAGACAAGAAAGATAGATTTTATGATATTGGGTCTCCATCCTTAACTCCTCAATCACTTGAAGATCCCTCCACCAGATCTCATCAGCTGGGAGTTACAAGCAACCAAGCCCATCGAGTTCATTGGTAGCCAAGCCCACCGAGTTCATTGGTAGCCAAGCCAACGATAGTTGAAGACAAGTTAATCTCGAGTTTCGGAGCTAAGCCTCCCTAATTTTAAGGAATTTTTTGGTAGCTTCAGTTGTATAAATAAGAAGGTCTAGGGCCTCATTAGGATTCAAATTTTTATTGTAGCTAAGAGGCAATTTCAATCTTAAGATATTGTGACTATTATTATCATGTTATTTTTGACATTTTGGTGATAATGAAAAGGGTTTCTTTGATCCAGCACTAAGTTGACTCAGAGGGTCGAAGCTCTTGCTTTAGGGCCAAACCCTAGCAGCAGAGTTTCCTCTTGTTTTTGTACATGTATCCTTAGATTAGAATCATAGATTAGCTGCTGAAATTATTTTTGTTTTGTTTAATTTGCAAGTATTTGAATGATTGGTTAGTTTTTCTTCCATTAGTTGGAGAAGTAGATCAATGTTACAGTAGTGAAAGAAAATACTTCAGAAAATCTTGTGATAGTGGCCTCATCCTCATCTCCCTCATGGGATCATGGTTTGAGGGCCCCACTCTCACAGCCCCAAAAATAGAGTTATCTTTTGGTTATTACATAGCTTAGGGTTTCTTGTTGAGTAGGTCATTGTTCATGATTTCTTAGAAGCACTTGCAATTGTCATTTTGGTTTCTTAAGTTTGTTGTAGATTAGAAAGCATTCCATTCCATAGATTTGATCCACTAGCCATCAATAAATCTGTTTCTTAAATTCAACTCATCTTTTCCACATTTACATAAAGTTTTGCATAATTGAAGACATGAATATGTGTTGTTGTAGGAGTTGCTGATATGCAAGGACAAATCATTCCACCAGCCTCATATAAGTATTCTCCACCTCTCGCCAAACCCTACTAACCACCAATTCAGACTTCTATTTTGTAACCACCGTGGACAAATACCTTGAGAAAATCCAACCATCCTAAAGAGTTGGGTTGATCCTTGGGTAGTGTGCACCTTCCCCGTACCTTATTCCACCATCATAAACCTTCCCAACACTTCATTTCACCTTCCCTACCTTCCTACAAATTTCAGCTAAGTTTCTTGTAGTAAACGAGGACATCCTATAGTAACTACAGGAAATCCTGTAGCAACTGCAGGAAACTGTGTAGAAGCATGTTTTAGACTGTTTTGGGCAGAAATAATGATCAAAGCCTAAGGTAGGCCTTAAAATTGACCTCCATACCCCTCAATTCCATTTTTGAACAGTTTTCCCATACCTTCTTCCCCTTCAAAAGATCAGCTTGATTAGTTTAACATTCACATTTCTAAATTGAAAACCAAAAGAATATTTCCTGCAATATTTAGCTAATGCATGCATACATCAATCTTAGTAATGTTAGGATCATTTCCATACCTACTTAGTCCAGATAACTAGATGATAGAATGCAAGGTTAAATTAGGTATTTTTTGCAAGTAATGTGTGTTAATTCCTAGCTAGGTGATTTCATGTCATTTTCATAGCACTTTCTACTCAACACTTTCATTTCCTTAACATAAGAATGAATTTACTTTCTGCATTAACGATAGATTTACATTAAGTAGTCAGCCTCTTTCTAGTAAATAGAAGACTGGTTTGAAAAACCCTAGTGGTCTATCTCCCCAGTTGAGAAGTGACAAGAGTAGACTGTGGCATCTCCTGTGCATATAGCGCTGTCACCTCCAAGTTTGCACGAACCCTGGGTTGATAAAGTAAAGTTGGTCGCCCTAGGATTTGCAGCATCCTTGCTGCTATACTGGGGCTCATCAGTAAGACATCCACAGATCTTATCCACAATGGCTCGAACCTTATAGTGCTCAGTCTCATAGGGATAATATTGATGCAACTCCTTCTGGGTGGATTGACATCTGCAGACCTTAGCCTAGGTGGTGCAATGTCGACATAACTCCTTTAGCACAATTCAATCACATCATGAAAAACAAAAACCCTTTCATCAGTTGTGGGGTACACTATATTTATTGAAGCTCATGTTTTTCATGTTTATGAAATTCCACAATTTTATGGAGGTTGAATATAGTATTGTTATATTGAAAGGCATTCTAGTTCATCTTGCCAAGAAAGTCAAATATGCTATGGTAAGGGCCTTGAACGTTGTCCAAATAGAGCATTCATATGGTGATCTCATGCTAGCTTGAAGAACACCGTAAAATGGAGGGGACCCAACTTCAACTTAGATGGCTTACTTAGAAAGGGTACTCCATTTAAGTATAGCAGAGGTACTTGGATTTATTGATACATTTATTACGAATGGTCCTATGACAATTTACAAAGATAAGCCACTAGATCTCTACCGGATAGATCGACAATTGATCTCGAGGTTCATTACAAGGTATCTCTATCTTTGAACCCTTGTTCATTATTGTTATGGGTCTGTTAGACTCCATCTCATGTCAGAGATTGATTCTTCTTCAAAACACTGTTTTGAAGAAGAAATCATTAATATGTTGTTCTAGATTATGTAATTTATTCTCCAGCTCTAGATTATGTAATTTGTTCTTCAGCTATCCAAAAGGCAGCAGTGACTTCAAACTCCTATCCCTGCACAAACAAAACAAAACATGATCAGTAATCAGAGGCATTACAGCAGTATCTCATTCTGCACTGAAATAAGATTTGGGAAAAGGTCCAAGGTGGTCAATGCGCATATGTCAGCCTGGTGAAACAGATTCCTTTCCCACCAAAAATAGCAGTAGGAAGTCGGGCCTGTTCAAAGACGGTAATAGATGCGGAGGTTGCTATCAGGGCTGTTGGGTATTTATGAAGTTTGGTGCAGTCTTCATCACAAACTAGCTCATTATATGTTTAAGAAGGGGCCACTACTTCCTTTACTGGTTCGTTGTCATTATTGAATACAAAGATGGAGATGGCGGTGTTGGAGTAGTCAATTTAAAAGAGGGCAAACTCTGATACATGGCAAGGAATGCAACACACGAGGGGTGCAAAGAGTGACTCAAGGGAATGTAGTCGAATGCCATCACTGGAATCACTGAAATCTGTTAATGCAAGTGTTTCTTCGTTGGAAGTCATTTTGATAGATAAGCGGGGGAACTCTCATCTAAGAGAACTTCAAAACAAGGCTTTAAGTCTTGTTTATGGTTGTGCTAATAAAAAAGAGGTTGTTGAACAACTCGGGAACCTTGTTTGCAACCTGATGGGGGGTGCAGCTTCCACTGAGCATGGAGACCTAATGATGCGTTGAGATGCCAGCAGTAAGATGCTGAGAGACTGTTTAACTTCCATCGTTTTTTCAATAGGAAGTCTTTCTGTGGGCCTCCGCAGGCATCGGGCTTTGTTGTTCAAAGTATTAGCAGATACCATTGACTTTCCCTGTCATATTGCTCGGGGCTGTAGGTATTGCGGGAAGGATGATGGTTCATCCTGTATTGTGCAGTGTGGTGATGACAGGGAATACGTTGTTGATTTAATTGGAAGACCAGGGGTTATGTCTAAGCCAGATACAATGTTCTTTACACTGAAGGCTAACGTCAAAGCTGGATTTCAACTGTCCTGTATCAAATGGTTCACCAGAAAGCAGTTCATTGAGATTAAATGAAGGTGGGTTATATATTGACTGTGAGGCTTCTTGCGCAAACTCTTGGATGATCATTACGGAGGCAGGCACAGAATTCACTCCTCAACTATATGATCGTTCCGTTGTCTCCGTGCACAAGGATTGGACTGTTACAAAACAGGGAGAAAGGTGCGCCCAGGATATTGCTGAAACCTCCGATAGGAATCAATTGGCTTTTATACTGGACTTGATATAATTTCTTTGACATTTTGGTGGGCAGTATTCCTGATTTTAACGTGGCCAGTTTTCACGATCTCTGTCAAATTCTTTGGTCGACATTTGCTTAGGTCACTCGTGGTTACAATATTCCACTTATTTTGCCTATTGCGTTTTCGCTCTACGTTGGTGGACTCTGTTTCCAGTTTATTATTGAAAAGATGGGAATGCTTGGTATTGTCCCAGAACCCTATGGATATTTTGTTTCAGATATTATTGTCGCCTGTGTGACTGGAATTATTGTTGGTTTGTGTGTTGGTCCATTGATGCACATTGTGGGGAGTTGGTTATCAAATCCTGTAACATTACAGTTGCTTGTACAGCTGAGTGTTGTGGAAATGGCATTATCTTCTCAGTTTTTCCCATATAGTGTTGCTGCTCCAAAGAGGCTTGTTCTTCAACACACGTTCCAAACTACAAGGAATAACTTATTACATTCTTCGTACGATTTGGGAATTACAGATGCCAATACATTGTCTTTTGTATTGAAAAATGCACCTGAAGCAGCAAAACAGTCGAATATAGGCCCGATGTTTAACAAGGAAGCAGTGAATTATTCTAATGAAGGAACATTTATGGCATTATATCCAATCTTTTCTGCGATTATTGTGCATCTAGATGAAATAAGGCCCTTATGTGTCAAATAGAGCTTGCTGGCATTGATCGCATAAGTTTTAATCTGTTGTCAACCAAAGAAAAATATGGCGCACGTCTTTGACACCTGCTCTTCACTTCAGTCACCAGAAGACACCTGTTACCAGATGCATAAAATTCGTTTTCTTATCTATAACCTCAGTTAATCAGCGCTCCAAAGATTTCAAAAGAAACAAATTCGCCTATTTCGATCCTCAATTATGATTTCATGGGATTTTTGCTCCAGATTTATCTCTTAACTAGCTAATTATCATAAGATTTACAGAAAGATGTTCTATGTTTAGGAAACGCCCTTTCCTACATTTTGTAATGTTAGTTAAAACAGCGCCCCTGTTTTGGGCAGCATTTTTTTTATTGTATTAAAAATTCGTTTTGAAAGGGAGAGAAGAGGGGAGATTTTCGGAGTGCTGGGAGCTATTGGAGAGACAGAGAGCTTTTTATTGTACAGTCCATGACAGGGGCTTTTAATGAGAAAGACACAGCTCTGTTTTCTGAGATTCATGTGGTATGACAATTTAACATTAGTTTTTCCTCTGTTACATATGTAAACCGTTATGTTTCATTTCATTTCATGATCATTTCTAGCTGAACAAATGAAGTGTTTAGGTAGGAATTCATAGTATTATATGCTCCTCCTATAAGTTTGTTCACGTTCGATGTTTTCTTCTGTTTGACAAGGATTCATCTCCTATGCCCTTGTCAGCTCCTCACCAGTCTTGCCATCCCATTTAAAATCTAGATTTGATGTTAAATTGCTTGCCTACCTTGCCTCAGTTAATAATCTGTGTAGTCATTATATTTCTCTGTTCAAGCTGTGATTTCGCCCATGCAGCCCAGAAAAACCCCGTCATTAAAAACCCCAAATCAATCACTCTAATCAGTTTACTAGCCTAATATCAGTGTTCCTAATTGGGTCAGCTCATCCTATTGAAAGATCTACAGAGTTTGACCGGAGAGAGCCTTCTCATACCCCGTAGGGCTAGCTACGAGGTGAAATGGTTTGATGTTGCCTTGAAGGTTTACCTTCCTCAGCCTAGGGTGAAATCTCAAGCGCTAACATAGTGGCGACCATACTGGGGAGAACATTCGACTTGTTGATTGTTTTGTCCCAGTACATGCAATCAAGGTGTAGATCTGATGCTGATGGTGGACAGCAGTGAGATACATATGCAGGCTGAATCATTCACCTGGCGACTCCAACTCGATCCAGACATTCCAGTGCCTGTTGATTCATTCATGCAATGGTAGGGTATGTGGCAAACCCTGCACTGTGTGAAGCTTTAAACGAATTTAGAGAATGCTTAGTGGATATTGAAATTAATGAAGAAGTTTTAAGTTTTTTCCTTCAATGTTTGAAATCTCCGAATTATCATCCTAGCGTCTGTGAGTTACTTGTTGAAAGAATCGAGAAGGAGATCCAAGATTTAGATGAGAAGATCCAGTCTTATGATTTCCAAGACCCTAAAAAGTTCTTGGAAATCCTTCCTCCTTCACAACAAGAAATGACAGACTTGCCTATAGAGGTATACATTGACAATGTGCAGCTGGAAGTATGCATTGCAGAGTTGGGGCAGCCAACAGAGTTCGGTGTCCGTGATCCTATTGCGGTATACATGGACACATTTTTCAGTTTGATTGATAAATCAAGCTGTCTTTTCCGTGACCAGGGTCATTATGAGCATGAAGGGATGCCAGCATCTGCATCTGTGACTTCGTGGCAGCATGCTCAAACGGCATCATTTTCAGGTTTACTCGAATGGTTAATATGGCATTTTAGCATTACCTGATCTATTGTTTGTACAGCAGATTAGAGTAGGTGTTGTAAATAAATAAGCAGCCGTGAGGGTAGCATCTGGTTTTAGTTTGCTTGAAGATTGTTTGAGTTCAGTTTCAGTGTGAAAATGAGTCAAGAGTTGTGTCGATGATGACTCCATTGCCCAATGGGTGGAGGCACTGTCTTCTCTCCCAAAGTTCTGCGGTTCTTGGCACCTCCAGGAAGCTGCAGCTGCCATCCCAAATGGAGCCGATGTTAGACTCCGTCTCATGTCAGAGATTGATTCTTCTTCAAAACCCTGTTTTGAAAAAGAAATCATTAATATGTTGTTCTAGATTATGTAATTTATTCTCCAGCTCTAGATTATGTAATTTGTTCTTCAGCTATCCAAAAGGCAGCAGTGACTTCAAACTCCTATCCCTGCACAAACAAAACAAAACATGATCAGTAATCAGAGGCATTACAGCAGTATCTCATTCTGCACTGAAATAAGATTTGGGAAAAGGTCCAAGGTGGTGAATGCGCATATGTCAGCCTGGTGAAACAGATTTCTTTCCCACCAAAAATAGCAGTAGGAAGTCGGGCATGTTCAAAGACGGTAATAGATGCGGAGGTTGCTATCAGGGCCGTTGGGTATTTATGAAGTTTGGTGCAGTCTTCATCACAAACTAGCTCATTATATGTTTAAGAAGGGGCCACTACTTCCTTTACTGGTTCGTTGTCATTATTGAATACAAAGATGGAGATGGCGGTGTTGGAGTAGTCAATTTAAAAGAGGGCAAACTCTGATAAATGGCAAGGAATGCAACACACGAGGGGCGCAAAGAGTGACTCAAGGGAATGTAGTCGAATGCCATCACTGGAATCACTGAAATCTGTTAATGCAAGTGTTTCTTCGTTGGAAGTCATTTTGATAGATAAGCGGGGGAACTCTCATCTAAGAGAACTTCAAAACAAGGCTTTAAGTCTTGTTTATGGTTGTGCTAATAAAAAAGAGGTTGTTGAACAACTCGGGAACCTTGTTTGCAACCTGATGGGGGGTGCAGCTTCCACTGAGCATGGAGACCTAATGATGCGTTGAGATGCCAGCAGTAAGATGTTGAGAGACTGTTTAACTTCCATTGTTTTTTCAATAGGAATTCTTTCTGTGGGCCTCCGCAGGCATCGGGCTTTGTTGTTCAAAGTATTAGTAGATACCATTGACTTGCCCTGTCGTATTGCTCGGGGCTGTAGGTATTGCGGGAAGGATGATGGTTCATCCTGTATTGTGCAGTGTGGTGATGACAGGGAATACGTTGTTGATTTAATTGGAAGACCAGGGGTTATGTCTAAGCCAGATACAATGTTCTTTACACCGAAGGCTAACGTCAAAGCTGGATTTCAACTGTCCTATATCAAATGGTTCACCAGAAAGCAGTTCATTGAGATTAAATGAAGGTGGGTTATATATTGATTGTGAGGCTTCTTGTGCAAACTCTTGGACGATCATTACGGAGGCAGGCACAGAATTCACTCCTCAACTATATGATCGTTCCGTTGTCTCCGTGCACAAGGATTGGACTGTTACAAAACAGGGAGAAAGGTGCGCCCAGGATATTGCTGAAACCTCCAATAGGAATCAATTGGCTTTTATACTGGACTTGATATAATTTCTTTGACATTTTGGTGGGCAGTATTCCTGATTTTAACGTGGCCAGTTTTCACGATCTCTGTCAAATTCTTTGGTCGACATTTGCTTAGGTCACTCGAGGTTACATTATTCCACTTATTTTGCCTATTGCGTTTTCGCTCTACGTTGGTGGACTCTGTTTCCAGTTTATTATTGAAAATATGGGAATGCTTGGTATTGTCCCAGAACCCTATGGATATTTTGTTTCAGATATTATTGTCGCCTGTGTGACTGGAATTATTGTTGGTTTGTGTGTTGGTCCATTGATGCACATTGTGGGGAGTTGGTTATCAAATCCTGTAACATTACAGTTGCTTGTACAGCTGAGTGTTGTGGCAATGGCATTATCTTCTCAGTTTTTCCCATATAGTGTTGCTGCTCCAAAGAGGCTTGTTCTTCAACACACGTTCCAAACTACAAGGAATAACTTATTACATTCTTCGTACGATTTGGGAATTACAGATGCCAATACATTGTCTTTTGTATTGAAAAATGCACCTGAAGCAGCAAAACAGTCGAATATAGGCCCGATGTTTAACAAGGAAGCAGTGAATTATTCTAATGAAGGAACATTTATGGCATTATATCCAATCTTTTCTGCGATTATTGTGCATCTAGATGAAATAAGGCCCTTATGTGTCAAATAGAGCTTGCTGGCATTGATCGCATAAGTTTTAATCCGTTGTCAACCAAAGAAAAATATGGCGCACGTCTTTGACACCTTCTCTTCACTTCAGTCACCAGAAGACACCTGTTACCAGATGCATAAAATTCGTTTTCTTATCTATAACCTCAGTTAATCAGCGCTCCAAAGATTTCAAAAGAAACAAATTCGCCTATTTCGATCCTCAATTATGATTTCATGGGATTTTTGCTCCAGATTTATCTCTTAACTGGCTAATTATCATAAGACTTACAGAACGCTGTTCTATGTTTAGGAAACACCCTTTCCTACATTTTGTAATGTTAGTTAAAACAGTGCCCCTGTTTTGGGCAGCATTTTTTTATTGTATTAAAAATTCGTTTTGAAAGGGAGAGAAGAGGGGAGATTTTCGGAGTGTTGGGAGCTATTGGAGAGACAGAGAGCTTTTTATTGTACAGTCCATGACAGGGGTTTTTAATGAGAAAGACACAGCTCTGTTTTCTGAGATTCATGTGGTATGACAATTTAACATTAGTTTTTCCTCTGTTACATATGTAAACCGTTATGTTTCATTTCACTTCATGATCATTTCTAGCTGAACAAATGAAGTGTTTAGGTAGGAATTCATAGTATTATATGCTCCTCCTATAAGTTTGTTCACGTTCGATGTTTTCTTCTGTTTGACAAGGATTCATCTCCTATGCCCTTGTCAGCTCCTCACCAGTCTTGCCATCCCATTTAAAATCTAGATTTGATGTTAAATTGCTTGCCTACCTTGCCTCAGTTAATAATCTGTGTAGTCATTATATTTCTCTGTTCAAGCTGTGATTTCGCCCATGCAGCCCAGAAAAACCCCGTCATTAAAAACCCCAAATCAATCACTCTAATCAGTTTACTAGCCTAATATCAGTGTTCCTAATTGGGTCAGCTCATCCTATTGAAAGATCTACCGAGTTTGACCGGAGAGAGCCTTCTCATACCCCATAGGGCTAGCTACGAGGTGAAATGGTTTGATGTTGCCTTGAAGGTTTACCTTCCTCAGCCTAGGGTGAAATCTCAAGTGCTAACATAGTGGCGACCATACTGGGGAGAACATTCGACTTGTTGATTGTTTTGTCCCAGTACATGCAATCAAGGTGTAGATCTGATGCTGATGGTGGACAGCAGTGAGATACATATGCAGGCTGAATCATTCACCTGGCGACTCCAACTCGATCCAGACATTCCAGTGCCTGTTGATTCACTCATGCAATGGTAGGGTATGTGGCAAACCCTGCACTGTGTGAAGCTCTAAATGAATTTAGAGAATGCTTAGTGGATATTGAAATTAATGAAGAAGTTTTAAGTTTTTTCCTTCAATGTTTGAAATCTCTGAATTATCATCCTAGCATCTGTGAGTTACTTGTTGAAAGAATCGAGAAGGAGATCCAAGATTTAGATGAGCAGATCCAGTCTTATGATTTCCAAGACCCTAAAAAGTTCTTGGAAATCCTTCCTCCTTCACAACAAGAAATGACAGACTTGCCTATAGAGGTATACATTGACAATGTGCAGCTGGAAGTATGCATTGCAGAGTTGGGGCAGCCAACAGAGTTCGGTGTCCGTGATCCTATTGCGGTATACATGGACACATTTTTCAGTTTGATTGATAAATCAGGCTGTCTTTTCCGTGACCAGGGTCATTATGAGCATGAAGGGCTGCCAGCATCTGCATCTGTGACTTCGTGGCAGCATGCTCAAACGGCATCATTTTCAGGTTTACTCGAATGGTTAATATGGCATTTTAGCATTACCTGATCTATTGTTTGTACAGCAGATTAGAGTAGGTGTTGTAAATAAATAAGCAGCCGTGAGGGCAGCATCTGGTTTTAGTTTGCTTGAAGATTGTTTGAGTTCAGTTTCAGTGTGAAAATGAGTCAAGAGTTGTGTCGATGATGACTCCATTGCCCAATGGGTGGAGGCACTATCTGCTCTCCCAAAGTTCTGCGGTTCTTGGCACCTCCAGGAAGCTGCAGCTGCCATCCCAAATGGAGCCGATGTTAGACTCCGTCTCATGTCAGAGATTGATTCTTCTTCAAAACCCTGTTTTGAAGAAGAAATCATTAATATGTTGTTCTAGATTATGTAATTTATTCTCCAGCTCTAGATTATGTAATTTGTTCTTCAGCTATCCAAAAGGCAGCAGTGACTTCAAACTCCTATCCCTGCACAAACAAAACAAAACATGATCAGTAATCAGAGGCATTACAGCAGTATCTCATTCTGCACTGAAATAAGATTTGGGAAAAGGTCCAAGGTGGTGAATGCGCATATGTCAGCCTGGTGAAACAGATTCCTTTCCCACCAAAAATAGCAGTAGGAAGTTGGGCCTGTTCAAAGACGGTAATAGATGCGGAGGTTGCTATCAGGGCCGTTGGGTATTTATGAAGTTTGGTGCAGTCTTCATCACAAACTAGCTCATTATATGTTTAAGAAGGGGCCACTACTTCCTTTACTGGTTCGTTGTCATTATTGAATACAAAGATGGAGATGGCGGTGTTGGAGTAGTCAATTTAAAAGAGGGCAAACTCTTATACATGGCAAGGAATGCAACACACGAGAGGCGCAAAGAGTGACTCAAGGGAATGTAGTCGAATGCCATCACTGGAATCTGTTAATGCAAGTGTTTCTTCGTTGGAAGTCATTTTGATAGATAAGCGGGGGAACTCTCATCTAAGAGAACTTCAAAACAAGGCTTTAAGTCTTGTTTATGGTTGTGCTAATAAAAAAGAGGTTGTTGAACAACTCGGGAACCTTGTTTGCAACCTGATGGGGGGTGCAGCTTCCACTGAGCATGGAGACCTAATGATGCGTTGAGATGCCAACAGTAAGATGCTGAGAGACTGTTTAACTTCCATTGTTTTTTCAATAGGAAGTCTTTCTATGGGCCTCTGCAGGCATCGGGCTTTGTTGTTCAAAGTATTAGCAGATACCATTGACTTGCCCTGTCGTATTGCTCGGGGCTGTAGGTATTGCGGGAAGGATGATGGTTCATCCTGTATTGTGCAGTGTGGTGATGACAGGGAATACGTTGTTGATTTAATTGGAAGACCAGGGGTTATGTCTAAGCCAGATACAATGTTCTTTACACCGAAGGCTAACGTCAAAGCTGGATTTCAACTGTCCTGTATCAAATGGTTCACCAGAAAGTAGTTCATTAAGATTAAATGAAGGTGGGTTATATATTGACTGTGAGGCTTCTTGCGCAAACTCTTGGACGATCATTACGGAGGCAGGCATAGAATTCACTCCTCAACTATATGATCGTTTCGTTGTCTCCGTGCACAAGGATTGGACTGTTACAAAACAGGGAGAAAGGTGCGCCCAGGATATTGTTGAAACCTCCGATAGGAATCAATTGGCTTTTATACTGGACTTGATATAATTTCTTTGACATTTTGGTGGGCAGTATTCCTGATTTTAACGTGGCCAATTTTCACGATCTCTGTCAAATTCTTTGGTCGACATTTGCTTAGGTCACTCGTGGTTACATTATTCCACTTATTTTGCCTATTGCGTTTTCGCTCTACGTTGGTGGACTCTGTTTCCAGTTTATTATTGAAAAGATGGGAATGCTTGGTATTGTCCCAGAACCCTATGGATATTTTGTTTCAGATATTATTGTCGCCTGTGTGACTGGAATTATTGTTGGTTTGTGTGTTGGTCCATTGATGCACATTGTGGGTAGTTGGTTATCAAATCCTGTAACATTACAGTTGCTTGTACAGCTGAGTGTTGTGGCAATGGCATTATCTTCTCAGTTTTTCCCATATAGTGTTGCTGCTCCAAAGAGGCTTGTTCTTCAACACACGTTCCAAACTACAAGGAATAACTTATTACATTCTTCGTACGATTTGGGAATTACAGATGCCAATACATTGTCTTTTGTATTGAAAAATGCACCTGAAGCAGCAAAACAGTCGAATATAGGCCCGATGTTTAACAAGGAAGCAGTGAATTATTCTAATGAAGGAACATTTATGGCATTATATCCAATCTTTTCTGCGATTATTGTGCATCTAGATGAAATAAGGCCCTTATGTGTCAAATAGAGCTTGCTGGCATTGATCGCATAAGTTTTAATCCGTTGTCAACCAAAGAAAAATATGGCGCACGTCTTTGACACCTGCTCTTCACTTCAGTCACCAGAAGACACCTGTTACCAGATGCATAAAATTCGTTTTCTTATCTATAACCTCAGTTAATCAGCGCTCCAAAGATTTCAAAAGAAACAAATTCGCCTATTTCGATCCTCAATTATGATTTCATGGGATTTTTGCTCCAGATTTATCTCTTAACTGGCTAATTATCATAAGATTTACAGAACGTTGTTCTATGTTTAGGAAACGCCCTTTCCTACATTTTGTAATGTTAGTTAAAACAGCACCCCTGTTTTGGGCAGCATTTTTTTTATTGTATTAAAAATTCGTTTTGAAAGGGAGAGAAGAGAGGAGATTTTCGGAGTGCTGGGAGCTATTGGAGAGACAGAGAGCTTTTTATTGTACAGTCCATGACAGGGGTTTTTAATGAGAAAGACACAGCTCTGTTTTCTGAGATTCATGTGGTATGACAATTTAACATTAGTTTTTCCTCTGTTACATATGTAAACCGTTATGTTTCATTTCATTTCATGATCATTTCTAGCTGAACAAATGAAGTGTTTAGGTAGGAATTCATAGTATTATATGCTCCTACTATAAGTTTGTTCACGTTCGATGTTTTCTTCTGTTTGACAAGGATTCATCTCCTATGCCCTTGTCAGCTCCTCACCAGTCTTGCCATCCCATTTAAAATCTAGATTTGATGTTAAATTGCTTGCCTACCTTGCCTCAGTTAATAATCTGTGTAGTCATTATATTTCTCTGTTCAAGCTGTGATTTCGCCCATGCAGCCCAGAAAAACCCCGTCATTAAAAACCCCAAATCAATCACTCTAATCAGTTTACTAGCCTAATATCAGTGTTCCTAATTGGGTCAGCTCATCCTATTGAAAGATCTACCGAGTTTGACCGGAGAGAGCCTTCTCATACCCCGTAGGGCTAGCTACGAGGTGAAATGGTTTGATGTTGCCTTGAAGGTTTACCTTCCTCAGCCTAGGGTGAAATCTCAAGCGCTAACAGGGTCAACCACACAAAACCCTTTTCCAATGAAGTCCATTTGCTCGTCCACACACTTTCCACCTCATAGTTGGCCCACCAACACTACAGGGTATCTCTATCCTCGACTCTTTGTTCATCATGGTTATGGGTTAGCCATGCAAAACCCTTGCCAAAAAAATCCATTTTCTTTGCCACACACTGTAAATATCATAGTTGTCTCACAAGAATTACAGGGCATCTCTATCCTTGGATCTGCGTGCATCATGGTTACGGGTCATCCACAAACCCTCGGTGATGGGTCAACCACGCAAAACCCTTGTCTTTGATAACACTTGGTCATCCAAAACTCATATTTGACAAAAGATTCTTCAGAGGGAACCTCACACAATGGGGACCATTTCTTGCTGAGGGAGGAATGATCCGAATGGAAATCTATCCATGGTATTTACCCATGGTAATGATTCGAATGGAAATCCACACATGGTATTTTACCCATGGTAATATAACTTAAAAAAAGTTATAAATAACGAGCCTCTTTTTGTAAGAGGACATCATGTCCAGCACAATTTAGTTGTAACGGTTTTTCCTTATTCTAAACAAACTTTCCTCGAAGTGTTCTCTATGTTATCTTCCTTTTCTTTGTGTGTTTTCAGATCTTGGGGGTTATCTTCCTTCTCTCTCTGTGTTGTCAGATCTTGGCCCCCAAGATCTGGATTAGAAATGCTCCAACCATAGTGAGAAGCCTATATGCATGCGACTCTAGCCGAAATTTACTTATTTCAACCTTACGACTACAGACCAAAACCCTAATCCATATGTGTGACCACAGGTCCTGCAATTTCAGACCTGCACGGACCAATTTCTGCGAACAAACTTCAACCCTGTGCAAGGCAACCAAAAGAAGAAAGAAGAAGAATATGCTTGATGATGATGTCCAAATGAGGTTCTCTTGACTCGTATTTATAGCCATCCAAGGGTGTCCAATTTCTCTTTTGGGCCAACCTGACCTTTTTTGCACATGTGAGTTTCCATATTAAAAATATATTTTTTCTCAACCAAATTAAATTCTTCCAATGGAAAGGAGGGGTCTTTCTTGATGAGGAAGGTTGTCCAAAGGAGGGAATTTTCCTTGAGATTCCAAATTAACAAAATAAGTGTTTATTGTATGATTTGGCACTGTTGTTAACTTCATTTCAATTTATTCTTGTTTAAACTAGTGGAAAACTTTATTTTGATGGTGGGGGGGATTGAGATCAAAATTGAATAACAAATTCAAGGAGACTTGGATATGTTGGCTAATAATTTTATAAAAGCCTAATTATATGTTTGTCTTTGCTTTGATTACTATTGTATCATGAACATTGTTTCTATGATCCAATGGTACAACTTACCTTAAATTCATTCACTAATAATTGAATTTTAGTATGTTCTTGTGAGGTATTGATAAATTCTTATTGGGATAATCCTATTTGCACCTATGTTTCAATTGCTACAAATAATATGATATGCTTCTCTGATTTTCTAGCTCATTATAACCTTATATTAAATTCTAGTTCATTATTTTTTCATCTTGCTATTGGTTGAGAGCGAGAGCGTTCCTTATCCTAATTGAGATAGATTATATTTAATTTTGTGGCTTGCATGTTAGCTTAGATTGCATTTAGTTTTAGGAGATCATATTAGAAAGTATCCTTTTTAAGGAGAAATTCACTCAGTGGAAATCGGGCCCACATACTGGTCAAAATCACCATTCCAAATAGAAAAGGATCTAATTAGGGCCTTGACCAGATGATTTCTCAAATGTTGATATGGTAATTTTTCCCCATCAACATTTTTTGTGCTAGGAGGAGGGAATATTGACAAGTTGACCGTTTGGAGATATTACTTTAAGGTTTTTTAGTTTTAATTTTCCCAAATCCCTCTTTGGAGTTGCATTTTTGGACAAGCATTTTGTAGCACTCCAGTAAAGATAGTTAAATACTTGTAAAAAAAATTCAACATTAAGGGTGAAACAACTAAGGTTGAATATGTTTTTCTGTTTATCCAAAATTGTGGTTTTCATGATATTGATGAAGGAGTAATGTGTAGTATTTTCACTATCTCTTTCAAAGACCGAGCTAAGAAATGGTGTTAATCATTGTTAGTTGCTTCAATACACACATGGGATTAGTTTGTTGATTTTTCTACATGATAACAATAGAATATTATTTTTTGCCAGATAATTACTTCCTAATGATTTTCACATAGCATTTTTATGCCACTGATATCATCAAGGAATTACACTTCAAAAAATATCAACAGTAAATGCATAAAAAACAACAAAGATCATAGAAAAACAACCATGCACAATAGAGACCATATGTTTACCTTAAAAAAACAAACCTTGGGAGAAAACCTAAGAACTTTTCTTAGGAGAAATTATTCTTCAACAAGGTTTACAAATCAATAATTTTTCTAGACATTTGTGCCAAGTACTAGTCCAAATACCAGTCAAAACCTAGTCAAATTAGTAGCAAGTCAACACTACTTAAGCCAACCAAAATGCTTCGAAGTCAATGTTAGTCAAATAGTTAGCATGTGGACAAAATTTAGTTTTGTGGCTCATGTGGTAAATTGCAATTAACCGCAGTTAAATTCATGTGCACATGTGGTCCTCTTGTGGCTTTGGTCAACCGTAGTCAAACTCGGTCCAAAAAAATTCAATTTACTCAGGTAAAACTCGATCAAACAAAGAGAGAAACAACTCAGTCAAACAATCAAATTGTACTCATTTTATCCACATGTGTGGTTCTCCAAGAGACCTTAGAAAGATTAAGAAGAAACTCACTTGCTAGATGGATAAAATGAGAATTCACATCGTCTATATATACTAGTCAAATGGGGGTAAATTAAACCAATGGACACACTCTTTAATGAGAAAGGCCGACTTGTTGCCCAAAAAAATAAATTTTATTTTAATTTTCTTAAGACAATTTGGAGACCTTTTTTGCATGTGGGAATACCTCTTGATGCTACACAAAAATAAACACTCCCTCTTAGCAAGGTAGTTATTATCCTTAGCTGCAACAAATTTCCCCTTAGCTTAACTTTCTCCTCCACTAAAAAAGTTCATGAGCTTGCTATGTTGGTGCATTTATACAGATCACTCCATCATGGAGTAGGTAATGTGAGTAGTATGGGTGATTTATTCCTGGATAAATTAGCATGACTTGGCCAAAGTCCTTTATGGCTCCTCAGGTAAATGTATCAATCTCCTCTAGTTAAATCAACATGACACAGACAAGGTATTTTATGGCTTCTCAGGAAAGGATCTTCCCCTAAACCATTTACCCATGGCCAAATCAGCATGGCCGAGCCAAATGATGAGCCCCAAAAATGGGTAACTTATTGGGCTCATTTTGACTATTATTCTCGATTAATCCACCATTCTTCATAGATTTATGCATCCTTTTGAATATATTTATGTTAATTGAATGAATGAGAATAGTCACTTGATCACAAAGTCTAATACATGCTTATTGCAAATTTTTGGACATCTTTCGGACCAAGGTCAAGCATTTATGAGCAAGTTAACAGCGAAATACGAAGGAACAAGGTTGAGGATTTGTAGGAAGGGTGTCTCTTGCACTACATGACCCCTTCCTTTAGTTCTCCACCATCAGCTCAGAGTTCAACAACCCACCAAAGATGATTTCAAGGGGTAGCCGAGCAGATTTTGTGAAGTGGTTGATTAACTGCAGTTTTGAGCAGCCAAGCCCCTAAAGTTAAGGAGGGTTGTTGGGAGTCCTCGTGGTGCATGTTAGAGTCGGTCTAGAAGCCCTCCATCAGTGATCAAAGCTCTTTGCATTTGCATAAGTAGGTGTCTCATCAGTGTCATTTCATTGCATTCCATTAGGCATGCCATAACCCTGATGGAGGAGCTGGTGTCTTTATTCCCCTCTTGGCACTGCTGGATCAAGTTGTTTCAGTCTATAAATTCTTTCAAGGTTCCTTGTCTTGTCAAAGTCCTAGGTCTAGGGTTTAGGTCCAATTTGTCTTTGAGGTCATGTCTTTAAAGGTCAATAAATGCCCAGCAGGCCAGAGGGATGACTATCAAAGTTTTTCTTCAAAGATTTCATCTTGTACAGCTAATTTTAACCTTGGATTTAAAAACCCTGTTTTTAAAGACAAGGTCTTTTTTCTCATTTTTGTAAAAAATTGTAAAAATTCAAAAGTTTTCAAAGACAGCATGCAGCCCTGGTCCCCTTTGCCAAGATTCCTCAGAAGCTATCCCTACAAAAATTTTCAAGACAAAGCATCAGTTCAAACAATTTCAGGACAAAAGGAAACCATAAAGTCAGCAGCATTTAAATTTTGAAAAAGTGTCAAGTTAAAAACATTAGAAAGAGGGTTTGAGGAGAAATTAATTTAAATCAAGCCTATAAAGCCTTTCTCTCCATCTATTTGATCATCATTTGCCTCAAAGCAATAGTGAAGAGCGATTTGGAGAGAAATTGAGCAAAATTTGCAAGCAGAGCCCGCGCGCGACCTGTCAATACCTGCGCGCGACCTGTTGGGTGCGCGCGACCTGTCAGGGGGGTTCATTCAGTTAGGAAAATACACTGGCGCGACCTATTGAGCGCGCGCGACCTGTTGGGAATTCATCTACAAAAATCGCCAGTAAACTCCCAAACGACCCCAAAATTCTTCAAGATTGCAGGTAGGCCTCTGATCATCAAAGTATTTTGCTTGGTAAAGAAAAATGAGCATGGGAAATGTGTTTTAATGCCATCAAGTTGAAATGAGAGATTCATGTGTATTTGCTTTAAGAATGTCAAAATGCTTGTAGAACTATGGTTTGTTTGCTGTTTCAAGGTCATCCTCGTCACCCCCACTTTTTCCCACTTCCCTTTACCACCACCTATATCATTTCTACCTAATCTCCCTACCAAAATATCAAAAGCCCTAAAACCCTACCCCTATTCCTAAAAAATCAATAATATAACCCTAAACTCTACCTTCCATAAAACCTTTGCAATGATAATGGTATGATGTTGTATATGTCATAATTCCTTTCCTTAATTCCCTTTTTCATGTATTTTCCCTAATTCCCCTAGAAGTCTCCCTTCCCTAACATCTCCCTTGTGTTATTTGTCCCCTTGAAGCAGCATTACAAACAGGGAAAAACAGCAGGTCATTTGAGCAGAAGCAGCAGTACATTTCAGCCACTTTGTTCTTGAAACCATGTCAGAAACCGAAACCGACTATGAGCAAAGTGATGACCGTGAGTCAACACCAGAAATTGAGATAGAAAGGAGACCTCACAGGGGTGGTAAGAGTGGTCACCATAAGAGAGAGGAGCCCACCTCTTTGACCGATTTGTAGGCTTGTCCACTTGCGGTCACATGTTTCCGCTACCTCTCATGTTATGAATTTTGCGAGAGGATTTCTCAAATTCAGCATCATAGGGAATTCGCTCGCTTGTTTGTTTTGCATTTTCATAATGGGCATGTAAATCTTGCAGGGGTGGATTTTATATTGTCATCTGAAAGTATTGCTCAAGCAACAGGAATACCAAATGTGGGAGAAGAGTGGAACAAACGCAAAGTGTTGGACAGATTTCAGTATGAGCCCTTCATTAAACATGCCTACATGAGGTCCATAACTGGTATGTTTCCTTTCAGATTTTTGAGGGATGAGTATGCTCCCTTGATGAGGCTCATCATGCTCTATTTCACCTGTGAGGGCAGGTTTGCATATTTGTATTCGTACCATATTTGCTTGTTGATGCATTTCACACGGGTACGAATGATGAACATACCATGGTTCATGTGCCGGGATATTGAGAGGATGGTGCCCTTGGTGCAGAGAAGGAGCCCAGCACAACAACACAGGAGCATTTATCATTATGGTTTGATCCAGCTTGTGGTCATGCATCAGTTGGCTCAGCAGGGTATCCCATGGGAGGATTTTATCTCTCAGGATTTTTTCACAGCATCAGCATCATCTCCCCCTGAGGTTGTTTATGAGGAGGGAGGGCCTTCATAGCAGCATGATAGTCCTGAGACCAGACATGTCAGCTCTCCTCCATTGGTCACTTATCAGAGAGGCCACAGAGCCTTATTTGCATCAGCTAGGCGAGTATTATCTCCACACCAGGTGGAAGGGGTCTCGCCTTCTTCATCAGCACCACGAGTGTTATCTCCACACCAAGTGGAAGGGGCCTCGTCGCCGACAACAGCACAAGTATCAGAGAGGGGCAAACAGCCCAAGATTGATGAGGGGCCATCAGGTGTTCCAGACATAGAGATTGTTGACCTTGATATCAGTTCTCCTAGCCTAGAGTCAAAGGAGATCATTCAGCACCTAAGAGCTGAAAATGATTCATTGCAGCGAAGATTGGAAGGAGCACAATGGACGATCACATATTTAGAGCAGCGCAACAAGCAGTTGGAGGATGAGCACACTCTTGATGAGTTGCGGAGGATTCATGAGGACCGCAACTTGGCTCGAAAGAGACCCGGCGATTTGGTACCAGTTAAGCGAGAGGCTATGCTTCTCCGGGTCAATGCTCATTTGGAGAGGTTGTTGGCCAAGGCCAACAAAGATAAGGACTTGCTCAGGAATATGAAAAATCACTATTGGGCCCGAATGCACGTATGCAAGGCAAAAATGAAAGTGATTCAAGGGCGGTTGGCCAAGGCACTAAAACGACGAAAAAGGCCCGATCCCCTCCACATCTTGGCTGAGGCTTCCTTGAAGGAGCATGATATTAAATGACCTCACCACAGCACAAATTTCAAAACATTTTGAGCATTTTTGGTCACTTATGAAATTTTGGGGAAAAAACAGGTTTTTCTCCCTGACAGGTCGCGCACCGCGCACGACCTATTCGATGGGCAACTCCATTTTGGGAAAACTCAGCATTTCTAGATTTTTCATGCAAAGATACACCTGCTCAGCAATTACCAAGAGATTTCATCAAGTTTTGAGCCTCCAGAAGGTCAAAAAACATGCAAAAATTGACTTTCTGCCACCTTTTTGACAAACAGGAAGCAGTCTTGAGAGATTGCAATTTTGGAGGGGAAAATAGCCACCAAATTCCGAAATTCCACTTGGGTTGGAAAGTAGATATCCAGACCTTTCCAACAAGAACACTTTTGCCTCATTTGGACACCTGGAAGTGCCTCAAACGGAGCTCCAAAGAAGCGCGACCTATCAGGATTAGGGCGCGACCTATCAGGCAATTTTCATAATTTTTCACCTACAGCTCAGGAATTCGCCCAGCTTTGGCCAGTTTTGACTTGGGATGGGATTTTTCACCCTCTTAGATGTAATTAATGTATTTTCATGTTGATATGACACTTATTTACCTATTCTAGAAGATTCATTCATGAAATAGCAAACATTTAATGAATGAATTGGTTTCCTAGCTTATAGAGGCAAGTTGTTTTGACTGCCTAGATTTTAGTGCTCAGTTTAGAATTAGTTGAAACAGCTCCTAGAAGGATGAGTTCGACCCCTAGAGGCAAGGAAAGATGTTAGATTGCCTATATTATGTACTTTCTTGGTCATTTTCATGGTTGGACTCTTGAGGGAGAAATCTCTATTGTATTATTCATTGTATCTCTGCAATTTTGGCAAAGGAAGAAAGACCAGGGTTTTGCAGTCCTTTTTGGGATTCCTGTGGTTACATGTATTGATGGTGTGTTTCTCTTTGTACTTGTAAGTGTGTTATGTGAAATCATCCTCTTTCTTTTTCTTCTGAAATTAGGCAAATGAAGTGTTAAAGTAGAATTCATGATTTCCATGCTCTACTTTTAAATTTGCTTAATATCAATGTTTTCATCTGTTTAAGGAGAACTCAAGGTGATTGCTTGCTCTCCTTAGCTCCTCACTGGTCATTCCTACCCATTCACTTAATTTAAAGGCATCAATACAGTCTCCTACCTTGCCCCAAAGAAACCCCTGCAAAAACTGTGTCTAATCCCCGCATCCAAAATTGCCTTTCCCCGATTTTCCACCAAAATCCCAAAACAAACTCTTTTATCAGTTTACTAGCCTAAAATCAGTGTTTCCTTATTGGTTATCTCGCCCGTTGAAGATATTTACCGAGATAGATCGGAGAGAGCCCTCTCCTGCCCCGTAGGGCTAGCTACGAGGCTAAGTGGTTTGATGTTGCCTTGAAGTTTGCCTTTCTCAGCCTGAGGTGAAATTTCAAGCGCTAACATATTGGCGACCATACTGGGGAGAACAAACTTACTTGTTTATGGATTGATGTGTGTGTTTCATAAGTCTTAGACGGAGTCTGAAGATACGCCAAGTAGCCTTCGAAAACGCTCTTGCTTTGCATCAGCGCAAGTAGATAAACGCTGCTTCAGTCGATCTCCGTGAGCTTGTGAATACAACACTTCATTTGCATTTTACCCCAGTACATGTATCAAGTTCAGATCTGATTGTTGATGGTGGACAACGATCAGACACTTGAAAGGCTGAAATCATTCACCTGGCGACTTCATTCACTGAAAAATCTAGAGATCAATGCTTCATGGTGACTTCACTGCAGGAAGATCAGTGGCTTTGAGATTTTCAAGATGGATTAGATTGCAAGAAGATATGCTCCCTTGAGCCGAGATCACATTCCAGGTTTTCCGAATAAAATTCCGAAGGTAGATTGGTCAAGGAATTTGCCTATATTTAATGATGATGGTAAGAAGGATGCCGCTTTACATCTAGTTAGATTTCATATGCATATTCGCAAATTGAAGGTGGAATTTCCTGAAGATTGTTTGATGAAGATATTCCTGGCCACTCTGGAAGGTAAAGCCCAATCATGGTATGAAAGTTTGTCGCCTGCTTGTATTTACTGTTTAAAGGATTTTCATGCTATGTTCATTGAACGATATAAGGACTCTTATCCATCATTAAATTTGGTTCATGACTGTTGCAAGCATGCTTATAGTTTTATTGAAAGCCTTGAGACATATTATGAAGATGATAATTTTATGGACGTTGAGATTATGGAGGCTCTGTTATGGACGTTGAGATTATGGAGGCTCTGTATCAGAATCCATTTCAGCAGTACACAGAAATTTTAGAGGATACTTGTCAAGATCAGCAGGCTGAAGATTTCCATATGGTTGAAAATGAGGAAAGAGCAAATGTTGTTTCAGATGTTCCAATCTCAGAAAGTGATGATGATAAATCAGATCGGGAGATAAATTGTGATGAGGCAAAACATGTTGTTCAGGATCTCATAAAAGAGAGTTGTATTGTCGCGGCTGCCTCAAATGAAGAAAATGGAGTAGCAGACCTAAATGCTCTCATCTCACCAGCACTAGATCTTCATGAGGAGGTAGTTCATTGCCTCTGTGAAAAACAAGACAAGATCTTCGTTCAAGTAAGTGAAAAGGTTTCTCTGGATGAATCTATGATAGTTGATAGAAATGTTAGTGTTGAGTTTCACGAAACATCTAAAATTTCTTTTCTCATGATTGATGAATGTAATGAGAATCTGGCTATCATATCATATGAGGATGACTTACCATATATTCAAACTACAAAAGCTCAGACCATTCAGGATTCCATTTCAGATTCTTCCTCATATGTCTCATGTTTTGAAATGTTTTTTCAAGAGGAGATCCGCTCATCTACTTGTTCAGAATTTTTTGAGGACCAGGAACATACTCTTTCTGAAGCACATGATGAAGGCAGATCAGAATTTGAAACAAAGGATAGCTTGTTCTTTCAGCAGGAGGTGGCAATGTCAAGTCTTCATGTTTTCCAGGATCCAATGGCAGATTTGTTACAGTCAGCAGTGAAAGTGATTATTGTTCTGTTCAGTGATGAAGGAAATCATGGTCAGCTATGTTTTTGGATGCCCAGTTACCAGTATCTATTGTTGATCATGAGATCTGACTGGGAGAATCAGTCAAGAAGGCATCTGCTTGATTGGTTACATTGGCATTATGATATAGTTTGATGGTATGTTGTCTTGTAACCTAGGCGGTTATGTACTGCCATCAAGTTTTAAGTTTTAAGTTTAGGTCTTGAGTTAATTTGTTAGAATCAAGTTTTTTCCATCATTTCAATTTGTCATCGAGTCGGTTTGAGTCAAGTTTCAGTTAAGTTTCAGTCAGTTTTTAGTCAAGTTTCATTCAATAAATGTGTCAAAGGTTTTGTCTTATCCGTTCAAAATAATGACTCCATCGCCCAATGGTCGAAAGGCACTGGTCTGCTCTCCCAGAGGTCTAAGGTTCTTGGTACCTCCAAGGAGCTACCATCCCCATTGGAGCCAATGTTAGAGTCGGTCTAGAAGCCCTCCATCAGTGATCAAAGCTCTTTGCATTTGCATAAGTAGGTGTCTCATCAGTGTCATTTCATTGCATTCCATTAGGCATGCCATAACCCTGATGGAGGAGCTGGTGTCTTTATTCCCCTCTTGGCACTGCTGGATCAAGTTGTTTCAGTCTATAAATTCTTTCAAGGTTCCTTGTCTTTTCAAACTCCTAGGTCTAGGGTTTAGGTCCAATTTGTCTTTGAGGTCATGTCTTTAAAAGTCAATAAATTCCCAGCAGGCCAGAGGGATGACTATCAAAGTTTTTATTCAAAGATTTCACCTTGTACAGCTAATTTTAACCTTGGATTTAAAAACCCTGTTTTTAAAAGACAAGGTCTTTTTTCTCATTTTTGTAAAAAATTGTAAAAATTCAAAAGTTTTCAAAGACAGCATGCAGCCCTGGTCCCCTTTGCCAAGATTCCTCAGAAGCTATCCCTACAAAAATTTTCAAGACAAAGCATCAGTTCAAACAATTTCAGGACAAAAGGAAACCATAAAGTCAGCAGCATTTAAATTTTGAAAAAGTGTCAAGTTAAAAACATTAGAAAGAGGGTTTGAGGAGAAATTAATTTAAATCAAGCCTATAAAGCCTCTCTCTCCATCTATTTGATCATCATTTGCCTCAAAGCAATACTGAAGAGCGATTTGGAGAGAAATTGAGCAAAATTTGCAAACAGAGCCCGCGCGCGACCTGTCAATACCTGCGCGCGACCTGTCAGGGGGGTTCATTCAATTAGGAAAATACACTGGCGCGACCTATTGAGTGCGCGCGACCTGTCAGCACCTGCGCGCGACCTATTGGGAATTCATCTACAAAAATCGCCAGTAAACTGCCAAACGACCCCAAAATTCTTCAAGATTGCAGGTAGGCCTCTGATCATCAAAGTATTTTGCTTGGTAAAGAAAAATGAGCATGGGAAATGTGTTTTAATGCCATCAAGTTGAAATGAGAGATTCATGTGTATTTGCTTTAAGAATGTCAAAATGCTTGTAGAACTATGGTTTGTTTGTTGTTTCAAGGTCATCCTCGTCACCCCCACTTTTTCCCACTTCCCTTTACCACCACCTATATCATTTCTACCTAATCTCCCTACCAAAATATCAAAAGCCCTAAAACCCTACCCCTATTCCTAAAAAATCAATAATATAACCCTAAACTCTACCTTCCATAAAACCTTTGCAATGATAATGGTATGATGTTGTATATGTCATAATTCCTTTCCTTAATTCCCTTTTTCATGTATTTTCCCTAATTCCCCTAGAAGTCTCCCTTCCCTAACGTCTCCCTTGTGTTATTTGTCCCCTTGAAGTAGCATTACAAACAGGGAAAAACAGCAGGTCATTTGAGCAGAAGCAGCAGTACATTTCAGCCACTTTGCTCTTGAAACCATGTCAGAAACCGAAACCGACTATGAGCAAAGTGATGACCGTGAGTCAACACCAGAAATTGAGATAGAAAGGAGGCCTCACAGGGGTGGTAAGAGTGGTCACCATAAGAGAGAGGAGCCCACCTCTTTGACCGATTTGCAGGCTTGTCCACTTGCGGTCACATGTTTCCGCTACCTCTCATGTTATGAATTTTGCGAGAGGATTTCTCAAATTCAGCATCATAGGGAATTGGCTCGCTTGTTTGTTTTGCATTGGCATAATGGGCATGTAAATCTTGCAGGGGTGGATTTTATATTGTCATCTGAAAGTATTGCTCAAGCAACAGGAATACCAAATGTGGGAGAAGAGTGGAACAAACGCAAAGTGTTGGAAAGATTTCAGTATGAGCCCTTCGTTAAACCTGCCTACATGAGGTCCATAACTGGTATGTTTCCTTTCAGATTTTTGAGGGATGAGTATGCTCCCTTGATGAGGGTCATCATGCTCTATTTCACCTGTGAGGGCAGGTTTGCATATTTTTATTCGTACCATATTCGCTTGTTGATGCATTTCACACGGGTACGAATGATGAAAATACCATGGTTCATGTGCCGGGATATTGAGAGGATGGTGCCCTTAATGCAGAGAAGGAGCCCAGCACAACAACACAGGAGCATTTATCATTATGTTTTGATCCAGCTTGTGGTCATGCATCAGTTGGCTCAGCAGGGTATCCCATGGGAGGATTTTATCTCTCGGGATTTTTTCACAACATCAGCATCATCTCCCCCTGAGGTTGTTTATGAGGAGGGAGGGCCTTCACAGCAGCATGATAGTCCTGAGACCAGACATGTCAGCTCTCCTCCATTGGTCACTTATCGGAGAGGCCACAGAGCCTTATTTTCATCAGCTAGGCGAGTATTATCTCCACACCAGGTGGAAGGGGTCTCGCCTTCTTCATCAGCACCACGAGTGTTATCTCCACACCAGGTGGAAGGGGCCTCGTTGCCGACAGCAGCACAGGTATCAGAGAGGGGCAAACAGCCCAGGATTGATGAGGGGCCATCAGGTGTTCCAGACATAGAGATTGTTGACCTTGATATCAGTTCTCCTAGCCTAGAGTCAAAGGAGATCATTCAGCACCTAAGAGCTGAAAATGATTTATTGCAGCGAAGATTGGAAGGAGCACAATGGATGATCACATATTTAGAGCAGCGCAACAAGCAGTTGGAGGATGAGCACACTCTTGATGAGTTGCGGAGGATTCATGAGGACCGCAACTTGGCTCGAAAGAGACCCGGCGATTTGGTACCAGTTGAGCGAGAGGCTATGCTTCTCCGGGTCAATGCTCATTTGGAGAGGTTGCTGGCCAAGGCCAACCAAGATAAGGACTTGCTCAGGAATATGAAAAATCACTATTGGGCCCGAATGCACGTATGCAAGGACAAAATGAAAGTGATTCAAGGGCGGTTGGACAAGGCACTGAAACGACGAAAAAGGCCCGATCCCCTCCACATCTTGGCTCAGGCTTCCTTGAAGGAGCATGATATTAAATGACCTCACTACAACACAAATTTCAAAACATTTTGAGCATTTTTGGTCACTTATGAAATTTTTGGCAAAAAACAGGTTTTTCTCCCTGACACGTCGCGCGCCGCGCGTGACCTATTCGATGGGCAACTCCATTTTGGGAAAAATCAGCATTTATGGATTTTTCATGCAAAGATACACCTTCTCAGCAATTACCAAGAGATTTCATCAAGTTTTGAGCCTCCAGAAGGTCAAAAAACATGCAAAAATTGACTTTCTGCCACATTTTTGACAAACAGGAAGCAGTCTTGGGAGATTGCAATTTTGGAGTAACAAATGGCCACCAAATTCAGAAATTCTACTTGGGTTGAAAAGTAGACATCCGGATCTTTCCAACAAGCCCACGTTTGCCTCATTTGGATACCTGGAAGTGCCTCAAATGGAGCTCCAAAGAAGCGCGACCTATCAGGCAATTTTCATAATTTTTCACCTACAGCTCAGGAATTCGCCCAGCTTTGGCCAGTTTTGACTTGGGATGGGATTTTTCACCCTCTTTGATGTAATTAATGTATTTTCATGTTGATATGACACTTATTTACCTATTCTAGAAGATTCATTCATGAAATAGCAAACATTTAATGAATGAATTGGTTTCCTAGCTTATAGAGGCAAGTTGTTTTGACTGCCTAGATTTTAGTGCTCAGTTTAGAATTAGTTGAAACAGCTCCTAGAAGGATGAGCTCGACCCCTAGAGGCAAGTAAAGATGTTAGATTGCCTATATTATGTACTTTCTTGGTCATTTTCATGGTTGGACTCTTGAGGGAGAAATCTCTATTGTATTATTCATTGTATCTCTGCAATTTTGGCAAAGGAAGAAAGACCAGGGTTTTGCAGTCCTTTTTGGGATTCCTGTGGTTACATGTATTGATGGTGTGTTTCTCTTTGTACTTGTAAGTGTGTTATGTGAAATCATCCTCTTTCTTTTTCTTCTGAAATTAGGCAAATGAAGTGTTAAAGTAGAATTCATGATTTCCATGCTCTGCTTTTAAATTTGCTTAATATCAATGTTTTCATCTGTTTAAGGAGAACTCAAGGTGATTGCTTGCTCTCCTTAGCTCCTCACCGGTCATTCCTACCCATTCACTTAATTTAAAGGCATCAATACAGTCTCCTACCTTTCCCCAAAGAAACCCCTGCAAAAACTGTGTCTAATCCCCGCACCCAAAATTGCCTTTCCCCGATTTTCCACCAAAATCCAAAAAATCCCAAAACAAACTCTTTTATCAGTTTACTAGCCTAAAATCAGTGTTTCCTTATTGGTTATCTCGCCCGTTGAAGATCTTTACCGAGATAGATCGGAGAGAGCCCTCTCCTGCCCTGTAGGGCTAGCTACGAGGCTAAGTGGTTTGATGTTGCCTTGAAGTTTGCCTTTCTCAGCCTGAGGTGAAATTTCAAGCGCTAACAGTGCATAAGTAGGAAGGTTTCAAGCCTTGGTAATTTAGCTATTGAATATTTGTTTTTCGCACTTTAGTGCAGCTTTGCCTTTCAACTCATTTTCGAGCTCTTGCTGTAAACAGTTTTGTGACATGATTATTTTTTTGAGTAATGGAGATAAATTTCACTTTGCACCAGCTCTGAGCTTTCTTAGGAGGCTGTAGCTCTTGGGGTTGGGCCCAACCCAAGTTCCAGTACCTCCTTTGTGTACTTTTATGTGTTTTCCTGGCATTCATAGAACAATTTCTGCTATTTAGGTTGAGATCTTGCTTTGTTACTTAGGTTGTTTTTGATGATTAAAATAGCTTTTCATGCTTTAGGTTGATTTGATAGTTTGGTAATAGAAAATCTCTGCAAAAAGGCCATCAAGCAATCCTTGATCTCACCTCTCCCTCCTTGGTACCATGAGTTGAGACCAAGGCATACTTGCTGCCACAAAAACACTGTTTTTGCCTTTCAATGCAATTTCTAGTGTTAGATTTTTAGTTGGAAAAGTTGCTACCAGTTGTACTTGCATATTTAGATCTGTTCTTGCTTAGTTTCCATAGTTATCTTTCATGATCTCCTATCCATAAACTTGTTTTCATTATGTTTCTTGCTTTTAGGCCAGGTTAGGTCAAAGTAGATAGATCTCTAGTTTTTCTAGTCTTCTTTCGATCAATTTTGAGAAATAGTGTGCAGAGCACCTCTAATACATCCCTACCTACCCTTCCTCCATCATGAAACCTGTTCCAACCCCTCACTCAAGATTCCTTCCCTTCATTTGCCACACTTTCCCAATTTGAACTAGTTTCTATATTTTTGTGCAACATTGCTCCCTCCATCCTTGAACAAATCCAACCATCTTCATCACTCCTTAGCTTCATTTACCAGATCCCACACCTCTTAAAAACCCTATCCATCCTTCATTTCCACTTTCTGACCATTTTTTCACCATCAACCCTCCAAAATCTTCTTTCGGCTCTTCCTGTAGAACATCTTGTAGAACCCCTGCATACTTCCTGTAGAAGTTCACGTGAGCAGTTTTTCGAGATCTGATCACTGTGAAACTCTCTAGAAGGATGCTAAGGACCCCTTAGGCCCTCTTCTCACCTTCCCTACGTCCTGCAAGTGCCTACTCCATTTCCTTTCTCCAATCAACCTCTGCACAGTAAAAAACATTTAAAGCAATGCATAATAATTTTGCAAGATTACTCAAGAATACAAAAAGATGTTTTTTTTTTTTTTTTTTTTTTTTTTTTTTTTTTTTTTTTCAGATTTTACTTCAGAAGTAGCTTAGTCACATACATTTTACCTTTCCAAGATTCAATGGCATCCATTTCAGGAGCTTTCATCTCTTTTCTTGCACCAGTAGGGTTAGTCAATAAAACTAGGGTTTTCTAGGGTTTGCATTTCCTTTCAGCTTTCAGCTTCTTTCTGCAAGTAGATTAGCCTCCTTCGAGTTAGCTTTCATCCATCATAGTTAAAAGCTTCTTCTAAGAGCTCATAGAAGTTGGCTTAAGCTTCTAGCGGACTTGTGCCAGCTGATCAAGTGACAGCCTGTGGCAAGAGCTAGTACTTGTGCATATAGGACCGTCGCTTCCAAGTTTGTTACGAACTACCGGGTTGATAAAAGTAAAGAAGGGAGTCCCAGGAGTTGCAGCATCAATGCTGCAATACTGGAGCCCACCACCAAAGTCCTTTATGGCTTCTCAGATGAATTTCATCTATCTCCTCTATTCAAATCAGTGTGACCCAACCAAGTCCTTCTAGCTTCTTAGGAGAATATCTATCTAGTATTGCAATTTCCTTGGGCCATTCACCCCTATTAAAATCAGCATGACCCAAATAAAGTCCTTCGTGGTTACTTAGGTGAATGTATCCATCTCCCCTGATCAAATCAATATGACCTAGCCAAGTTCGTTTGGCTTCTCCGGAGATGGTTTACCCAATCCTGTAAAGACATCAACACTCCCTCTCAACGAGGGAGACATTCTACATCACACCAAGCTTGTATATGAAGGATACAAACTTTAATCTAGACAAAGGCTTGGTGAGAATGTCCTTAATATACTCATCTGTGGATATGTACTAGAACTTCAATACTTCCTTCTGCACCATGTCTTGGATGAATTTACCTGATCAGATAGTACTTCAAGAAGCTTTCGAAGTGACACTACTTCATGACTTGTGACACTGACTGCAATATACTATGCTTTTTTTGTACCGATTATGATAGACGTCTACTTCCTACTATAGAAACACGTCAAGGTGCTCTTTTTTCCTCAACACTCTTGTTCAAATCTAAATCAGTATATCCCTACATCCTCACTTCACCACATGAGACATATCTCAAACCATATCCAATTGTACCACATAGGTACCTCAACACATGCCTCATTACATGTCTTGGCTACTCCATAAACTAGCTAGGTTCCTTCACTAGAACCATCACCACAACTGCTTTCTGATCACCCTGACTAGGTGCTCCTATTGAGAAATATAGGGCAATGAGATCAAATATTTATTATAATGATTCCTCTTTTAGTTTGATAGATGATTGTGATTTCCTAATTAAATTATTCTTCTTCTTATAGTTATTATTTCTTTGTTCATCAAACAACTACCAAAAACATAAAAACAAGGAGACATTAGATGTAGGCACTCAGCTAGGGAAAAACCCCTATGGAGGGGAAAATCTAGTCAAGAAATCTGCCTTCAATAAATTCAAATCTAGTTGAGATAAACCAAGACCCTTATTACCTAGACCAAGAACACCTTCCATCCATTAAGTCAACCTTATTTCAGAAACAACACATTCCTATCTTGTAAGACATGGTGTCATGGTTATGTAAACACCCCATATGGCAGTCCTACAATATGATGCCCTAGTACTATGCTCATACTTTGGTCCTGTAGTCAGCTCTCTGAAGCCACGATTATGCAGTCATACTTCTATTTTGGAGTTACCTTTCAATCCTATAATAAAATTCCAAAACGTCAGATCTGTAGTCACATTTCAATTTGTAATCACCTCCTGAAACTTGGACCTATAGTTACATTTCATTCCTTGAAACTTGGATCTGTATTCATACTCTCAGACTTGTAAATAAACTTCTGAAGATTTGGACCTATAATAATACTTTGATTTTGTGATCCCTATTTGAACCTCTCAACTTTGCGCAATGGATTGAGTTCACTAGGGTATATATAGTAGTTTCTGCCTATAATTTGAGCTGACATGAATAACTGTAGGAGCCGACTTGTAGAAGATGAAGTTGGAGCCAATTTTGAAGAGTTTTAGGTTGACTTGCAAGGTGACTTGATGGAGGAGGTTTTGACAAGACAAAATAATTTCTTTCTTTGACACTTATGAACCCAAGAAGGGTTTCTTACATAATGAATTTGACTTTGACTCAATAGAGATCCTAAAGGTATTCAATGGAGGCTTGACCTACTGGCCGTTGACCCATGCATGAAATCCATGCTTTAATAAGACAATACAAATTTTCTTTTAAATAATTTTTTATTTTCCTTGACTCAAATAGAAATTATGAATACTGACACTAGTTACATTCTTCAACACTCCCTATTAACTAGGGTGGAATTCATAATTACATACATATATAAGTACATGGAAGATCTCAAAATGATATGAATTGCAAAGAGTTCTAGCATACTCATTGTTGTGAACAAGATACCTGACCAGGGTATTCTATCTAGGTGGGACTAAGGGGACTCAATATTTATCCAACTCTAGGGACCATCAGGCTTTGAGATCTACCACCAACATAGGGATCTAGGTGCATATCCAAGGTCATAACTACATAACCAACTCCACCCTCCCTCTTCAGGATCTAGACATCAACACATAGGCCGACCAAATTTCCTCCCAAGCATATTGATGCTTCATCTCTCCTTATAAACTAAATCAATATATCCATTTGATCAAGCAAGCTTCTAGAGTGTTCAACCTTTTATGCAGAAATTTACCTGTACAAACATAAACCACAATCAAAAATAAAATTTTAAATATATATACAAGTAAACACAATCCAGTTGGGTCCTCAATCATCATGATGCTGCCTTCATCATCAAGTTATTCATATATAATTTCTTGACAAATTTCTTCTTCTTTATTTTCTTTAGCAGCACCAAATACATCCTCAAATCTTCTCATGTCTTTTGTTTGATGAAACATGAACATATATATGTAGTTCCTTCATTCATTATTTAGTTTCATTATTTCTTCAAGGTATTCAACATGACTTTCATAATATGCCCTCCCTCTCAACTGAGGAGATATACCCTTTCTTCTATCCATGCTCCCTCTCAAATTAGGGAGATCAACGGTTTCCTTCTTCTATAACATCGAAGAACCTTTCATGGCTTGATTCCTTCTTACGATATCAAGTTCATCTTGATTATTATTCATATAAATTCCTTCATCATTCTTATCGAACATCTTCATCATATTGAATATTATGTACCCAAAAAATTTAATAGCAAGTACAACCAAATACAAACATCCAAAAGCATGGAGTTAACTATATCAAAATCATGTTACAATAATGGAAGCACTTAGACTTTAGATATAAAAAACCTAAACCTAGTTAGGTTCATAATCAACCAGGGTCATATCTTTTATTTTCTAGACTTCAACTTCTTGCTATGGTTTTGTCACAAACCCTAGACTCCATCTTTGAGATACAAGGCCTTAGATGTCAAAAATTCAATAACAATACTACCATACATCTAAGGCTTCAACAATATTCTTTTACCTGTCAGAATTCTACTAGGATTTGTAGAAAACCCTATATTTTATCAAAGCTATATTATATCGAATAAAATACCATCATATCTTAGAATATTAATATTCTACTAGGGTTTTACAGACCCTAGGTTTCACAAACTTAAACATGAGCATCAACAATTAAGTCAACATACTCGAATTTACATATCTAATATTTAATTATCATGTACCAACATTTTATATCAATATTCATATGTACTAGGTAAACCTAGGATATAAACAACAATATATAAAAGTTAGACAACAATTTTTCTCCAGGATAGGGTTTCGATCAGACAAATATACACCTAGGGTTCCATTCTTGGGATATTACTATAGATATTACATGGGTTTTGATCATAAACCCTAATTCACCAAACCCTAAATATCTAGGGTTTCAATACACAACTTATACAATACCAACAAACCCTAAAGGGATAGGGTTTCTATCATAAAAATATCAAAACCTAGTCTTCAAAAGAATAGGATTTCTAGACTTTGTTAACAACCCCAAAGTAGATCAAGGTTTCATTGACATACCCTTAGCAACAACAGGCCAAGGCTTCATAGTGAACCCTAATGATTAGGGTTTCATAAATAAATAACAATATAGTATAATATAAAATGGGTATATTCATTCTAACGATTAGTCACCCTAACAAGAATATTTTAGATTAAAAAACCTAAACATAAGATAGTTAGTAATACAAGACAAATTTTAAAGAAGTTTTTCAAATCTTATAAAATACAAACTTGAAGTTGCTCCTTCTACAAACCTTGTAGTGTTTCTTTTGAATTGCTCTCTCTTAATCTTTATGCCTGTAATACTTGTTGAAAAGTACAAACAAAATATACATGTACAATAACATAAAGTCTAACTAAGGTTTCAGTTGCCTTGAGTGGATTAAAAAATCTTATTTACTCTAGGGACATTGTCCTACTTACAAGCCCTAGATATCATGAATTAGAAACAAGAGTATATATTAACATTCTTCAAGCCCATCCTAAGAACATAAAAGTAACCTAAATAATTTTTATCCTAAACCTTATAAAAAATGATACTTCAATGTCACATACATATTCGTTCTCTATTGAATTTATTGTTCTCCTTGCTTAACTGAAGACATATTGTCAGAGGTTAGAGACACAAAAAATAAGATAATACTTACTTGACCCTTGGTGAAATATTCGCAACTTTTGTAGTCTAGGATTTATGAATTAGATCTCACTGTCTTTCAAGAGGATGGATATATGGACCGTCCTTTTTACAGAAATAGGTATTGTGCTCCTTACTTCAATAGTTAGATTTCTTTGCTGTAACTTGCCTTTCTTCAAATATAGTGACTGTAACGTAACCTAATTTGGTCCTCTACGTGTGTGGTGATTGTAGCTTTATAACAAGCTTACAATGTCCTTTGGTTAAGTCTCTTGAATACCTTTGATACAAATTTGATTGATGACTAGACTCAATTTTGATTTTCCTTGAGTTCATTATGTGCTCATATATTCGGCTCTTGTTGGCTTATGTTTAGCCTTACCAATGTATACTTATGCTTTTAAAACTTTGAGAGAGGGTCATCTCCTTTCTAGGGTGAAAGAGGTTGCAAGATATGCTTATAATCCCAAACTCGCACTAATATTTTCCCTTTATGTGATACAAACATAAATTTGGTCCCTCCATGAGTTCCTAGACTTTAAGCTCTGAGATGACACCAAAAATTTAGATCTTCTAATGGAGAATCCAGGCCTTCACTCTAATACACTCTACCTATACTATTTATGCTCAGATCTACGATATAGTTACTATGGAGAGAGCTAGTATATGTGCCCAGATTTTAGTCCTCCTTTCCCTTAGTAATTCGGTCCTAGGTAGATATCCTTCTTTTCTTGATTTTAAGCCAATGTGACCTTCTTTTTCACTCATTTTAAATGAGCCAAGCTCTGATACCATATTGATAAATCTAGGGAAATGAGATTAAATCTTTATTATATTGATTTCTCTTTTCTTTTGATAGATTCTTGTGATATCCTAATTAAATTATTATTCTTCTTCTTATAGTTATTATTTATTTGTTCATCAAACAACTACCAAAAACATAAAAACAAGGAGACACTAGATGTAGGCACTCAGCTAGAAAAAAACCCCTATGGAGGGGAAAACCAAGTCAAGAACTCTTCCTTTAGTAAACTCAAACCCAGTTGAGATAGACGAAGACCCTTATTACCTAGACCAATAACACTTTCCACCCATCAAGTCAACATTGTTCAGAAACAACAAATACCTGTCCTGTAATGACATGGTGTCATGGTTCTATAAACACCCCATACTTAGGTCCTGTAGTATGATTCCCTAGTACTATACCTCATACTTTGGTCTTGTAGTCATCTCTCTAAAGCCATGATTCTGCAATCATACTTTTGTTCTGGAGTTACCTTTTGGTCCTGTAATTACCTTTTGAAACCTCATACCTATAGTCACATTTTGTTTTGTAATCACCTCCTATAACTCAAACATGTAGTTACATTTTATTCCTTAAAAATCATATCTGTAATCATACTCTCGAACCTATAGTTACACTTTTGAAGCTTCAGACCTGTAATAATTCTTTGATTCTATGATCCTTATATGAACCTCTCAACTTCTCTCACTTGATTGAGTTAACTAGGGTATATATAGTAGTTTCTACCTGTAATTTGAGTCGACATAAATAATTGTAGGAGCCAACTTGCAGAAGATGAAGTTGGAGCCAATTTCGAAGAGACTTAGGCTGAATTGCAAGGTGACTTAATGGGGGAGGTTTTGACAAGACAAAATAATTTCTATCTTTGATATTTATGAGCCAAAGAAGGGTTTCTTACATAATGAATTTGAACTTGACTCAACAGAGATCCTAAAGGCCTTGAATGGAGGCTTGAACTACTGACCATTGATCCAAGCATGAAATTCATGCTTCAATAAGTCAATAAAAATTTCCTTTTAAATAAATTTTTGTTTTTCTTGACTCAAATAGAAATTATGAAGACCAACACTAGTTAAATTCTACAACAAATTCCTCTAACACTGAAATAGATTCTCCTATGGCAATCTTATTTTCTCTTTTTGTCGTGGGAAAAAATCCTCCTACCACTGCTACTCCCTCTATCACTAAATCATACTTCATTGTCTGGATTGGTCCCCTGATAGAACACATAATACTATTAGAGGCCTCCCGTCTCTAAGTGTTATATGGAAAATTCTGTTTTGCAGATTAAAATGAACTCCCTAGATCTAGTGGTATCATCTAGAACAAAAATGGGCAAAAAAATCTGTGTTTTCCTTAGAGAGATTAAAACACAAAAAAGCATTAGAGGAATTTTTAGGTCTAAAATGGGTCTCCTAAGGAAAGTATAGAATAATAGTGGAAATAATAAAATAAGATTAGATTACATCATCAAATTTTAGAGGGCGAAAAAAACTACTTTTTCAACCCATATTTTCAACTTATCTCCCTATGGGTTTACTCAAATTTTGAGCAAGACCATAACTCGATTCATCAATGAATGAAACGACAAAACGAAGTGGATGCTCATACATAATGATATGAGCCTGCTTACGCATCCTTATCAGTCGAATTCCTCATCGAAGGATCACCCATGTTGCATACTTTTGATGGACCTTGCTACACGAAAAATGAAGAATACATGAAAAACGTGATTGCAATCACATTTTTTCATGTATTTCTCTTTTTGCGTGTAGCAGGGTCCATCAAACGTATGCAGCATGGGTACTCTTTGGATTAGGAATTAAATTTTGCATCCAACGAGTACTCTCACTTGAAACTCGAGTAAAACATTAGGGAGATAAGTTGAAAATATGAGTTAAAAAAGTAGTTTTATTATTTTATTATTTTAATCTTTTTACTTTTTTACTCCAAAAATGGTGAATCATTCCCCATGGTTGACATCATCATCTTGAATTCTATTGGCTATGATAAAGTTATTTTGGTTGTACATTTTTCTTAAGAGGCCCATTTTAGACTTCAAAAGTCCTCTAATGAGACTTACTTGGAATCCATAGCAAGTGCTCCTCTTCTCTTCACTTGTAAGTTCCAACTCTAGCTCCACACGCTATAAATGGAACCAACAACAATGATTGAAAAAAGCAAGAGAACTAAAATATCCACATAGCATAATCCAATGTCTCTAATCAATGATTCCACATGGCATTGAAATACATAAGCATTAACATGACACAAGTATAGGAAAATAGAGTGCTTTTTGTATTACTAAATAAAAGAGACACTTACAACCATATATAAAAGATGACTCTATAGATGTCTCCCCAATTTTCTTGCCCTTCCTTGCCACAAAGAAAATCTTCACACTCAACCCTAATGCATAAGAGGATGATGATCATTAAGCTCAAAATGGTAGCATGAGGGAACTAGTAATCTCCAAAATCCAACCCAGACTCCATGGGAGGCAGTAGATTTATAGGGTAAACATGGTAGTTTAGGATTTATCAATCTATGTTTGAGATCTTCATATGAAGGAGGATAAGCTCAAAGGACAAGAGATAAGACCTATAGGGTAGGAATTTGATATCTCTATCCATGCTAAACAATTAAAACCACCTTAGAAGCTTCTAAAAGGACAAGATTCGAAAATGTTTTTTAGTTTTCCCAAAATTCTAGAACCATTGCACCTGCAAACTAGAGAAACCTGCGCTGGTCAATGTATATGCTAAGCTATGCAACTTACAATCATTGTAGGTGGACAATCATGCAGAGTGCGCTAGGGCTAAAAACAATGTTTATGAGCTAATTGAACTAGAAACTCAAAATTTTTGGAGAGGTGATACTTAGGGATTTGTAAAGGGATTATGACAAAGTGTTCAAGGATGTTGATTGACCCCATTTCAAGCCTATTGAGCAGATGTGAAAAAATGGCTTGTAACAGATTCCCCCCTAAAGTACGAAGTCAAAAGAAATGGCTGAGGAGTGAATTTCTTTAACTTGTGACAAGTCTGGATCAAGAAAAAATTGGTTGATATCATTATCTGTTACAATACATATTATCATCATGAAATCATTGTTGAGGGAGGTATACCCATGCTCAACATATAAGTCAATATTACATGTACAATGATAAAAAAATATCTCCCATTGATGATTGAGTGCAGACCTATGTGTGGATGATTGTGTGAATGATCATAGCCATCATACTTTGTAATCTTGTATGAATCCTAAAATCATATCCCAGATGGATGAAACTAGATACATGGTATTCACCTCATCACTCGATAGTACTAGTCTAACCATGTGAATAAGTGAGCTGGAGTCGAACATGGTAGATACTATCTGATTACCAGCCAATGATGTAAGCCATTAACAGTTGCAAGAGAAACCATTGATAATGATAATGGATCTCAAGGTATTATAGTACAATCTATGTGGCATGAATGGATGAGCTGAAGTCAAACACCACACATAATCTTTCGGTCGAAGGCCAATGATGAAGACTTGTCACTGAGAGTGAGGAAACTTGCCATTGAGGTATGCAAGCTCTAAGGTACCAAAAGGAATTTCTAAGTCAACTTCATGGAAAATGAGTTGATGTTGATAGGAAGCATCTCACCGCAGGAGGGCCTTAATGTATCCCCCATCAACGACATGAAATAGGTATGAAGGTTTGAGACAAAAAGATGTTGATGCAAAGTTGGTTCAAGAACGACATACATGAAAGAAGGCTCAAGAGTATTCTAGTAGATGTCAACTAAACGACTTCTCTTGAACATATGATGACACTTTATGGATTTGATAGTATTGAATCAAAACTGATTCCATAGGCTTTTGATATGGTGAGATTAACCAAAGAAGCAAGTAGATTTTCCAACCCCACAATCACAGAGATGAAGTGAAAGAGTGTCATGTTCAAGAGTGACTCACTACCATTAATAGGTTAAAAAACATGTTTTCCCAATTTCCCCAACCATTTCTGGTCAGTACCTCTTTATTTTTGACAAGCTTAAGGAGGATAACATATGCTTGATCTATAAGTTCATCATTCAGATGAATCTTTCTGAGTATTTTTAACGAACCCTGAGAAGGAGTGGTTCATTCTCGTCATGTTTGATGTGTCCAATGTTGTTTAATGACTTTACGAGTCCAATGGAGGTATAACTCGACTTGTTTTTCATGTTTAGAGAGTTTGAGAAGAGGGGAAAAAAAACTCCACATGTTTCTTTTCGTAAATTTAGTCTCTTGAGTCCGAAAAGGTAGAAATTGATACCCAGGAGAACCTTTTAGTCATGTTTGACTAAAGTATTCCTTTTTCATAAATAGTCTATACCAATATGGAAAAGGGTTATATTTATATTGGGCAGACATCTTTTAATTTACTGTAATGAGTTCGAAAAGAAAAGCACTCAACAATATTTTCATGTTTAGGGAGTCTGAAAAGAGTTGAAAAAGGAATCAAGGGGGTTCCTTTTTCGTAAGTTTACAGAGCCCAAAAATGTGATAAAAGTGTGCTCTTTCATCAAAATGACCTGTATTGAACTTAAATTTTCATAAGATCCTTCAATTATATTTTAACCTGCTTAGAACACCTCAAAAAGATTAAAAATATATGCTATATGGTAAAATTAGGTCAAAAATACTAAAAATATAATAAAATAATAATGAAATTAACCATAAATAGGCAAAATGTCAATTTTTTTACCATTTTTATTTTACCTCTTGTGAGTGAGCTCTAAGTGCTTTTTACCCTCAAACTTCAGCAGGTGATTGCAGCCAATCCGATGGACCATTTCTAGCGCTATCAGTTCCAGGTAGGAGATATGTCCTTTCTCTTCTTTTTCATGGTTTATATTTTTCATTTCATGTAAGTTTTTGAGATTTATGAGCGTTTTAGGGTTTAATTTTTCTCCCTAGGCCCATTGTTCCCTCTTTGTACCGAATGGTGTACTGGGTCTTGCTGATTTACACTAATAAGAGCGAACCAATGCACCGACCAAGAAGGAAAAGTGCATTCGGGTGCTCTTTCCACTAAAGGGCATGTGCGATGGGTGTAGTGGAAGAAAAAAAATAAAGTTTTTGAGCTAGATTTCTCTCAAAATTTTGCACAAGGATGATTCCAAGTGTTTTTCTTGTGATTTTGCAGACATTCACCGAAAAAAAATGGTTCTAAGCTGGAGAGAAAGAGAACATGAGTCCCAATATTTGGATGTTACTAATGACCCAACAACAATACAAGCCTTAAGGAATTGTGGACTCAAGTTTTTTTGGGTTCCAATCATGAGAGCTTAGTTTGAGTTACTGGAATATATGGCCAGGGCATGAGATATTCAAGGATAATGCTTCAGGATTGGAGCACATACTCTCAGGATAGAAGTATAGGACATCTATTTTTTTATGGACTTGTCTCGAAGAGGATCTCCTATCTCATTATCTAGTATGGGAAGGTGAAACTTTCAAGGATTACATAGCTACTCACTATAGACCCCATTCTCAACCAACAAAGGATAAGAAGATAAAGATTAAGGATGTGATTCAACTCCCTCTCAAGACTATCATTGCTTGGTTGGTTTTTAGTTCCACTTTTCATTTGGCTACTAAGTCCCAAATGCAATATGCATTGGAATGAATAGAACCCATTTTGTTTAACTAGAGTGAGGGGGTGTTAGAAAATTTGAAGGAACAAATCAATAGGGAAAAGGATGGGAAAATGAAGTACTTTGGATATGGTTCCATTATGATATCATTTGTTCTAGAGAGGATACCACTACTTCAACCTCAGCACATTGCGCTTGAGCTTCCAGTTCCTAGGGTTCCACGGATGACGAAATGGGTAGATCTCATGTCTCATCATGCGAGTGCATCTTTGATTAGTTTCACTCCCACTTTATTTCGATGAATATGGGAGCTCATTATGATCGAGAAATATCCATATGTCGGAGATGATTTATGAGGAGACCTAGAGCTCATTTTACCTTAAGGCGAGCAATGGGGTGATATAGGTAAAACAATGTCATTTTGAATATTTTTTATTTTTGGGATTTTACAATTTTTTATGTTTTCAATGTATCAAAGACCAACTATTGATTTCACATGTAGATATTTGACGAGTATAACCAGTAGGCTCTTTATATCTTCAACGGTGAGAAGAGCCACAACTTGCACTGGTAGGAGTTGGAGTTGTTGCAGGAGCAGAGCAGGAGATGCAGGATCTCAACATAGCCAAGACTCTTGCCGAGTCTGAGCGCCAGGATGAGGGTTTAACCCATAGTGTGCTAGATGTCAGGGTTAATGAGATCCCCATGTGCTTTCAGCAACCCCCTGCTGGAGTATCAGATCACATCATTTCGCTACTGTGCAAGGTTGTCCGTGTGATCATCATTGGGACTAGTCTACTAGGAAGCCTTAGAGCCATATTTTTTCTACATGTGTTTTGATAGTATAGGTTGTGTGGAAACATGTGTCTCAGAAACAATTTTTGTGAAACCAAACTGTATATATACAATTATCTATTGACGTTTCCTATTTTCTCTATTTCTTGTCAAATATGTGACATTAATTGAAATTTTTACATGTGTCACAAATTTATATCTAAAACATAATTGGTTAATGCATCAGTTAATGTTTTTAGACTTCTTTGAATATGTTGATATCGAATATAATCAAAATGTTGTTCTAGAAGGAGAACACTTAAAAATATGCATAATATAGCTGGACTTCATACTGAATAGACGTTATTTAGATGTAGTACTACGAGTTGTGAATCAATTCTGACCATCAAATGGCGAACGCCACGTGGAATAGAATCAAACAACTATTTGATCACTACGATATACTATGCAATGTTATTGGTTGAGAAACCGATAAAAATCCCTTATAAACTCACTAACTCGCCGTTTGAAGCATAAATAGCCCATGTTGTCAAAGAAAGGTTATGAGTAATACGGATAGCACCATTTGCATAACCAACATATCACTGACAGAACGCTGACATATGCAAATCAAATGTAATTAAATATTAATAGAGACAGTAGGAAAATTCGAAGGAAACACACTACAAACACACTAACACGCATATATAATATGTACACAGTGACTATGCAAAGGTAACCTAGACATAGTATTTTTTAAGGTACAACCCATTTATGGCCTGCACCAAAGGGACTTCATCAAAATAAATGAACTCATAAACCCCTTTAACAAGTACACATTTGACTATATACGGGCTTAGACACATTGGCTTGAGCTTCCCAACACTTAACTTATCAACTTCTTGATCATATAAGTGAGAGAGAATAACAGAGGGGGTTAGCGTTTATGGTAGCATACCAGGCCACAAATATCAAGTGACTCCATAAAGAGTGTCTTCTCCTTTGTACTTTCCTTATTTTCATTCCAGAGAAAGAGAGAGTACAACAACCTCACATTCCAGCTGGGTTTTCTCTAGAAAGGGTTTCCCATAACATATCTTGTGTTCATGGTTTCTAAGTGATTATATTTACCAGTTCTCTAGCTTATTTATATATTGCATGTATAATCACAAACTTAGTAATAATATATGTGGAATCTAAAGGAATTAACTCTTGATAGTGTATATTTTAGATTATTGTAATATATTTATTGTGACAAGATGTATAGTGGAATATCCACAATAATTTACGAATCTACCAAGGAAGTGTAATATTAGACCAAGTGTTAACATTACATGGATTTGTTGATGCAAGCTAGGTTGGGAATACAAATTGTAAAATATATACAAGTAGGTATGTATTTAACCGATTTGAAGGAGAAATAAGTTAGATGAGCAACAAGAAGTCTATCTAGCACTCTCAACTAAAGAAGCTAAATACATGGTTGCCACTCATGCAAGCCAAGAAGCAGTATGGTTACAAATATTTTTTTCAAGAATTGGGTTGATATAGCAAGTTATAAGGATAGAGTGTGACATCCAGAGTGCAATTTTCTTGGCAAAGAATCGAGTTTATCATTCTAAGATAGAGCATATTGATAATTGATATCATTTTGTGAGAGATGTGGTTGAATACAAAAAGATGTTGTTGGTGAACGTGGAAACCTTAAAGAATGTTGAAAATTAACTAACAAAGCCTATGAGAATTGAGAAGTTTTCTTATTGTAGAGAGATAGTGGGCATTGTTTCCCCAAATCATTGATCAAGAAATATTGTGGCTCATGTATCCATAGAAAACAACAAATGGGAGGAAGTTAGGTATGTGTTTTATTATTTGTATGACTAGCCCCATGTGCGATATGTTGTGTTGGGAACAATGGGGGCATCACAATGGGGACGATATCCCCTCCTACCTAGGGGTTTGAGGAAAGATCCCCCCCAAAAAATAGGGTGGTTTTAGCATCCAGTTTTGGTGGTTTTTGGCACACAATTTGTGATTTTATTGGAGTTGTGGCACATGGTGGTTCAGCCTACGGTTTTGTAATTCCAATTAAGGAACTATGGTTGTATTCTAATACAAGGATAATGGATTGGGGGTTTGTGGATGATGCGGGATGTACATATTGTATTTTAACCTTGTATAAGTATAATATATTGAAAAATATTTTTGGTTTTCCTAATTTTGGTTTCCACAGTAATATCTTTGTGTTAAATGTGTGTTTACACTATTATTTCTTTTTTTTATTATTAAGAATATATTTGCAACAATAATTGTGCAAGGTTAAAACATCATAGATTTCATTGTTACAACTTTCATTTCTCCTCATAGCCTTCCCTTTACTATGCTTAGTGTTATATTATAACTTTGGGTAGTTGTGGTAGTAATGAAGTCCTTGCATCCCCAACAAGAAACATGGGACAAAATTTGTATGCCAATATGTGGAGAACTCTAAGATAATTTCCTTCCTTTAAAACCGTTGGCCTTACTAAAATTTCCCTATGAATACATTGTATTCGCATTGACCTTTGATTATGCCTCAGATGCTACAATCACATCCATTGAAACACTTTCTAGTACAATTTTAGGTGCAGTTTTGTTGCCATAAGAAGGTAATATATAATTCCTTCCCCTAGATAATATTTGAGGGGCCTTCCCCATAACACTTGATTATCATGAAATTATAGATCTTGTGCCTTCTCTTTGATCCCCTTTGGTATCTAAAAGTTCTTCTATATAATGGAAATTTTCAATTGCTTCAATAACCGGAGACAATTTCCATATTTAAATGACAGCCCTAATATGATGATTCAACTTAGACACAAGGTGATCTTCGCAACGATGATTCGTGTCCATGTGTGAGACATACTTTTCCAATTCTATGAATCTTATCTCATAGTCATCCACTATTTGGATTTTTTGCTTGAAGGAATGAAACACTCATAATTGATGTCCTTCATAGAATGTAGGCAAGTGCATTCTTTGAAAATTCTCTTTAAATAACTCTAATGAGCTGCCCATGAAATGGTGGTTGGAGTGAGATGTGACTCCCTTTGAAGGTTTCCTCACCATTTCAAGGTGTTGTCTTGAATATGAAAGATAGATATTTTGGACTTTAAGATGTAGGTATTCTCTCTTTGTGAAAAAAAAATAATGATGCCATCTAGCCATGACTCAACATGTTCCCTTGGAAGATCCAAAAAATCTTTGGAACCTTGATTTTATTAAGTTCTCTAGTAATTCCCTTGAGAGGAGGTCCTCAATTTGAGTTCCCCAACATTTTTGTGTTACCCTCTCTTGATGGTGGGGGATTTACTTTCGCGTCCACTATTAAAAATCATTTTAGTGTCTCATTTATAGACTTTAGAGAGTGTAGGATGGAAGCGAGCTCAAATGATGGTAGTGGTAGCCCTGACGTCAATGGCCCTCGCAATGGCATTCCATGACCCCAATTTCCATGTGTCTTAACCATATTGCTTCAATGATTCCTTTACTTTCCATCACAACCCAATGTTCATCAGTAAAGATTAAAGTCACATTACTAAGTTCTATGCACACACACATATGCATAGGTGTAAGTTTATTTTCCATTTTCTTGTAATGAGCATATCATTTAAGAAATGTGGATAGAGGTTAAGGGAGTTAGAAAACAAAGACATATTGATCCTTCCAATTAGGTGTTGCATTGATTCATTTACTAGTTATGCTTAGCACCATGTCTAAACTTTCTAGTGATTGCACTAATTATTTACCCCTACTTGGACATCTCCCTCTCTCATATATATATATATATATATATATATATATATATATATATATATATATATATATATATATATATATATATACATACATACATACATACACACACACACACACACACACACATATATATATAAATTTTTTTTTCAACCGAAGAAATCATGCCTAGAAGAAAATCTCAAACGTACATAGTCCTACCTAGGATTGGACCTGAAGAGCTGTGGGAGCCAAACCTCCCCACCTAACCATTGGACCACATCCTGAGGAATATATATATGTAGACACCCATGTGTATAATAGCCCCTTTTCTTATTAAAAAATATAATTAAGATAAAAAAAATACAACGCTTATAAGGAAGTACATGGCCTTACATGAGGTCCATGTCCCTCCTTTCATGAGAGGTACGGCCCATGACCACCCCTTCCTCTCTTCTCCTACATGCAATCTAGACTCCTCTATGCATGGTTGCGTGGGAGCAACCCATGGATGCATGTTCGACCATTCAAATTGTGCACCCATGGCCACCACGGTCAATCCCTTGCTTCACCTACTTGACTCCCATAAGGAGTCGCTATTCATGGACATCGTAGATGGGAACAATTTGGTGGATTGATTTAATGTATCACAATGAGGTACAATGATGAGCACTTATAACCTTAGTGGATTGATTTAATGTATCACAATTAGGTACAATGATGAGCACTTATAACCTTGCTAGATTTAATGGCCTGGTTTGTCTCTCCATTGAAAGGAAAAAAAATTCTCCCACCAATATATGTATTCTTCAATATTAGGACCATCATATTTTCCAATAGAGTACATTTTGGTTGTAGAAAACCTCAAAAATAGATCTAGGATTTTGAAAAAATAGCTTACTTTTCAATGGAGATTCCATGTGCAGCTAGGGTTTTGAGTTGGTGATTTGCAAAGATTGTACCTACCTAAATATCTAATGTATATCATTTAATATATCAAATTGAAGCTACTAAAATGATATTTCACTTGGTTTTGCTTTCCCTTCAACTTGGCAACCTGTTAAAAGTCATATACTCTCCAATATGTAGAATAGAGTCTCAACACACACACACATCCTAAGATTGTTGATTTTCAATAAGTGATATCTTCACTTTTTAAACTGTAATTTGGAATGATTTCTTGTAAAAAAAATGAAATTTTAGAGGCATTTAGATATGTAAATAGTTTCTTTACATTTAGATCGTACATAGAAAGTTATTAGGATGGATCTAAGAGTCATAACCTTTCTTTTTGACCTTAAAATATGCAAAATAGATGAACAAAAATCTAATGGTTTTTTATCTGTAAAGATCTTTCATAACATTTATAGTGAATATTAAATATATAAAAGATAAAATATTAACTTCATAATAACCAATATGCATCCACACATAATCAACAACAAAATATAAATAGAAATATTAAAATACAATAATATCATCATATACTCTTTATTAAGGAATCACATCAAAATTCATACTCATTACAATGCATTACCCAAAATACAACATATCCAATATAATGATATTCATGTATATGTATATATTCTCATTCATATTCATGGTAGTGTATGCCTACTATCTCTCATTATTATATTATTACCTCTAACAACTTAATGTACCTATTTATTTATTACCCAACAAATACCAGATGGACCTTAATCCAAAATTATTGCCATATTACATTAATTATTCCCCTTTAGATATTTATATAGATATTTTTTCCTTTCATTTTTCATTTCAAAAGAAAAGATGGTATATATTTATATGGAAAAGTATATACATATGTTTGTCCTTCTTTTGACTATCATTTCAATACCAAAAATTAGCTTCCCATATTAGGCTGTCCTTAAAGCTCTTCAATAAAAAAAACAAAAAATCTACAAAAAACTCAGGGTGTAGTCTCCCTATAATATCAACACCTTGTGGTCCCTAAGTTACTATATCACAGTGATAATTGCGCAAGAAAAATATTACGAGAGTTAAAAGAAGAGATTGGTCTCTATAGAATCAATCTCTTAACCATCCACGAATTCTTATATGCCAACAGAACTGACTGGGAGAGCTAGAGCTTCCTTTAACAGGTCATCCACTTCCATAGTTAGTTCATGAAGAATATGACAAAAAGAGACTTGCTCGAAAGAGGTCGCCTCTTGAATATTGTTGAGAACATTATCGATCCTAATGTTGGAACCCCATCCCTTCAGAATAGCCCAATCGATGGCTAGTTTTGAATCTCCTGTCACCTGAAGTCTTGATAGACATTTTTTCTGGTCAACTCCAACAAGAAACATAAAGCTGAAAATTCGGCCTTGCTATTCGACCCCCTCCCAGAAGTATACCCGTAATACATAAAAAAATTGTGGCTGAAAAATAACACCCACAATGAGGAAAGTGACCCTGACTTTCCCCATCAAAATAGCCCCATGGAGTATCATATTCTAATTTAGGAATAATTGGAGAGTTTTCTCATTTTGTTTTGGTTCAAACTTGTATTCATATTCCAACGCAGTCACTTTTGTTGCACAAACCTCAGGGGGCATATAATTGTCCTGAAAAACACAAAGATTTCTATACCTCCAAATACAAATAATTAATAAGGAAGGAAGAGTAATGAAGGGCTTAACCTATTTATCCACAAGCTAGGTCCTATAAATATCACTTAAAGATTTGTCGAGCCCTATAGATTTTGGCTTGAATTATTTCCATAAAATTTTTCATACCTTGGAAAAATATTTAAAATTGACAAATAAATGAAGATGAGATTCCTCTTTTGTTTTACATAGGGGGCACCAATTAGGCCCAATCCATTCCCATTTGAGAAGTGTATCCCAAGTGAGAATTTTTCCACTAAGTGTCATCCATGAGGTGAGTTTAGATTTTAGTGGAGCACTTACTCTTCAAATGACCTTCCACCACCATATCTTTTGTGCATTAAACAAATCCTCAACCCAAGCCTTACAACTAAGATTTGTTGTGAAATTTCCATAGTGGGGGTTTCTAGACCAGCGAAGATGATTTAAGGACATTATCTCTTATGTGGACATGGATTTACCCTAACAAACCTACATACCTAATCTACTCATGTGCAATGTTTCCAAAAAGCCCCAAATTTGATGTTGACTTCCATCCGTTCAAGTCTCGAATCTATGGATCTTGTGCCTTACCATCGGCTAAGAAGGAAATGTTTTGATGGTATGGGGCATGTATCAAAGGAGTTGAAATGTGGTATTCATTACTTGCTACATACCATGAATCAAGGCCAATCCTAATATGTCAACCATTTCCTACACATCAAGTGATCCATCTACATATTGGAGGATATTCCCTAACCAGTGCTTTACAGATATTCAAACCAATAGAGAATTTATTTGGAAGTCAGAACCACTTAACCAATGACATCCCAGGAAAACATTGGATTGAAACTATTTGAACCATAGACAGGATTCCTTAAAGATCCTCACTAGAGTTTTATAATTTAAAACTTGTGTGAATAAATGGATGTCCTTAATACCCCAACCTTCCAACTCCTTCAAGGTAGCGAGATGGCTCAGAAGAAGTAGAAACTGACCTTTCTTATCAGAGAGAGCATCCACTTAAGGACAATAGCAATAGAAGTCCTTGAACAGGGATACTCTCTAAAACTGACTTCAAAAGCACAAGTCACCCTCCACATAATCAACTTAAATCTTCTTGCAATGACCTTTGAGATTATATTGTATATTAAATTGTAGCATGTGATTGAATAATAATCAACAAAGGAGGAATCGTCCTGTGTTTTAGGATTTAGACATTAAAAAGTGGTGTTGAAAGAACCTAAACCATTTCTTGAGAATTGAGATTCTCAAACTATCAAAAGCAAGTCATCCTTAATCAAATCATAAAAACCCAAATAAAAGTCCACTGGGAAACCATTAGGGCCCAGACTCTTCAACTTTTGTATGGAATTTAATGCAACCAACACTTCTTGATCTGAGACTTCCTCTGAAAGAACCTCATCCATTTCTTCACAAACAACACTTGGAAATTTTGAAACAAATTGAAGTATTTCTTGAATGGGGCATATTTGTGGAGCTTCAAAAAGTGATTGAAAAAAATGAACCCCTTTTGTAGCCTTGTCAACAAAAGAGTGCATCGAGGAGCCATTTAAACCCACTATGCTCCATATTGTATTAGCATGCTTCCTCAAATTTACAAAATGATGAAAGAATTTTGTGTTGTGATCTCTAGAAGAGAGCCAAATGGCTCTGCTTTTCAAATGGAATTGCTCCTCCTCTTCCAAAAGGATACAATGTCATTATGCTTCCAAGGATTTAAGTAGATATAATCACTCAAGAGAGAGAGAGAGGGGAGAGGGAGGAAGACTCCATAAAATAATAGACTTCGAGAAGGCTATCTTCCACAACAAAAATCCTTTCTTTGTTTTTAGCATAGAATTCCTTAGCCCACACCTTGGAGACCTGTATGATAGAGGCCAAATTATCTCCAAATTGGCTCGTGGAAGAGGTTGAAGACGAATGACTTATGTGTCTCCAATGGTTGGCAACAAATGCATGATAGTCATCTTCTTCCAACCAAGAAGGGTTGAAACGAAAGAGGGTGGAATTTTCTCCTCTAATATGAGAAAATATGAAGAAAAAGAGGCCTATGATTGGATATTCCACTAATATATATTATAGATTTGAAAGCAATCCCATAGCTCATAAGTGATTCAGAGACCAAAAATCTATCCAGTCTTTTAGAGACTGCATTTTCCCCTGAGTGCCCATTCATCCAAGTAAGAGATAATTTGATCGACACCAAATCCAAAATTGAATTTTTATCATAAAATCTACAAAAACTTGATATTGAGGGTCTAATCAAGGACTAGAGCCCCATACTTCCCCAAGAGAGGGAGTAAAAGTGAGATCACCTCCCACAAAAGTATTTAGGTTTGAGAATTCTCTTATGTTTCCAAATCTAATAAAAAAGGCTCATTGATCAGTATAAGGACTGTATACATTGAGTATAGAAAGGGGAAACAAAATATATTTTAAGGACAATTTTAACAAATTTGTAGAGGGAAAAAGGGAAGAGGAGATGGCCTTACACTCCAAGCTCCAACCAGTAATCAACACCCTTGAGAGACTATCTGAGTCCACATAACAAAAAATACCATTTGTTAGCATTCCTCTAAGAAAATACCTAGCTTTCACACCAAAACACATCATCCCTTGCATTAGAATGATATCAAGCTTCTTGGACATCAAAAGCCTTTTAAGGGCTAGTCTTTTGCGGGCACCCAAAATACCCTTCGAATTGAGTGAAATGATGATCATGTATCTAACAACCCTTGAAATAGAGGATTGTTTTCCTTTTTTAATCTTGAGCTTGGATTTCTCTTGAGCCTTGTGCAAGTTGGATATCCTACCAACTGAATTTTCATGTGGAAAACTAAGGCTATCCCTCCACTGGATGGGGGAGGTTCCTTGAATTTTGATATGGGGTACAGGGCATAACATTTATTCCCTTCCTAAACCCAAGGAGCGGAGGAGGAGGGAAAGGGGACTCAAGAACGGAAGAGGCAGGGGGGACATCATGGGTGGGAGTAGGGAAAAGGGATAGGTTAGGGGGGTCCTTCAAACCAGAAGATAGGTTAGGGGGAGGGAAACAAGTACCAAAAGATGGAGTTACCAATATCACTGAGGAAGAAAAAGGGGCAAGTGAAACAAAGACTATACCAACACAGGATCCATCATCCGAGTTCACATCCAGGGGAGGGACTTGTGCATCTAAAGCATGATAATGTCCTTCCAAAACATCATTAGGGCCTTCACAAGTAGGATAATTCTCTGGATATTGAGAAAGAGGGTGGGTCGCCATGTGTAGTAGATGTTGCATGCAAATATATTAAAGAGAAAAATATACCAGAGAAAATACGCCAACATAAAGAAAATGTGCCAGAAAATTCTTGTTTATTGATAAAACCCTTGAGATAGGATAACATCATACAACTACTCCTTAAATAATGAGATCACTCCATAAGCCATATTCTTGTCAATACAACAATACTTGACCTCCCTCAATGGAGATTTTCTATCTTCTATATAGGCTTCATACATACAATACCATGGGTCTTTCAATGCCATACATCAATTACTATGGACTTATCACATTATTTCCTAACTACTTGTGGCCCCTTGCATTATTTCATGTAACCACTTTATTTATTAATTATAATCCAGTTATTTATCATCCTTATATTATTATATTACATTATTCCCTTGGGTACCTCCCTCTGTACCTCATATTATCCCCTCTAGGTATACTACATTCCACCCCCCTTAAGCATGTTTCGTACTTGAAACATGAGAAGAACACAAATAATAAGGTTTACTCAAAATAGTAGTCCACTGGTACCATGCACGTTCATCTAGCCATCCCATAAAAAGATGAACACTCGATCTAGTTGGTGCCTCACTTGTTTGAGATGGAAGTTGTTTTTAATGGTTCATCTATGTCAATGTGATGTGGGTGGCTTGTTGCACCTCTATGTGTGTCGTCCAAGGGTTGTTGTCCTTGTTGTAGAAATTTTGAATAATAAACACGTATTCACAGAGATTATCCCGATTATACACTATTTCGGAAGACATGCACAATACATAACCTCCTCTATGTTGATCATCAATTTAGTAGCATTAAAAACAATGAAACATCAATCGCATGCACACATTAACATAGTATGTAACCCGGGGAAAGCATACAACTGAAAACCCCACACTATCTGTATATTATAATGATTGAGAACATGTAACAATACATAGTACAATACTCCTCACAAGTACTCAGTACTATCTCCACCTATTACACACAAAACTAGCTCAGATCCGAAGAAGTCACAGGTTCAAATCTCCTCCGCTGCTTTGCCTGCCTCCACTGTGCAATCCAAAGTGAAAATCATGTGAGCACAAGCTACAATTGCCTTGGTATTGGCCCACACTGCGCAATCCTTATTGGCATTACTCAATCCATGTATGTGTATGTTGGGTCCCTATAATACTAGTGATTACCCCATTACTATTGTAGTTATACCCCTTATTTATATTGTTGTGCCCCTATTACCCCCATATTGTTATTTCTGTGCCCCATAGAATCCCTTTATTGTTATTTTTGTAGCTTTATATTATTATTGTTAGGTCGGCTGGATTATATTGTGACTCAGACTCCTATATATAGAAATGAGGTTTTGTCATTTATATCATTCAAGAATTGTTCATTTATGTAATGTAAAGGAGGTTTCCCCCTCAAAGAGGCTGAATTCTAAGGCGATGATCTTTCTTTTCTATCTTTTCTTGCGCTGGTTTCATAACATTTGGTATCAGAGATTTGGATTCTAGGGTTTCGCTGCTCCAAACAGGTCATCGTGGCATTTTCGTTATAACTTTTTTTCTGTGACGTTTCAGAAGTCGCAAAAAAAACCCATTTGAGAAAGAATCGCGCTGAACCTCGGGTCCAAATTTCAGATCTTTTCGCGCGATATGTGCGGAGATATGCTCTGAGGAAGTTGGTCTTTTTGCAGACTCCTGAATTACATTCAAAACAGGTGACCTAGGGAAAATCGTCATAACTTTCTCTCTGGGGATCGGATTGAAATTTCATAAGAAGGTACAGAAAGAGGACGGTCTGTAGTTTTTTGTATATCTTTTTCACAACCAAAGGTCGAAAATTGTACATGTGGCACTTCATACAAGTTCACTCTTCTGGAAAGGTCTATAATTAGGTCATCTTGGGAGATTGTGCATAACTCTTTCTTGGAGAATCCAATTTGGATCAGACTGGTGGCATTGGAAAGAGGACACAGAGAGCTACTATAGGTCACAATTTCAGAACTAGATGATTGGAAAGTACAGAGATACATCAGAGGCAATATCAAGCTCCTACAAAGTGAAAAACGGTGTGTAGATTTTTTTAAATTTTTGCTTAAGCTTGGTTTGAAAATTTATTTTGAAGGAATTCAAAGGGCATAGTAGAGCATTATTATCAGTAACTGATGCCCCGGGGAAAGAAAATGCAAACACCTAGTAAGAAACCTGAAAGCTCTAGCATGACTCATGAAGAAGAGGAAGAAATGCAACATGATATATCAAAATTACAAGACCAAGTGCAACAACTGTCCCTTGCACAAAAAGGAACAGAATCTAAGATGGATGGTTTAAAGAAAGATGTAGAAGCTAAGATGGATGGTTTAAAGAAAGGTGTAGAAGCTAAGATGGACTGTTTAAAGAAAGGCGTAGAAGATAAGATGGATGGCATGGAAGCTAAGGTGAATGGCATGGACGCTAAAATTGATGGCATGGATGATAAGATGGAAGAATTGAAGATAAATATGAATAAGTTGCTACAAGAAATGGTCACTAAAGATGAAAGAGTACTAAAGGAAAGTCATGATGAGAACAAAAGAAATGTTAATCATGATTCCATAGACTCTAATGTTGGATCAAAGACTCACCATGTTCCAAAAATCGATATGAGGAAGTTTGATGGCAAGGATCCCGCCACATGGATATTACAGATGGAGCAATTCTTCGATCTCAATAATGTGCAAAACACACAAAAGGTACGTATGGCAACTTTATATTTGGAACCAAATCAGTTTGTATGGTATCAATGGCTTTGTTCTCGTAAACAATTTATCACTTGGGCAATTTTTACGGAAGAATTGATAGCACATTATGAGGATACAAAAAGCAACACTTTTTTTAGTCAATTGATAAGTCTCAAACAAAAGGGTTCAATAATGGAGCACATTGAGGAGTTCCAAAAATTGAACATAAGGGTAAAAGATATTCCAGAGGAGCATAGGATTGATGTGTTCATAGGGTCTTTAAAGGATAATATCCAACATGATGTGCGCCTTTGGGAACCTGATTCATTAGAGAAGGCATTCAGGTTAGCAAGAAAAATGGAAAGCAAAATTATGGCAACTAGGAAGCATACCATTCACAACTATAAAGACGGAAGTGTTGTTGCCCATATTCTTCCACAACCTACAAGGTTGACACCACAACAATTGGAAGAAAAAAGAGCAAAAGGGCTTTGTTACAATGGTGATAGCAAATACACAAAAGGTCATAAGTGTGCTGAGAAGAAATTATTCTACATAGATTGTGAAGAGGAAGAAGAAAAGGAGCAAGAAAGGTCAAAAGAAGAGGATATATTCCAGGAACAAAGCCTAGATGAAGAACAAATAAATCCGACCATATCTTGTAATGCATTGGCGGGAATAACCACTCCTCAAACCATCAAGATAGAAGGACAAATCAAGAAAAAAAAGGTAATAGTGTTGATTGATTCAGGAAGCACCCACAATTTTATTCATTGTAGGGTAGCAAAAGAATTGAATTGCTTTCTATATCCAGCACCAGAGTGTCAAGTGATGATTGCAAATGGAGGAACAATAAATTGTTCTGGAAAGTGCCATAATATCAAGCTATCCATGGGAGAATATGTATTGACTAGCCCAATGCTTTCCATTCCAATGGGAGGTGTTGATGTTGTACAAGGAGTCCAATGGCTACAATCCTTGGGTACAATAGCTTTTAATTTTCAAGAACTTTTCATGAAATTTTCTGTGGAAGGAAAGGAATTTGAATTAAGGGGTATTGCAGGGAAACCAGGAAAGATAATCAGCTCTAATGGCATGACAAAGCTTCTAAAAAAGGAGCAAAGAGGTGTAATTGCACAATTATGTTCGCTAGATGTTTCCACATTGGAATCATCTATTTCTCCAGATCTCCAAAAAGTCCTAGACAATCATTCCAAGGTATTTGAGACTCCCAAAGGTCTCCCACCTATGCGTGATCATGATCATGCTATTCATCTGATTCCAGGAAGTGTTCCTCCAAACATCAGGCCGTACAGATATCCATATGTCCAAAAAAGTGAAATTGAACGTATGGTTGCAGAAATGCTAGAGGCTGGTATAATTCAACCGAGTCAAAGTTCTTTCTCAGCTCCAGTAGTATTGGTGCACAAGAAGGATGGATCATGGTGCATGTGTCCAGATTATAGGGAGCTCAACAAGCTCACTATTAAAGATAAGTTCCCCATTCCTGTCATTGATGAATTACTGGATGAATTGCATGGATCAATTTACTTCACCAAGTTGGATCTTCGTTCGGGATATCATCAAATCAGAATGAAGATTGAAGACATTCCGAAAACGGCATTTAGAACTCATGAGGGTCATTATGAATTTTTGGTCATGCCTTTTGGCCTTACCAATGCACCTTCAACATTTCAAGGTTTGATGAATTCAATTTTCAAACCATTCCTTAGAAAATTTGTGTTGGTATTTTTTGATGATATACTAATCTACAGCAAGTCTTGGAAGGATCATGTTGAACATGTTGACAAGGTGCTACAACTATTGGAGGAGAAACAATTATATGCAAAAAATCCAAATGTTTCTTTGGAGTCCAGGAGGTGGAATATTTGGGTCATATTGTATCTCATGAAGGAGTTAAGGTAGACCCTAGCAAAATTAAAGCCATTAAGGAATGGAAAATCCCCACATCCATAAAGCATCTGCGAGGATTTCTTGGGTTGACAGGGTATTATCGCAAGTTCGTTAAGAATTATGGGAGAATAGCAACACCTCTAACAACATTATTGAAGAAAGATTCATTTTCATGGACTCCGGAAGCAACAAAGGCCTTTAAACATCTTAAAGAGGCAATGTGCCAAGCACCGGTCTTAGCTACACCGGACTTCACAAAAACCTTTATTGTGGAATGTGATGCTTCAGGAAATGGAATTGGTGCTGTTCTAATGCAAGATGAAAGACCCATTGCTTTTGAAAGTCGTCCAATCAAGGGAAAGTTTTTAAGCAAAGCTATTTATGAGAAAGAAATGTTGGCAATACTCCATGCACTTAAGAAATGGCGACCCTAACTAATGGGAAGACACTTCAAGGTAAAAACGGATCATGATAGCCTTAAATACTTTTTAGAACAAAATTATCCTCTGAAGAGCAACAAAAGTGGGTCACAAAGATGTTGGGTTATGACTTTGAAATCATCTACAAAAAAGGGAAGCAAAATGTGGTGGCAGATGCACTCTCAAGAAAGGATGAGGATATGGAAGCATTTTTGTGCGCCATTTCTATTATCCAACCAGATTGGATAAACGAAGCAAAGGAGGAATGGAAGAATGACGAAGAAGTGTGGGCACTTATTCGAAAGCTACAACAAGATTCTAGTACTTCTGATACATTTAGCTGGCAAAATGATTCGTTATGGTACAAAGATCGCTTATACCTCTGTAAGAATTCCCAGCTAAAACAAAAGATTCTTATGGAATTGCACACTTCTCCCTTAGGAGGGCACTCAGGATTTTTAAAAACTTACCACAGGGTTAAGAAGGAATTTTTTTGGGATGGCCTTAAATCAGATATTCAAAAGTTTGTGGCGGAATGTTTGGTTTGCCAACAAAATAAAGTTGAAACAATTAAGACACGGGGTTTATTACAACCTTTATCCATTCCAAGCCAACGTTGGGAGGAGGTTTCAATGGATTTTATCACAGGTTTACCCAAGTCTGAGGGAAAGAGTGTCATCATGGTGGTAGTTGACAGACTTACCAAGTATGCACACTTTTGTGCATTATCACATCCATTTAAAGCCAGTACAGTTTCTACTGCATTTATGGAAACAGTTCAAAAGCTACATGGAAATCCAAAGATTATTGTAAGTGACAGAGATCCCATTTTCACTGGAAATTTTTGGACAGAATTATTTTCTTGTCTTGGTACTCAGTTAGCTCATAGCTCATCTTATCATCCTCAATCTGATGGGCAAACTGAGATAGTAAACAAATGTTTGGAAGGATATCTTCGTTGCTTTGTATCTGATAAACAGACACAATGGGTCAAATGGTTGCCTCTGGCTGAATGGTGGTATAACACTTCCTTCCATAAAGCAACAAAAATGACCCCATTTATGGCACTTTATGGGTACCAACCACCATCAATCACATCATATTTACGAGAAAATTCTAAGGTTCAGGCAGTGGAACATCACATCGAACATCAACAACAAGTCCTCCAACTCTTAAAGGATAACCTCGTGTTGGCACAAAATAGAATGAAACAACAGGCAGATCAACATCGCAGTGAAAGAAGTTTTGATGTAGGTGATTGGGTATTCCTACGACTACAACCATATAAGCAAATGTCCCTAAAGCAAGCTAAGAAGGATAATAAATTATCACCAAAGTATTATGGTCCGTACAAGGTGTTGGAAAAGATTGGTACTATGGCATACAAATTGGAGCTTCCTGCAGCTTCTCGATTGCACCCAGTTTTCCATGTTTCATGTTTAAAGAAGGTTATAGGCGACAAGCTCCCAGTTCAAACAATATTGCCAGAACTTGACGAGGAAGGAAAAATTATATTGGAACCGGAAGCAGTCACAGAAACAAGAACTCGACAGCTACGAAATCGATCAATTTCAGAGTATCTTATCAAGTGGAAGAACTTATCCGCTGAAGATTCCACATGGGAGGATGAGAATTTTATGCAGAAGTATCCAGAAATGCTCAAGCGTTGAGGACAACATTTTTTTGAAGGAGAGGGGCATGTTGGGTCCCTATAATACTAGTGATTACCCCATTACTATTGTAGTTATACCCCTTATTTATATTGTTGTGCCCCTATTACCCCCATATTGTTATTTATGTGCCCCATAGAATCCCTCTATTGTTATTTTTGTAGCTTTATATTATTATTGTTAAGTCGGCTGGATTATATTGTGACTCAGACTCCTATATATAGAAAGGAGGTTTTGTCATTTGTATCATTCAAGAATTGTTCATTTATGTAATGTAAAGGAGGTTGCCCCCTCGAAGAGGCTGAATTCTAAGGCGTTGATCTTTCTTTTCTATCTTTTCTTGAGCTGGTTTCATAACAGTGTAAATCTCATGCACAACTGATAGTCACAACTCACCCTTTCACTTACCTCTAACACCTGTCTCTGTTGAACTGTCCATGCACTGAGTTAACTGATGTATTCTTTAGTTTTTTTATGAGTTAATAATTAGTGAATTAATTAACAATCAATTCACACAATGCATCACTAGTGTATTATTTAGTTAGACTAAATACAACTAGTTCAACTAAGTCAAACTGAACACAACTCCATCAACTCCACATCCAACTCCACAGAACTCACATGCATGAGTTCTAACTGAAGTCCTCCATGCAATAACTCAACTAACACATAAGAAACCACGTGATTCCTTTTGTCAGCTGCATGTGCCACATCCGTAGCTCGAACTGAAGTGCTCCAAGAGAATAAGATAATTTTTAGAGTCCAAATATTACTAAGGGCTAATAATATTTCACTGTTTCTATTTTTAGACTGGCAGTCTAAAAATAGACTCTAATCACTCCGCTGTGAACCAAAAATAGAATTCCATCTATTTTTATCAATATGACCAATCATCCACAAATAACATACTGCAACTCATAGACCATGATCCATATGTCTAAAAATAGACTTTGCGCCAAAAATAGCCTGCGGACCCACTTAGTGAAGACGGCTCCTTTCCACTAAGCTCTATCAGCTTGTCGCATTTTCAACACTCCCTCTCAACAAGATATGGATTATTAGCAACCACTATCTTGCAACTCTGTAATGTTCTGCATGAAACACATTTGCCTGGTCCACTTGCTCCAACAACACTTGGAACAAAAACACTCCCAACTGACCACTCTGTTGCGCTAGGAACATACTCTGATGTTGAAGCTCTACATGTTGCTGAAAAGTGCTCCCTCTCTGACATCTGCGCTACTGCAACATCTCCATGCATCTCGCACCATTGCACACCTCTCTGTGCCACCTAAAACTGTGCAAAACACTTGTGCCTCTCGCATTGCTGCAACCTGCTAACTATGCACTGTCCTGGGATTCCCTACACTGTCGCTCTCTCTGCCGCTCCATCCGCATCTGTCTCTACCCAATTATTTAGTTCTTGCTACTCCACATCGGGGCTCCCGTAGCAAGGTCTCATCCAAGAGGTTGGGTACCTCAAGGATCCTGCCCCTCCTCCTTGGGACGATCAATCCACATCACCCCACCTCCTACTTGGAGGTATGGCTGCATGCGATCCCTCAGCCCACCTGGCTCGAAGTTTCCCCCTACTGGAGGTCTCTACATGAGTAGATGTCTCTTCTCGATCTCCTCTCAGCTTCCTCTGTTGTGCTGCTCCACAACCTCCTGAAGCTGCTGCACCAATCGTGGCTCCTCCACAATCATCTGAGACTTCTTCTGGCTCTACATATTGAGAGGTAATATATGCTCCCTCTCAACCACCAAGTCTCCATCAGTTGCCTCGCTGCTCAAGACTTTGCATGCATTTTGAACCTCAAGAGCATACAGGTTCTTGACCCGTGAACCAATCTGCTTCTCGATCCTGTCTAGTGATGATGTGTCTAAGGAAAACATTTCCCTTACTGAACACTACATCATAGCCTCCGTCTTCCAGCATCGCGATCGACACCATGTTTCTCTTCAGTCCTGGTACATACTTGACATCGGTCAAGGTAAGGCGAGCTCCATGCTCCCTCTGAAAAATAACCGTGCCTACACCTGAGACACTATACTTCTCATCATTACCATCGCTATGAGTATCTGAAGATCTTTCTCCTCCAAAGTACTGAACAAACTCTTGTCACCGGTCATGTGGAAAGAAGCTCCATTGTCAAGAAACCAACCACTTCCCACCATGGATGAAACCATGCATGCGAAGAGTGTGAAATCCAACTCAAATTGTGAAGCAAGTGCCTCACCTTCAGATCCTTCCCCGGATCCCTTCTTGGACTTCTTCTTTGGGCAATTAGTAGCATAATGGCCCAACTCATGACAACGAAAGCATCTCACCTTCGACTTGTCAACCTTATTCCCATCATTGGAAGAACTGGATTCGGAAAGAGAACCCTTCTCCTTCCCCTTCTTTGCTTTGCTCGCTAAGGCACAGTTCTCCTCATCATGCATGCATGAAGAACTGTCTCTGGTGCTCCGTCTGATCTCCTCTTGCACAAGATCTTACCAAAGTCTCTCCCATCCTGGCAATTTCTCCCGACCATTGACAGAGTCCTGATAGGAATGCCAACTCTTCGGAACACCAAGGAGAGCCAAGCTCACCAAGTCCTCATCATCAACAGTCACCCCCACACTTCCCAGCTCATCCCTGCATTGGGTGAACTTCGTGAGATACCTGGGGATACTGTCTCCATTCTCACACTTAATGTTTCTGAGTTTATCCTTGAGCGCCAGCTTCCTCTGATCGCTCTTGCTTTGGAATAGATCTGTCAACGCTTTCCACATCAAGTATGGAGAAGCCTTTCCATGCAGGCTGGACACAATGTGATCCTTCACGCCCTCCAACAGAATCCTTCGACACTTTGTTGTCTTCTTTTGCCAAACCTCGGCTTCGGCAGCGTTAGTAGGCTTTGGAACCTCAACTTCTATGAACTCCTTCAGCCCATTATCATCTAACACCGCCTCCATCCTGTCCTTCCATGCAATATAGTTCGAGCTGCCCTCAAGAGCATACTCCAATCGCAATCCGTTGAAAGACATTGCCACGTTGACACCAAGAAAACACTGCTGCAAATTCGAATTCCACCAGCTCAACAACTCAACCGCTTCTGATCTAAGATTCGTGAGAACAAAGTATTTCTCGTACAGAGATTGACTGTATGGGCTTTTACCGGATATCTCACCTTCCAAAGGAAGGATGAATCCAGAGGCTACTTGGCCCGATTACAGATTCTACCTGAAAAAATAAATTATAAACACTTTCTGAATAGTAGATCTGATGATCAACAGCTCCGATACCATGTAGAAATTTTGAATAATAAACACTTATTCACAGAGATTATCCCAATTATACACTATTGCGGAATACATGCACAATACATAACCTCCTCTACGTTGATCATCAATTTAGCAACATTAAAAACAATGAAACATCAATTGCATGCACACATTAACACAGTATGTAACCCGGGGAAAGCATACAGCTGAAAACCCCACACTATCTGTATATTATAATGATTGAGAACATGTAACAATACATAGTACAATACTCCTCACAAGTACTCAGTACTATCTCCACCTGTTACACACAAAACTAGCTCAGATCCGCACAAGTCAGAGGGTCAAATCTCCTCCGCTACTTTTCCTGCCTCCACTGCACAATCCAAAGTGAAAATCACGTGAGCACAAGCTACAATTGCCTTGGTATTGGCCCACACTGCGCAATCCTCATTGGCATTACTCAATCCATGCATGTGCAAATCTCATGCACAACTGATAGTCACAACTCACCCTTTCACTTACCTCTAACACCTGTCTCTGTTGAACTGTCCATGCACTGAGTTAACTGATGTATTCTTTAGTTTCTTTATGAGTTAATAATTAGTGAATTAATTAACAATCAATTCACACAACTCATCACTAGTGTATTCTTTAGTTAGACTAAATACAACTAGTTTAACTAAGTCAAACTGAACACAACTCCATCAATTCCACATTCAACTCCACATAACTCACATGCATGAGTTCTAACTGAAGTCCTCCATGCAATAGCTCAACTAACACATAAGAAACCACGTGATTCCTTTTGTCAGCTGCATGTGCCACATCCGTAGCTCAAACTGAAGTGCTCCAAGAGAATAAGATAATGTTTAGAGTCCAAATATTACTAAGGGATAATAATATTTGATTATTTCTATTTTTAACCTGCTAGTCTAAAAATAGACTCCGATCACTCCGCTGTAAACCAAAAATAGAATTCCATCTATTTTTACCAACATGACCAATCATCCACAAATAACATACTGCAATTCATAGACCATGATCCATATGTCTAAAAATAGACTTTGCACCAAAAATAGCATGCGGGCCCACTTAGTGAAGGCGACTCCTTTCCACTAAGCTCCATCATATTGTTGCATTTTCAACACTTGTTGCTAATTTTTTGCCACCTTGTTGGTTGTTGTCTCGCTGAGTGGTGTGGGTGGTGATATGTTGAAGTTTTAACTGATGGTGTATCTTTATTTAATTTTCCACCTGATGGAGTCTGAGTAGTATCTGGTACCTACTTTGATGCTTACGGTTGTTGTTTTTCTTCCATTATTACTTCCACCACAGACTCCTCATATGATGTGTCAGTACCTGTAGCATTTTTTGCTTGGGCCTCCTTGGGCTCTACGTGTTTTCCAATAGAAATATTGTGTAATGTAGTTTTCTTCTTTTTATACTAAAGCTTTAGGAGTTTCTTCTATGTGTTAATATTAATAGTACCAACAGATTCCATCCAAGGGTCTCCTAAAACAACATCCACGTCATCCATATCTGTAGGATAAAGTAAGAATGAAACACATACATATCCATAGAAATATTCAATTTTTTTATAAATTTGAGCTTCCTCATTATCGACCTATGCGTTTTTGATATGTTTTGGTGGAATTTGCAATTTTTTAACCAAATTAATATTGATAAAATTATGTTTGCAACTTGGATTGATCAACAAATTGATCTTCTCTTTCTAAATACATAGTAAGGAGATACTTGCAGAAAATAACCCCTTATGTTTCTCATTATCTTGTTTTCTAGCATGAGACCATTTTTATAAAATGACTTCTTCTATTTTTACATTAGGAAGTCACCTCCCTAAATAGTCAAATGAGTACTACCATTTAGAAGCCTCATATTTTATATTAAACAATAGGTAGGTCGTCCAAAATTGTTTGGATCGAGACTTGTGATATTGTATAAATTCGTCAATAGTGGCACCATTATCTTTTTCTATAAAATATCTTGCAAAATCCATCTTGCTAGAACCCTTAAAATAAAATAAGAGTTTTAAAGAAAATCACTCACTTTAGCGAAAATTTAAAATGGGAATAACTTGGTCAATATAACTCAGAATCTTACTATAACTTGTTTTTTGAAATGAAACGACCATTCTATATCTTCCCATGTGATTGAAATCACGATCCGGACACTTGGGAAACTCAAATCCATGCTACAATTGTCCAACCGTCACAAAAATTTCTGAAAACAATAGTTGATTTTAAATCAACAATATCTTTCTCCTCCAGATTCCAATTTGACCGATTTTTTTTTTGTTTTGAAATTGGGTTATTTTTAAAGACAAGCTCAGATATGCAATTTGTTTTCTGAAATTCTACACAAAATCTACAAACGATTACTGAAGAACATTCGCCCATGAATTTTTGTCAGAATTTTTTTTACAAAACCACTAATTTTAAATCAGCGATATCTCTCTCATCTAGACTTCGATTCGACTTATTGATAAAACCCTTGAGGTAGGGTAACACCATACAACTACTCTTTAAGGAAGGAGATCATTTCACAAGCCATATGTTTGTCAATACAATAATACTTGACCTCTCTCAATGAAGATTCTCTAACCTCTATATAGACTTCATACATACAATACCATGGGTAATTACCATGGGTCTCTCAATACCATACATCAAATACTATGGGCTTATCACATTATTTCCTAACTACTTGTGATCCCTTACATTATGCGGGTTAACCACTTTATTTATTAATTATGGTTCATTTATTGATCACTCATACATTATTACATTACATTATCCCCATGGGTACCTCCCTATGTACCCCATATTGTCCCCCCTAGGTATAGTATAGCATGTGGGGGCCTAGATACATGTAATTTCTATTAACATGCCCCACCTCATGGAATTTATGGAATTTAAACGAGATCTAGTAATTATCAAACTTCTAATTCCAAGTAATTCAAGCCATGGAAAGGTCAAAATCTGCCCCCAACCTGCATGTAAGACTAACATCGATTTGTATCCAAGACATCCAATGATCATCTTTGATCCAGTGGATCAATTTAGTGCATAAAATTCAAACTATGCGGCAGATCTCGAAACCTGAACGAATGGATATATCTCGGTGATATGAATCCAACACAACTCATTTAATTCAAAACCAATATTGTATGCTCCTGATATTGTGTTCTGATCGAATTGGCAAACAACTAAAAATTTTAGAATTTGAGTTGCAGGACCAGCGAATGAGTAGTCCATACGCTAACTCGACATTTCACTGGGAAAGTGAATGTGTTTATGAGGACCTATGGCTGGATGACACTTGTGTCATTCTTATTGGTTGTTTGGTGTGATTTCATTTCTTAGTGCTCGACCAATGAGGGAAAGCCACATGGGCCAATCGATGGCTGCCACTTGGCCTCCTTTTATTTGGAAAAAAAATTGGTTTGTGGCCAGATTGGGCCTCCATGTGTTTCAAACTTGTGACCTCTACCGAACAACAACATGTTTGCAGCAGCGCGCCACACATTGGTTCTTAACCTATATGGTCAAAACCCCCATTTAAACTTTACAAAGCGCATAGTTGGGGGAAGGGGTTGGGCTAAGTGCTAGCCCCTGGCCACACCAGCGCCCACGAGACCGTAGACAGAGGGGCCAAGGGGCTAGAGCTTAGCACGGTCCACGGCCACAACCCGCAAGACCAGACATTGACGGATCCAACATTAAGACCAAAGGTAGAAGGTTGGAAGGGGGCCAGCCCCGGGGTCACATGACCCCATATACAACCATGGTCGCGGAAATATGGAAGGGGCCAGCCCCAAGGCCACATGGCGGGTCACAGAACATGGGGTGTGGCAAAACCAAAGGGCGCAGAGTTAGGCCCTAGAATTTTGGCCCCCTATGCAGTTATATGTGCCAACATGACCAAGTTTTTTGGAATTCGGCACTTAATGACCGCATTACTAGTCCTACAATTTCACCCATCGAGCAGGATTGTAGACCAGATTTGCACAGTGGTTCTAGATTTGGGACACTCAAGCCAAATTTGGTTCGAACTGTGGGATTACTAGCCAAAGAATTCGGGAAAAAATTGTAACACGCATAACTTTCTCAAATTTGGGCCAAATGAGGTGCAGAAAGAACTTTTATGTGGGTTTTTGACTGTTCTGGATCCATTGGAGACATCAATTTTTTTGTTTGATAATTGTAAAGTCATGTAAACACACTTTTGAGCACTTAATTAAAGAGGCACTGCATTGGAATCTGGACCAAGAGATGTAGCCCAAGAGGGGTGAACTCATTTATTGTGTTATGTGTTCAGATATGGTTATTTGTCTCTAATTTCGCTGTAGAATTTGGTTTAAAATCACTTGTTTATGTATTTAGTAACTTGATCCACTACCCAATACAGATATAAAAATTTCACTTGCAATTTGTATATCACCTTCAGTTTTCAATTACAGATCATTTTGGTATCATAGCATTAGGTTATTGTGAATGTTTAATTTGTTTGAAAGTGTTTTTCTGGTGCTTACAAGGTTGAAACTCAAAAGAGGAAAAGGAGAACTTGTGGAGCCAAGATTTCAAATTGTTTCAAGGAGAACCAACATACCTTGAGCTTCAATAGTCATGGCACATGAAGAAGGTCCTAAAGGGATGTTTGAAGATGAAAGATATTTCGGAAAAGCATTCTTTGAGATGTCTAAAATGGTTAAGGCTCTTTATGAAAAGAGAAATGAAAGGTTGTATGAAGAGATCTCAAAACCTCCAAAAGGAGATGTAGGAAAAGGAGACAAGCCTCCAAAAGGGAATGATGACAAACACCACCTTGACCTCCATCATTGTCATCCTCATCTTCTACTTCTTCTACCCTTTCACAAACACCTCCAAATTCTCCAAAAGGACATGGTAAAATCATTTGTTAAAGCTTGATATTAAGTTTGAATTGCCTATATATGATGGAGAGGTAGATGTTGAGAAATTAGATAATTGGATTCGTTAGATTGAAGTGTATTGCAGGATACAAATAATCAAGGATGATGAAACCAAGATTCAACTTTCTTCTCTTAGATTGGAAGGTGCAACACTAATTTGGTGGGATGCCAAAATTGAAGAGGACATGAAGAAACATGGTAAGGTTTTATTCTCTTGGAATGATTTTGTTTTTGCAATAAGACAACAATTTTATCCATTATCATACATGCAAAAAATTATTATGGATTGACACAACTTTAGGCAAGCTAAGGGGAAAAATGTGCAAACTTATACTCAAGAATTTAGGGAAAGAACTTTGATTTTGGGTATAGATTCGTCCTCTCAAAATACTTTTCTCAAATACATTGGAGGATTACATAGTTACTTGAAACATACCATTCTCATGTTTAACCCTACAAAACTAGAATTTTGTGTACAGAAAACTCATTTAGAGGCAAGAGGAAAAAATAATTCTAAAGAAACTAGTGAGAAGTCATTCAAATTTGGAGAAAAGGAAAAAGAGAAATTTAAAGGAAAGGATAAGAAAAATGTTGTAGTCAAGAAAGAAGGAGAAAAGATCACATGTAAACATTTTTCTAAAGAAGGCCATGATGAAAACCATTGTTGGAAACTTCATGCTGAAATGAGACCCAAAAAATTTAATAATAAGGAGAAAGAAAAGATTGCCGCAACTACACAACAATATTTAGGATTTGATTCCGGGGATGAAACAAAGATTACAAACATGGGTTTGAAAGGTAAGGACATTGCAAGTACTAGTTCTTCAAATTGTCTCAATGATACTCAATATGAAAAAACAAGAATAGAGTTTTTCCACATTAGAGTCATTTCAAAACATACCAAGATAGATACAATGTTTGATAGTGGTTCACAAGCAAATCTTATCTCATAAGACATTGTCAATAAGTTCAATTTAGAAACCATTCCTCATCCTAAACCTTATCTTTTAGGTTGGGTGTGTGAGAATGAAAAATTGCAGGTGACAAGGAAATGCATACTTAGATTTGCAATCACTGCAATCTTTCTTGATGAGGTTGAACTTGATGTAGTTCCACTTGATATATGTGGCATTGTTTGGGAAGTCCATATCTTTATGATAAGAGAGCTATTTTTCATCGCAATGAGAACATATCATGTGTTCAAGAATGGGAATGAGTACATTATTAGAGCGCATAACAAGAAATCGAGTTTATCTCTTGTGGAGGATGGAGAAATGAAGAGGATTGTTAATGCTAATCGAAATTTTTCACTGTTAATGTTCAAACACAAAGATGTTGAGGAACCTAAAGCTTTTCAAGGATATGAATCAAGTTCGAAATTTGATTTCATTGAGGTTTCTAATTCATGTGATAAGACGTTTCAGGTGTCTAACAAGTTGTCTCCTAAAAGAGGTAAACAAAATGAAGTGCAATTGCAGCAGGATGCTTCATTGTTGAACACTGGCATGAACAAGAAGTTAGCGTTAAAACATGCAGAGGTCAAAAAGCAAATGCAAAGGCTATTTGACAAATAGGACTTTGGTTCTAAATTATATTCTTGTGGGTTTCATAATGTTTTGGCTTTGAAGAAGGATGGTGCATGTCGATGGCGATCACATTTGGTAAAGAGTCGAGCCAAGTGCAACACTGGACATGCGAAGCATCGTTATGGCGCAATGTTTAAGGTGAAGTGAATTTGAAACTGAATAAGTTTCATTTGATTGAAGGTCGAGGAGAGAATGTTCAAATTTCCTCAGCAGAAATTTTCTCATCTAAACATCTTGAAGAATTGCAGCAAGGTCCTATCTTTGACAGAAAGACAAAGACTTCAAAAGTGAAGTACATTCATGAGAAGCTCAAAGCGACAAAAACAAACAAATCCAAATGGGTTGAGGTTGGAAGGGTGAGGGAATTGTACCCTCATCTAATTGTTGATTGAAAATGAGCTTTTGGAGGTCCAAAAGCTTCCAATGGGGAGGAGTGATCCAGGGGATCAATTTAGTGCTCAAAATTCAAAATGTGCGGTAGAGCTCGAAACTTGAACGAATGGATAGATCTCGGCAATTTGAATCCAACGCAACTCATTTCACTCATAACCGATATCGTACGCTCTCGATATCATGTTTTGATCGAATTGGCAAACAACAAAAATTTTTGGAATTTGGGTTGCAGGTAAACCCAGTGAACAGTCCATACACTGATTGAGCATTTGACTAGGTGGGTGACTGTGTTTATGAGGCCCTATGGTTGGATGACACTTGTCTTGTTCTTATTGGTTGTTTGATGTGATTTTATTGGTTGAGTGTTGAACCAATGAGGGAGAGCCACGTGGGCCAATCGGTGGCTGCCACGTGGCCTCCTCTTATTGGAAAAATTTGGTTTATGGCCAGATTGGGCCTCCATGGGATTCAAACTTGTGACCTCCATCGAACAAAAACAGGCCCGCACCACTGCGCCACACATTGGTTCTTAACATATATGGTTAGAACCCCCATTTAAACTTTACAAAGTGCATAGTTGGGGGAGGGGGTTGGGCTAAGCCCTAGCCCCTGGCCACCCCAGCGCCCACGGGACCGCAAGCAGAGGGGCCAAGGGACTAGGCCTTAGTCTGACCCACGGCCACAGTGCGCAACACCAAACACCGACGGAGTTAGCATTAAGATCGAAGGCGGAAGGTTGGAAGGGGCTAGCCCCTGGGTCACATGACCCCATATACGACAATGGGTGCGACAATGAGGAGGGGGCTAGCCCCTGGGTCACATGACCCCATATACGACAATGGGTGCAGCAATGAGGAGGGGGCTAGTCCAAAGGCCACATGGCGGGCCACGGAACCAGGAGCATGGCAAAACCAAAGGGCACGGAGTTAGGCCCTAAAATCTCGCCCCCCTATGTGGTTATATGCACTAACGTGACCAAGTTTTTCAGAATTGGGGGCTTAATGGCCGAATTAACGGTCCTACAATTTTGTTCATTGAGCGGGATTATAGGTCAGATTTACGCATCGATTCTTGGTTTGGGATGCTCAAACCAGATTTAGGTCGAATTGTGAGATGACTAGCTAAAGAATTTGGAAAAAACTTGTAACAAGCATAACTTTCTCAATTTTTGACCAAATGAGGTGCAAAAAGAGCCTCTATAGGGGTTTTTGACAATTCTGGATCCATTGGGGACATTAGTTCTGTTGTCTGAGTATTATAAATCAATAAAACACACTTTTGAGCACTTAATGAAAGAAGCATTGTATTGAAAGTTGGACCAAGAGAGGTGTGAACTCCTTTATCATGTTTTGTGTTATGTGTTTCAAATATGGTTATTTGTCTCTATTTTGGCTGTAAATTTTGGCTTAAAACCACTTGCTTATGCATTTAGTAACTTGATCCATTACCCAAAACACATAAAAATTTCACTTGCAATTTGTATACCATCTTTAATTTTCAATTACAAATCACTCTCACCTACCAACCTTCATCAACACCCACGAAAGAAACCAACTTATTCATAATGGCTTTAGAAACCTCTAGGCTCTAAAATTGAAGAGGCGATCCTCGAAAAATGGCCCAAACCCTAAGCTCATCCACTAGCTCTCCCATTGGATCAAAATAAACAAACCAAGGTTTTAGTAATAAACTATCCCAACCCCAATTCCAAGAATGAGCTTATATTTGGGTGCAATTAGCGTCTGAATGAAAGATAAAGGTGATACATCCCCTAATAAAAAAATAAATAGTAGGCACATGCCCGAGGATGGGTTTGGCAAGAGCTAGAGACCCAATGGCATAGTGACAAATCCTTAAACAATTTTACTCTGAATCTGCCCAAAAGAGTTTTTTCGACATAATACATGATGTGACTAAGCCAATATCCATCCCAACAACCAAACTCATAGCTCCACTTTTCTTTCATATGTATTTACTCCTTTGTCTCGGTGGCACACAGCTCAGTAGGGCGGAGGGGGGCATTTGCAAAGCCTCGGGAACTAAAGTGAAAATAGGAGAACCAAACGAAAGAGGAGGCAAGGAAAGGAAAGTGGGAAGGGCAGTGGAAGAAGCTTGGGGAAGACATATGGCATGGGAGATACTCGTGGGACCATGCAAAAGGGCACATGTCACACCCAAAAAATCCCTAGAAAGATCCGGAAAGCCTTTTGCATTAATCGTTGAATATGTAATGGAAGGAGGGAAATAATCAATCTAGCTGCAAAAGATCGGTCCTCTAGGTGGACTAAGTTCCTAGTCCACTTGGTCCTCCTCCCAACAATCTATTTGGCATAAACCAAGAGGGGCCTTTTCAACCGAGGAGATTACAAATGAAACCAAATGTAGATAGGCTGGAGTGATGACCAAAATAAAACAAAGGAATAAAAAACAGAAAAAACCTTTGCAAAATCAAAAGAACAACAACGGGCCATGTGGGAGGTTAGACCCATCATCATTGCATGAAAAATATCATAAATATCTTTGTAGGACAATGCCTATACACCTACGAAAACACAGTTAAAGTCATCAAACCTATTTTTAACCTCAAACAATTTTGTTTTATTTTTCTCTTCCCTATTTATATAAACACGTGATATTACATTATTTATATTTTCTTAATAACTCCTTGAATACATTACATAGAATGTGATCCATATACATAACTTAATAATAACATGAAAATCATTTAAATGATTAATTCAAGCTATCATGTATAATAACTAAATGAATCTAATATAATACAAAATTTGAATAAAAATCATCAAACAAAAAATCACATATTAAACTGAAATCTCATCTCAATATATATGAGACTCTAATCCAACATGTACCAAACTCACCCTATCACATACTCATAAAATATATATATATATATAAAAAGCGCCCGTCGACCACCAATATAGTCCATTCAATGAAGTAATTTGAACTCAGTGTTTCAAGTACAAAAAACCACATATTTAAGATCAAATCTCCACATATGAGAGACTTGCTTTAATCCATCACAGTCATAGAAATTATAATACCATATTTATAATTACAAAGCCCACCTACCACCAATATAGAAATTATAATACCATATTTATAATTACAAAGCCCACCTACCACCAACATAGCCCGTTTAATGAAGTAATTTGAAACTAATGCTTCAAGTACATTGCTCAAAATTGGGGGGTGATGGTACAAGAGAATCCATCAAAGAATGAGAAGATGCACCCAAAGAAAGGGAAGAAACTGCCTGTGATATAGGCTGGGTAACCTCTGGCAACATGTTGTCTCTTGCCCAGAGCTCAATGTCACCATTGTCAGGAGAATGAAGTTCAGTTATGGCCACCAGTGCAGGAGTAGATGCAAAAGAAGAGGACGATATTTGTAATGTATTGATGCAATCCTCTGGAATGTCTTCAGTACCCCTGAGTTCACTCACTTGTCGTACAAGATCTCGGTTGAGACGTTGCAAGCTCAGAATGCACTTATTCTTCTCTTCCAATTCATCATGAATCTGAGAAACAAGGTCCTGGGAAGACTTGATGGTTGCATGAAGTTGAAATGTAATCTCCTGTAATAAAATGTTTTGGTTAATTAAACCAAAATAAGCAACTTGCAACTTATCAATAAGATCTTGCTGACTGGTTTGATTTTTTTGCAGGTGCATAACTTCATCAAGAAGTTGGGCATCGGAACCTTGCAAAGAAACAGCCTGTTCATCTTCATTGTCAAAGCCATCCATAATGGTCAAAAAATGCACTGAACCAGCTTTGCTATGCAATTAACAGATATCAGAACTTAAGCTTTCACACCAAAGATATGGCCAACAGATCCAACAACCTGCTCAAGAAAAAATATTCTATGGGTAAATAATTTTCCACCTCTCCTACAACAATCTTACATAAAAAGCAGAAAAATATTAGTCTCACAATACAGCAAGCCAAGAGGCTACCTACCTGTTCATGCAGCAGCAGGCCAGGGTTGAACATCAACAGTGGTATGTAAAGGAAGGGCCTCAGCCAATTCCAAGACCTTCTTTCTGTCCATTTGGTGAGAATATGAAATTGCAATCTTACCCAACTAAAGTTTGTTGCCTCATCACATAACAAATGCAATCAGATCATGAAAAATACAAATCCAACCAGAGAATTTTCCATGGGCAGAATTTCCTGATAGAGTAGCAGCTAGGGCACCAAAGGGAGAGAAGCCGTAACTGCTTACACTTGCAGATCTGTAGAAAGAAGGATTTACTGTGGAGGCTCTGAAACAGCTTATACTTCTAGGGAGATGCATCAAGATCAAGAACTGCACCTAGCATGTGCTAAGATAATTGCGCCAAGCATGTGCTCTTCTGAATGCGCACTGAAAAGAGAGATCACGTCATAGCCAGCCAGGACGGTCACGTGCTAGATTAGCATAAAACTGAACCGATCCAATTATGTAAAGACAATTTGCTCTCAGTACTGACCGGAAATAAGGTAAAGATTTCTATAATCTACAAAGCAGTTTTCGAAGTGACCCATGAGCAACCCATCCAAATAGGTGTGGTCTAATTATTATAAGTTTTGGAATTGTTAGTAATAATTTTGGCAATAATTTTTTTTTAGGTTTAGGTTTTTTTTTTTTTTTTAATTTGTTTTTAAATATATAAATAAATTTAGTGTTTTTATTTTTTAAAGATATATCATTGTGTAAAATTTACCCATAAAATTAATAATTTCAACAACAATTTTTGATAATTTCAACAATTTTTTGCTCAATTTTGGACTAAATTATATGTAAGGAAAATTCAATAACAATATACCATAACAATATACCATAACAATTTGCTCTCTTACAAATTGGAAGTAATATTTTATAATGTATAAAGTAATTTAGAATTGAACATTGAGTTGTAAATGAGATGGTTGAAGTATGGTTTTATAATTTAGAAAGCAATTTTAGAATTTAACAATGAGTTGGTTTGTGTGGGTTTATTTTCATTTAGTTCAATCTTTATGAAAAAAGTTGAGGATTGAGCCATGAGTTGTAAAGGAGTTGGTTTGTTTGGGTTTATTTTTATTTTGTTCAATTTTTATAGGAAAAGTTGAGGATTATTGAATCATAAATTGTAGATGAGTTAGTTTGGGTAGATTTATTTTCATTCTATTTAATTTTTATAAGAAAAATTGAAAAAATGAGTTACTTATGAGAAAATAAAGTATTTAAAAAAACATTTTAATTAAATTGAATCTCATTACTTTGGTGAACAAATAATGTCACCATTCAAATTAAAACTAATGTTACTTAGGCTCAACATAAATTAATCAATATTATTATTATTATCTAATTTTAAAGTCACTATTATTATTATCCAATTTTAAGGTCATGGCCAGACACCTTTGTTTATGGGACAAGGGACCATACACCAAATTGATGTATGAGACCCCTTTGTTTATGGGATTATGGATCCACCTTTGTTTATGGGACCAGGGACCATACACCAAATTGGTGTATGAGACCCCTTTGTTTATGGGACAAGGGACCCACCTCCGCCACCGATTTGACACTTTTGTTTATGGGACAAAGGACCATACACCAAATTGGTGTATGAGAGCCCTTTGTTTATGGGACAAGGAAATTGGTGTATGAGACCCTTTGTTTATGGAACAAGGGACCCACCTTTGTTTATGGGAAAAGGGACCATACATCAAACTGGTATATGAGACCCCTTTGTTTATGGGATAAGGGACCCACCTCCACCGATTTGACACCTTTGTTTATGGGACAAGGGACCATACACCAAATTGGTGTATGAGAGCCCTTTGTTTATGGGACAAGGGACCCACCTCCACTAATGATTTGACATTTGACTACTAAGTTTACGAACGCATACATACTCTAACCCTTTGGTTTTGAACCTATGACCTCTTAAAAGGAAACATGTGCTCTTAACCATTAGGCCCACTCAAACCATATTAAATGCCATAGTCTAATTAGCCGGAGGAATTGCCCGGAAAGTTATGGAAATTCCGGGTATATTTAGAGAAAATCCGGCAAAGATTTTTGTAAATCCAAGTTATCATTGTTAAACTTCAAAATTTTAGGTGTCCTAGACGTTTTTGATGGTGTTGAATCCATTTCCACCATCAAAAACACGATTCAAACACTGTCTCTACAAGATTTTTTGAAATTTTTTTGCCCGGATCCCTGTGACTTTTGACCATCCAGGGATTTCCTCCAACTCGTTAAACGACTTCATATTAAATACCACAATTAAATATGATAAAATAACAATGAGTCATTCACATGGAGATCACATATAGTAATACTTTTGCTTTCAGAAGAGTACTCACTATAATTGTATATACTATTATACTTTATTGTGATCGTAGGGTACGCTTTACTTTATATTGACTGAACTCATCAAATTTGGTTGGGAACGTGACGGAACCTGGTTGGATATTTGAGGGTAGACAGAAGTGCTTAACATGTAAAAGAAACACACGCTCAATTTCCAAAGCTTGAGGACCACTTGCCATGTACTTTTTTTTAGTGCACGCGATTCTAAATTTTTGAAGTACGTATGCAAGTTTCATTAGGGCAAGTTCAGTTGAGTTTATGGTTTGGAATTTGGGAATGTTGAAGATCTGCTCTAAGTTTCACTGTTGACAAATCTCTACATTTATGACACATCGCGTGCTACGAGGAGTATTGACTGGTCTAGTGGTGTAATGGATTCAACGTTCATAAATAGTCTTCTAATAAATTTGATTGAAAAATGTTCCCTTGAAAATGTAATGGGTTTACCATCTTCCATAATTTTTTAAAGTTTTGGAGCGTAAGTTTGGATGGAAAAACCATTTATCCGTATTGGGAAGTTATCACTTATTGCTATTTAGATGGTTTAATTTTTCCTAAAGTGGTTTCCATCTTCAATCTTTCCTAATGAGGTTTGATCCTTAAACTTAGTGGACACTAAACCCTACTCAAACCATGCAATCTACACTTTATATATAGTGTTTATGACATATGTATGGTTGATAAATGAAGTTTATTTATTACAAATGGGTTTTGCTTAGTGTGCGGTTGACATGAGATTGTGAAACATATTTTGAGAGTGAAGTTTGTGAAGGAATGTTTTTAAAAATTTTATAGTTATTTTTATTCAGATTGTGTTTTTGAAGATGTGAGGGATAGGTAATAAAGTTAATTATTAATTTTATTGTGTGTATCTTAGTTACTTAAATACATAACGAAGCTAAGTTTGGGAGATTTTCACTATTTAGTGCATTTTGGTTTTTTGAGAATCTAGTATTATTAGAGAAATCATTGCATTATTGTAGCAAACTTACCTATCATAGCTTGCTATGAGGGTGTTAGTTGCTAAAGCGCACACACCCCTTTAAATTAATCAAATAACTTAATCAAAGTTAACCAATCAAGTAGTTCAACCATGTCCTAGTAACGAGGTAGATTAGCAATGAAACAAGATTATAACCAATGAAACATAAAGTGCATGGATTCCTTCACTGAGCTAATGATTAACACTTAGTCCAAATTAGTACTTCAAATACTCTTCTTGTACATACTTAGTTATGGTATTTATTACGAACATGGAATGTAGTACTTCTTTCTTAGTAAGAAACACTCTGTGTTAATAACTATGATGACTAGGCACAACGACCCACCCACACACACACACACAATAGAGTATCCTCGAGGTCTTTGTATGGTTCATAGTTTATATCTTTTGTGTTTGTAGGGGTTATTAGTTTGAGCACACATATTGAAAATTTCGACTTGGATTTACATAAAATTTATTTTGTTCAAATTTGTGACCGTGAGAAATGATAGGAGGAGTTTGGAGATCTAAGATAACCACTCGATAGAGATGTGGAAAATATTGACAAAGAGACTTGGTGTGCGCACGATTCGATAGAAGGAAGACAATGTTCTTCTCATATGCATCATAATCTCTTGTTGATATTTTGTAGCCCTGCATAGGAGTATTAAGAATGTAAACATCATTCCCAAGTATGCTTGGTGAGGTGTGCTATAAATGAAAGCAAATATAGCGAGGGAGTTAGTATCCTCCCATTATTCCTTGAATGAATATTGTTTGAGGAATGTTGTGACACAAGTCTTTGTAGGTAGGTGCAAAAAATGCAAGATTGATGGATATGTCCTATATCTAGAACTTTGAAAGATGAAATGTTTGTTCAAATTTCTCCAATGCATTGAGTGAATGTTAGAATCCTTCAAATAGCCTTTGTCCCAACTCTACGAAGACAACATTAAGGAGTTAGGTCACAATGTGTGGAAGAACGTAATGGAGTTTTATTGTGACATTCATAAAGCCGTGTGATTGAGGTTGGGATATGATTTCTTAAGAAATGGCTCAACCATTGCAGAGAAGAGGGAGACACAATTCGTTGCCAATAGAAAGAATATCTTTTAACCCATCGAAAAGCAAGTTATTCTTGGTTTTAGAAACGCCCCTGATTTTCCCCCAATACCATAGTTTATAAATATTGTCTAGGAGAGGCATATATGTGAGGAATCATGGTATTCATGTGATTTGTTTTATTCCGTCCCATACAAAAACTCAAGAATAGAAAATAAACGTTACACATTTGTACGAAATCCTTTGACAAGACTCATCGAGTCATGGTGATTGTTAGTGCTGCGATGGCATCCCCATGAAAGAGAATGTGTATCAATGATAAAATCCCTATTGGTGTGGATGATATTAGAGTTATTCAAAACAAATATTATGTTTGAAAGAAGACAAAAATCGATGTTTCACAATAGACTAGCAATGTATGCATTTTTCTAATATTTTGTCTTCTAAGTTTGTACAAAAATAATAGAGATGTTGTTGTAAATGCAGCGAGATGGTTGTATGTGATGTGAGATAAATCAGGTGGTGCCTTGAGAGATAAGGTGAGTAGGTAGGAAAGGCACAAGGCTATGTATGAAGGTGGATATGAAAACATGGTTAGATTATTGGATCAAGTGGAGTTTGTTAGCATTTCCAATGATATTATTAGAGAAAGGGTAGTTTGGTCCTTGTAATCCTTTTTGGCATTTGTCAAAGAAACATATTGAGCGAAGTGAACTAATGTGCAAGTGAAAATTTTGTTGGAATTGACTAAACTTGATGATGTAAACAAATATTCCGAGTATATGCAAGTCTCGCACCAATACAATAATTAGGCTATTCTATTAAACCAACCATTTGATATTGTATTTTTTAAGTTGGTAATATCCATAAAGAAGTAAACCAACAATTTCTAACTTTATAATATTAGTGAATAAATAATAATAATTAAAGAAGAAATTAGAACATTACTATACATGGTTTATCCCTTTTAACTATCTAGACAAGACCTAAACCTAGGACAAATAACATCTTTCATTCATTCATTAGTATAAAATTAAAACATTAATATCCATCACTTGTCCTTTTAAAATATTTAGGAAAAATAACTAAATAAATAACATTGTTCATTCACTAATAATAATAATAATATAAATGTTTGGAAATCTTTGAGGAAGAGAGCTAGAGATTTTGAGGAACAATGAAAAATTTTGATAGTTGGTTGGTAAACAAGAAAATGGAACAGAGTGGCAGTGGTGTTCTTTCACTGAGCAAAACCTCAGTTGAAGGGGGCACATAAAGGAATGGAATTTCGATAGAAGCCCTTAGAATTAATTAATTAATACACATATATGTGGGTGTATGGCTGGAGGGAAGTGTTGGTGAATTCCTATTTCAAATTCAACGGCCACATTTCGAACCGCCTCACGTCATTACGATGAACCGCCTCACGGATTCCAAAATATTTACGCATGCCAGCTTGACGGATTCCAAAATCCGTAACATATAATCTCATCCGATATCGTATCATTAGTGTACGCGGGCCGCATTTGGGAGGGAGGTTGTGCAGGTGAGGTGAGGGGAGGCTGGGGCATTGCATCGTGAAATAAATGCACAGTGGAGCGCGAGATTTGAGAGGTGCGGCATTTGAGATTGTGTTTTCCCTGTTCTATCTGTATTCCCATCCACTGGACGCTATGAGTGGAGCTTGCTTCACAATCCGGGGACCCATGGAAGGAATTTGTGAGTTGAGGGAGCAGAAGATTGGACATGGTGGGTGCTTTTTAGGTCGGCAGAAGAACAAAGCAGAGCTGCAGAGAAGTTGGGATTTATTAGATGCCTTGACTTGTTTTCTATTTCTTTTTCTTTTTTTTCAAGCATGGCCATGCTTAATTGAATAATTTTTTCATGTTTCTGCCTTTGCCTCTGTTTCTTTTTTTTGGGTTTTTGGTTTTGTTTTTAGTTTTCTCTTGGGGGTTTTTGGTTTTGCTTTCAGTTTTAGTGTTGATTTTTTTGTTTTGGTTTTGGTTTTCTTTTTTCAGCCTGGGTCTAGAGGGCCAGGGAGAGGGAGAGGAGGCTGGCTCTAGCTCTAGTTTGTTGGGCTTAGGAGGGAGGATGATGCTAAAGAGAAGAGAAGAGAACATGAGATGGGATCCAGGTATGCACCCTTTTATTTTTTATTTGTATTTTAAGATGGTTTTGTAATAGACTGTCAAAAATAATTGTGTGTGTGGTTGGAAAATTTTATTATACACATTTATTTTCCTAATACTTCCTGTTTTGGGTTTGTGTTTGGAGTAGAAAAGCAAAATTACAAGTTCAATCAATGAGTGTAGAATGAATGCATACTGTAGGTGTGGGTTTATGCTAGCATCTGTCTTCCATAATTAACAATTTGTTCATAAATGAAAGTGTTTGGGTTTTAAATGCTCATGTGCTACTACGCTTTCCCTTCTATTATACTTTATTGTGATCGTAGGGTACGCTTTACTTTATATGGACTGAACTCATCAAATTTGGTTGGGAACGTGAAGGAACCTGGTTGGATATTTGAGGGTAGACAGAAGTGCTTAACATGTAAAAGAAACACACGCTCAATTTCCAAAGCTTGAGGACCACTTGCCATGTACTTTTTTTAGTGCACGTGATTCTAAATTTTTGAAGTACGTATACAAGTTTCATTACTGAGGGCAAGTTCAGTTGAGTTTATGGTTGGAATTTGGGAATGTTGAAGATCTGCTCTAAGTTTCACTGTTGACAAATCTCTACATTTATGACACATCGCGTGCTACGAGGAGTATTGACTGGTCTAGTGGTGTAATGGATTCAACGTTCATAAATAGTCTTCTAATAAATTTGATTGAAAAATGTTCTCTTGAAAATGTAATGGGTTTACATCTTTCATAATTTTTTTAAGTTTTGGAGCGTAAGTTTGGATGTAACAACCATTTATCCGTATTGAGAAGTTATCACTTATTGCTATTTAGATGGTTTAATTTTTTTTAAGTGGTTTTCATCTTCAATCCTTCCCAATGAGGTTTGATCCTTAAACTTAGTGGACACTAAACCCTACTCAAACCATGCAGTCTACACTTTATAGATAGTGTTTATGACATATGTATGGTTGAAAAATGAAGTTTATTTATTACAAATGGGTTTTGCTTAGTGTGTGGTTGACATGAGATTGTGAAACATATTTTGTGAGTGAAGTTTGTGAAGGAATGTTTTTAAAAATTTTATAATTATTTTTATTTAGGTTGTGTTTTTGAAGATGTGAGGGATAGGTAATAAAGTTAATTATTAATTTTATTGTGTGTACCTTAGTTACTTAGATACATAATGAAGCTAAGTTTGGGAGATTTTCACTATTTAGTGCATTTTGGTTTTTTAGAATCTAGTATTATTAGAGAAATCATTGCATTATTGTAGCAAACTTACCTATCATAGCTTGCTATGAGGGTGTTAGTTGCTAAAGCGCACACACCCCTTTAAATTAATCAAATAACTTAATCAAAGTTAACCAATCAAGTAGTTCAACCATGTCCTAGTAACGAGGTAGATTAGCAATGAAACAAGATTATAACCAATGAAACATAAAGTGCATGGATTCCTTCACTGAGCTAATGATTAACACTTAGTCCGAATTAGTACTTCAGAAACAAGATGTCAACAAGGGGGAAATCACACCCAACTTTTATTTTTCCATCCAAATAATGTGGCCACCTTAATCAAGGTTTTCTCTCTAAGTAGGGGGATTAAGCTCAATGAGGTTATGGGATACAACACCAAGTACTCAACTTGATTGTTCACTTTTCCCAATGAATCAATAATATTGTGGTGTAGAGACTCTTAGACTTACAACACCCTGAAATCCCCTATAGTTTTGGTGTGTCGGGACACTCATCCAAGCTTCTAATGCATATCCCTAGTTAAATAGGTACCATTCTCAGTAGTGAAGTTCCTCTACAAGGACTTGACTAACCATTCTAGCTATTAATGATTACCTTTGATCAATTAGGTACCATTATCAATAATGGTATCCCAAGGGGCCAAAAGAATTTAATTTTCATGCTTAATAAGCATTAGCACCCATCATTGGCAAGGTACACTCTTATCCTCAACTACCCACATAGTCTAAGCTACAATTATTATCAAATTGCTCCCATTAATTCATAATCAAAACAATTATTTTGTTCAACACAAAATTTTTGAATAATCCAACAAAAAGTACTCCCCTTGCATAAGGTAGGTATCTATTTTCTTATCTTTCAAAGGATAATGATTCCTTCCTCATAACGCATATGGGACTTCCCACTCCACCTTCCCTAAATATAATTTGTTGAAATTAAGCTAAAGGGAAAATAATATAGGTGTCACCAAATAGGTAAAATTTGAAATAAACCTCATCTCCCATAATCATTTTACCTTATAAATTTAGGAAGTAATTTTAATCAATTTTCATATTTCAAAGCTCCTTAGGTTGTCGGATTAGGTCAATCATCGTCATTGAACAAGAGCCCCTCCTCTTTGATTTTATTTACATAGCTTAATTAAGGTCATAACTCACAAATAAGTTAACTTTTCCAAGGATATCATAATATAGAAGTATAATATCAAACATATGTTATAATGCATGAAGAAAGGAAATGGACCATCAAGAATGTATAGAAAATCATCGAGGAAATAATCATAATTACCTATCATTATCAAGAAATTCTTATAAAGAATCATCAAGTAAATAATCACCAAGAAGATAATGAGTCCAAAACATTATCTTCCAATCAAGCATTAGAAGGTGCATCATCACAATTAAACATCAACTACAAAGTCAACAACATAATGCATTGGGGATGTTACAATCCCATCCATTTAAAAAGGGTTACAACCTCAAGGATAGTATTTCTATACACATTAGGGTTTTCCCTGCTCAACAACTCTCCTTATTAATATAAGATCATTTGAAAAAAAAAAACCTTAACCATCTAACCATTGACTACAATAGTAATAAGTCTCCTTAACACCATAGCAGTGAACAAATCACATTGATAAATAGACCACACTAGTATATGAACCATTGCAACGAACAAACCACCATGTGAATAAAACACCATGTTGTCACCTACTCTACCCCTCTTGCGTTCATGCTTGAGAGGCCCTATTTTTCATGAGACAAGGCAACATATTTCACTTTTGAAAAGGGGGAACCTAACAAGAGCTTAAGTACCAGAAGACAAGGGATCAGACTCCAAATCAAAGGAATGACAAGCTTTCAGAGGCCCAAAAGTCTTTCTTCTCTCTGTGACATGTGGCGGCAAATGAGAGGCTCTGAAGTTTCATATCAAACCTCTTGACCTCGGAATAAAGTTGAAGTTAAAAGTTGTGTAGCTTTTGGGTGGATCGTCACTCATCTTTGCCTTGCTACCTTACGGAAGCAATTCGGAGGGGCGACTTGCCCGAACGTTAAACTTCTCCGCCCCTCCGGAGTTAACTATTCAAGATTTGATTCAAAGGCAGAGATTAATTCTAGGGGGATAGAGGATAGGTTTGTCCTCTCATTGTTCAACCTCCAGAGCAGGGTGGGGACCACACTGTCGGGCGGATTTCATCTGCTGGCACTATGATTCACGAAAAAAGTGAGAATTTCAATTTTTTAATGGTAACCCATGTTCTTCCCCTGCACTCCTATCCACCACTCCACCCACCACTACCGAATCTCATCATGACACATGTCCATCCTCCGTGACATCACATCATCCAAATGTTGGCCCCACTATTTATAAAAAGGCTTCCTATGCTCAAATTTTAAAAATTTCTTTATTGCTTCTTGGTGCTCCTCCTGCCTATAACCTGCAAAGAACTTCGTTTTCACACCCCGTCATCCCGGTAGCTCATCCTAATGTCATTTTCGGCCTCCTCTGCAACGACCAAGTAACCTGCTCAATTGTACTCTATGATTTTCCCAAGATAGCAATTTAAATTAGAAAATGATAGCCTCAAATCCCTCAAAAACCCCAAGGGCTCCAAAAACCCACGAGCCCAAGCCTTCGTCAAGCCTTGACCCCCTTATGGACCTATAAGCATAAATTTCAGCCCTGGCGTGCTCCTACAATCTGCCTGACCTTCGATTTGACCTGTTTGGAAACTATATCAAGTGGGAGGACCCTTTCCGAGTGGTGGACTCAAGGTTGTACTACCAAATTGCACCCTTTGTGAATTACTTCCCAAAGTTTGTCTCATGGTTGGCAACAACCTATATCGACAAGAATAACTACTTTGTTTCCTCCAAGGGGGTCAAAATCCTAGAAATAACCTTAGATCTAATTCAGAAAGCATTGGTGTACCCTTCACCTCTTGACCTTCTACGGTTCACTAACACCACCCTGATGTATTATTTTTCTACTCTCCCAGCCACTAAGAAACAACCCTTCTTGAAAATGATCCTAGCTCCTAGGCTAGAAGCCTTTCCTGTTGCTGATAACTTCCCCATCACCCTCTATGCAAAGCCTGTCCAACCTATCTTGTCCATCATTACTCACCTGCTAGGAGAAGAGGATGCCAACATAGCCAACAAAGCCACCTTGGGCTTCCTTAAGAAAATGTTGCAGCCTGGTTGTGTGCTTAACATTCCAACTTACTTGTCTAAAGCCATCAAATTCCAAATGCACCACTTCTCCACCAATTCATACTTTAGATACTACTCCTTGTTGTTTTATGTTTTTGTGTACTCTCATGTTGAAGAATTTGAATGTATGGACCTCAACTTGGTGTCTAGCGACAAGAAGGGAAACTCAGTCTTTGATTGGGATGTGGATGTTAGAAAGAGACCAGAATATGAGAACTATTCACATTTCATCTCCACCTATATGGCCATTGCATATAGGACCATTCGTGGTGTGTCTTTTCCCAGACTTCTCCCCTAGCAGAAATAACTCCTCTAGCTCAACAAAGACACCAGGTAGGGGACCGATATTTTTTTGAAAACCATTTGCAAACCATGCATAGAATATGATTTATGGGTGTGATCTCCCCCCCTACCACCTTTCTGTTTTCATGCCTATGAGGATATTTGCTTTAGAATTCATTAGGCATAGTATATATAGATCAACTTCATTTTGTCCCTACTAAGAAGGGATATTTGTTCAAATTGGGAATTCTTGTGGGGCATTTTTTTGTTAATGCTAGGTAGGTTTTCAAGGCAGTTGAGGCCTTGCTCAAAGAGATGGAATTTGGCCTAGGAGAGTTTGGCACTATGACCCTCATGGTGTCATTACCCAAAGGAGAGAAAAGATAAAGGCTTCAACTTATTTACATGAGTCTAAACCTGAGGTGGAATGGAAAGCTAACATTGAATATTGGCCTTTTGATACAAAGATGGAGATTGAGACTCTGACGCTTAAAGACAAAGCACAAAATAGGATCGTGAGCCAGACTAGAGATATCGAAATGGTAGATAAACCCTCATCTAAAAAGGACGTCTCAAGGAATAGAGGAAGAATAATTGGCAACTAGGCTAGTGGAGATAGGTCCATACCAACTAGGTTTTCTTGTCTCATTATAATATCTGTCATAGTCCACTACCTCATCTTCTTCACAGGTAGTTGTTTTAGGTACAACAGCTAGTACATCGGTCACAAGATCAAGCTAGCCTGCTGGAAAGGCCATTGAAGAAAGAAATAAGAAAGTGAGGGAGGAGATGCAACAAAAAATGGAATCTCATTTAGCCCCATATCACACCAGGCTGCTTACTGCAATGGATTTGGAGAGGAACCAAATGAAATTCTCCTTGTAATATCCTCTAGCCTAGTCTTTGCCTTCAAGTCCACAATTCAAAACTCTGGATGTGTCTTTGGATTTGGCAAGTGTTTCCCTTCCAAACAAATTCAATTTCCATAGATAGGTTGGGGAAATGTTGTACAGTGAGCTAAATAGGAACGCCTTGACCATTAGCAAGGCAGAAACACTACTAGCGAAAGCTACAAATATGTTGAAGCAAGAGAAAGCCAACTCCCATGCCCTTCACATACAAAATTAAATCTTCAAGTAGTTGGTGTTAAAGCTTGGGATGAATCCTGAGGGCAAGCAAGCTTTTGAGGCTCTGCTCAAGAGTTCTCAAACAAAGATTCATGAGCTAATGCATAAGTTAAAGATGACAGGTAGCGAGCATGTCTAATCCAAGGAGCTAGCACAAGTTGAAGCAGAAAAGGGATCCTAGCCAATGAGATAATTAACATAATCAATGAGGTTGTATCCCTCAAGCAACAGATAGTTGAGCTGTAGCAGAAGATTGAATCACATATATGTGCAGTCATCATTCCTGAGGATCCACAAAACCCTACTGAACAACTTACCAAGACCCTTACTGAAATTCAAATTTCTAAAGGGAAACTGAAAAAAGTACAAAGAGATCTAGAGGTTGCCCAAAAAAACTTATCCCAGAAGGAGAAACAAGTAGAAGTCAACAAGACTAATGCTAAGATGCTCAACAAGGACCTACATGAAGCTAAAAAACAGATCTCAGAGCTAAAGAGTAAGTTGAAAGGGAACATGTCACTGTTGTAGGATAAACAACTAGTGTGCGATGAAATCATTGAAGAAATGGGGAGGAAATCAAAATTTATAACCATGATGCACGAGCAGAAAACAATGGTCAAAGACTTTGAGTACTTCATCCTATCAACTAAGGAGGATGGAGTAAAGAATTCCCAGATTGCAAAAAATTTCATCAGGTTTGTAAATGAGAGGCTACTCAGTGAATTGAGGAGATCACTAAGATGGTCTGAAAGGAGGAAGCCAGAGTCAAAGTTGAAGAATGCTTGGGGGTAGTGGCAAGAAAGGTAGATGCTTTCAATGAGGAATTTGAATCATTGATAAGGGTAGGATTGCCCAGCTATTGGGAATTGGGTGAGCTAAACTCGTGGGATCAATACAAACAATAACTGGTAGAGGCCAATAGCAGATAAAACTCATGCCACGAGAAGACTGCCACTCTAAAGGGAAGAACAATGGTAAAATATGAGTGATTGGAGACTTCCACAATTTGTGATATTGTTAGTGATTTTTGGAATAATACTATGTAACATGTGTGATCTGTCCAATGTTTCAGATGGTGACTCCATCCATCATTAGGGACCACAGAGAGCCTTATGGGTAAACAAGTGCTGGATAACCTTTTTATAGGAAGCAATAGTTGAATGTTGGATTAACGGTCAAAAAATAAATAAATAATATTTGACCAAATTTTGAGACCAAAATTTATTTGAATTAAATGAATGACCATATTTATCCAATAATAATTATGATTTGGTGATTTTTGGAAATTTGAAAAAGTAAAATTTGTTTTGAAATAAGATTTTTATTACTATATTTTAATAGCTAATTAAGAATTAGTTAGGAATTAAGATATTTTTATTTATGAATACAACTAATTAAATATGAAATTCAATATATGAACAATTCATGGTAAATGGGTCCATATAAATCTATTATTATATCATAGATTAAAATGAATTGGTAAAAAGGGGATCAAAAAGAAACATTCCTAATGACTAGGAGAGAGGCTAAGGATTAAAGGAGGAATATAAAATATAAAATAAAATAATCAAGGGAGGTTGAGGAGGAAAGGGTTAAAGCAAATAAAAAGGGGGAAAAAGGTTAAGAAATAAAAGGAGAAGAAAGAAAGGTAAGGGTTAATATAAAATAAGATGAAGAGTGTAATTATAGATAACGATAAAGAGTGTAATTATAGATAACGAATCTAACAGATGATCATAAAAAAACTTTAAGATGAAGGGAGGGATAAAGAAGAGGAAGACGAGGATCATGGATGGGTTAAGATTCAATGGGTGAGATGGTGGATGACAGGTTTCTAGGAATGACTGAGCTTATAACCATCCTCTCTATTAAAGTTATTAGGGTTCTTCTCGATTTCGAGGGCTTCTCGAATAATACGAGAGTTGTAGAAAGGTTCAGGGGCTATGATTTTAGATTGATCGAAACAAATTAAGTGCTTGGATTTATGAGAGTGTTCAGCTATGGCAGACTTTGAAATCCAGTTGTGGTTGGTGTCAACAATGTGTTCCTTGAGGCAGGCTTTGAAAGGTCGACCCGTTTGACCAATGTAAGCTTTACCACAAGAACATGGAATTTTGTAAACCCCTGATCCTTGCATGGGATCTGAAGTGTCTTTGGCCGATCAGAACAATTGCTTGAGGGTTTTGTGGGGTCTAAATACGGTTTTTATGCTTTTCTTAGCCAAAATTTTAGCAATAAGATCCATGGTCCCTTTGATGTAAGGGAGGGTTACAAGGCCACAAGAGGAAGAGGGGTTCGACTTTTTGGGTTTAGGGTGAGCAATAGACCGGATAGCTTTAGAGATATGGGCAGAGGAATAGCCATTAGCTTTGAAAACCTTGAAAAATCCCATCTGGTCAAGGCTTTCAAAGCTAATGGCTATTCCTCTACCCAGATATCTAAAGCTCTCAGGTCTGGTGTTCACCCCAAAACCAAAAAGTTGGACCCCTGTTCCTCTTGTGGCCTTGTAACCCTCCCTTGCGTCAAAGGGACCACAGATATTATTGCTAAAATTTGGCTAAGAAAAGCATAAAAATTGTATTTAGACCCCACAAAAACCTCAAGCAATTGTTTCGATCAACCAAAGACACTTCAGATCCCATGCAAGGATCAGGGGTTTACAAAATTCCATGTTCCTGTGGTAAAGTTTACATTGATCAAACGGGTCGACCCTCCAAATCCCGCCTCAAGGAACACATTGCTAACACCAACCACAACTGGGTTTCAAATTCTTCCATAGTTGAACACTCTCATAAATCCAAGCACTTAATTTGTTTTGACCAATCTAAAATTATAGCCCCTAAACCTTTCTACAACTCTCGTATTATTCGAGAAGTCCTCAAAATAGAGAAGAACCCTAATAACTTTAATAGAGAGGATGGTTATAAGCTCAGTCATGCCTGGAAACTTGTCATCCGCCATCTCACCAATTGATTCTTAACCCATCCCTGATCCCCGACTTCCTCTTCTTTATCCCTCCCTTCATCTTAAAGTTTTTTGATGATCATCTATTAGATTCATTATCGATAATTACACTCTTCATCGTTATCTATAATTACACTCTTCATCTTATTTTATATTAACCCTTACCTTTCTTTCTTCTCCTTTTATTTATTAACCTTTTCCCCCTTTTTATCCGCTTTAATCCTTTTCTCCTTAACCTCCCTTCATTATTTAATATTATATGCTATATTCCTCCTTTAATCCTTAGCCTCTCTCTTAGTCATTAGGAATGTTTCTTTTTTATCCCCTTTTTACTAATTCATTTTAATCTATGATCTAATAATAGATTTATATGGACCCATTTCCCATTAATTGTTCATATATTGAATTTCATATAATTATATTTCATTTAATTAGTTTTATTCATAAATAAAAAATCTTAATTCTTAACTAATTCTTAATTTTCTATTAAAATATAATAATAAAAATCTTATTTCAAATCAAATTTTACTATTTTAAATTTCCAAAAATCACCAAATCATAATTATTATTGGCTAAATATGGTCATTTATTTAATTCAAATAAATTTTGGTCTCAAAATTTGGTAATATATATATATATATTGACCGTTAATCCAACATTCAACTATTGCTTCCTATAAAAAGGCTATCCAACACTAATTTACCCATAAGGCTCTCTATGGTCCCTGATGATGGATGGAGTCACCATCCTAAATGTTGGACAGACCACACATGTTACATAGTATTACTACGGAAATCACTAACAATGGTAAAATATCTCAAGAGGGACTTCTAGTTGCTTGGGTTGGTAAAAATCCTATTCAGGGCTAGGATGGACTATTCAAACTTAACAAATATGAAGATCTCATATCATTTTTTCTTCTAGTCTCCACACCCAAATCCAGTATTGTGGCAGAGATTTTAGCAATTCATTGATCTGTTCGTGCTCTAGATTATCAACCCCACGATGCAGCCTCCACCTCCTGCCCAACAAAACTGAAGATTTGGCATATTGTGTCGATCATGAAACTTTTATTTTTTACTTCTTGTAAATATTTTACTTCTTAGTCAATTAATTTTCTGTTACAAACATCTGTGCCGCAGAGCACGCTTAATTTTGACATGATGACTCTCTATAACAAGATCAAGAAATAATCTTTTTGTAATTGGTTATCCTTCAGAGGCCCTATAAAGATAGTCAGATGAGATTTTAAGAAGGTTCAAAACTTTTGTGAAATTTTGGCTTTCCAATAGAGAAGCATTGTGCAATTGTTGATGTATTATTGTTTTATTGAAGATTAATACAAGTTTTTGGTGATTCAGGCTCACTCGAGTTTGTAATATGTGTTCTTGCTATGTTATTTTCATATATGTTCCATTTTTCTCTCAGATTATATCATAATTAGTTGTTGGATGTTTTTCTCATGAATGTATGGATTCGTTGAAGTCAAATATTGATGTATAATGCATGTATGGACATGGAAATTAAATCCTTAAAGTGCACACTATGTATCTTTGCATCTCATCCTCCATCTCTACTTAACTTGTTTCACTCTGATTTTCACTGCATAGGATTCTTAGAGATAAGCCTTATGTATTGAATTTCCTTCTTGTTTAACTCTTTTGTCCCATATACTACAATGAATTATTAAGTTGCAAACCCAGGTGATGAAGGTCGATGTAGATTTGCATTAATGTTTTTGTGAGCTGATTTTTCATCAGATCGTTATACTTTTCCTCTGGATGAGGGTTCTGAATCATCTTTATTATGTGATATATTGAATACTGAGTGTGTGTGACAGCTCTTGCAAACCTGCAAGCACTCATCTAGGATGTCTTAGGCACTGGCCTTTCCTCCAACCCGAGGGCTATCTCTAGGAGGATAATTCCAACCACAACGTGTTTTAGCACCATTGTTAGGGACGAATTTGAAAAAAATTCCTTGGATAATGACTATTTTTGCATATTTTTTAATAGATGAGGAAAGGAAATGAAAGGTTGGATCTCTCTTAGCTTCGCGACTCCACATAAAGAAACTTGTTTATTGACTCCACTGGGGTCCTCCCATTGGCTTCAAGAAGCCTCATACCCGCTTCGATACAATCCAGCAAAAGACCCCTTTGGTGTTTGACCCAGAAAGAATAATATCATGGAGGGTCTGGAAGGAGAAAACACCACTCACTCCAAGTGTTGGGATCTTTGTTCCAGATATATCATCAAACAACTCACAGAATGTAATAATAAACCATCTTGAACCCTCTTCCGAAGTCCTAAAATATACAGAGGAGCATTATTTATTGTTTGGCCTGATTTTCTCAAGAGACCAAGATGAAGGAGCTGCTCCTAGTTCTCCTTCATCCACCTCTCTCATTTTTCCAGAACTTGAAGAGGTTAAAGATATACTTGAAGATAGCCCAACACCTAGTGTTAATAGCTTTCGAGCTCGACCTTAGACAACCATAGTTCAACCAGTTCTTTAACAAAGGCTTGTGATAAATTTCTTACCACATCCTCCTTTGCAAAATATGGTCGTCCCTAGTTTTCTTCTTAATAGGTATGCTCCTCTCGATTTACCTCAACCTATGAATGCCATGCCTCAATATTATCTCAAAAATATGCCAAGATTTACTAGAGAGGATGAAATCTCTGCCCAAAAACTATTGACGCTTTTTGCCCCTTTGCAAAAAATCATAATTTGGAGCACCTAGATGTGATTTTGAGACTCGTTGTCCAATGACTAGATGGAGAGGCCAAAAAGTGGTTCAATGCCTTTCACAATGCTTCAATTACTACATGGGAGGAAATGGAGAATGTGTTCATGAAGAAACAGGGCGAGAGAAGAGACTATGGATACATCCTCACAAAGTTTAATGCAATAAAGAAGAAACATAATGAGGATGTTTCTGAATTCATCAAAAGGTTTAAAATATATATATAATAGTTTTCCTGCTGAAATAAAACCCCCACAAGCTATTGTTAAGGTGGTTTTTGTTGGGGATTTTGAGTTTGAATTTGATTTTACTCTCAGGGAGAGAAAATCCCACACCCTTGATCTAATTCAGATTTATGCACTTGAAGTGGAAGCTAACTTCACCTCCACTGGTAAATCAAGAGGAAAACTTGACTATGTTGATAGGAGGAGAGGAAAAGAGGAAGCTATCTCTTCAGGTCAAGGGAGGGAAACTCAAGAGAAGAAGTTGGAAGAAATGAAAAAAATGATTAAGAGCTTATCTAACAAGCTTGTAAAGATGGAGATGGAAAATAAAAATCCACCCAGACAAACCCTCCCAAACAAAAATAGAAATTTCAATCCTCAATGTAGGATACCTCCATTGTAACTTCTACAGAGAGAAAGAAAGGAACAACAAGACCACATTCAACCTCCCTTATACTTGGAGGATGGCCGAGAGGAGTTAACTGAAGAATCTTTGGAAGCTCATGACAACTACTTTTCTTCTCTCTCTGGAGAGGAGTACGAGTTTAAAGCACTTGGGAAGAAGGAGAGGAGTTGAATGATCCTTTGGATGATGGAGAGATTGATGACTATTGTAGACTTCATGCAAGCTCATCCTCACAAGAAATATGACCTTCATTCTTCTAGAAAGAGATCTAGAGGGCAGGACCAAGGGGAAGATCCTTCTACCTCCAATCCTACCAAACCACTAGAAAAAGGGAAGAAGCCTCTAGATCAACATTCACTTAAGAAGAAAGAGACCTCCACCCCTCTCCCTCATATTCCTGAAGTTTCAAAATCAGAGCAAGTCCTTCCATCATCCCAACCAACCACAATAAAGTAAAAGACCCTGATGATATTGTCTCTCTTGATAATAATCCCTCATATGTTTGATCTACAAAGGGAACTAGAAAAATTAAAATTGTTGTCCCCTTGTCTAAGTTATTGAGACAACCAAGCTACAAAGCACAAGTGTCTCGGTTTATGGATCCACCTGCCATGGCCCCTGAGCAAGATAGCCTAAATCTACAACTAGAAAAACCCATGGTCATTTTTGGACCTCATGTTGAAGAGAAAAACTCTTCTACAACCCACTTTTATGTGACTTTTGTAATTCATGAGCTATTGTTGCACAATTGCATGCTTGATTCAGGGTCTCCAATAATTTGATGCTGCTCCAAGTAATGGAGCATTTGGGGTTGCAAATAATGCAACCATACAAGGATATTTACTCATTTGACTCCAAAAGAGTGAAATATTTAGGGTTGATCAAAGATTTGGTGGTGAATCTAGCACAGATTCCTGTGAAGAGTCCAATGATGGATGTTGTGGTCGCAGACATCGCTGCAAGGTTTGGTATTATTTCATTCAGATCGTGGGGGTCTAAGATTGGAAGATACATTAAATTAGATTTGACTTATGCCACTATCCCTATTTTTGGTGGACAAGAATGCAGGTTGTACAAAGAATCAAGATTTGTGAAGATTGTCACAAAAGATGTATGTTCAAAAAATACACCCTTGTATGGGAAAGAGACAAACCTCTCTTCCCTGTTACTAGAAGAGGATGATTTGATCTTAGAAGAGACACGAGTCAAATGTTTTGCACATCCAAATCAAGAACCTTTGGAATGTGATAAAGTCTGGAAATTGTATTTTGATGGGGATTTTTCCATGGAAGGTAATGGGCAAGAGTATTGTTGATGTCTCCAAAAGGAAGCTTCATCACTCTTTCTTTCAAACTAGAGTATGAAGAAAAAAATAATGTCGTTGAATATGAAGCTCTACGGCTGGGACTACAAGCAGCCAGAAATCTAAATATTGGGTGCCTTAATGTGTTTGGGGACTAAGAGTTGGTGATCAGGTAGATCAAGAATCAATGACAGGCTAAACATCCATGGTTGAGGACTTATCAAAATGAGGTGTGTGATCTAATTGAAAACTTTTTCTTAGCTTTTAATATTCAGTTTATGCCCAGAGAGGAAATAGGATGACTAATTCCTTGGTCGTAGTTGCAAGTAACTTCATGCCTCCCCAAAATCCATTGCTAAGGTATGAAGTTGAAGTCTGGTACAAACCTTCAACACCAAAAAACATAAAAAATTGGCAAGTGTTTGAGGATGAAGAACAAAACAAAATCTTCATGGAGGTAGCTGGGGAGTTCTCCAATTCGGTGATCGACCAAGAGGATGAGGAGGTGATAGAGGAACAACAGAAAAATTGGGAAGAAACCATTGTTGAGCACAAAATCCTACAACTGAAAGGAAACACTATCCCCAAGGGATTAGTCCCACTAGAAAGGATTTTCAATCCAAATGATGTGGCAGCCAAGTTAGCCAAGAAATAATTTGATGAGAAAGTGGAATATTACAACATTAACACAAACCAAGACTCAAGGGTGATAAACCTGGAAAAAGGAATCCCAGGGGAGTACAAGCAGGAATACCTTGACCTCTTTAAGAATTACATAGATGTATTTTCTTATTCTTATGAGGATTTGAAAACTTTTGATACCACCATCATCCAGCACAAGATACCTTTAAAGGGAGGGGTGAAGCCTTACAAATAGAAGCTTAGACAGATCAGTCCTTTAATACTTCCATCTATTGAAAAAGAAGTGAGGAAGTTATTACAAGCTAAAATCCTTCTATCTCTGAGGTACTCATATTGGGTTGCCAACTTGGTCCCAATCACAAACAAGAATGGGGAAATAAGGTTGTGTATTGATTTCAGGAACTGTTTAGAAATGGTAACAAGAAATTCCAGTTTAATTTGTCCTTGAATTAAACTGTGAATTAGAATAGAATTCTTTTCTCATAGAAATTTGAAAATAATTAATTAAATTTAATTAACTTAATTAATTTAGGAAAATCGAATTTGAAGTCTTTTAGAAGACATGTATATGTTCTCCCTAACTTATAGGAGTTCATGATGAGTTAGGAATGAGTTGTAATTAGTTAACTACGTTTATTGAGCTAAGTCTAGTTAAATTAGTTCCAATCAGTTTTAGGAACTAATAGTGAGTAAACAATCATTTGGGACACTAGTGACCTAATTAGTGCTACTCTAGTTAATTGAATATTCCACCATCAAAAACTCATGCATGTTGATTCTGAGAAAGACCCAGTTGAGACTAGAGTACATGGACAATGTACTATTTGTTTCAGATTTTTTTGAGTTGCACTGATAGTGCATGCATTCATGAATTGATCCTTGAGGGATTACGCTATTTTTAGAGGCTTTATTTCCCTTTAAATACAAGCTATCCTTCATAGGAATTACACATTGGAATAGAGACTTGGAAAGCTTGTGAATTGGCTGAGCTTTGGCCTTGATCTATCTTATGAGTTGGAGATTGAATTTGTTGAGTGTTGGGATTGTCTAGAGAGAACAAGCATTGCAATTTCATCTTGATTGTCCTGATTAATACAAAAAAGATAGTGGGGTTTTGAGCTGTGGCTTTCCCCGGATATTTATTGTGTTATGTGCCTTTGATTCTATTCCTTTATTGATTATTGTTTGTTTTATGTTTATGGGATTCTGCTGTAAAGAGCAGAAGTAGATTCCTGTTTCTTTTTTTAGTAGATTACATGAGCCTGTGAATCTACAGGTCTACAAGTTTTTCTACATGGTATGGGAGTAATATTTTTTTTGCGCTGAGAGTTTGCAGAGAAGATTTGAGAATTTAGACTTCTGTGATCCATAACGTTTGTTTAGAAACTTTTTGGCGAAATCACATAATTGATCATTTGTCGACGCATTTCGAACCAACTAGTGTGGTTCATCGTCAGGACAAGTTGAAGATACAGATCCAGTATAGCGATTTAAATAGTCCAAGCAGAGACTCCAACGGCTAAAAAGACTAACGGCTATTTTTCAACTTAAGGACCCAGTCAAACCCCCTTTAACTAAATTAATATTAATATTCTTTATAATTATTATTATACTTCTAGAGCTAAGTAAACTGGGTAAAAAAAATTTAACCAGATCAGAGGTTATTAATCTATTTATATATTTAAATTATTCTATATATATAAATATATAATTAAATAATAATATTTTTCCATACCTAATATAATACTATACTATATTTAATATTTAGTTTTTAAATTATTTATATAAATTATTAGAAAACTATAATTTTTACTAAAAATTGAATTAGATCAATGGTTAGTTATCAAAACTAAACCATTTATTTATTTATTTATATATATATAAAAGTATATATATAAATTAATATATTACCATACCTAACATTCTAATAATATTATATTTAATGTTTAAATATATATATATATATGTTTTTAATTATATATATATATATATATATAAATATAAATATATCAATTTAAAATTCTTTAATATCTAATCATTCTAATAAATTTTTATTTAAGGTTTAGATATTAAAATATTATATCAATTTATATCAATAAAGGATTAGCGAGCATTCAGCCGACCCGAGGCATGGTAGGACCAAATCCTCAGCCTTGGCAGAGCATGCCGAGAAGACGATGCATCATGTATGTATCGAAGAGGCTCAAGTCATTGCTAGAGTTGCTCAGTTTCACCATCGCAAGTTTAGGGAGGCCCTGGAGATTGAAAAAAGGCCGAATAATCTTAATAGGGATGATGGCTGGAAGATCAGCAGTTGCTGGGTCCCAGCCCTATCTTCCTAGCCTCCGCGGTCCCTTCTTGGTATGGTCTCAGTGTTTCTTGTTTCCTTTCCTTAAGAATTGTTTCCTTTGGGTTTGTGGTTTATTTGCTTGCTTTTCTCTTGATTTGATTTGTTCTTCTTTTAATTATCGCCCTTATGGTCTTGATTTAGTCCCCTCTTTTTCCCTTTATATTCGAAGATTATTAAATTTGGCAACCTGGGAATATTTAGCATAATATATGATTAAGAATAATTGAACTATCCTTAGATTGTAAGGTAATTATTTAAGTTTTAATAATTATATAGGTTTGGCTGATAATTGATATAAATTGATATAATATTTTAATATCTAAACCTTAAATAAAAATTTATTAGAATGATTAGATGTTAAAGAATTTTAAATTGATATATTTATATATATATAATTAAAAACATATATATATATATTTAAACATTAAATATAATATTATTAGAATGTTAGGTATGGTAATATATTAATTTATATATATATATATATATATATATAATTAAATAAATAAATAAATGGTTTAGTTTTGATAACCATTGATCTAATTCAATTTTTTAGTAAAAATTATAGTTTTCTAATAATTTATATAAATAATTTAAAAACTAAATATTAAATATAGTATTATATTAGGTATGGAAAAATATTATTATTTAATTATATATATATATATAGAATAATTTAAATATATAAATAGATTAATAACCTCTGATCTGGTTAAAAAAAATTTACCTAGTTTACTTAGCTCTAGAAGTATAATAATAATTATAAAGAATATTAATATTAATTTAGTTAAAGGGGGTTTGACTGGGTCCTTAAGTTGAAAAATAGTCGTTAGTCTTTTTAGCCGTTGGAGTCTCTGCTTGGACTATTTAAATCGCTATACTGGATCTGTATCTTCAACTTGTCCTGACGATGAACCACACTAGTTGGTTCGAAACGCGTCGACAAATGATCAATTATGTGATTTCGCCAAAAAGTTTCTAAACAAAGATTTGAGAAATTCTGTACAAAATTTTCAGAAACAAAATACAGATCTATATTCCTTGGGAAAAGATACCAAAAATCACAAAAAAAATCAGCCGAATCAGAGTTCGGATGAGGGAGATATCGCTAATTTAAAATCAACTCTCTAGAGATGATTTTGAAGTTTTGAGTTTCTGGGTTACAGGTGAAAGTCGAATTTGCATACATACTTCAGGATCGGTAGATAGCGTTCCATGGGTTGAGGGTTGAGTATTCCTTGGAAGGCAGCTCAAATTTTATAGCCTGGAGGGACAAGATGGAGGCTGTGCTAGAAGATATTGGCTTGAAGGAATTCATTGATTAAGAAGTCCCCAAGCCAATAGTTACAGATGCAAAAAACTTGGCCAAATGGGAGAAGTGTGTGGCGAAGGCAAGGCGGATAATTCTTGAGGGAGTTCGAGACCACATTGTCTCGAGTATCCATGGCAAGGAAAATATGCATGCTATGTGGAAAACATTTATGGACTTGTATCATAATAGTAGTGATCAAAGGAAGTTGGCACTGAAGGATAAACTTCGTAAAATCAAGATGGAGAAAGGCGAGACGATTCCAAAGTACTTGAACAAGTTCACTTAATGTCAGGATGAACTTGGAAGTGTTGGAATCACATTTCCGAGGAGGATATGGTGAGCCTTTCTCTTCTTGGACTCCAAAAGAGTTGGCATAGTTATCAGGACTCTCTCAATGGTCGGGAGAAGCTGCTAGATTGGGAACGACTATGGTCGGATTTGATGCTAGATGAGATCAGGAGGAAAACCAAGGATGGCTCTTCATCAAAGACTGATAATGAAGAGAATTGTGCCTTAGCGGTTAAGGAAAGGAAGGGGAAAGGTATAATTTCTCATTCCAAATCAGATTCTTATCATGGAGGTAAGAAGAAGGACATGAAGAAAGTTAAATGCTTTCATTGTCACAAGATGGGTCACTTCGCTAAAAATTATCCATTGAAGAAGTCCAAGGAGAAATCCTCAGGAGGACTGGCGGGTGAGGCTCCCAGTTTGAATTGGACTTTTCCCTCATTGTATGCATGGTGTCTTCAATGATGGGAAGTGTCTGGTACTTAGACAGTGTAGCTTCTTTCCACATGACTGGCGACAAAGATTTATTTATTGAACTGGAGGAGAAAGATCTCAAGATGCATATCGAGATGGGTGATGACGGTAAGTATAGTGTTACTGGTGTGGGAACTATTACTTTTTAGAGGGAGCATGCAGTTCCACACACATTGAAGAATGTTATGCATGTACCCGGACTAGCGAAGAACTTGGTATATGTCACTATCCTCGTGCAAGTCAGCTAAATAAAAGACAGTGATCTCCTTGAATGATACATCGGCCTAGCTTAAGGCACTCATGTCAGCCTAATATACCAACATTGATCTTAGAACAGCCAATGAAGAATAAGTAAAGCAATGCATAGTGATCAAGGGTTATACATATCTCAGTGAAGTTTGCCTCTTATATATACATCGTGACATCTCTTAGTGAAGTCTGAGTATAGCTCTTGGAAGACTATATATATACATAGTGACATCTCTCAGTGATATCTAGATATAGCTCTCAGAAAACTGTATATACACATATCTCCTCTTGGTGGTAGATTTTCTTATCATCATTAGAATAGTGAAGAACATGAAGGATTGTCTCAAGACAGTGGCATGATTAAAGTAACTTATTCCTAAGCAAAGAATTGTAGTAGTCAAGGAATAGGAGTTGAGGACTATGACAAGGCAACGAAGGTATAAGGAGACCGAAAACTGAAGGCGTACAATGACATAAAATATATAAATTGTGGATTAAATGTTGAATAGTGTTGGGGATAGTGACAAGCATCTTGGAGGTAATCTTGAGTCAGTGTTTTCAAGGGTCTTGGTATTCATCATCTAAATATCTATAAGAAGAGATTGAAGGGTTTTCCTCTCAAGAGGAGAGGTTTTACCCTGGCTTAGAGTTAATATCTTGTGTACTTGTATTTTTGTTGATCTTCTAGTTTTTTATAGCTGTTTGATGATTGAAGAACACACTAATATAATGAAGTTAATTTAAGAATACAACACAAATTGTTATCAATTGTCAATGAAGAATCATTAAGCTATGGATTTCCCTAGATTCTTCAACAGTTCTCAACATCAGCATCCTCACTCATGCCACTAGAATACATGATTGTCGCCTCTTGACAACCAGAATATCTTAAATTTGAATGAACTAGCACATGGAGAAGACAAGGATAATAGAAAAGGCCAATTACCCTTCACGCATCTAAGTTTTGTTTAATGAAATGCATTGTACTCTTAGTTTTAGGAATATTTTACAGATTTTACTCTATGGCCCTCTTGAAATTGCTTTCTCTGACTGAAACTTATCTTGTACTTTTATGTTATACAATTGCTCCTGTTTAGCACATATTTTACTACTACACGAACATTAGTTTTAGTTAAAAAAGAAAAAAGATATGCTAAATACACTTGGTGTAAAAAAAAAATATGTGCTAAATGTTTTTTTGCAACAAGAGAATTCAAGTGCACTTTACATTAACACAATATAGGTGAAATGCATAGCTTGGGCGGTGCTTATAAATATATTAAAATGAAAAATTTGTTGAAACCAACAACAAAAATAAAAATGTTAAAAGCACTTACAATATTTCACAACTATCTTGAATCATAAACTTGATTATTCACAAATTTTAGTTCAACCCACTACCTACACCAAATGGTATATATGTCAAATACATAGAATATGTAAAAATATCATTTTTTAGTCAATGGCCATAAGTCTACATGTAAAACCATCTATAAGAGGAAGAAGAAAATTTGTGCTCATTCATTTTTTTTTGCTAGATGTAACCAACTTCTCTAATACATTTGTTTGTTCCCTATGTTAAATACATCCCAAGATTTCCCTCAACATTCTTAGTGATGATGACTCTTGTAAATATGAAAAGCTAGAGATCCTTGTCATTAGTGATGTGATGTATGTTTATGGAGCTTATAAATATGATTATAAAATAAATCAACAGTTCAATAAAGTTTGACAAAGTCCATGGCTACATATTTTTGCTACTAATTAAAACTTTGAATAGAACTAACTAGACTTTCTATCTCAATTTTATAAATGGTTTGTATTTATAAGGTTAACTTATTGTGGAGCCTTTAGTGGAGTCCGCCTAAATAATAGGTTCCATATCTCTATTAAAAATTGCATAAACATTCTTGAAAGAGTAATTTATATATTAACTACAATTTAAAACTATTTAGAAAAATAAATTTAATGAGAATACAAATCTCTATCTCTATATAGTAGAGGTGAAAAAGGACATCATTCATGACATACTAAACATAAATTATTTTAATTATATGAGAAGAAATGGTATATTATCAAAACTTTAAAATTTAATTAACACCACAAAAATAAAAATAAAAAATAAAATAAAAATAGTTAATGAGTATGACAAGTTTACAAAAATAAATATTATGAAAACATTTAATATTATCAATCATACAAAAAAAAGCATATATATTCAAAAAAAACTGCAACTTTATTTATTGGGAAATAAAATTACAATAATAATAGTTTTTTTAAATGCTAAAATAAATTTCCAAATTTTGGAAAATCACAATACAATACCATAAATACATAATTAATAGTTATTATATATCAATTACTATAAAAAGTTTATATAATACTTGAATATTGAGATATTGGATACTATCAAATTAAATCATAAAATTATATATTAAAAGAATAGAGCTAATTTAGATTACAATATATTCAAATAATGATATACCTTACATATTATTTTAAATAATTGGAAACTGATTGAAGATAACTCTACTCTAGTGGTTGAAATTGCTACAGAGTATTAATATTATAGCTTATTAGAATTCATTATATTATTATACTAAATTTTACTTTTAATATTTAATAAAATATTGATTATGAGTTGTATTAAATTTTCAAAAAATATATTTTTTTAATTTATCTCTATAACAAGTATAAATATTGAGGTTATATCAGGGTCATGTAAATTAATGATTTAACATTTAGGAATGTACTCGATTATCGTCTATTTAAGATCCGAGTTTGATAGGTCCGAACTTAGATGACAAACTTGGTCATCGTTTATTCAAGAGCCAATAGGTCTGAAGTGACCCTAGCATGATAGGTTTGAAGTTAGATGGATCTATACTGGTTATATACATGCCAACCAATATGCCTAACAGTATTGTTGGTTTTAGATTTAATTAAAAAATGTTGTAAAAGTAAATTCAAATAAAATACTTTGATTTTGAAATGAGTTATGGCTTTTGGGCATGTGGTATTGATAAGCTATAGTATTGGCCCATAGTATTGTAACAAAGCCTATTTACAAGTTAATAATATCCATTGTAAAATAAGAATGAATATCCATAATTAAGAATCTTATTATATTATATATATTAAATTTTTATGTGCTTATTAATAAAATTCAAATATAATTATAAAATCAATAAAATATTTTAAAAATGTTATTATATAATCTTTATTACATTAGAAAATATTTTTAAAATATTATCATATAATTTTTAATATTTTTAAAATATTTTCATATAATTTTTTGTTACAGTTCCTCCACCATACTAGGAGTCTCTCAATTATATGAATATGTTGAACAAAATATTCAAACTTTAATATTCATTTAAAAAATAGAAAACCAAATAAGTATATCAAATTTTAATATATTTATAAAATAAAAATACTTTGTTACCTGATTTATTAGACTTTCAAGTTGATTTATTACATTTTGTGTTGGGTCCTAACACGAAAATTGCATTCACAATTTAAAGCGAATATAATTAAAATTTTTATTTAAATTATTTTTAAAATAAAATTTAAATATATAGTTGTATAACAGTTTATCACTTAATTTATTAACCTTTGAAATTGATTTATTAGATTTTCGTAATCAATCCTCGCAAAAAACAAATATACATACATTCACAGTTATTCACATTAAATTTTTTATTTAAATAATTTTTAAAATAAAATTTAATTAAATTTAATATTAATTTTATTCTTAATATTTGAAATTAATATAATAAAATATTTGTAATAATTTAAGTGTTTTTGATAATTAAATAACTAACATAACCATATAAATTAAATGGTTCTTAAACACTAACATACATCAATCCATGATATGTATCAAAACACTTACTCTATTATACATCTCATATTTCCCATCAAAACACTTACTCCATTATACATTTCACATTGCCTAAATTAAAATAAATAAATCATTAATTAATTAAATTACAAAAGTTAACTAAATTATAACTTTATTTTAAATTATTATTATTATTAATTATAAAAATAATTAATATATGAGTTAAACATGTATACATTTTCAAAAAAACATGTCACAATATTCTTAACCATGGAGATTCACCCCCGTTTTATTATGGAAATGCTTAACTTATAAATAGCTATTCTTACAATACCATGCCTTATCAATAGCACATGCCCAATATGACATGTGTTGATATGACATTCTTTAATTAATTAATTTGATATAAATTAATTAAAAGAGTATCACTAACTTGGAGATAAATCTTAACCCTTGATGTGTGAATACTACTATAAATATTCTAGCATATTCTTGGAGGTTAAATCTCCATCATCTGTAGGTTTGAACCCCGCACAGAAATTACCTACATACGAATTCTAAAACACAGAAAATAAACAATGCAAGAGCATAACACATAAAACACATATACACAAAGATTTTCCCCTGGATCCCAAAATCGGGACTACCAGCTTGATTTTTCATTATATTCCTTTCAATGTTACAATACATATTTATACATGCTGAAGTATCCAATAGCATGGACCGAAAACCATAGGTAGGTTCCCCCAACCTAATATAGGGTCCAAAAAAAAACTTCTCGAGGCGCTGCCCTGGACCCCGTAGAGGGGGGCGGGTAAACCCCCCTTGTGACCCCCCCGCTGCGCAACGAAGGGAGGGCTCTGCCCCCCCCCTAACCCCCCAGTTCACTATGTGAGTTAGTCGTGGAAAGAATATAACACAACCCAACATCATCTACCAAATAATTACTGGTAAGTAATCTCTAATTTCAAACTTGTAGAAAAATCTTGTAGATTCACAAGCTCATGCAATGTACTAAACCATAGGACAAGAATCTACTTCTACTTTCAACCAGCGGAAGCCAATAGATTGATGAAAATAATATGAACAATAAGAGGATAAATCAATGGCACATAACACATGATGTATCTGGGGAAAGTCATTGCTCAAAACCTCGCTATATGTATTGCATATATCATAAATATGAGTGAAGATACAAAGTTTGTTCTCACTAGAACAATTCCACACAAGTATGCTCAACTCTCTCATCTCATAAGCAATCTCTTGGCCAACACTTAGCCAATTTTGTAGTTCTCCAGCCCCTAATCTCTTGTGTAATTACTAGGATGAATAACCTATATTTAAAGAGAATTCATGCTTCCAAAACTACACAATCCAAACATAGTATCAATCTTTGATGCATGCATGATATTTACACTCGAGTAAATAATATAACTGATAGTACATTGTCCCTGCACTCTAGTCTCAACTGGGTCTTTCTCATAATCGACATGCATGAGTTTTTGATGAGGGAATCTTCAGTTAACTAGAGTGAAACTTGTGGATGCACTAGTGCACCAAATGACTCTTGACTCTCTATTAGTTCCTCAAACAGTTTGGAACTAATTTAACTGAACTTAATTTAGTAAACTGAGTGATCTAATTTCCAACTCAATTTAAACTCATATTGGACCCATAAAACTTAGGGAGAACATATACATGACTACATAAATACTTCCAACTCGAAATTCCTAAGCTAATTAAGTTAATTAAACTTAGTTAACTATTTACAAGTTGCTATGAGAATAGAATTCGATTTTTATTCTTAGTTTAATTCAAGGGAAAATAAACTGGAATTTCTTGTTTCCATTTCTCAACACTCCCTCTCAACAAGAAGGGATTATCAGCTACCTTGATCCTACCTCTGTGAAACTCAAATTTACATCTTGACAATGCCTTGGTCAAAATGTCAGCATATTGCTCCTCCGTGGGAATGTACTCTAACAACACAATCCACCTCAATACACAATCTCTAAGATGATGATATCGGATATCAATATGCTTGGAATGATCATGAAAAACTGGATTTTCAAAGAGTTTTATACAACTCTGATTATCACAGTAAATCACGGTTGGATCCATCTATTGGCCAAACAAACCAACCAAGATCTTCCTCATCCAGATGGCCTCTCATGCTTCCTGACTCACAACCATGTACTATGCCTCTGCCGAACTGAGTGCAACCAATATTTGTTTCTTGTTGTACCAAGAAATTGTCGCTAACCCAATACTAAAGATCCCTCCTGATGTGCTCTTCCTATCGGATGGACTCCCTGCCCAATCTGCATCAGTGAAGCCTTGAAGCTTCACTCCCTCTATCCGTCTATACCATAACCCAAACTAAGTAGTGCCTCTGAGGTATATCAATACATGCTTTGCCGCCTTCCAATACTCTTGGTAGGCCTAACCATTGCTTGACTAAGTTGGTTAACTGCATAGCACATATATGGTCATGTGTTCACCAAGAACATGAGTGAACCCACAAACTGTCTGTAAATAGTTTCTACCACTACTTCCCCTGAAGTAGCATCCTCCTTCCTCCAGTTACCTTCTAGAGGATTCTTCATGGGTTTGTTGATCTCCATGCGGAATCTCCTTAGTATCTCATTGGCATACTTGCCCTGAGACACAAACAACTCCCCATCTCCCTGCCATACCTCCATGTAAATAAAGTAATGCATGAGCCCCATGTCCTTGATCTCAAACTCTCTTGCAAGGTCCTCCTTGCAAGACTTGATCAGCTGATCATCACCTGTCAGTATGAGATCATCAACATAAAGTACAATGATCAACAGTCTGCCTTCCACCACCACTAAGTGGTACAAGTTTGCATCTGCTTCACTCTTGGTGAAGCCCGACCCGGTGAAGTAGCTATCTATCCTAGTGTACCAAGCACAGGGTGCTTGCTTCAGCCCATACAATGCTCTCTTGAGTCAGCACACATGCGACTCACTGTCAAAGGTCTCAAAAACTCCAAGTTTCTCTACGTACACCTCTTCCTTAATCATGCCATTAAGGAAGGATGTCTTCACATCATGGGAGCGTCACTGAAAAACAAATATTATATCACGTGCATTCATATTGGGGCATTAAAAATGGAAAAATAAAAAAATTATATATTGGGGTTATAATGATGGCCTAAAGGGTTTTTATATATCATACAATAATATATATAACCTAAGGTATTGTTTATACAAATTTTTGGCAAGCGGAGGGAAAAGTACGCCATATTTTTAGAGAATGCCAGGAGAAACATAGCTACACGTCACCCGTGGAGGGAAAGAGTGGGAAAGGTTGCATTTTGCAGTCGAGCCTCTTTGCAACCCTAAGCATTTCTGCATTTCTGATTTTGAACCCTAATCCTTTCTGCATTTCTAGCTTGAGCAAGACCACCTTTCTTTCTTTCCAGCTTGAGCAAGTTTTTCCTACAAGACCACCTTTTTACCTTTCTGGCTTGAGCGAGGCCTACTTCTTTCGTTCGAATCTTTGAGCCTATTTTTCTTTCTTCTACAACCAAGAAACACAACAACCAATCTATCTCGTTTCCACCCACCCAGCTACTCTCTCGTTCTCATTCCGGAGGGAGTATATAACCCAAAATTAATGTGTTGTGTCTAGCTAATGTAACCTTCATGATCAAGGATTTACAAAATGACGGGTTCTATGAACACCTAACACAAACAAAAGAAGAGGTGAGGAGTCAGCTTGTGGAGTGAAACAAGATGTATTAGCAGTTGATTCAAAGTGTTTCCTAGTGAATCTCTATAATATACAAGTATATCCTTAAATAATGCTCTTGGCTCCTTCACAAACATGCTCACAATTTTGACTTATTTTAAGAAAAAATGGTAGACTTCAGACTTCAGAATTTTAGCCTCTTCAATTTGGATTTTGACTTTGCAAAACGTGCTCAGAACTTTCTTCATGTAGCTTGAACTTCAAAACTTCGGTAACCTTTGACAGTGGTCTCAAAATAGGACTGATGCCCAACATAGCCCTTCAACTAATGCATAGGAGTGGCTTTTTTGGAGATTGTCCTTCTAGGGCTTATGCACAAAACCATACACAAATTTTGAACTATAAACAGAGGGTTTTACTCCTTTCTAGGATTGATATAGTTTCCAATAGGAGGGCCTTAAGTGCCTTGCAAAACTAGAATATTCCATTCTTAATAATTTCACTGATCAATAATGTACATACCAAAGTTTGCGTAGATGTTCATAAATTTGGTGATTTGGAAGATGCAGACCTAGTGGGCACCTTTTTGTTTTTCGCTCCAATGTGAAGAGGTGTGGCTTCTATTACGCTGCTAGATAATTCTTTGACTCTTCACAAATATGCTCCTTACGCCTTTGGTCTACTAAATAAGGTTTGTGGTCTTGATTGTAGAGATAAGAGGACTCTATTGATTTATGCTTTTCATTGTCTATGACTTGGAGAAATTGGTGTGCAAAATAGAAATACTTGTGTTCCTCTATAGCAGCAAATTCATCATCGAGGATTTCATAACTTGTGTAATGTTGATACTCATTATCAAAAATGCCAATGTTTGGTGTAAAATCCTTATTATTGTCATATTTGGAACAAAGTCGCTTGTCCTCGAAGGGATATTCTATCCTTAATTATTGTGACAAGTCTAGGTAGGTTATTCCAACACTATTATAACATGACACAGTCTCAAAACCCTCCTAGCAGATTCTTGCGAAGGGCTCAGAATCAAAGTTCCCCTCTTCTTTGTGATCACCAAACATCGGTGGTCCATCCAAGTAGTGTATAGGACTTGCCTCTACCCAACCCAAATATATGGTCTGATGATTGATCCATATTGATGAGAGGATCATTAGGAGTGTCAAGTCTTGTGTTTTCATTATTATGATTATCGTGTACATAATCCACAAGAGAAGGGAGTGTTCTTGTTTTTAGTTTTGAGCACAAATCTCGCGCCAAATTCATCTTAAAATTGCTACTACTTTCTTCTTCTAGATCTACAACATTGTTTCCGATGGGGCAGCCAATTAAAACATCACCAACCTAATGCCAATCCTCGCCAAAAATAGTGACACATGTATCATTTTAAGGTGGTGTAATAATGCCATCACAGTTTTCATGGTGGTACTCATTTATGTGTTCATCAATCACTTTAGATGTTAAAATGGCCATCCTTCTTGTCATTGCTTCCACAAGTTTGTTCGTGTTACAAATATCTAGTGTTTTCATATTCAAATTTTGAGCACAATCCCTCTTCCATAGATGCTCCACTTTCATCCCCAACAATGTTATCATTTCCTTCAAAAATACCAAGGAGGCCTTCCTCTTGTAGGGTTGTCAACAACTCTTGATATGTACCATCAAAATTTTGAACCTTGGGTGGCAATGCTTGAGGAAGATTTCAACTAGATCTTTGAGAGAATGTATGCTCTTTGGGTTGCAAGAATGCTTCAGCTAGCCACCATGCCCTTGTCCCAAAGAAAGAATAAATAACCTTATCATGGAATCTTCATGTCTTTCCATCAATTCCCATATATGCTTCATAAATTCCAGGACATGTGGGGCAATAGAAAAAGAGTTCCCCTCAAATTGTGGAAGGTCCTTGATATAGCTAGGAGGACATGATTTTTGTGTGACAAACTGTTATTCTTTGATACACGGAAATAAAATATGCCCATAAACTTAAGATGTGTATAAACTCATCACATGAAACTCCTATTCTATAATCTCTCATACTTCCATGAAAATTCCACTACCAAGGTGAAATATTTATAGTGCAACCTACAACTACCTTAAGCGATGTATAAGATATTCCTTTAATAAATTGTGGATGGAACCTTCAACCATTGTATAAACTCATCACATGAAACTCCTATTCTATAATCTCTCATACTTCCATGAAAATTCCACTACCAAGGTGAAATATTTATAGTGCAACCTACAACTACCTTAAGCGATGTATAAGATATTCCTTTAATAAATTGTGGATGGAACCTTCAACCATAATTGCACCTAGAGAAGTGAGGTGATCTTACATCCCAGTTGGATGAGACGTGTAACATCTGTATGTATTTCCATCACATTAGTAAAATAAAATGGAAAAAATTGATGTCGGATATCAAATATTAAAAGGAAAAAATTTAATGTCAAATGTCAAATGTTAAAAGGAAAAAAGGAATAGGCAGAGAAAAAATAGTTAAATTCAAGACTGGCCCTTTAACTGTAATTGTTCCTAGATAAATGAGGTGCTCTTGTGGTCCATTTGGATGATATGTGTCACATGTGTGGAAAAAAATTGAATTCAAATGTGAAATGTTAAAAAAAAAAAAAATGTATAGATCCATCTTAACCCTGAATATTTTAAACACCAAGTTCTCGTTATGCACTCATATTTTCTTATACTAGAACTTTGGAACATTAGGCATTATAGAATCTAACACTATATACTTTAACATTATTGAACACCTGACAATTTGTTTTCACAACATCTACGTTTATTGTTTATTCTCTTGAAAATTGAGTGCCTTCTATGAGCATTTTTATTCTTATTCTTTTAAGGTGTGAGAGGAAGAATTTATGTTGCACATGCATGCAAGAGTATGAGATTTGTTGCCTTATGATGACTTCTTTACTTTTTTTTGAATTCTAGTATGGATGTTATTCTCATGCATTTTGTTGTATATTCAACATTCTAATGGAAGTTGGTGTACCCAACTTGTATATGGTGGAAAGTGTGGATAACTCCAAGGTGAGTTTGATGAACCTGGAAATAATTTATTTATTTTCTATTTACAAATTCCTTTTATATCTTATGAGTGATTCTTGCAACCTGTATCAAATATATATGTTTGTCTGTGTAAATCTTAACTTGTATTTTTGGTACTAATTTATGTGCAGTCTCTTCTTGTATCTTTGATTCTCAAATTCTTTTGAGCTACAGTATTATATGTGTCTTTATGATAGAAGATTTAAATCATTTAGGAAGATGTAAATAATTTTCATACCTGAGAGGAATAATATATTAATGAGAATGAATTCCATTTGTAGGGTTCGTAGGGTACATAAAGTTGGCTAACAATGAAGGGTCACGAGCCTTGAGAATTGTTGCAATTAGGGCTTGAAAAACTACCTAGAACTTCTTCTAATTTCCTTCACAAATTTGGCTCAATGAACTTGATATTCTTGCAGTAAAATTAAATCAAAGTTGATATTCTTTTTGCCCATTTTTCAAAGCCCTAGCTCTAATACCATGTTGAGAAACCTAGGGCATAATAGTTAGGGTTATTTTAAATTTGATTTATCTTATATCCATGACATTTTCTTGTGATATTATTATTATCATTTAGTTATGTTTGATCATCAAGACAAATTCCAATAAGAAGATCACAATCCAAACACAAGAACACCAGATGTAGGCTATTAGCCAAGGCCAAAACCTCTCTTAGATAGGAAAACCCACAAAAATATCTTCTTATAGAATTTCAATGAATAGTTCCAAGACTGTGACCTTGACCTTGACCAAACCCAAAGTGATGAGCTAGCCAAAAACTAAAAGAAATCTTTGCAAAAACTAGAATGAGGAAACCCTAGTTCTTCCTTCAAACTCCCACGTGTGAGCAACAAAGACAAAATTTTGTATCCTTCCATAGATTTGCTAGCCTCCAAAGAATTCACTCTCCTTCCCACACAATTTCACTGGATCAGACCTCTCTTTTATTCATTAAGATCATAGATAACTTGTTGTTCAATGTGTGTATCAAAAGAGGTGAGGTTCTTCTTTTTATAGGTCTCCATGAGAGTGAATTAGGCCTCTCTAGGCCAACTTGAATAGAGTTGGGCGACTCATCACTTGGAGGCTTCTAGACATGATATATTACATTAAATATTTTTCCTTCTTGTTACATGGGCCCTCCAAGGGCTAGTACATCATGACCTTAACTCTTGACTTGACAACAAGACCCTTAGAGAACACAATGGGTGCTTTGACCTAGGACCACAACATAACAGGCAAGAAACCCATTTCAATAAAATAATTTTTACTTCACAAATAGTTTTTTTCTTTTTTTCTTTTGACAAGTACATCAATAATTATATCAAGTCATGACTCAAGAACAATTATGAAGACAGACACTAGCTACATTTTGACAACTAGTGCCTTCTAGCTCGTGTTAACATGGGTTTCTTTTTTGTATAGAGTGTGACCCTAGCTGTTAATGCTTTGTTTAACCTAGAAACCCACGTTAGTTCCCTGAAAACCTTATTCTCCACCCTACTCGTGGATTTCATTGTTTTGGTTTTTTCTTGTTTGTTGGTTTTGAGGTCCATTTTGTCTTAACTCTGATCATTTTATCCATTTACATGCAATTTTGTTTTAAAAGAGTAGTTTAATTGCATTACATGAAAAGAAAAGAATTTTTTTTTTTTTTTTTTTTTTTATTTTGGTTTGTTTCAATCAGTTTAATGATGAGTTGTTTATTCTGAGTTGTGAATGTCTTCATGTACTGAGATATATTAGAAGATGCATTAGGTTTGTTTGTTTTGGAAAAGATGTTACCACTCTCTCCCTGTATAAACTATTTTTCTTCAAAAGTTAATTGAACAACATTCTTTTTGCATGGTTTGAGTCAGGTCTCACAAACTTCATACGTCAACACCCTTCCAAAGACACTAATAAAGTTCCTTTAAAAGAAACATAATAAAATCAATTAGTAACTATTTATTTTAGAGAAACACACATTAGCTTAGGTTAGGATCTTGGGTTGGGCTGTGGAAGTCAACTCCCTGGGGCTGTAAAACTAAACTAATGTCATTAAAGAGAGAAAATTTTCTTACACTCACATCACCGTGGCTTCCACCGGATCTCATCATTAGTCTTGATGACTACAAGGTCTTCTTCCACTTTCTATGGGGGAATTTCTGAGTGAACCAGATTCTCCTTTTACTTAGGGAAGTTGGTCTCCAATTTCTAACTATGAATCATTACACACTGACCCAACATCAACTCTTCCTGAAAAATCTTTTACTAAAGGTCTAGTAACTCCTTTTAATCCTCCTCTGACAGATCCTCTTGGGCCTTTTTCCATCTAGGTAGCACCTTTCCCTATAATGTCTTCATTTGTTTCCACTCCAAATATCCCAATTACTACTGGTGATTCATTGTCTTTTATGGACACTTTTGGTCCACCATTGTATACCCCACCTATTTCAACTTCTACACCATTTGTCGGTTATCCCATTGTCCAAACTATGTCTAATCCAAGAACCTTAGTTATGCCAACTGTGGGTGGTGGATTGCAATGAGTGCCTCATGCCAACCCTTATCCTTTTGTTTCGACTCTTATACCTTCGACTAACACTCCTTTTAGCATGAACGGTTCGCTAACCTTCAATAATCATTTCAGTTGGAATCCACTTGTAAGTTCAATCCCACCTTTACCACAAGGCAAGGGTAACATTTCTGGTACTTATTCGATATCTGGGGGCATTCCTGCATGCACTCAACCCATGGTACAACGAGGTCTTTATTTTATTGATTCTATTCATGTTGGTGGTTATCATGTTAATACTAGTCCCATTATCGTAAAATGTGGTGGTTCTATGCCTAACCTACCTTATGTGGCCAGCAGTGTCCCATATCCTAGGCCTGTTGCATCTCCTTGACGCCTTCCAACTCAACCATCAATACCTGTTGGAGGAAACCTTTATTATGGGGGTAACCAATTTACTTGTTACCTCCCTTAGGTTGGGAGCATACCATATGGCTCGCCACTTTAGGCAAATCCACCTACACCACAAGGGAATTATTATCCAATCACACCTATGTACCCTTCCGAAAACTAGTTGATGGCTAGACCTTATGGTCCTTCAGGTCAATATAGTTTTCCCTAGTTAGATTCCATGCCACCTACTCCACTGCCATTTTTGGCTACTCTCCACATCCCATATATGTACAAGTTAACTAATGACGCCATCATCCACAACTTGTTGTGGCCTCCAACCCCACATAAAATTATTGTCAACATTTCAGAGTTTGAAGGCAAGCAGGGAGATGACGCGATGACACATGCCACTACATACCATCTTTGGTGTGTTTCCAATTCCATGATTGATGACAATATCCGGCTAAGGCTCTTCCCTCATACCTTGAATGGTAACATTGTTGGAGCATAGTTGGATCTATGCCATGAAATCCATTGTCTCGTTGGTCTTCTAACTTATCTTTTTTCCTCACCAAGGGAAAATTGTGACAATGGACCAACTGTCTTTCTGCACCCTTAAATTTCAATTGCTTACTTCTAGCAACGTTCCTTCAGTGGGTGGTACTCCTGAATATTTTGTTGGTATTGGTACTTTTGTTGGTCTTGGTACCGATATTTTTAAAGACTCCTCTCTTCCAGGATGTTTCCCTCTACTGCCACTTTAGGTTCCTATGGCCATTTCTATGGTCTTTGTTGTACCTAATGGATCCATGTATCATACCCCTTACAACCATCACATGAAAACTAAGTTTTCCAGCAGCCCCATAGGGCCATCACATGAAAACTAAGTTTTCCAGCAACCTCTTAAGGCCATCACATGAAAACTAATTTCTTAGAAACAAGAAAAAAACTATTGGTAATAAAGATCAATGACACCAAACCATCAAACCCTAATAAAATTAACTATTTCTATTCTTTTTGTTGCTCAAATGATATATGGCGAGTTCATTTTAGCAACTAGCAAATGTCATTGATATATGTATCAACAATCTAATCACCTCCATCACTTTGTTCAAATCTTATGAATGACCTATATAGTTCCTCAGTGTATTTATGTAATGTCATTTCTTTTTGCTTCATGTTTTTCAACTTTCTGAATAGATTCAACAAATAGTCTACATGCAGACTCGTATTAAACATAGCCATGAGAACTTAATATATAACAAACTTCATAAACATAAATATAACATGAGAACATAAATGCATTTCATGCCAACGAATAGTAAAGGCTACAAGGGTTTTGTTTTGACCTCTTTAGGAGACAAAAAAGTGATGTAAATAAGGCCAAAATTGAGGTAGCTCTAGGGCCTAAGCTTGCATATAAGTTTGTCAATGTTTGACTCAATAAATCAGCTCTCAAATCTGTTTTAGTAATCTGTTTTATTTATGGTTTTAGTTCCATTTGAGGTCCACCAATAGTACATTTTGAATCAAGGTAAGGTGTTTCATCCAAATAATAATATTTCTTCATGTTTTTTGGAGCTTTGAATTGAAAGTTCATACCTTTCTTCCTTTCTCTTTGTTTTATAATAAACCAATATGTTTGTGGAATTTTACTTACCTTTTCATTTATTTATGTGCAAAAACAAATGGATATGTTTTATAAAATTGCTACTGGTGAAGAAAATTCTATCATTGGCATGGTCAAGTTTCCATAAGGTTGTACATTTGTTGAAATCCGTGATGAAATTGTGGATGATGAAATCATTGGATACCCTTTTGATTTTATCCAAGATGGAATAAGTTTAAATCCAAAGCAAGAGAAAAAATGGAAAGTTTATACAACACTTTTAGGCATCAAGAGGAAACCAGGAACATTTGATGTGGAAACAAAGTGTTCAAATGTAGTGGAAACAATACTAATATTTGAAAACATTGAAGTGAATGTGGAGGGACCTATGCATAAACAACCAAGAGTTGAAATTATGTCTTTGTTAGTGGAACAAGCCATAGTTGTTGATCCTAGTGTATTGGCATATTTGGAAAAAAAAAAGTTAAAAGTTTAATGGAAGAGTTTGTCAATGAGAAAATTACTCTCAAAGTATATTCAGAAAAGGGAGAATCTAAAGTAAATATCCATTGTGAAATTTGTGGCATTGATTATGGAATAGGTGATGTATCCTTGGCAGCGCGAACAACATGCAACTTCAAAAACCATCATATGAAAACAGGGGCCAATCAACAACACCTTCCAATGCCAAGTGGTAGTGAAATTCCTTCATATAATGAAGTACAATAGACAATGATGATTGGAGATAAATTTCATATTGATCAAGCAATCAAACTTCTAGATTATTTTAACAAGACAAAAGAGCCTAATTTGTTCAAGGTGGTGGAGTCAGCACTTGCAGATTATAAGGACATGAAAAAGGTGAGAGTGGAATGTACATGATGCAATAAATGGTTTTTTTTAGTGCTGACAAGTGGTAATATTGTCAGTTCTCTAAATGAACACATGAAATCAAAGAAGAACACTACTACTACTACAAATGAGGGTTCATATGAGGAGATTGGGCTGAGAAGTGGCATGTTGGGAGACCCAAGAAGCCTACCAATGATAAGTCCCAACAAAGTTTTAGGCATCAAGAGGAAACCAGGAACATTTGATGTGGAAACAAAGTGTTCAAATGTAGTGGAAACAATACTAATATTTGAAAACATTGAAGTGAATGTGGAGGGACCTATGCATAAACAACCAAGAGTTGAAATTATGTCTTTGTTAGTGGAACAAGCCATAGTTGTTGATCCTAGTGTATTGGCATATTTGGAAAAAAAAAAGTTAAAAGTTTAATGGAAGAGTTTGTCAATGAGAAAATTACTCTCAAAGTATATTCAGAAAAGGGAGAATCTAAAGTAAATATCCATTGTGAAATTTGTGGCATTGATTATGGAATAGGTGATGTATCCTTGGCAGCGCGAACCACATGCAACTTCAAAAACCATCATATGAAAACAGGGGCCAATCAACAACGCCTTCCAATGCCAAGTGGTAGTGAAATTCCTTCATATAATGAAGTACAATAGACAATGATGATTGGAGATAAATTTCATATTGATCAAGCAATCAAACTTCTAGATTATTTTAACAAGACAAAAGAGCCTAATTTGTTCAAGGTGGTGGAGTCAGCACTTGCAGACTATAAGGACATGAAAAAGGTGAGAGTGGAATGTACATGATGCAATAAATGGTTTTTTTTAGTGCTGACAAGTGGTAATATTGTCAGTTCTCTAAATGAACACATGAAATCAAAGAAGCACACTACTACTACTACAAATGAGGGTTCATATGAGGAGATTGGGCTGAGAAGTGGCATGTTGGGAGACCCAAGAAGCCTACCAATGATAAGTCCCAACAAAGTTTTAGGCATCAAGAGGAAACCAGGAACATTTGATGTGGAAACAAAGTGTTCAAATGTATTGGAAACAATACTAATATTTGAAAACATTGAAGTGAATGTGGAGGGACCTATGCATAAACAACCAAGAGTTGAAATTATGTCTTTGTTAGTGGAACAAGCCATAGTTGTTGATCCTAGTGTATTGGCATATTTGGAAAAAAAAAGTTAAAAGTTTAATGGAAGAGTTTGTCAATGAGAAAATTACTCTCAAAGTATATTCAGAAAAGGGAGAATCTAAAGTAAATATCCATTGTGAAATTTGTGGCATTGATTATGGAATAGGTGATGTATCCTTGGCAGCGCGAACAACATGCAACTTCAAAAACCATCATATGAAAACAGGGGCCAATCAACAATGCCTTCCAATGCCAAGTGGTAGTAAAATTCCTTCATATAATGAAGTACAATAGACAATGATGATTGGAGATAAATTTCATATTGATCAAGCAATCAAACTTCTAGATTATTTTAACAAGACAAAAGAGCCTAATTTGTTCAAGGTGGTGGAGTCAGCACTTGCAGACTATAAGGACATGAAAAAGGTGAGAGTGGAATGTACATGATGCAATAAATGGTTTTTTTTAGTGCTGACAAGTGGTAATATTGTCAGTTCTCTAAATGAACACATGAAATCAAAGAAGCACACTACTACTACTACAAATGAGGGTTCATATGAGGAGATTGGGCTGAGAAGTGGCATGTTGGGAGACCCAAGAAGCCTACCAATGATAAGTCCCAACAAAGTTTGACTAGGTTCTTGGTCCCATTATCACCATGAGTATTACATAGGGGTTCTACAAGTGCAAATCCTTCTACTTCAAGTGTGTTAATTAACAGCTTAGACTAAACTTGAATATGAATTTGTATATTATTTTATTTATCTTACTTCAAATTTATTTGTTTTTTATTTTGTTGTCATCTTATTATATCTCAATTATCTCCCTTGTTACTACAATGTTGGGGGTATTGGTATCCTTATATTGATACAAATGGGGAGAGATTGGAAACAAAGGTCCTAATGGATGATCAAAGCGGTGGAAAATTATGGGCCATAGAGGAGCATACCAAGATCATGCTATGTTATGAGGGTATTGAATGTCGTATTGATGGTACATATAGGCATATTCATTGCCAGAGGGCTTCTGAAACAAGGATCCCATTTGACTCATTAACATGAAAATTTTGTAAGTTGGTTCTAGAATGTGATGAATTCAGGATGTGATTATGTCGTGAATCAATGTGTGCCAATAAAAGAAGTGAAAAAGATACAGGAAAAGGTAGAATATTGGACTATTTGACTCAAAATGAAATGAAGAATGTTGCAAGGGTTACAAATGCCAACCATAGATCAACAATGTGAGCTATTTGGTGGGAGAGGACAAAGGTTGCTACACTCTCTATTAGAATGAGATCCGTAAAGGAAAAGTTGTTTGAATCGACAGAAAAGAAGGATGTCTTTAGGTTTTGCAAGGATGTGCGTGAGGCACATAAGCAAGGAAAATTACAAGGTAAATCATTGAGATTGAATTATACAAGTTTCCGTTGTTATGCAAAGGCCATAAAATGCTTACTGGCAAAGAAGAAAAATATTACATCTATTTGGAATTACCTATAGAGAATTGTTGTTGTGGTGACATTATGACGATATCTTATTGTTAAGATTGATAGTGTTCTTTGTAAATTAAGGTTGACCCCTTAAGATTGGTGGGCTTGACAATTTTAATGAAAGTGTTGTCCGTGGGTTGAGGATCTTGCATTAATGACGTATGGAATCAATGGAAGTTGTGAGGGATATGATCTTAGGATGAACATCGATTGAAAAGAATATCAATATCAATGGGTGTGTTGTGTTGTTATAGGGAGTTCTCCCATAGACTAGAAAGGGAACCTACAAACTTAAAACGTTGAGATCGAATGAGGATGAGTTGTGTAAAAGGAAACCTAGTAATGATGACTGAATAGTTAGAGATGATTGAATGATGAATATTATATACCATGGAGTTAGAGGACTGTTAAGCTATAGTGTTTGAATTCATAATTAAAATCTATGGGGTTGTATTACTTTGAGGGTGTTCCTTCTCAAGAGAGGAATAATCTCCTACCCAGTCAACTATCATTGATAGTAAAGTCAAGTTCCCCATTAAAAAACAACAATATGGAAATTCTTAGAATGAAGAAGTTGATTAAAGCTGAGAAAACTTCCTTGGGGTGTATACCTAGTGAATAACATGGGAGTAATAGGTTGAACTGTGATAATCCTATGACCAACTTATGCGATGAAGTGAAGGATTTTCTCTCTTACTGGCACGTTCTCCTAAGGATATTGATGGGTGGGTTAAGCAACATGATTGGTACAATTCACATTGATGACTTATATGATTTAAAAGGATTAAGATTGGAAGTTGTAGAAATGGCAAGTGATTAATCTAAGAAAATGTTCGAAGGATAATGATTGTTAAACTTATGGAAAAGGAAATAAACTATGTAGAATAACGAGAAAACATTGAGCATGAAGCATACGAACATATGTTGTTGGAAATTCTATAATGAGACTTCAAGAAGAATTATGCATAAATTGACAAAAGAAGAGAGGTCAAGTGGTATTGAGATGAGAACCTAATGAGATAAGTAAGCCTTTTGAGGATGTACAATGATAATTACACAATGATGGATACATCACTAGGGATCAACCAACCATAATGCAAGTTGATTAAGCACGATAACAAACTTAAACAAGGATGACCTAGTGTCTGTGTGTCACTAAGTAGAATGGTACTAGAATGGATAAACAAAATATGTATAACAATCATGGAATTTTAATTTGATATCGATGATTATAATTTGTACGTCTAGTAATATCTTAAGGATGAATTTCACTAAATTTCCTTGGGGAAGGGGGAATACATGACTAGGGATTAATTTTCAAGATGATGAGGTTTATTTGAAGGCTAAACATGTACTTAAATGATTATACCTACTATGAAAATTGCCAACTTCCTAGTGGAAGGAAGTGGAAATGATTATTGAAAGGTAATTGGTACCTTGATGAAAACATGACACTAATAGTATTGATGAGATAACCTAGTTGAATAATCTTATTTCATCATTGGTATTCTTTTTTTTTACATAAACAAATGAAATTGATTTTTCTGATGAATCATGAAAAGAATGCTTATAGTGTATTATTGTTCTATATTTGATAAGTGTTGAGATGATTCTCATATTGATGATGTTTCATGATGTGATTATATGTGGATAATGATGCACATGTGGTTCTTATTCGTTCAATTTGATATGATAATGTTGTTGTATGCTCATAATGGATATAATATGCATAGGGATTATGATGTTATGTTGAGGTATATTGACATGTGGTTCATTTATTATGTGATGATACATCTTTGATGTTGAATGTTGATGTTATAACTTAGGAGGATATTATGATGTGAAGCATGTGGTAATTGTATGTAGATTTATGACATGCATAATTTTGTGATAACAACGATGTTATGTTCTCATGATGACATGCAAGACCTTCCATGTGGATTATTTTCTGGGATACTATGATGTTATAGCTAATGCATTGGATGTATGTTGAGATGTGGTGATGGACAGGAAATCCATAAATGGGTCGAGAGGGCCAGTTTATTTGATGATCTTGTAGGAGCCCATACCTGCGAGGGAGAATAAGTAACACCATATGGGTTGGGGACATACTCAATCAACACTACATATGCCAGTGGTTCATTTGTCTTGTATAGCTCTTGAGGGGCTATGGGACCATCTTGAGGAGGCCAAGTGCCTGATATTGTAGGCTAGGTGCCTAGTATTGGATTGGGATGCCGAAGTCTGGTGGGGGTGTAAGGACATCGATGCCTAGGGTTGTGCGCCTTAGTAGTTGTGGAGGGAGTTGTTACAGGGAAAAGTGTCTACACAGAACTGCTTATCCCACTAAGGTGTGATAGCTACCTTAGAAACAAACAAAACAAAGCTACTTTCGTCTTTCCTTTATGAAGTATAGATGAGAGAAGAACAAAGAAGACCAACCTCTGTCTTACGCTAATCTCCTAGTTCGATTCCTCTCTCTCTTGATAGTCTTTCGCTACTTGTTCCCTTGCACGCCCAGCTTCACAGAGTATCTGTAAGATCACAGTAGCATAGCACTATACAAGAACATGGATCTATAATCATAAACAATCTAGGATCAGATGTAAATTGACCATACAAATGCAGCAAACATGAATGACACAAGAGTATGGAGGAAAACTTGAATAGCTTTTATTGATAAACAAGAAAGAGCCAAGGGGAGTTACAACCAGTTGTTCTGACCCAGCATCATCCTCTCAGCAAGGAAGCCCCTCTTCACCTCATACAAAGCTTATATCACCCAACAATCTGATGTTGTCTCAAGAAACCAACAGCAATTCCTTACAATATGCAAAATTCCAGCCTCTGGATCTCTGGGATGAGGGATCCATATATAGATATCTGTAAGGGAGATGAGTCAGCTTGTGATTTGATTAGTGTCTTCCCTCTGATAGTTCTTGCTTCCACTTGGAGATTGATGATCTCTTACTCATCCTTGGTCGAATTCAGAGAGGCAAGTGTCACAGGAGAAGTTTCTGGAAGCTTCCATTGCCTCTCCACCTCGCGGAATGACAATGCCATTTGTCACTTCTCGCCCATCGCACCCCATAGAAGGGCTTTTTGAAATGCAACGCACCCACACAGTGTGTTTAGGTGAGATGCAACGCACTTTGCCTATGGAGCAGCTGAAATGATCCTATTTTGACCAATTCTGAGCAGTTTTTCATGGAGAACTTCTGGGAGAAGCTGTAATCAGTTGACCTTGTTCCTTTAGGGGTTAGAACAACACTTTTAGGGACTTAGGAGCCCTTGGTTTATGGACATTTCATGTTTGGGGCTTTAGTGCCCAAAAATGTCTATAACAGGAGTGGGCCAGCCTTTCGAGATGCTCGAAGTCATTGAGTACCATACCGGAAGCCTGCCTTGGGGCAGATGAGGTCTGAGTCAAGTGCGAGCCTTGGGGCTAGCCTTGGACTAGGATACAGACCGGGGAGGCTTATGCGTGGTTCCTAAAGTGGGAAAAGGAAAGAGATTCCTTGAGATTTCCCGGTGTTGTGAAAACTTTCAATGCCTGTTGGTTATACTAGTTTAGCAAAGGGTGTAGGGAAAACATGAAGTAATAAATAACTAAATAAATAAAATGTTAAATAATTCAACTTAACTTCGGGACGAAGTTCCTTAAAGAGGGGGAGTATGTAATGTCTCCTAATAATAATAAAAATAATAAATAATATAATATAATATTAAAATATAAGAAAATAAATGATAAACAATAAAGAAAAGATAATAATAGTAAATAAATAATAAATAATGAAAAAAATATAATAATAATAAATAAATAAAATAATAAATAACAATATTAGAGTTCTAAATAAATATAAATATAAATAAACTGTAAAATTAGTAAAAATAAGTAAAGTTAACAAAAAGTAAAATAAAATAAGAAAGAGTTAAATTAAGAGAACTATAAAATAGTAAAAATAAGTAAAGTTATCAAAAAGTAAAAATGAATAAAATAAGAAAGAATTATATTAAGAGAATTACTAAATTAAGTTAAACTTAAAATAAAGAAATAAAAGTTGCATGTTGACACATGGAGTGTGTGCATGCGGTTCCTCTTCCAATGTTTGCTCTATTTAATAGACGGTGAGGAAGATGAGAGATCATTACATGATTCCATCATCCATTCTCTTGGGAGAAAAGTGTTGTAAAACAAAGGATTCCCTAACAGTAGTACGTTGATTGAGGGCTTAGGGGCGGCCAGTTGTAGAAAGACTTTGTGCAACTGAGCCTATGGTTGAGTGGAGAGTCGTCCCCAAAACTTTGTTGTGGTTAGCAAGATTCAAGTAGCGTTCAACTCTAAAATCACAAGTAAGGAATATCATCACCACAGGTGAATTGTCTCTGCTCATATTTCTGAAATTCTATGTTAAATAGTTAATTAATTGTGTGTTGACTTTAAATCACATAATTGATGTAATTATTTGTATATTTTAAAATCAGGGTTATTACAGTAAAGAAGTAGTTTGGGAATTTGTCAAGGATATGTTTCATAACTTGACGCATGCAAAAGCAAGGAGAAGGTATAGTACATCCACAAAATCCCTCTATGAGATGATCAAGTTATGGGGAGGTCCTAGATTACACAGCTTTATTAGCTTGAATCTGGATGGTCCTTCAATATCTACGACTTTAAGGCAAGTTAGAAAGTCATTAGCGTATATCCCAGGGCAACACGAGCACATTTTTGAGGCAATTAGAAAATTTTATGCTTCTTATAAAGCCAAGCATGGTACAGATGGCCCAATTCCTATATTGCTTGTTGAAGATGAAACATTTGTGAAAAAATATGTTAGGTGGGTAGCTAAAACTACACCATTGCATCATATGCATACCTTGATTGTTTTCTACCCCCAAACTTGCAAAAGCTTTGTAGGGATATTCTTTGAACTCTCATTCTTTGAATTATGTTACTGTTGTACATATTTTGCACCCCAATACAATTAGTCAATATGGACAAGAATGAATATGTGGCCCCTTTATCTTGTCATGGCCAGTGGTTTTTATTCCTTAACTATGTTATTTGTTCCTTTTCTTTCCACATTCCTTACTGAACTTGCCATTCTCAAGCCTTCAACGTAAATGAGATTTGTGAAATTCCATCTTACTTGCTAGATAGGGAGGTTCCATCTACTGAATCAAGTGGATGTTTTCAGCCATTGCTACAAGTTGAATTTTAGGCAATTGTATCAGTGGGACATGGTAAAAATCATGACCTTGCTGATGGATGATGGGGCCTTTTAGCTCATTATAGATACTCAATTATCTCTAGTAGAGGTTTTCCTACAACTAAATTGGCATATTATGAATGCTTCTATCCCTTTTTCTCCTCATGCATAGATTTTTGGCATAAAATTGTTTATTTTTTATTGTAGGGAAGTCCATCTTCCTTTCAAAAGTAAAAAAAATTACATCAGTTAATAGTTGGGGTCTTCCATCTCTTACTGGACCTTGTTATAATTAAAGGTGCAAATTTCTTATTAGTCTTCAACTTATAGAATGTAAAACCCCAACATCCTAAGCAGTGGTGAAAAGTGCATGTAGGTTGTTATATTTCGAGTTGCTCAAGATCAGTTAATATGGTTTTTGTCAGGCATAAACTTTTGTGATGTTTTCCATTTTGAAGTGGATCTTCATACATCAATACATATATATCTTATGTTATAGGCTGAAAACGAGAACCTCCCACCCGTGGTGATAAATGAAATTGCAAAGGAGCTGAAGAGTCTTGATGAATCACCTCATGGAGGTATAAAAGTGGTGGTGAACGATGACAAATTTTTCAATCGCAGTTGCCGACATTAAAGGATCAGGTACATTCTAAAGAATAATCCAAAACAATGTGACATATTTTGGATGTTTTATGCTTGAGATTTGGATCATTTTTTCATATTGCATTTATTTAAGCAACTAAATTCATTTTTTTTGCATGGTTATTACTAGATTTTTTGAGCATGAGCTATATTTACATTCATTGATGCTTTTTCCTGCAGCTGGAACTCCATATGAATTTGGTTTTTTTCGAATGAAGCTGATTCTAACTCTTGATTTTCCAAACTCTCCTCCCCAATGTAATTGTTGATCCTTATAATGATGCTTCATCCAATTTAAATTCTCTTAAATGGATATTATGTTTTTTTTAGAAGTTTAGTTACCCATAAGACATTCTTTTTGTTTTTCTACTTACTGCTTATCTAAATCATCAAGTATATAATGGGGATGCATGACTTGTAAAAACTGAGAAATAAACTTTGTCGTCTTTCAATAGTAATGATTGGCTTGGATTTCAAGGTATTTTTTCACAAAAATATTCCACCCTAATATTGCAAGAAATGGAGAGATATGTGTCAATACTCTGAAGAAGGATTGGAATCCAACCCTTGGACTGTGACACATTCTTCTTGTGTGTTCATCCACTTATCAATTTAGCTTATTTATGGGTACGATGTGCTTATGTTACAAGAGGTACGATGTGCTTATGTTACAAACAAAATATATTGATATGGGTTTATTTTGTAGGCTCTATACAAGCATTCATGCTTTGAAGCCCAAATTGAAGAGTAAAGTGGCAATTTCAGAGTCTACTGCTTTAAATGAAGGCCTAAAAAATACCCTTGTGACCTCTCCTACCCCACTTCTACCATGCCCAACAAATATGAGAATAATATTCAAGATCCAAGCATAAATGTTGCTTCAACAGAAGCTATAGGAGTTGGTGCATCAACGCTTCATAAGAAGAAGGATCTAGCTTCTACCAAAATGCACATTGATAAGAAAAAGATTGATTCAATTTAGGAGGGCATGGTAGATTGTGAATTGTATGATATGTACTTTTCAATTAATAGATGAATATTCTAACACCATGCTCTGTAATGTATCTTAACAATGGTCATAGGTTTTTCACAGTAGTCATAGGTTTTCTGTAGTGATTTTACAAATCTTTTTCTGGCCAGTGCTTAACAAGCTGACTTGGATCTAGGTCTGTGGAGTTGTTTCATGGATTCAATTTATTCTAGAATGGAGCACGGTCCTAAACATGCAATCTTTGAGTTTGTATAAGTGGAGATTTCTAGAGTTGGATGTAGAAATCTATTGTTGGTTGTATCATCATCCCATAAACAATTGTTTGATGGAGATATTTTTTTAAAAGCTATATCATAATATTTTTAGGCCTTGGCATATATTCATTGTTTAGATTTAAACTGTGGAATGGTTGGCAATTTGGAATTTGGTTTTTGATAGTGCACGGCCTAGATATTTTGACTTTATGCTATATAGTTGGGAACTTTCAAGTGCAGTATGGTCAAATAAAGAAACTTTCTTCTTCATTATGGGGTAGATATACAAATTTAGTGTTCTTTTAGTGGAGACTATGTTTTTTCACATTAGTTCATGTTGTTGTGTATCTAGTTTGTGTTTTGAGTCTTGACAGCATGATGTTTGTTTACACCTTAGTGTTTAAAGTAATTTTGCTTGGCTAGTCCAAGAGCTTGATTCTTATCAAGGCTCTTACCCTAGAGCAGACATTGTAGGTGGTGCAATTTTTATGAAACATCCTTGTATGATTGTTCGTTGTGTTGCTACGACAATGCTTGAATTCTACTAGAAGGTCACCCACTTGCATTTGCTATTAACTCTAAGAATATCATAGTTTTAAACTATAGTATATTGTTTTATTACGAAATTAAATTAGAGTTATCAGAATCTATTAGCGCAGAATTTTGTTTTCAACTTCTGTTTGAATTAGAGGAAACTAAGTTGGACTAAATCCTAGGCAACTAAGTTAGACTAGAGTTGATCAAAACATTTTTAGCATGGAATTATGTTTCCAACTTATGTTTTTATTAGATGCAACAAAGTTTGATCAAATGTCGTATATTCCTATCGTCTCAAAGTAAGTTCAGAGGTACTGAAAGAAAATTGTGTGCCTTCTCTTCAACTGATTTTTCCTTAGCTATTTATTGCAATTTATTGTGACATATTGGTAAAATGACCATTATTTTGATAAATAAGTTGTGTTTTTAGAATCGCTAGCTGCTGTGAAATTATCTTTAGACATATCAGTGGTTTAACAGTTTCATGTAACAAAATAAAGGACAATTGGTTTAGCTTTGAAGATTTTATAATATATGTCGTGGAAGGTGATGTGAGTCCCACTGGTCCTGCACAACTTGAGCTTCCAAGGTAATAAGCATATTCCTACACTTGTGCTTTTATAATTGCTCAAACCTCGTTGGCCTTTTATAACCTCTGGTCTACAGGTTTTGCGTAGAATCTTTGGGATATTTGCAAGCATGGTTGTATATAGCGAAAATGGTTGTTCTCTATTCTAATCTTGACACTGAGAAGACAATATTAACTAAAGTGCTATACAACAATATTAATTGAAGTGTTTATATAAACAAATGGCTTAATCTCGTAGGAAAGAACAAAGAAAGGATTATTTTCAATTTCTGGTAAATATTTTCTCCTATCATTTCCTCCTTGGACATTTAAGTTTGTCTTACAAGCACCTTCATTCAGATAATCGTTATATAAAATCTTGGAAGTTTGATCCCATGCTTCTCAACTAGTTTTCGAATTTGAAAGTCCCATATCATGCTTTTCAACTGATTTTGGCATTATAGAGGTTTTCTCTAGCAGAATTGTGTACTTGGACGTTCTCTGGCAGGTCCTTTCTATAAATTTGATCTTGCATAGGTTGCTTCGTTATAGGACGATAAGGCTCTTAGTTCATGGTGTTCAAGACATTACTTTAATATTGTTTAGCTTAAATTTTTAAGTGATTCTCTGATTATAGAAATGCCAGGGCCATTCCTATTTCAAGGAAGTGATATTAGTTCTTAATATTGTTGCCAGGGTCGTTTCTATTTCATATATGATGTTAGTTCCAACATAATCGCTCATTATGTAAAATAAATCCCAAGATAAATAATGAACTTCCTGAAAGAGACCTTAAGGAGAAATCCACTATATCTAACTTGAGTGGGCCTAATGGTTAAGAGCATGTGTTTCCTCCTAAGAGGTCACAGGTTCAAAACCAGAGGGGGTAGAGTATGTATGCCTTCGTTGACTTAGCAGTCAAATCACTGTGCGAAGGTGGGTCCCTTGTCCCACAAACAAGGGGGTCTCATACACCAATGTGGTGTATGGCTTGGTTGTGGCCTTAAAATTGGATAATCAAAATATCCTCTAGAAATTTTAGAATTGTATTTCAAAGGTATGAGAATGCAAGGAAGCCTTGTCTTTAGTGAGGTGCATGATAAGGTAATGCTTTCCTTCAACATGTAGAAAATCTTGTAGATGTTTGGAGATTTATTTTGGAATACATCATTGTTTTGAGCTAGCCAAATGGAGCAGATCACCTCTACAACCAAAATTTTGTCTTATGTTCTAGTTGTAGTCCATTCATTTAATGCCTCTGTGTTATCTCCAATCCATTGTTTCATTTTACATAGTCTATAAGTGATATCCCATATCTCATTGGTGAGATGACAGTGAATCAAAAGGTGATTTCATGCTTTCGTGTTATTCCCTTAAGAGCGCATGTGTTGGGACTTGTCCATCCTCTTCTTCTAAGCATGTCTAGGTTGGGATTTCACCCTTGATTTGAGATTTGGGGCCCCAACCTTGGTTGTAGATAATGGTCTTGCATCTAGGGGATCTAGACTTGTGCTTGAACACCTTATTTGGTGCAAATCTATTCATAAATATTCATCAATTGATTTTTCATCATCATATAGATCAATTTATATGTTATTTTATATACATGCACATAATCAATCTTCCCAAAATATGGTTGATCTTTGTGTGCCTTAGACCATTAAATGCCACAAATCATAGTGATATGTGCTTGAGTGTGGGTTAAGTAATTCCATTGTGGGAGAACTAATATGCATTTACAATGTCTATCAAAAGAAAAAAGGGTGCAACTAATTTGCATTTACAATGTATCAAAAGAAGAAAGGTGCATTGTAATGCATGTGGTGTCATAAGAGAGGCATCATGTCACTATACCAGGGATATAAAAATAAAAGGGTATAAAAAATGTGAATAAAAAAATGGATACATACAATATTTAGTGAAAATAGGGGTTTTTTAAATTCGGAAGGTGTATTAGATTTATATTGATAGGGGGTTAAATAATGTGATTTTTAGAGGTATTTTCCAATTTGTAGTCAAATTAAGGGTATTGTTTAGTATGCCACGAATGCACGTGCTATGTCAGAGGTTCAGTGAGTGAAGCCCCCGTGCTTCACATCCATCCGATGTGTCTCCCAACCCATGTGTTGGTGGTGCCAATACAGACCTGATTGACGAGTACCTTACAACAGGGCAAAGGTCTCATCAACTCAATCTCATATACCTATGAAAATCCACGGGCCACAAATCTAGCCTTATGCTTCTCCACACTACCATCTGCAACTTGCTTTACCTTGTAAATCCAACGGGAGCTCACCACTAACTTGTCCTCCGGTCTCGGGACCACATCCCAAACATTGTTACGAACTATGGAGTTATACTCCTCCACCATGGCATCAACCCAAACCAACTGTTGCACTGCTTCCTTAAAGGAAGATGGCTCTGTCACAACACATTCGCCCATAAGAGCCATGTATCCAGTGTACCTCTCAAGTGACCTCCTCTGCCTGCGCTAAGAAGTGGGTGTTCCCACATTCTCCTATGCATCATCCAACAATCTGTCAACCTCTCCAGTGCGCTTTCTTCCCTCTCTGCAAGACTCTGCCTTAGTGGATGTCTCCACTCCTAGATCCTCTACATGTGGCTTCTCCACATCAATCTGAGGCTCCTCAATCTTAGGAGCTAAAATATCCTCATTTGCATGTAGCTCAAGCTCCCTCTCAAGGGAAAAACGCATGGCCTTCTCCTCATTGAATCTGACATCCCTGTGAACCACTATCATCCTGTTGGTTGGCAAGTACACCTGATAGTTGTGAGGTGTATCAGTGTACCCCACAAATATCCCCAACTATACTGTCATCTCAAGCTTCTTCCGTGCATCTTTGGTCACATGGCAATATACCGATGACCCAAAAATCCTAAAGTGACCAACATCTAGCCTCTTACCAGAGAGCCTCCTCTAGTGCCTTCATCTCAAATATTCGATGTGGGCTACGGTTTTGAACATAAACCAGTGTGTTGCATGCCTTAGCCCACAAGTGTAGTGGTAGGCTCTAAGCATGCAACATCGCCCTTGTTGCCCCTAGTATGCTTCTACTCTTCCTCTCGGCCACCCCATTCTGTTGAGGGTTATGAGGTGTCATCAACTCTCGTTTAATCCCTTCCATTGCATAGAAGTTATTAAACTTGTTTGAGACATACTCACCACCATTATCACTTTGTAGAGCTTTAACCTTCTTGCCCGAATCTTTCTCCACCGATGCTTTAAACTCACAAAACTTTGTGAAGGTTTGATCATTTTTCTACATGAAAAATATCCAACATTTTCGAGAAAAGCCATCAACAAATATAACATAATACATGTGTTTGGTGGTGGATGTTGTCGAGAATGGTCCACACACATCTGAATGGACCCTCTCTAGAATAGCCTCTGCTCGGTTGTCTCTGTCGTGAAAGGAAGACTTGGTGTATTTTCCCAAAGTACACCCCTTGCATGTATCAACTTGCTCAAGCGTACCTTTGAGAAGACCGGTAAAGCTCTGTTGTAATATTTTCAAAGCCCCATGATGCAAGTGGCCCAATCGCCTGTGCCACAACTCGCCAACGTCTCAGCTCTGCACCCTTCTTCTTTTGTGCTCAAAGCAACACACTCCTCTACCTCCAACTTATAGATATTCTTCACCTGAATCCTTGTCTTCTTTACTTGACCCATGGCTATGGGTCGAAGGAATGCCTTTCCTTTCGAGAAGATCACATCATAACCTCTATCCCCAAGCATGGAAACGGATACCAAGTTCTTCTTCATCCCGAGCACATACATAACATTCTTCGAGGTGAGTGGAGCCCCATGCTCCCTCTGAAAAGTAATTGTGCCCAATCCAGTAACATTATACTTCCCGTTGTCACCCATATAGATATGCATCTAGAGATATTTCTCCTCCAGGTTACTGAATAACTCTTTGTCGCCAGTCATGTGGAATGAAGCTCCACTGTCTAAGTGCCATACATGTCCCACCATTTACAACACCACGCATGCAACGAGGGAAAAGTCCAATTCAAATTGAGAGGCCAAAGCCTCACCCGCCGCTCCTCTTGAGGACTTCTTCTTGGACTTCCTGGGTGGACAATTTGTAACAAAATGGCCCAGCTCATGACAATGAAAGAACTTAACTTTCATCATGTCCTTCTTCTTACCTCCATGATAAGAATCAAATTTGGAGTGGGAAGCTTTCCCTTTCCCCTTCTTCGCTTTAATTGCTAAGGCACAGTTCTCTTCATCATCAATCTTTGATGAAGAGCCATCCCTAGTGTCCCTCCTGATCTCCTCCTTCATCAAATCCGACCACAGTCGTTCCTAATCTGGCAGCTTCTCCTGACCATTGACAGAGTTCTAATAACTATGTCAACTCTTTGGGAGTCCTAGAAGAGCAAGACTCACCATATCATCCTCGGCAATCATGATTCCAACACTTCCAAGTTCATCACGACATTGAGTGAACTTGGTCATGTATTTTGGAATAGTCTCGCCTTTCTCCATTTTGATTTTTCGAAGTTTGTCCTTCAATGTCAATTTCCATTGGTCATTGTTGTTCTTATACAAGTTTGTCAATGTTTTCCACATAACATACGGAGTTTCCTTGCCATGGAGACTTAAGATAATGTGGTCTCGAACTCCCTCAAGAATTATCTGCCTTGCCTTCACCACACACTTCTTCCATTCGACCAAATTATGTGCATCTGATGTTGTTGGCTTTAGAATTTCTTGATCAACGAATTCCTTCAAGCCATTATCCTCTAGCACAACCTCCATTCTATCCCTCCAAACTATAAAATTTGAGCTCCCTTCCAAGGCACACTTAAGCTACAAACTGTAGAACACCATTTACTGATCCTGAAGTATGTATTGCAAATTCGAATTTCACCAGTAACCCAAAAATCAAAACTTCGAAATCTCCTCTAGTATATTGTTCTCAACTCTGATACCATGTAGAAAAATCATGTAGATTCACAAGCTCATGCAATGTACTAAAGCACAGGACAAGAATCTACCTCTACTTTCAACCAGCAGAAGCCAATAGATCAATGAAAACAATATGAACAAAAAGAAAATAAATCAATAGCACATAACACAAGATGTATATGGGGAGAGCCACTGCCCAAAACCCATCTATCTATATTGCATATATCAGAAATATGAGTGAAGATACAAAGCTTGTTCTCACTAGAACGATTCCGCACAAGTATGCTCAACTCTCTCAGCTCATACGCAATCTCTTAGCCAACACTTAGCCATTTCTGCAACTCTCCAAGCCCCTAATCTCTTGCATAATTCCTAAGATGAATCACCTGTATTTAAAGGGAATTAATGCTTCCAAAATTGTGCAATCCAAACATAGTAACAATCTCTTATGCATGCATGATATTTACACTCAAGTAAATAATACAACTAAGAGTACATTGTCCATGCACTCTAGTCTCAACCCGGTCTTTCTCATAATCGACATGCATGAGTTTTTGATGAGCGAATCTTTAGTTAACTAGAGTGACACTTGTGGATGCACTAGTGCACCAACTGACAGTTAACTCTCTATTAGTTCCTCAAACAGTTTGGAACTAATTTAACTTAACTTAACTCAATAAACTTAGTTATCTAATTTTCAACTCAATTTAAACTCATACTGACCTCTAAAACTTAGGGAGAACATATACATGACTACAGAAAGACTTCCAACTCAGAATTCCCACGCTAATTAAGTTAATTTAAACTTAATTAACTATTTACAAGTTGTTATGAGAATAGAATTCGATTTTAAATTCTCCGTTTAATTTAAGGACAAATTAAACTGGAATTTCTTGTTGCCATTTATCAACAAAACTTTTGTGATTCATCTTGTTTTGAAATTGCTCTTCCAAATTAATGAGTTTTTGGTAGATGTTTCAAACCAACAAACAAAGGTAAAAAAATCTAATCTATCCAAGGGGCTAAATAATAAAAAAGAAACAAAATATAAACATCAAAAAGATTTAATAAGATATATAGATAAAAAAATCTAATATATCCAAGGGGCTAAATAATAATTAAAAAAAATAAAATATAAACATTAAAAGATAATAATAATAATAATAATTAATGCATAATGATCCAAAAAAAATGTTGGATAGAGTCAAATAGAATTAATAAGATATAATAAAAATTAATAAAATATATGATGGTTAGGTTAAAAAATATTAAATACATAAAAAACAATAATTGTATAAGATGTTATAAACATTAAGGACATGATATTTTACAAGTTAATATTAATATTTATTAACATATAGTTAATTATTGATATTTAATACCAGCCTAAAATCATCTTAACCTCGTATTTATCAAGCGCCGAGAGGGAACAAATCTCTTGAAGCGCAAACCTCTTTTTTGAGTGCAAAACTTGAGGAAATATTTGCACCTCGAGAGACTTGATCTCTCTCGATGCTTGATAGATCCGAGGTTAAGATGGATCTACATTGGTTATATGATATCTATATTTGTATCTATGTATCTCTTTCTTATTCCTTCTCTTTGTCTCACCTCCAAACACACACGCTCTCTCTCCATCTCCCTCTCTCTCTCTCCTCTATCTTGAGTCCTCTCTCTCTTTCTTCCTCTCTCTTATTCTCTCCCACCTCCTTCTTTCTCTCCCCCCAATCAATCTCTCTCTCTTTCTCCTCCATCTATGTGTCCCCCCTCTCTCTCTCTTCCCCTTCTATCCCTATCTCTCTCCTCTCTCTCTCTCCCTCCTCTCCTCTCTCCCTCACTCTCTCCCCATCTTTCCCTTGTCACTCCCTCTCTCTCTCCACCTATTTATCTCTATGTCTTTGTTCTTTCCTCTCTCTCTCCCCCCCTCCAACTCCATCTCTCTCTCTCTTTCCCTCTCTCCTCTCTCTCCCTTCCTCTCTCTCCCTCTCTCTCACACCTCCCTCTCTCTCTCCCCCTCTCTCCCACCTCCCTCTCTCTCCCTACATCTCTCTATCTCTCTCCAGCTTTTTCACTATCTCCCTCCCTCTCTCCCTTAGTCTCCCTCCGTCCCTCCTCTCTGTTAAATTTGATTCCATGATATTGTGTTTAAGAAAGTATCTAAATTAAAAAAAAAAAAACTCAATTGGTTGTAAAATATTAAACCTATATTTTGAATCAATCGTGTTAAAAAAAATACAATAATGAAAACTTAAAACAATCATGCACTATCTTTCTTCTATTATTGTTATTCAATTTGCTTGCTCTCAACGGTTGGATCCTTAGTTAAGATGGATCTATGTCATTTTTTAATAATATTATTTATATGATATAAATTCCACATCTTTATATATAGTAGTATTCTCTTTTTTAATTTTATTATAACCTTGATTTAATTTCTATGGGAATCTTTTGGTTTATATAAAATATTTTGATTGTGAAATAAGTTATGGTTTTTGAGCATGTGGCATTGATAAGTCATGGTATTAACCTATTGTAACAAGGACTATTCACAAGTTAATAACAAAATCAATATATAACAAATTGACTTCAACTTTAACTTTTTATTATTAATTGAGCCAACATTGAAAAGTTTACAGGCATGGGCTTTATATTACTTTTAACTATTTATTTATTACTTTAACTTTTTGTTTATTACTTTCAATGTTTTATTTTTTTAATTTGTTAAATATATATTACTTTTAACTAATTATTAATTACTTTACCTTTTTGTTGATTACTTTTAATGTTTTATTTTTTTAATTTGTTACATATTAAATGTTAAACATTTACGCTTGACATCAAGCACCTCTCAGCTCAATTAAGTAAGAAATGCAATCATTATAGTATGAAAATAATATTTTAAAAAAATTGATCAAGTAAATTATCAAACTCATAAAAATCAATAAAAATATATAAAAAAAAACCAGTAAAGAGGGTGAATAAAAGAAACAAAATACTAGATGAATATTATTTATTAACAAAAAAAATATCTAAATATATTATATATTGAAATCCACATTTCTCTTGTTATTGGAGACTTTTCTAACAATTTCAAATTGGTATTAAAGAATTTATAATAAATTTAGACAAAAGTTAAATTTAGTCAAATGTTAACTAGTAATGAAATAATTAGAAATAATTGTTAAATTAGATTAAAGTAATTAATGATTAATCCAATTATTTGACAAATTTAAAAGCAGTGAAATTGATATTTAGGAATTTAAAATTAAATTAAATTGTGAATTAAATAAATAATTTAAAAGAAATAATTAGAATTACCAAGATAATTTTATATAACTTTAACCAAGCTAGATCAAAGACGGGGTCAAATTAACATGAATATAAGTTAGGATGAAATTAAAAGAAAAAAAAAAAGTGAAGGAAGTTTAAAGCGAAGGGGAAGAGGGTAACCAAAGGCAAAGAAGACAATCAAGGGCGGAAAAGAAGGCAACCAATGGGGGGGAATTTAATGGGTGAATTGGTAGATAACCGGCTGCCATGAATGGCTAAGCCTAAATCCATCGTCCCTATTAAGGTTATTAGGGTTCTTGATTTTGAGGGCTTCTGGAATAATTCGATTATAGAATAGAACAGAAGCTAGGATTTTTGCTTGATCAAAACAAACCAAGAGTTTAGACTTAAATGAGTGTTTAGTGATATCAGTTATGTGTTGTTTGATGCGAGTCATGTGTTCTTTGAGGCAAGCTTTGAAAGGGAGAATAGTTTGGCCAATATATGATTTGTCATATGAACAGTGAATCTGATAAACCCTCGATCCTAGCATGGGTCAGATTTGTCTTTGGCTGACCAAAATAATTGTTTTTATTTCTCTTTTTAATTTAAATATATTATATTATATAATAAATTCTAGAATAGATCAGATTTTTTATATTTGTCACGAGGATGAACCACAATAGTTAGTTGGAGACGTCCCAATCCTAGCATGGGGTCAGATTTATCCTTGGCTGACGAGAACAATTGTTTTTATTTCTCTTTTTTATTTAAATATATTAAATTATATAATAAATTCTAGAATAGATCATATTTTTTATATTTTACTGGTAATTAAATTAAAATCAAGAAAAACTTATACTAAAATAGACAAACGTATCAACATAAAAAAAATTACAATTTAATTTAACTATACTATAAAAATATTAATTTTAAAACTTCCAAGTAAAATTGTTCCTATTTTAATTTTAAACTCCCATAAACATCCATATTAACTCAGGATCCATGCAACTATGTTTAATACCAAACTAGATTAAATTGTTGCTATATTAATTTTAAACTCCCATAAACATCCATATTAACTCAGGATCCATGCAACTATGTTTAATACCAAACTAGATTTATATTACTCAGGATCTACCAAGTATCCACAGATCAAACCTCTGCACTCTAAAAAGCGTTTGCATTTGACGAGATTTGATCCAGAATTAAGATGAATCTAAAGTAGTTTAATAATTATATTTATAATTGTAATTGTTAATTTTATTGCATTTTTATTTTAATATAATTTAACCAAGTCAAAATGTGTTATTAATAATTATAATTATTTTATTTTATTTTATTTTTATAATTTTATTTTATTTCTATTTAGATATAATCTTATCCATTCAAAAAGTTACACAAGTTAAACAGAACATTACATATCTCTACTATACTAAGATAAGAGCGCTTTTAGTGCAATTATCAATAAATTATAATGTTTTTCTATTTTTATTCAAAAAGTTAAACAGAACATTACATCTCTACTATACTAACATAAGAGCGCTTTTAGTGCAATTATCAATAAATTATGATGTTTTTCTATTTTTATTATTATTTAATTTATTGTTATCAATTATTATTGATATAATATATATGATTATTCTTTATTTAAAGAATTAAATTTATTTTATGTTTTCGATTTCTCAGTAGATATTTATAATTTAACTACAGGGTATGGACCCTTGGAACTTCTAACAAACACGAACCAAATATTAATCAAATAAAAGACATAATATATTTCTTGAAGGTGTCTATGAGGAATAAATGTCCTGTTCACTCTCTTAATTTGGCCTTAGTACCTTTTAATTAAAAGCTTAGTACTCTTTTATAATTTTAATCTGTATATTTAACCATAATATGCTTCATTGGCCCTGAAGTTTACCTCAATTGGTCAAGTTTTGGTAGAACACCTTGCTAATAGAGATCACCGGGTCAATTCTCCGAGGGCAGCCCTCGGGATTAGGGTCTGCTAATAAACCAGTTGGAAATGGATCTGGAAATGATCCCCTTTGGATGGATGGAAACTCTGCACATGGTGGTATCTTACAGCGCAAATAATGTCTAAATGTTTATTTTTACAGGGCACCATTATACATTTGGACTGAAAGAAGGCTCTAGCAATCAATCACACAAATTACTACGTTAGTAACATAAGAAAGCTACACAGCTTCCACAGCTCAACAACTACGACAAAGCACAACTACAGTAAAATCAAGCATAGTTGCATTGTGTGGCTTTCGTGGAAGCCAACCTCAAAATAAAACTGTAAGGGCAGTCCAAAAACGATAAATCTCCAAAGGCATATTCATTTTTATCGTCAGAATACACGTGGTAAAAGAAAAGGTATAGTTACCCAAAAGAAGATAACATAAATACAAATGTTTTGGGCAGTAAAATTTCCAGCATTAACATAAATACAAGTTATTTGGTTCACGACATTCAAGCATCAAGTAGTTTCAAACTAAATCTCTTTGGCTATTTTGATATAATGATGGCTTAGCATGTACTCTTTCAAGGGATAATAATTGCATCCCTGATCTGGGTCTTCATGATCTGGCAGTCTAGGATGAGAAGGTTGAAGGATCTCACTAAAGGTCTGTATTAAATTGCCCTAAATTATAACCAACGTCTGGTAACAGCATATTTTTCCATTATGTAGAACGAACTAAGCACTTGTCTCCGGGGGTTCATATCCCCAAGGATTTTTGCTAACCCAATTCCACTGGTCACGACACATCTCCTCTACTCCATATTTAGCTCTGCATTACCCCACCATGAAATTCATTTTTATGCTTGTAAAGTAAATTGGGAAATTCAATCCAAGCCACATATGAAGTAACAACAAAATAAGATGAATACATACTTCCAATTTAATTCACGCTCCGCCTTCTCTGTGGATGCATAGACTGTTTCAACATCTCCAGGCCTGCGATCAGCTATTCTCAAAGGAATTTTCTGGTAACCATAAACAGTTTTAGAATAGATTAGCTCCACAGGCAATTTAGTATATGAAAGATAACTGTGCCTAATAACTGCTTTCTACTCACCTTCCCTGAGGCCTTTTCAAATGCAGCCACCATTTCAAGGACAGATGTACCTCGTCCGGTCCCAAGATTATAGACTTCACAACCTACACCACACCAAGAATAGTTACTTTCAAAACTCTGATAAACAAACAGTTACAGCCATTATCAAAAAGTTAGGGAAAAAACATAGAACTTGCTTAATCTAGATATTAAACATAGCTAAAAGAAAAGTCAGACGGTAACTGAATACTGAGAATCATTTCCTAACGCAGAATTTGTTTCTTCTTTTCATATTATCGATTTGTTCTAATGTTGTCTCTACATAAACACTGAAAACATGTAAATCAAATATAAGGTAAAGCCATGCCTCGCCAATGAAACCTTTTTGGTTAAATATAATTCCACATGAACATTAGGTAAATGCAGCTCATAGAGAACGAGCATTAGGGACACATTACAATAAAAATCAAGTAACACTCAAACATCATCAACAAAGTCCGCTGCTTCACTCTAAAAGGAGAACAAGTAAACATCATAATTTTAGCCTCAAATGCAAAGAATAAAACAGAAGAAATTAAGCCAGTAGGGGAACCTAAGAAGGAGTTTCATAATCATTGACCGTGTTACTAAGCCCTTCCACTGTCAGACCCTCTTGATGATTTTTCTGGTCATGACAATATCTTCCCCCTATGCGGGCTATTGCCAAGAGAACGATAGAGATATGTATCAGACTTACTGCCAGGATAAAAACAGGGTATAGAGTTATGTATCAGACTTATTGCCAGGAGAACAACAGGGTATGTATCAAATTTTGCAGAAGAACTGGCACTGTGCAAGACCCAGTATCCCCTCCTAGGCTTGCTCCCACAACTGCGTCGTTTAAAGTAGAAGTTGCCAAGTGTGACCTAAATTACTTTTAGGAGACATCTCCTAACGCAATAAGGTTGATCCAGCTCCATCTGGACCTTCTCTCATTTCTCAAACAACGTGAAATAGTTAGCAACAACAGTATAGTAGAAAATGGAAAAGAGAACTAAACAAAATTGTTCCTCTTTCAGTGAATGAAGCAAAGCTACGCATCTCAGGATGTGTTGCAGTTAATTATGTACTATTATCCATTTTGTATCACTGATTGTAAGGGCCTGCCAATATGGATTAAAATAGTTCACCAAGGTTCAGCATCCCCAAGTAAGAGAGATGCCTGATCGAAAAGAAAGATAGATGCAGAAGATGAAAATTATAGCATCCAAGCCCGGAGTGTATTGTCTTTGGATGACCACTGGGACCAAAGATAGCATTGTATGGGCTCTAGGCGTAGGTTAGAGAGACTATCCCCAGCAGCTAAACTATAATGATACAAACACGGCAGGAGGTCATTTTAGGTCCACCATGAGAATTCCAAGGTCTTTCAAACATTTGATTTCCAATAATGTTAAGTTTTCAGATAAGAGTAAATAGATTAGCACTCAAAACTGAAACCCTAAACTACCAGGGGCTGAAACTGAAATTACTCTCAAAACAGTAGGCTCTGAACACTATTCTGCATACACAAAAATCTAGAAATATCGACACCAAGTACTGATCTGAACTCTCAATCGCATCACTGTTTTATTAACTGAAAATAGGAACTACAATGTAACAGCTCGAATCTCACATAGTCCATGTTTCACAGACTCATCCTGCCCTTCTTTTATAGACTGAAAATGGCTAGGGTATACTAGAATGAGTACCATCCTAGGATAGGAAGACAAAACCTAACCCAACTCGTGCTCTAGAAAAGTGCACCCAGGTATATATAATAAGATGGCTACCTAAAAATCAGCACGTAACTAAAACTGGAACACCTCTAGTTCATGCACTTCTTTAGAAAATTAGAAGCTCAACAACAAACTCGATAACCAGAAGCAAGATTATCGAGCTTGTCTTACCTGGACAAGCACCTTTGGAACTATTTTCTCTTTTTCCAATGTCTATTTGTCTCCCCAAAGAAACAAACTTTAAAACCTCTGAGGAAGGAAGTTCTTATAGAGATGACATCATTCTAGATTTAATGGATATCTTTGGATATAAGTAGGGGTATGAAGATCAGAAATATTAGGTTTAAAGTGTTTACCTTGTATTTCATAATGCAAGAAATGAGAAATGAGATGTAGACTATCATTAGACACACAACTAAACCCTCATGGAAGTCATTATTTGCCTATTGGTATGATATATTTCCATTTGGGCCTTCATTGGAAATCAACTATTTCACTAATAGCAACAGAAATTGCATGTGTTGAAAAATGAAAAAAGATACAGTACTTGCTGCATACTCAAACCCATCCCATGAAAACAAATAAAACACAGATAAAATACAATTCTTGGGAGCATAACGTCAAAATCATTCACCAAAGATTTAACTTTTTATTATCAAAACCAACATCCACTATCAATCAAACTCTGAATATGCATTTAAGCATTCAATCTCTTTTAAATGTTTTTCCATTTTAATATGAAAAAATGTGCACATTCAACAGTACTCCACTAAGGCAAAATGACAAGTAGTGATATTCTTAAAGAAATGTAAAGATAGCAGAGTATAGTATATACCTAGATCTTTGGTCTTGAAAAGCTTGTCTAGGGCAGCAGTATGACCATCTGACAAGTCCATGACATGTATATAGTCTCTAACCTGTAATATCAAGTTCAAAAGAATATTCAACAAACATGAAAAATCAGCTCCAGCTTCACATAAATGAAAAGTGAACTACCTAATCATACAAGTTCCTTCTCCACACAAATTTGTAACAACCAGAGATGATTTTAAAATTAAACAAAGAACACAAACAGAACGAAAAAGCATTCAGCTCAAATGAAGATTTAAATTGATGACACTGCACCAGCTGCATTCCATTTGTATTTATGTATGTTGTCTCTCATCCAGCATCTCAACTCTCCTCTCTTCGTCTCTTGCACTTTATATTCATTTTACTAAGTGTCCTTTGGGACTTTGCTCCTACTCGAAGGGATGACTCTGAGTTTATTCTTTTTGTCAGCAATGCACATACTACTTTAAATGTTTAGAACTCAGTTTTAACTGTTCAGTGGGGCATAGACGCCTTGTCTCATGTATGCCTACAGAGATGGAATCTTGTGTACTATGGCTTTCCCATTAGCTACTTTTGACTACTAGTGTATATTAATGTGATGATTTTGTTGTCTTTCCAAAACAGGATTTCTACATAATCCTCTTACAAAACTATGACGTTATCTTCCATTCAACACCAGAGAGGCTGCACGAAATTATTAACAAGTTAGTCATTGGACTTTATCAAGTGTGACTGGGGCATAATCATAGTAGAGACCTAAGTAAATGGGAATTAGAAATAAGGGCATTTTTCAAGACTTAAGCTCATAAAGCTACATTGCCTACAGAGATGTAGTCTTGTGTACTGTGCCTTTCCCATTAGCTACTCTTTACTAGTAGTGTATATTAATGTAATGCTTTTATTGTCTTTCCAAAACACGATTTCCACATAATCCTCTTACCGAACTGTGACAAAATGGCATTTATCAATACTTAAGCTCATAAAGCTACATTCTCAATATCAATCTGGTTACACCTAATTAATTTAGTTTATAAAAAACTAAATGTAAGTCTAACATTTGTACATCTACTTTTTCGAGGAATAATCACAATATCAAGATAGCCTGACTAAAAAATGTTTGATTGGATTTGAAGTTCGAACGCCCTTAGGATCACATGAAATTTCATTCTAACAAACAGTAAAATTAACGGATCACACTGGTAAAATACTAGGCACTCCCATAAAACTTTAAAAGCACATGAAATTGATTATTGCATTCCAACAAATAATAAACGTTAATGAATCACGATGATAGAAGTCCTGTGGAGGGCTGAAAGGCATTACACCCACGATATTGCAGTGGTTGGTCAATTTCTTAAGTCATCTAAACTGATGTGAAAATCAAGCAAAGGCAGCTGTTCAAAAGCAGTTTTGAATTAAAGTAGTGGTTATAAAACATGTAATATAAAATGCTGCTGTCCACACTGCAGCCTCCAGACTGTATGTTTGTGATAACTTAGGCATATAAAAGAAGAGTATCAGAAGCAATTCAAAAAAAACATGGTGTCCATTAAAACCCTATCAATAGTTGAGATTGTTTTATATGTCGTCTGTTTAGATCACAGTCGCACTACTGGCAACTTGCATCTTTTTGTCAAGATTTTAATTGGTATATCCTAGTAACGAGGATTCTAAATATTAAAATGTTTGCATTTTGGAGTCCCTAGTTGTTCATGCTGATCAAAAGTCTGCTACCCTTGGTCAGATATTCTTGTCCATGGTATATTATTAACTTCAGGACTAGATGCTTTGAATATTGATTCTAGCTGTCATTTTCAACTGAATATGAAGTCCAAGGATGAAATCTATGTTGAGGCTATTACTCAGATCATCAGTTTTACCTATACCCTGTTTAACAGGATATTGGCATTGATCACATCCTTACTCCATTCCTTTCCCTTACCTTTGCTATGTTGCTTCCAATAGATAAGTGTTAAAATCCACTGCAAGGCCTTTGGAGCAAGCCCTCCCATTAGAAATCAGTGTCATTCATTCCATCAATAGTTTCTCCCACCCAATCCCAAAGGTACCCTGTTAATTTCAGCAAACAATGGTATGTTCTATGCTTAAGAGCAATTTTACTTCAATTTTCTTATTAGCCCAATATCAATATCCAGTTTAGCAATCACATCAACATGATAGTAAAATGCAGATAGAACATAAACAATAACAGTAGAAGACTAGCCAAGACAAGAGGACACAAGATATGGCACCAAACAGGGACAAACCCCAATGTGGGGAAACCCTTGATCAGTTCTTATAAGTCTTCAAAAGTTCAGCGGAGAGAGAGAGTACAATATACAAGATTCACTTGCCCAATCACAGTGAAATCTGATCATTCGAACAGCAGTAACAGAAAGCCCTAACCAGAAAGTCAACGCTGTTCAACAGGGCAGATTTTGACCTCCAAAACAGCTCGGTCAAACTTAGTCAACTCGGCCTCCAACAGAAAATCAAATCAGCCCAAAAACAGTCCAAAAATACTTAATCAAACTTGGTCAACGCAAGTCAATGTTGCAGTCAAACCCTTCTGCACTCAATGCTGGTCAAACAGTACAATCTGCCTCAATTTCTGTGCCCATAAATGCGGTCTGCCCAAACAGAAATTTCCCTCACAAAAATGCAGTCAAACAGGTCAATGTTGTTGATCAAAACGCTGGTCAAACTTCCCTGAAATTTGGTCAACGCAGAAAACTTTATTCTTCTTCGCACATGTGGAGAGAGGCTGTCCTGAAATCCGTACCCAATCATGTGAGGAGAGAGAGATGTGCGAGAAGTGAGAAAGAAAGAAAGAAAGAAAATTCTTTTAACGTCCACGAGGCTAAAGATAGCCTATGGGACAGATTGCTTCTTCATCTACTTGATGTATTCGGCCATTTTTTTGTGAAGCCTCACAATAAATGCTCTCAGCTTCTCGACAAACCCCTCGCTAAATAAATTATCCCAAGAGCTAGTTGCTAGCATATCTGCATAACTTTCCCTGTTGTCTTCAAAGGCCTCACATTCTAAAATGAAATGCTTTTTTGTTTCCACTTTTCCGGAAGAACAAAAAAAGCATACTCTTTCCTCCCAAAATTCTTTTGGCCTTTTCCAGTGCCCTGTTTCACAACAGAGTTGATGAGAATTAGTCCTTAATTGAGCAATAAGAATTTTGGCTCTCCAAGAGATATTGGCCTCTATGTATGCTTTTAATTGATGACTATGAGTGGGATTAAACACTTCAATATAGTACTTTTTCTTTCTTCCTAACTCCTTATCCCAAGTACACTTGTGGAACTTATCCATAACAAAAGCTTTTATCTCTTTGTTGTTTATGGGACACGTGTTCAAGCAAATACCCCATTTACTAAACCATTTGTTATTTTGCTGCATCCAAGTATTTTTTTTGTTGCACAATATGTCATTAAAGACAACCTTAGGCCATCTACCCTCTTCCATTTGCTCATTTTTTTAAATACCTTATGACTCGCACCATAGCAATTGCTTCAATAGGAGCAGCCCCTGTTTCACTTAACAAGATAGCATAAGGAACTGCACTTTTAATCTTGAATTTGTTTGTAATCAAATGCTTCTGAATTTTCTCAATTTGTTTCCACTACATGTCGGATGTACTGTTGGCAACTATAGAGAATCACCGAAATCACTAGAAGCCCAGAAAAGGTTCGAGTGGTTTTCCAATCCCATAATTCTGCCTCTCTACACCTATTTTGAAAAGCATAAAATGCTTTCCAACCCCCCAAAGTTCTTTTCTTTCTACAACCATCCCAGCTTAGATTTTTGTTGAAGTCAATTCCGAGGTATTTGTAATCCCAATTTCTTCCAAAATGCTGCCTTCAAAGTAGAACTTATGCTGGTTATGTTTTCATTTTTTAGAGCAACCCACTACTTTCGTTTTGCTGATATTGACTTGCATCCCCACACTTCTACAAAAATGCTCAAGGGATAGTAAGTTCTCTTGCAAACCAAGAGTCGATTTAGAAATCTGAATAAGGCTATCTACATACAAAAGAAGCCTTATAATAAACTTGCCCACATAGATACCATCACCCCTTGCGAATTTAACCACTCCTCAAGCTTGTTGATATATAAACCGAAAAGGGTAGGCGACAATCGGCAACCTTGCTTGACCCCGATATCTCTTCTAAAACTTTCAGAAATGTCTGCTAAAGTTCTAATTTTGGCTTTCAACTCTTCATACAACCTATACACAGCTGCTCTCAAATGTTTAAGAACCCAAGTTCCTCCATTCTGTGCCAAAGCTTATCCCGAGGAACCGTGTCAAACGCTTTTCTGAAATCAACAAAGCAACAAAAGATTTATTCATTTTTCTCCCAAACTTTTTCAATGATGTGCCTTAAAGTTATACAATGATCAACTGTGGAATATTTAGGTCTAAAACCTGCTTGCCCTTTAGCGCGCTTATCTCTTTCTTCTGCCCACTTGCTATTTTTATTTTATAGCATGCTCCCAAATAGCTTTGCAAACAAAGGGTTCATCATTATGGTCCTATAAATGGAGCGATTATTGACGTCACCGCTCTTGAAAAGAGGTATTGCCAGACTAGTTGTCCAATCTGTGGGGAGTCCCTGTTGTAAGATGTTGTTGAAAATTTTTGTAATGTGAGGTGCAAGAATCTTTGAGCCCCACTTTAGATACTCTGCTTGGAGTTCAGCTAAGTCTTTTGCTTTTCCAACACCCAACTTCTTGATACCCATCTCTACCTCTTGCACCGTGAAGAGTTCAGTATCAATTTTGACTAAGGGGGGAGGGTCAACCTTGGGATCAATTTCATAGAGTTGTCTTGCCTAGTCAAACCATTTAGAAGCTGTAACACTATTTCCAGTTTGTATCTTTCTCAGTTGAAGCTCCTTCCAAAATAATTTGGGATTATTTTCCCCAAGGAAGATTAGTTCTTCCCTCCTTGAAACCATGAAATCGGCCTTTTTCTTGCTTAATAACTGCTTGTAAGCTTTGAGCTTTATGTTATCCTTGTTTGAATCTTTCCACATTCTCCTTGCCTTTTTGCATTCCTCGTCAAACCAAGCATTAACCAGAACGCAATTTGTTTTAGACTTCTTAACTTTTTCTCTTTTGCACTCTGCAAGTTCACATTCAATTAAATGTGTTAATTCATGACTATGAAGGTCGTGAATTGTGATTTTCTCCTTCTTGAAAAGCCTCTCTAGCGTCATTTTGAAGGTATTACAATTTTTTGGAGTCAAAAGAATTCTACCCTTTGGGAGATTTTGTTGGACATGCTAGATTTTTTACTCTAATAGTTTCTTTCTAGTCCAAGAGAAACTTAAATAAATTGGCTTGTGATCTGATTTTAAGTCCCAAAGTTGATCTCCAATCAAAACTTCCTCCATTTTCTCACACAAACCATGCGAACAAATTACATAATCTACTACACTTGCTCCATTGTAATCATTGCAAGTGAAATCACCAGACTTTGCCCATCTAGTCAAGCCATTACAAATGACTAAATCAAAGGCCCCACATAGAGTAAGCAATTGTTCACCAAAGATATTGCAGCCCTTGTCCTCTGAAATTCTTTCCCACTGATGATTACTCTCTTCTGTAAGCCAAATAGGGTCGCAGTCTTCTTTATAGCAAAGAATGCTAGCTTGCTCACTTACAGTCCTAGCATTGAAATCGCCCACTATAAGGACTTCACTTAGCTGAGAATATGTTGCAATATCTGCTTTTAACGCTGCAAAGGGATCTTTGTGGTCAAGCCCTCTATCTTTGTAGATTTTTTAAACTTGTGGCGCAAAACAACATGTTGCAATTCTGATGTGGTTTCCATTTTTTGATATTTTAAACCAAATGAATTGTTTATTTGAGTCTTCTTTTTCTAACTGAATGAGACGACCTTCTTTCTCCCTCACTAAAACCATGATACCCCCTGTGCCCTTTGCCATTCCCTGCTGCCTTGTTCCACACTGCCATCTTCCAGTATCCTTCAAACAGAGGTGTCTTGCACCCTTCATGCTCATGTGTTTCTATGAGGCAAATTATGTCTCTATGTTCTGCAATAGGCCCTAACCTAGGTCCTCGTCTCCATGGGTAACCTCTACAGTTCCAACAAACTAATCTTAAGGAAACCTGGGTATGACTTGATTATTATTTATTTTGACACACAAGACTCACATTGGAGTCTTTGTCCTTCCTTTCCCATACTGACCTTGCTTCCTGATTTCCTATTGAAGATTTTGTTGCCTCTTCTTTATTACCATCTTGTTGCTCTGTTTTGGAAGGAGGTCCAAATCGTGCTATCACAGCTTTACCTTTATAAATCCATGCTCTCTTGCCTTCATCTCTTGCTGCCCTAACCTTTAACATTTCCTCCCTCCTTTCCTCCTGTTGTCTTACAGTTAAATCTTCTTCTAGAAAAAAGCGAGAACCCCTCAAGAGATGCTTCTTGCTTAGAATGATATATTTATCATGCAAGCTAGGCATGATGACTTTTATGGCCCTGGATCCCTCACCATTAAACTTACCCACCCTCCATGCTTAGTATATTTTCCTTGCCATAGGAACTTGTCTTTCAAGAAGTCTCTTGCAAGGTGAGTACATTCATTTTTCCCATAGTCTTTCACCCCTTGAATAATTATGTTTGATGCTCTATTTGTCTTTCCTTGCCTTCTCTATCTTACATGTTGTCAACCCGAATGTTTGTTGCTCCTTCCTTGTTAGCAGAATTGCTAATAACTTGAGCCCAAGTTTTGGAAACTTTGGTGGAATCTCCTTTCCTTTCTTCTCTTGCTTTCTCTTCATGGTTGTCTATTTGGGCAATTGTTGTCCCTTTATCCTGGGATGTTTTCGCATTCACCACCTCTGTACTTTTCACTACAAATTTCTTTATGTTTTGGACATCTGCATTCATGCGTTGTCATTATGTCTTCCCTATCATGAGAGCTCCCTGTAGCAATGCCACTTGTTCTTTCAAAACTTTATTTCTTTTTGCTAAATCCTTGTTCTCAATTGTTATTATATGAATCTTATGATCTCTTTCCTGCTCTTTGGCTTCTAAAACCTCCAACCTTTGTTTTGCATTCAACAATTCTTTCACATAAAGATCAGATGACCAAGTGAGAGCTGTGGATGTGGGACTATAGAAGGTAGAATCATCAATGACTTTTCCCCTAGACTTCTTGTTGCCACATGCTTGTAGAGGGGACTTGTTTGAGTGCTTATTGCGAAGGGCCCAAGTACTTTCCCTTTGAGACCATTTTTCCTTGTCTGCTCCCATTTTAGACGGGTTAGTCTTCGTTTTAAAATGCCTTGATATTGTTTGGCATTGACCCAAGCCCACTTCCCATCTTTGGTGGATGAGGAAAACATCAAAATGCATTAAAGATATCCAATTCATCCTCTAATAACTATAGCGAAATTCTCAAGAAGAGATAATGATCCAAATCCAAATGATGATCAAATGAAATGATCATCACATCAATAATAAATATATGTCCTCCTCTAAGGGGTTCGATTTTCATTTGCCTAATTAGGCCTAATGATGCCCCAACTAATAAAATAATGTGCAAAATAACATTACTATCCACATGATCTAAACCCAGAGGGATGGAAACTACTCCAAAAGGCAAGACATTTCCCAGTTGAGCTAACACAGAGCCTCAGAGAGCTCCACGTAGGCCCACGCAGTTACTGCGCAAGGGCAGCGTAGTTGTAGTCGAGGACAATTGATTCACCTGCCGAAAGAACCGAGATTTGCTGGGTAGAGTGAGGTAATTTCACAATTCTTCTCTGTCAGTTGTATTTCTCTGTAATTGGATCATCGGGAGGGCATCCAGAGTTGTATTCAGAAACTACTGCTTAATAATATAAAACCCTCAGAGTTGTTGCATCGGTTTTCCCACATTGGGTTTTTCTGAGAATATTGTGTTGTATTTTCTTTCTTACTCAGTCTCTTTTTTCCGCATAATATTTAATTAAGTGAAGGCTGCAGTGTCTGTATTACGATATTTGTCGTAGGAAACTGCAAGTAATTTGTTTAAAGGAATTTAACAAATAGGAGTAATATCATCAGTTGTTGCAATAGGGGTTCCAGTTTTGGAATTTTCACATGGTATTAGAGCTACAGGTGAAGCAAGAAGAGCAGAGTTGGTAGATCTAGCGCTGAGCAAAAAAAGGAAATCGAAAAGTTGTAGGAGGCAGCAATTCGAAACCCCAGAGGGTTTGCGCAGTTCTGGCCAGAGGGCTGAAATTACGAGGCAGTCTCTCTCCGAGTGAGTCGATGGGGCTTACAGATTGAATTTTCGTTGGGGCAAAGGGAGCAACGCTGAAGCCTCGGCATGAGGTGAGTTGGTGGGACACAGATTTTTTCTATAGGTAGTTTGTTGGGTAGAAAATCGTCAGAGAAAGAGGAGAAGCATAGCTAAGGGAATTTCTTCCTCAAAGAATTCCTAGTCAAGGAATTTGAATTCTCTATAGCTGAGCAGCAGCAAGAGGCAATAGTTTTACTAGCTCCAGCAAGGGAGTGCGTAGGCTAGCCCAACAGCAACGCAGAAGAGAGAGGAAATTTTCGACATTTTTGGCAGAAATGGCAACCAATGGCTTGAGGGATCAGGACAGGTTTGACGAAGCGTCCAACTATGTCATCTGGAAGGCTAGAATGTCATTCCTTCTAGATGAGCATGCCCTCAACACATACGTCGATAGTGTGGTGGCTGAACCAACAGATCCAGATCCGTTAAAGAAGTACAAGGTAGAGATGGTGAAGGCCAAGAGGATGATCCTTGATGCAATCAACGATCACGTGGTGTGTCACGTTGCTAGCAGAGGGACTGCTAAGGAGATGTGGGATGCCTTGGCCACGTTATATCAAGGATCAGAACGTTGAAAGAAACCCGTGATCATACACTTCAGGATTCAGAGTTGGTTAGACTAGCCCTCAATTTTGTCTCAGATGAGTGGCAAGTCTTTGTCAAGAGTATCCTGGGCAAAGCAGCATTGTCAAATTGGGATGAGATATGGGCAGCTCTAAAACAAGAGGAGCTGAGGAGAGACTTAGTCAAGGTCAAACTTGACGGAAGCAGCAGTAGCAATGGGTTGAAGCCCAAGGAGGAGGAGGATGATGCAGCGCTTGCACCGAAGGGACAACAGGAGCAGCGGAGACGTAAGAAGGACGTATCGAAGATCAAGTGTTTCAAGTGTGGTGAGATGGGTCACTACACTACTCAGTGTCCTCCCAAGAAGAAGGACAAGGATGAGAAACACGATCTGAAGGTTGCGCCCGCGAAGATCGAAAAGGAGGAGTTCCCCATGATAACCGAGATACCTCCAGGAAGAAGGTGGGCTGATTTGGAGTTGTAGTCGAAAGAGCTACAGATGGGCAAGATCCTTGAGGAATCCACCTCTCGATCAATACCTTGCTATGAGAGCCCAGATTAGTAGTAACAGGATGGACTAGTGTCAGATGGTGCTGAGGTGTGTCGGAGAGAGAGTTGCAGTGGCTAGGAGCGCCAGAGTTTGAGCAGCGCAGAGCAGAGTTGGCAGCAGTGCAGATGGCACAGAGCAGAGGTCAACAGCAGCGCAGTATATTCAGAGGATCGGTGCAGAGACTAGCAACAGTCAGGCTTCAGCATTCATGTGGTATCATACTGAACACAGTTAGTTCAGTAATTTTGGATTTTTTTCCGTCGTTGATGGAGTAGCAGCAACAGTTTGCAGTGCAGTGGCAGTGCTAGCAGCAACAGAGATGCAACACTTGAAAGGGAGTTGTAGTACGGATGCAGTGTTGACAGTGGCAGTTTCAGCAGCTGTACAGTTACAACAGCAGAGTAGTAGCTGGTGGATAGCATGTCTGACATCAGCAGCGTAGAGGACGATGCTTTAGAGTCAGAGCAGCGTGCAACATATATTGCTAGAGCACATTCCTCACTAAGAGGGAGTGTTGATTTAGGGTAGCATCGGATGTGCTCTAAGCCTCAAATTTTGCAAGGAGGCTTGGGCACATGTATTCCAAAGAACCCAGAAAGCGTTTTGGGAAATTCCACCCAGAAATGATTTTATTAAAATAATTAGTAATTTTTAATGGGACCCTAAGTCTAAACTTAGGAAATTAAAAATATTAATGGGTATTAATCTAATTGTGGGTGTAACTTCCACAAGAAGACGAGGATCAACCTAAAATGATCTTAGCCATTGACTAGCTCTTAATCTGGATCATTGAATGTCAATGAGAAGATTATTTAAGGGAGCTTGAGGGTCATCTGGAAAAAAAACTGAGAGATCAAGAGTTTGAATTTCTGAAGTGAGAAGCTCTCAGGAGGAAATTATGATCGAGTAGATTTCTTGCAGTTGAGGGGCAGGGATAGTTGGGTTGGAGTATCTTCTCCAGAGCCCAGGATATGCAGCAAAGAGAGGCAGAGAGACACCAAAGGGGTTGACGTTGAGCCAGAAGGGCCACACAATGCTTGACACTGAGCCAGAAGGGCCCACACAATGAGAGGCAGAGAGACACCAGAGGGTTTGACGCTGAGCCAGAAGGGCCCATGCAATGCTTGACATTGAACCAGAAGGGCTCATGCAGAGGCAGCTCAGTCACCCACGCAGAAGTCCGAGTTTTGCAAAGGAGCTGACATTTCTGAGCCCGAAGGGCTGGAAACTACTCCAGAAGGCAAGACATTTCCCACTTGAGCTGATGCGGAGCCTCAAAAAGGCTCACGCAATTACTGCGCAGGGGCAACGTAGTTGTAGCCGAGGACAGTTGATTCAGCTACCGAAACAGTCGGGATTTGCCAGGTAGAGTGAGGTAATCTCACAATTCTTCTCTGCCAGTTGTATTTCTCTGTAACTGGATTGCCGAGAGGGCATCCAGAGTTGTATTCAGAAACTATAGCTTAATAATATAAAACCTTCAGAATTGTTGCACCGATTTTCCCGCATTAGGTTTTTCCAGGGACTTTTGCCCAAAAATAACGATGTCTATTGTGTTGTATTTTCTTTCTTGCTCAATGTCTTGTTTCTGCATAATATTTAATTAAGTGAAGGCTGTAGTGTATGTACTACGATAGTTGTAGGAAACTGCAAGTAATTTGTTTAAAGGAATTTAACAAATAGGAGGAATATCATCAGTTGCTACAGTAAGGATTCCAATTTTGGAATTTTCACAATGGATTCCTTAATGATGTAAAGGGTCGATATAAGGGGCCCTAGGAACCAGGGTGATGGCCATAATGATAGGGGTAGAGGTCATGTTTGGTTTTTTCCCACATGCTAAATTTGTATGTCCTGACTATCTTTTGCATTTTGTGGTACATTTCCTGTTGAAAATGGCCAAATTATGGTTTTTCCTTTCTTTTTAGCTACATCAACCTTCAAGGCATTGTTCCAAGCCCAACCCAAAGTGTGGACAAAGGGAGGGAGAAGCTAACTCCTTGTGGACCCAATAGACAAATGTGGAACTGGATGGGAAATATGGTGAAAGGGGTTAAAGGTCATGTTTGGTTTTTGCCCACATGCTAAATTTGTATGTCCCGACCATCTTTTGCATTTTGTGGTACATTTCCTGTTGAAAGTGGCCAAATTATGGTTTTTCCTTTCTTTTTAGCTACATCAACCTCCGAGGCATCATTCCAAGCCCAACCCAAAGTGTGGACAAAGGGAGGGAGAAGCTAACTCCTTGTGGACCCAATACACAAATGTGGCACTAGATGGGAAATATGGTGAAAGGGGTTAGAGGTCATGTTTGGTTTTTGCCCGCATGCTAAATTTGTATGTCCCAACTATCTCTTGCATTTTTTGGTACATTTCCTGTTGAAAGTGGCCAAATTATGGTTTTTCCTTTCTTTTTAGCTACATCAACCTCCAAGGCATTATTCCAAGCCCAACCCAAAGTGTGGACAAAGGGAGGGAAAAGCTAACTCCTTGTGGACCCAGTAGACAAATGTGGAACTGGATGGGAAATATGGTGAAAGGGGTTATAATGAGCAAAAGGGAGTGATATATATAGTGTCAAGAAGCGGGACCACGCAACCAAAATCAGGGTTTCCCATGTATTGCCACCCCTAAAGCTAGTAGCCAATAAAGGAGATTCCACAGGACTAGGATACAAGGTTAACCATGAAATTGGACAGAGGAGACAAGAGTACAAACCAAGCCCACACTTTACGCCGAATCCCCCTACTAATTCATGCCCAAAAGTTTCCATGATAAGTAAACAAAAATACCCAAGTACACAATGAAAATCCATACCTTTGGAGTTGGAAGGCCCGCCTTCAAAGATACAATCATAATAGATGGGCGGGTAGCATATGGTTGGCTCAGGTGGTGGAGATAATGGCACACATCGAGCTATCTAGTGGCTATAAGGGGTTGTTGGTTGCCAGTTGAGGACCATCTAGGAGAAAAAATTTCTCCTATAGATATCACCCACAAGTGATGGGTAACAGGACCTAGACATATGTTGAGGAGGAGCATTGGAGCTTTGTGACCAAATTGGCATACATGAGAGTAGCATTGGGCACATGAGAGGGCATGTAGCACATAGTTAGAAGAGGAGCACCTTGCATGAGGACACTTGGATAGCAGACCACAATGGAAAAGAAAGCATTAGATTAACACCTTATTGTAGAGCACGCCATCTTGGAGGAGGAACATTGACCCCAAGATCATAACTTAGAGGATATTTCACTTTAGGGGTTAGATAAACCCTTGTTTGACACATATGCCTCCTTGTATTGTATAGAACTCCATGTGGGTTATCATGCTAGTTACTTGTGTAGACACATGTCCTTATTTATGTTAGCCTCCTTCACCTATTTGTATATATAAGGGGGGAGAAAGTTCTTGTATCCATTATCATTCTACTCTTCTTTGTACTTGTGTTTGAGACATTAGGTTTCATGAAGAAACCTTATGAGCTAGGGTTCATGAGGAAACCCAAAGACAACATAAGGGGAAAGAGAGATGTCTTGGATGTTCTTGGAGAGATTGCTCTCATGTGATGCTCAAGTTTTCTCTTGTGATAACTAGGGTTTGTGCTATACATGTAAAACCTAGAGAAGAACATAATATTGAAGATGATGATGGTTGTTATGACTCTAGTCACTGCAGAAGGGTTTCCATGCTAGTAAAGGACATGAAGAGTGGAGCCAACACCTCACATGGTTTTGGAGCCTTGTTCTTTTGGGAGGTGAGGCTAGAGCAAGATCATGAAGTTCTTGTATTTTTGAAGTTCCATGGAGGTCTTGGTGCTTGTGATGATGCAATAGTGGAAGACCTAGGGTTTGAGACTCAAACCCTAGGATAGACATGTAGATTTGGAGGCAAGCAATCGAGTTGTCTTGCCATGTACTTGTGTTATGTAAATGGTTAGGGAGAGCCTATGTGATAGCTTCATGTTGAAGTCAAGGACTTGCCAGTGTCAATGGTTACTTGTTGGAGATCTGTGGTGGTGACTTGGATTTTCATTGCTTTCCCCACCTAAGACTTTTGGAAAATTTAAAGATTATACCAGCTGTCATAAAGCTGTGGTACGTACATGTACTTCATATATATATATATATGAAGTTTCCAGCTGTCCAATACTTGTGTAATTGCAGATTTGATTTCCAGTTCTCATTGGCTGAAATCATTAAGTGATTTAAGAGACATCTTGAAAATAATGGGGTAGATTTACTACTGTAAATTCTGCTGTGACAAAGTGGATTTCAGATCTGGTTTATGCTTTAAAAAGTGCACTGAAAGGGCCAAAACTTATTGGCATATGCTTGGTATCTTTTCTCTAGAGTTGCCTAGTGTGTTGGATTGAAGTGTTATGAAATATTCTCTACTGTTCGCTGCCGTAAATCAATATTTCAGACCAGCCACAAGGCTGAAGTTCGGGAGTAGATCCATGAAACCTTGTGTGATGTGACATTTCTGTTTTGCATTAGAAGTCAAAAAATGAAGAAATTTCTACATGCTCCACACTGAAAAAGAAAGCACTCCTCAAAACATATATGTTACTATAAAACATGGTATAAGAGACTTTACATCTTCTATTGATAGCCTGATCAAAGATAAATAGAAATTCTTAGGATATCAGCATCTTCTTCAATGAGCAAATAAACACATTCAACTTCATGCAGCTTCCTCATCTAATTACGTCCAAGTCGAGTACATGGTTTTATGTTCTTTCTTCTGAGTGAATGCTTCATATAGAAGACTGTCAAACTCAGTCAAGAACTAAATTTCCAGGGCTCTATACTTACTGGGGTTTGAACCTTGGTCATCATCATGGTGATGCCCCATCGATTCTCAACCACTAGACCACAGTCTGATGGGCATGCTTTCAAGTTTTTTATCCCCTACAATTTTCTTTTCTATAAACTGGTTGTTTTTTAAACAATTTTACTTACCAAATAAATCTGGATTCCTAAGTCATATATAATAGTAACAAACTTAAGACCTAAAAGTGCAATATGAACTAATATATGTCAATCAGATCTAGAAAGAGTTGAATCTAGACTACCTGCATAAACTACAGTTTACTTTCCAGCATCTAAAAAGGTTTGAGAAAATAGAAGAATCCAGAAGTATTTATTGAGCAGATTAAATTCGGAGGGACTGAAAAATCAGATAGAATCATACCCCAGTGCCATCTTTTGTTTGATAGTCATTCCCAAATACAGTAAGTTCAGGTCTCCTCTCAACTGCGACTTGTTGAACAAATGGCATGAGATTGTTTGGAATTCCCCGAGGATCTTCACCAATAAATCCACTAGGATGAGCTCCAACAGGATTGAAATACCTTAGCAAAATTATTTTCCAGTCAGGATCTGCCCGGTGGACATCACGGCATATTTCTTCAATAAAAAGCTGCAAAACAACATGATAGTCAAATCATAAATGAGGTAGAACCATGGGTTTGACATTATGACACAAAATCGAGTATTCATGATCACTGTCTGAAATGACATATCACATGTAAGACAAGTAGTTATTAGCACAACCAATCTAAAATTACCCCACCTTAGTACGTCCATATGGGTTCATTGCACATATAGGAAAGTCCTCTGTGCATGGGACCTCCTTTGGCTGACCATAAACTGTAGCAGATGATGAGAATACTAGCTGCACAAGTTACACAGGTCAATAATTTTAATGTCAAAAATGGATTATTATATAAAATCAATGTCTTAAATACTCCAATAGAAATCAACTTGCAGACTTGTGAAAGTGCAGAAAAGAAAAAGATAAGCAAGCTTAAATCTTCCCTTTAAGTTTGAGGGCATTTAAGAAACGCATATTAGTTTTGTCTTATCATAAAAGGGGAATTTTCAGAAAACAAATGAGCAAAGTTATCTAATGCATGCCGGAAAAGCAAATGTAGAATAAATAAGGAAATTTTGAAAATTTCAACTTTTCCTTTTTTTGAAGTTTCAAGGTTTTAACTTCTGAGCCCATGAATGAGCTAATAAACAATGCACCTGATCTAGATGCTGATCAAATTGCAAAAAGGAGTTTTTTCTGTTGTGGGGAATGGGGGGCAGTAAGTAATATTTCAAATCTCGGTTCATTATTTTTCTTTTCTTTTTTTGGAAATGTTGTTTATTGTAACTAATAATTGTCCTTCAACTAAGCTGCCACACTAGTAAGGGTGTTTCTATGACATCAAAATCACCCAGTAGTTGCACCTAGCCTCCTCGGCACCCACTCAGCCAGTTTGAACTTAAGCTTCAACGTTAATATTAACCCGAGCCTCCGCATTAATACAAGTTCAATCACCTCACATCTTGTTGAGAGACCACACACCCATCGGCTACATTTTGGCTCATTATGAGTATTCTCCTTTGCTTCTCTTTTCATTTGTTCTTCACATTTCAGAAGTTATTCATTCTTAAAACTTAAAATATTGAATCATTTTCCTTAGAATTTAAAATTTGAAAATTTAAAATTTTAATGTCAAAAATTTCAAACTTGTTACCACACAATCTAGCAAGGTCCAAGGAAGGGAAACCTAAGGGACAACTACTAGACTAAGTTACAACAATGGGACAACGAACCACTATCACCTCAGCCAAGGTCCCTTGCTCTTTACGGACTTTCACCGATGGGAGGAGTCCCAGTAGGAAGGAAATCACTTAAAATGGATATATAAATAACTACGCATGAAGTGATTTCAAAAAGCCCAATCCAGGAGAGACACAATAAAGGCTCAATGCTTCAAAGAAGTTAACACACTCTCCAAGAAAGACCTTGGAGTGAGAAGATCTAGACCTAGGGTTTGAAATATGCAATGGTAATATGTGTCCCTAAGGTCAAGATTCTTAAAAGATGAGGTAGGATCTCTCAAAGGAGCGCTATATGATGATTTGAGTCTTTGACACTTCCAAAAGATTCCTCGATATCTTTGAAAGACCTAAGAAAGGCTTGTGCTATACCTAGGGTTTTATGAATAAGTGTGAGAAGAAATATTTCTAAGGTACTCACTAGGTCAAGGCAAGGGAGGAGAAAGGGTCTCTTATAATTTATTCTACTAAATACAATGTTCATACAACCCTAAAGAAAGCCACCTATCCAAGGAAATACAAGCTAGGTTCCCCTTCTAGGGCACAAGAATTTATGGATGAATAATTGAGAGAAATCAACCAAAATTAGAGATCCTCAAGACAGGACCTCAATGAAGAGTTATGTCCGAACAAAATTCAAAAATTCTTCCTCCAAAAGATTTCACTCAATGCCCTAGCTAGTAAGGAAAGAGGGCCCTGTTGACCACTATAGTTGCACTTGAAGACTCCATGCCCAAGGATATTTTAGAGCATTCTTGCACTTACAGATGTTCCAAATTTCATCAAAGTTTCTAAGCCTCCTCTCTCTTTTTCTTCATTGTACTCAAATTTCGTAGCCCTGCGAGGATATTGTAAACATGACACTAGCATGATGAATAAAGCCATGTAACAGACCTAGGATGTTGAAACTCTATCAGCAAGCAAGTACACCTTGGAATGTTTTTTTTTACTTTGTTAATTATTCCCACTCTTTGGTAGCAAATAACTTTCTAGGTTTTTTCACTCACTACATACCCCAAAGTCGGGGTGACGGCTTGAAGATCATGCCTCAAGTCCATCTTAGTGTCTAGAGTCAATATACATTACCATGCTAGGTCATCTCTGAAATTTCGTGGAATGTGACTAGGCTTAAGTAGGATTTTTTAATAATTAAAAAACTCCCGCAAAACGGGATTTTTTAACTAATTTCTATGTAATGATGTAAATAAGTGGTCTTGGGAAATGTCTGGAGCGTGTGACTACTCGAAATTCATCCTCGAAACCCCAGCATTATCCTAAGACCCGCTTTGAAGGTCAAATGACCAAAAATGACTTATAGTCCCTCAAAAGTCAATTTTCCTAATGTTAGTGGCAAAAATGAGGAAAAAATAAATTTAAAAAATGGAAAAAATTATTAATTTTTCCAAGGTCAAAATAAGTCAAAATTTGGCATTGCAATTAAGTGGAGAATCAATAGTGATATGGCAACCATGTGGGGCCCACCACATGAAATACAACTCAAGTAAAAGTTCCAAATGCCAAATAAGCAAGTCAAATGGTTCAACGTCAAATTCATGAGACATCATGTATGGCAAAAAATTTCAACTTTTAATTACTTCAAAGGTGAAGAACCTAAAGTATAAAGTAAAGTGAGTTGGAAATGGACGCATGATCTGAAATGATCATATGTTAAAACTGAAGTAGAATTGATTATGCCATTTATGAATTGAATGTTAACTGAAAGTGCGGAAACCAAGAGAATTGCTTGAGAAGAAACACTTTACGAAAGCTGATAAAACATAAGTAAGATGCAAAACAGTAACGAAAACAGCAAATACACAGCAATACCAGACAGCAAGATTGATTACGGAGTTCGTCTCTGATGGACTACGTCTCCAAGTCCGCTTTCAAGATGGGCGACCACTTTATTAGGATTGAAACCGAGGAGGTCAGTTACACAGAGAATTGACCAAACTAAATGTGCACGCAGGCACTTCTAATCACTATTATAAGGAAGCTCTCTGAACCATTTTTTCAACGCCTATCACGGTTCCCAATTCTGACTCCCGGTGCTCCCGTTACACTGAAAACAAAACAACCTCTATCCCTCCAGAACCTGCACATGAAACTCAAAACAACTCTAATGCACTTCAATGAACAAATTGCCTTTTTAAAAGCCTGCAAGTACACTCAAACCTACTCAGGCTGAATTTGGGATGAACGAGCTACAATCTGGGGTTGTTTGGGTCTCGTTCTAGTCATGAAATGACACCTAGGATAGGGTTGTTTGGTCATCACATTAGTTGTTACACCAAAACTGCAATAAAACCCAAATAAAACCATATATTAAAACAGAAACCACAGGCGGCTTGCTGACCGGGCAGAGGAGGTTGACCACCGGCATGTGACTGTCGCAGTCTAACCGCAGGCTACCACCTTCGCGTTGATCCCCGACGGTCTCCATTGGCAGCGCTCTGACGGTTATCAACTCCGCTCACATGCCGCAGTCTACTCTGTTGCTAACCCTGACGGCTTATCTGAATGTTCACATTACCACAGTTTCCAATGCGGTTACCAAGCTCGACGGCTTATTCCGCTACGGTTAACTATGTTGCCTGTTCACATTACCATTGTCAAGGTTGACTCCTCGCGCAGTTTCCAAGCCGACGGTTAATATAACCCGACAGTTTGATACCCATCCAGTCACATGAACCCGTTGCGGTTAGAGACTCTGCGTAGTTAGATCTAGCAGCTTAGGACTGATATATGTTATTTGCAATGTTTTTGTAATGTAGTTTGAATAGGCCGAGAGGGTAATGAACATAGGTTTAGGGTTTATGTTGGTATTGCAATATGGTCCGCTAGTTTAGGACTTAGGGTAATGTATGGTGTAGACTTAGGATTAGGTTAGGGTTTAGGTTTTGGTTAGAATTAGGGTTTAGACTTTAGGTTTTGACAATTTAATGTATGGATTTAGGTTTGATGGATTAGATGTAGTTTTAGGGTTTTAATACATAGTTTGTTCATCAAAACCCGTTTACAACCATTTGTCACAAAGTGACATTCACCCACATACATATCGTCGACACAAGCTACATTTGCGATGACAAACCTTTGTTGACACCCAAATCCTGCGAAGGCGGAAGACAACCACATGTCAAAACCCAAATCCTGCGAGGCAGACGACAAACACATGTCGATGACCAAATCCTGGCGGAACTGACGACAACCACATGTCGACAACCAGGTACAAAACCATATCACCATGAAAACCATTGACATCACCTGAACAACCTGAACCATAAACAACACTGTCGAAACTGAACGACACCAGACTGAATTGCTGACGACGACACTGAACTTGTGTAACTGATCTGACGAGATCCTCCTGGATCAATCCTCTCCACTTGAAATCTTTTGGACCACAAAAGTTTGACTAAACAGATAGTAAATGAGGGTAGAGCTCCCTCACTTTCCACCTTGTCCTGATGATGTACCAATACATTCAATCAATCACCTGCAAGTGATGACCCTGATGATGCTGACCATGGCACATTTTGAATCGGTGACCTGTTCCCTCCATCTGCAATATGTACAACTTGCGACGATGGTTAAACAACCTATTATGAACATGGCAATTGATTTCTTTCCACGAAATACCATGAGTTAGTGATTCATAATCATCTTTGAAAACAGTCTCTACAGGATATTGTTCAATACCATTGACATGTATTAACAATCTATTTTGCGGAATGACAGAGACAATCAAAGATATTCTTGACATCAAACCAGCTACTTGATTTAACATACTTTCCTGCTTCCTGATTACTAAGTGAACTTGTTGCCATAAACCCATCAAACTGTAAGGTGAAAACTGTTGCAACTTAGTTTGATTTTGAAAGTATTGAATTAGTTGTTGATTTGTTTGAATCACTTTTTCCTTATTCATTAAATGATGTTTCCATTGATTAGCACTTTCCCCTGATGCATAAGTTTCCCTTAGATACTTTGACACTGCTTTAGAAAAGGCTTTGATATGAAAACAAATGGGCTTCCTCTCCACTTGAAAAGAGGCTTCCAAATTGTTTGAAACATGAAATGGTGACACAATACAAGAGGAATGTAACACTGACTTTCCCCAATACTAACCTGCATCCCTGTAATTGTTAATTTCCAAACTTGAACTGAATTGATTCATTCTGACATTAGGAAGAGGAATTTTAGGCACAAAATGTAATTCATGTTGTATTCCCTGCTTGTGAGTAAGATGTTTGGTTTCATTAAATAGAACTGGAAAAGTTTTTGCCTCTTTGATCAAACTATCTTTAAGCTGAGACTCATAACTTAAACAAACATCATGTTGATTCTTATGTTGTTCCTTTACACACATGATTACAAATCTTTTATTTGAACTTATTAATAATTTCATCTGATTAGGAACAACTAAATTCAAGTGATTTTTGTTTTGATGTGCCCTGACAATAAATTCAACTCCATCTTTCTTAAGGTGATATTTATGCTCTCTCCTGTAAAATACTGCATCACGGTCATAAAGATAAGGACTTCCTAAGACAACTCCACATATGTCTACTGGAACCACATCTAATTCCACTTCATCAATGTAATTGGCTGTAATGGCAAATCTTAATTGACACTATTTTATGACTTTTATCTGAGTTGATTTATTTAGCCATCCTAATGGGTAAGGCCTTGGATGATTCCGTGTTTCCAAACCCAAACTTTAACTAAATATTTAGATATTAGATTGGCATGTGATCCACTATCAAACATTGTATCTATCTTTGTGTGCTTAGAAGTTATCCTTATGTTAAACAATTCAACTCTTTTATCCTCCTTTGAAGGATTTATGTTTGATGAAGATGCAATAGTATTCGAACTTGAACCAGTTTCAAAAGTTTTACCTATCGTAACCATAGTAGTTATCCTCTTTTCATCACCTGAATCTGAACCTAGATCTTGCTGGACTGCTGCAATTGCCTTCTTTTCATCCTTCTCCTTAAGGAACTTTTTTGGCTTAAGTTCTAGATGAAGTTTCCAACACTTAGATTCATCATGACCAATTCTCTGGCAATGAGGACAAGTAGGTCTTTCCTTCTGAGGTATCGCTGATTTCTTTCTCTTCGAATTGTTCTTCCCCTTACTGTCATTGGAATCTTTGATTTCCAACTCTTTGGATGATTGCGGTGAAAACTTGAATGGTCTGCCACCTGATTCTATATGTATGGCCTGAACACACACTTCATCAAAATCATCAGGATTAAACATCAATAATGTGTGCTGCAAATATGAATGTAAATTGCCGATGTATTTCACAAAGTTTCATGCGTATCCAATGAAATACCAAGCGACAATGCTTTCTTTCTGAACTCCTAAGAAACTCCTGAACACTCTACCCTTTACCTTGCCTCAAATGTTGTCAATCAATAACAGCTTGTTGCATGTATCCTAAAGGATAGAATTGTTTCCTAAGAGCTTTTAAAAACTTAGACCATGAAGAGATGACTTTTCCTTTTCACTTTACATCTATTTGAGTTTTACTTTCCCACTAGATTAAAGTTCTTCCCCCCATTCTAAGTGTAGCTAGCTAAATTTTTGTTTTATCGTCAAAAATGTTCTGAATTCGACAATACACTTCTAACTGCTTAATCCAGTTATCTAACTTTTCAGGATTCATTTCGCCATCATAAATAGGTAACTCAAATTTTACATCAAGTTTTAAAAGAGATGTTTTCTTAGGTTTCTTTTCTGTTTCAGATTCTGCACTGGAAGAAGAAGATGATGATGATGATGATGATGGAGGTGAAGGTGGTTTATCAGCCTTGCCTTTACCTTTGTCCTTCTTCGATGTCTTTGAAGAAGAAGTTGCATCTCTCGCCTTCTTGTCTTCGTAAAGTTCTCCCAACATCTGTTGCATAGTCAAGAATGCTTGCTAAAATTGTTCATCACTCATCTTAGTTTCAGTATTTTCACCTGCATCAGATCCTGTCATGGTCAACTTATGAACGACTCGTCGCTTTCCAATCTCTGGATCAATCTGCTCAAGGATTCCTTCTCCACGTTGCGACTTTGACCTGGTTAACATTCAATGGAAAATTCTACAAACGCAACATGCTCTGATACCAAATTATATGATCTGAAATGATCATATGTTAAAATTGAAGTAGAATTGATTATGCCATTAATGAATTGAATGTTAACTGAAAGTGCGGAAACCGAGAGAACTGCTTGAGAAGAAAGACTTTACGACAGCTGATAAAACATAAGTAAGATGCAAAACAATAATGAAAACAGCAAATACACAACGATACCAGACAACAATATTGATTACGGAGTTCGTCCCTGATGGACTACGTCTCCGGGTCCGCTTTCAAGATGGGCGACCGCTTTATTAGGATTGAAACCAAGGAGGTCGATTACACAGAGAATTGACCAAACTAAATGTGCACACAGGCACTTCTGGTCACTGTCATAAGGAAGCTCTCTGAACCAGCTTTCCAACGCCTATCACGGTTCCCAATTCCAACTCTTGATGCTCCTGTTACATTGAAAACAAAACAGCCTCTATCCCTCCAGAACTTGCACATGAAACTCAAAACCACTCTAATGCACTTCAATGAGCAAACTGCCTTTTTAAAACCCTGCAAGTACACTCAAACCTCCTCAGGCTGAATTTGGGATGAACGAGCTGCAATCTGGGGTTGTTTGGGTCTTGGTCTAGTCATGAAATGACACCTAGGATAGGGTTGTTTGGTCATCGCATTAGTTGTTGCACCAAAACTGCAATAAAACCCAAATAAAACCATATTTAAAACAAAAACCGCTAGCGGCTTGCTGACCGGGTGGAGGAGGTTGACCGACCGCATGTGACACCTGCGGTCTAACCGCAAGTTGCCACCTCCGCATTGATCCCCAGCGCTCTCAGCTAATAGCGCTCCGACGGTTATCAACTCCGCTCACATGCCGCAGTCTACTCCGTTGCTAACCCTGACGGCTTATCTGACTGTTCACATTACCACAGTTTCCGATGCAATTACCAAGCCCGATGGCTTATTCCGCTACGGTTAACTCTGTTGCCTATGTCAAGGTTGACTCCCCGCACGGTTTCCAAGTCGGTGGTTAACATAACCCGACGTCTGGTACCCATCCAGTCACATGAACCCGCTGCGGTTAGAGACTCCACACGGTCAGATCTGGCAGTTTAGGACTGATATATGTTATTTGCAATGTTTTTGTAATGTAGTTTGAATAAGTCGAGAGGGTAATGAGCATAGATTTAGGGTTTATGTTGGTATTGCAATATGGTCCGCTAGGTTAGGACTTGGGGTAATGTCTGGTGTAGACTTAGGATTAGGTTAGGGTTTAGGTTTTGGTTAGGATTAGGGCTTAGACTTTAGGTTTTAACAATTTAATGTATGGATTTGGCTTTGATGGACTAGACGTAGTTTTAAGGTTTTAATACATAGTTTGTTCATCAAAACCTGTTTACAACCATTTGTCACAAAGTGACATTCACCCACATACAAATCATCGACACAAGCTACATTTGCGATGACAAACCTTTGTCGACACCCAAATCCTGCGAAGGCGGAAGACAACCACATGTCGAAACCCAAATCCTGCAAGGCAGACAACAAACACATGTCGACGACCAAATCCTGGCGAGATTGACGACAACCACATGTCGACAGCCAAGTACAAAACCATATCACCATGAAAACCATTAACATCACCTGAACAAGTTGAACCATAAACAACACTGTCGAAACTGAACAACACTAGACTGAATTGCTAACGACGACACTGAACCTGTGTAACTGATCTGACGAGATCCTCCTGAATCAACGCACCTCACCCCGCCATGCTCTACATATAGCCAACAAAGGATAAAATGCACACGCCAAATTTGAAGAACATGCAGTCGCAGTTATGAGGCTCCATGCAGCATAAAAAAAAATTGCCTTTATACATACAGATTTGGGAATGGTCCAAAGTTCAAATTAAGCAGAAAATTCCATGGGTTTGTCTCTACCAAATCCCCATTTGGCTACACGTGATTCTTGGCAAATACGCATAGCTCTTCCACGCATAGTCTACTCCAATAGTACAAGAGTCTCCTACAACTACACACAGGTCTGTTTTGATACACGTTTTGCAGAGTTTCATTGCATTTGGTTGGTTGCTAATTTAGTGGGATATTGCTCCCACTTATCTCAACAAAATTACACACTTGTCTCAAAGGGAATATGCACCAACTAGAGGAGGAACAACGCTGGTCTTTTGGGTGCCACCTACAGCAAGTCAATTTCACACATGGCCAGCAGTGTTTACACTTGGACATTTTTGGTGCTACTTGCAAATTCGTTTTGGCTTTTGGGATTGTCAACTTATCCACTTGTCACTTGCATTTTACATTGGGATTTTGTCCCATTCTCTTATTTAAATGAGCCATGGGCTCCTATTGTATCATCTTGGAACGAGCTATTGTGCTTGGGGAGACTCTACTGCAATTTGTATTCACTTCTTTCATGCTATAATAAAATACTTTGGGGTTCAATCTTGTGTTGGTGTTCTCCTTCTATGATTGGAAGGTGATATTACTTCAAACTCTATACTTTATTTTCTACATGGATTCTAGATTGTGTTAGAATCCACATTGCCCTTTTTTTGGATTAATGTATGTAAGTTACCTTGCATAATTTTTGGATTAGAGAAATACTCTAAGAAGAAGGACACTAGAAGATTCTCAGTTGAATCTCTAGCCTTCTCCTCCATTGTACAATCTAATCCCTTGTTAGTCCTAACATCTTTTCAAAGTGTGTAGAAATCTAACGATTCACTGAAGGAGTTTGAGTGTGTGGGTAACTCTTCATATATAAGAACCCACTTTCAAAGACAAGAGTAGAAGGACCCATATCAATTTATCTCAAAGACCTTATCAAACGAAATCAAAGAAGGGGGTTTTCTTTACTTTAGCTTGCTAAGATCATAAATTGAAATTCAAATCTCTCTTTTGATCTAACATGTGCGCTTTAGTTGAATTTATCTAGCTTTTGAGAACTTGTGGAAAGGTCTAGCCTTCCCTAGCTTGTGCAATAGAAGAAGTTTCTTCCTTCTCTTGTTGCATGCATTTGTTACATACTTGTATACTACCATTTGTGAATAACCATTAATCTGACTTGTCATTCTCTCTCGCCTTGTGCAAACTTCTAGGAGAATTGTAGGGTTTCATATGAAGGAGAATATTGCTTGAAGATCAAAAACACATTGTTGGAGCCTTCTTGTCCACCAATTCCTTTTCTTATAAGCCTTTCCTCGTCTCTCATCTTCCATTGCAAGGAGTTTCCTCTTGAAGATCCATGAGTTGAGAAATTATACGCTTTGAAGAAAGCGAAGTATCCCATTTGGGGCTTCTTTTGTATCTTGCTACAAGCATTTGTAATTGTTCTTCCATTTTCATTTAGTTTATTTGAGTAGGAGTAGTGCTCTTTGAGCTCTTTGTAAACTCCCTCAAAGATCAAAGTCCTCATTCCATTAGAGGGCTTCTTCATTTTAATAAAATAAAAAGTTTCTTTGAGGGAGCTTGAGGATTATCCTCTTGGCATCCCACCCCTCTCTCTTTAGGAGACGATCCTTTGCATGTGTGCAATCTGAATTTTGTTTAAGTTGGTTCAATTTTCTGCATTTTATTCTCATTTTTTTTCATGCCATAGATCTAACAATTTCACCATCTTAATTGTGCTACTTTGGTAACTCAATTCCTTCCTTTACATTGTCCTTTTGGAGCAATTTTAGATCTGATTTTGCAGCTGATATAACTTATTTTCTTGTTGATATATGTCTCCTCTCATTCCTTATTTCATAGTTTTTATTCATGATCATGTTCACATGCTAATGTTGTTCCATATCTCATGTTAATTTGCTGATTTTAACACCTAATTTGCAGCTATTTCTTGGCATCTTTTAAGTTCTACTTCCATTTTTTATCCAAGTATCTCATTGCTTTAATTGTGAATGAAAATATTTACTTGAAACAATTTGGAAGCATTTCACACTTTAGACATCATTTTACTTGCAAGTCACATCTTTGCATCACTATTTGCACTTCTAAAATTATCTTCCCAGCATAAGCTTGGTTTATAGAACTTTAGGACAATCTTCCGCTAACTTTCATTCAACTTCCTTGATTTGAGTTTGGATGAAGGATTAAAACGCATGACCTCGCAGTTCTCTTTTGTGGCTTAGTCCCCTTGTAGGAACGAAGGCATGCAGATTGCATGAAGAACTAGGCGGGTATCGTTAACGATGGACTAGTGCCTCCTCGTCTTAGCCTTATTGCAACTCACCTCTAGTACTTAGCAAGTTAAAGGAGTTGAGGGGAAGAAATCACCCTAGAATAGGCATTAACTAAAATCAACCAAGAACACATTTGGCACACAAGCACCACAACACATTTTGGAAGTTTCTTATTTGCATGCATTTGAAAGTTAGCATCTTATTGAATTATTAGAAATCTTTCTCAAGTACATGCAATAGATTTAGAAAGCATTTACATCATTTTTACTTGCAAGCACTTTAGACACACTCTTGTACTTTACTCATGCTCATTTGATCAAGTTTAAAGCTTTACATCATTGTTGTCTCTGAGCAATATTCCATTATTAAAGAACAAGTAATTTTAATTTGCAAGTTCTCAATTTCGTTTTAGTGCTTTCCCTTTCAAAATTGTATCATCATTTTATGGTTTTGGTTTGATTCACTTACGTTTGTTTTGCAGCGTCCATTTCACTGGTCTTGTTGTAGCTTGATGTTATCCTCCATTAATTGCAAGTACTTCATTTAGCATATATTTGTTTCCTTGAAAGATTTTATTTGGCATTGGTCTGCTCACATTTCCATGCAGGATATCTATATTGGTTTAATCATATTTTGATGTTAATGCTCATGTTTACTTGTACTTGTAAATCCTTCATTTATTTGTTTCAAGTTGCATCCTAATGTGTTGAATGGTTGATGTTTTAACTCATCTATTAACTATCTCCTAGAACTTGTTAGTTTAACAAGCTTTTCTTTAGAAATCTTTCTTAGGGTCCACCCCCCTTGGCTTTAGCTAGGATAGAGCCTAGACAGAGAAAGTTGGGATTAGGTGACAGCCCCTTCTCTGAGCTTTGCCACCAAGGCCACACCTAGTGGGGTTGAGGATTTTTCCCACATTAACTTAGGTGTGTAAGCACAGTAGCAACAGGGCCGAAAATTTAAAGAAGAGAAAAGATGAAGAAAGAGAAGTTGATCACCAAACGACTTAGGTCAGTGCCTTCTCCCTTAGGTTTATGGAGTCCTAGATGCATTAGATAAGCCAAATTTGTCTTCAATGAGGCTAAAATATGATGCCCTAGCTACCACCTTTCAATGATTACCTACTATTAGAATATCGAGTTTCATGAAGAAAAATAACATTTCATCACTAGGAGCATCAATTGCATGCTATACCATGAATAACATATGCAAGAGCCAACCAAATAACTTTCAAAATGATCTTCAACAAAATTAGGGTACAATAACATTTACTCTAGTTGCAGCAATTACATACATTAGACAATTTGCAAAGAAAGATTTCATCAACAAGAGAACTTACAAAATAGTCATGCAATATATCCATCCATATTCAAGAAGTAGCTCCAAGACAAGATCAAAAATCAGCTCCAAATATCATAGTGCATCCAAGATACTCCAAAGATTCCAAGAGAAAAAGTGTGAATTGCCTAAGAGGGCCGAAAATCCCAAGTGATGATGATGAGTTCTCACAAATGAGGCTCTTCTATTTAAGTGGGTCTCTCTAAATCAAATTAGCCTAATGAGCACCCAAAATTATAAAATAATGTGCAAGAAACAAGCCTTGGTCACAAGCTAACCAGGTAGTTTTCATAAATTTTGATTTAGCCATCCATATGCACGCCGAGTTGATGATGTCATGATGATGTAGGGTTGTTGGAGGGCCACATTGATTCCTCTAAGTGCCATGACAAGAGAGAGGGCTCAAATAAAGATGAATTAGGAGATGGCCCCTAATTTTCCATGCAAGTCATCATGTGGGGCCCCAAAGTGGGTTTGGGGCACATTTGTTGGTCCCATGGGTCTCCAAATGAAAGAAAAGTGTGTACCATGCTCCAAATGAGGGCTCTGATGATGGTGCTTGCCCTCCCATGTCTCAAGGTTGAGACAAACCTCTTTTGGGCCTTGGATTAGCTTCCATGATCATGCTAAGTCGGTTGGGTCACACTGGTTCAAGTGCATCATCTCATGAATAATATGGGCCAATGAACAAATTATTGAAAGTGTTGAGGGTGCCCATGGCATGAAATGATGCTCAAACACATGATGGAATCCCATGGCTCTCAACACATCCCCAATAAGCGTAAATATGATCCTCTAGTGGGCTTGGGCGCCAGTTAACTTGCCCAACCCATGACAGAACCACCTACCAATTACATATAAGAGCCGGTGCACTTCCTCACCATCAAGGACAATAATTCATTAGTGCATCTAAGTGAACCAAGATTGTTGGTCAAGAGCACAAATGAGATTTCACAATAGGCTTTCATTCCAAATTTGGGGCTTTAAGCTTATAATAGTGTTACCTCCCTAAGTAGGTGTAGCTAATAAACAACCCTATTAGGTGTTCCCAGCCCCTAAGGGGTAAGACAGGTCCAAGGTACATCCTTCAATTGATAGGGGCCATGTGAATAATGATGGAATGGATAGGGACAAAGGGTCTCAAAGCCAAATGCCATGGGTTCAAGGATGGTGATGGTGAGGGATGTCCACATATTTAGGTGTACAGACGTAGGAGGGAGAAACTGTGGATACATGAATTACCCTAGCCTTTGTTTTTCCACCCTTCTTCATTTTCTTTTTGCCTTTGCTTGACTTTTCTTTGTATTACTGCTCGGGGTTCCAAGAGATGAGAGCATGCTATGTATGATAGAAGCAATTATTACCCCCTTAAGGTGGGGCAATTCATTTCCCACTAGGAGTTGGGACGTGCATGGGTTCCTTAATGATGTCGGGGCACTCATGGGGCCCTAGGAACCAAGGTGATGGAGCTCATGACTGGCTTTTTCCCACGTGCTAATATAATGTCCCAGCCATCTTTTGCATTTTATAATATTTTCTTCTTGTTTCTTGCTTGTGGCCATGATATGCTTTTAACCTTTTTTTTAGTTGCATTAACCTTCGGGGCAACATTTCCAAGCCCGACCCAAACATGTGGACCAGGGGAGGGGGCGTACCTTTGCCTTGTGGACCCAGTGGACATGTGGACCTAGAGAGGGAAGATGATGAAATAGGGTTTGTAATGTGCACAGGGGAGTGAAAAATGTGAAATGGGAAAACGAAACCACTCTAGTAAAATCGAGGTTTCCCAAGTAGTGCCCTTCCTGAAGCTATAAGCCAATAGGGGAGATCCAACAGGACTAGGATTGAGGATTAACACGCCCATTTAAGCTGACGGAACAAAAGTATGGCCAAAACCCCTCCTCCTTCCAAGTCACCCAATAATCCATGCACAAAGTGCCCAAGGAAAAACAAGCATAAGCACGTGATTACACAATGAAAAACATACCTTTAGGATTGGATGGCCCACCTTCAAACATACGCACTCGACAGATGGGTGAGGGAACATATGACTAGCTTAGGGAGTAGAAATCAAATGGCACAATATATCATCTACATTGGTGGTTGTCAAGGGTTGATCGTTGTTGGCTGAAGACAAATCTAGGAGAAATATCCTCATATTGGGTCACCCACTTTTGGCGTGTAACAAATCCTACTTTGATAAAAACAATTATTTTCTAATACGGTTTCGAAATAGCAAGAGCAGCCCCCTTGTGATAAAATTGGAATTCAATGAATTTTCCAAGAGAGTGAGGTTTGGAAGCACCCTAAGTCCTATACTTTTCTAAACTCTACCAAGAAGACCTTGCACTCAAACATATCCCTTGAGCTACAGTTTGTTGGAGAAACTAGAGGAAATTGGATTATTTTCTCATGCACAATAGCTTCAATGTTCACCTTCATTAAGAATCAAAACAGACAAGTGCAGAATCCATCAACCAAATGATAATGGTGTTTAAGTTTCTATCCTAGAAAGACCAGGGTTTTTGTTTATTGAGGCCCTAGGTAACATAACATTATTTTTTTTGTGTTTGTTTTTCTTTCTCTTCTTGAGCCTCTTTGAATCTTTGAGAAATTTGGAGGCAAGGTAGAGGAAGATGTTTTTTATTTTTCCGAAATGATGCTTTCAGGGCTCTCACCGATTTTTTGTTGATGCTGACTTTATCAACACCATTGACCATTACCTCACACAACCCTCACCAGTGTTGCACAATCCTTCCTCCAACGCCCAACGATCCAAGGTCGAAATCGTGTCCCATACAGATCCTTGGGCAATCCTCCAACGAAACCGCAGATTCGAAAATCGGATCTACAGTTCCACCATTTTGAGGCGATTCCTAGAAATCCAAAACCACGTCGACCCAATCTGCAGTTCCGGATTCCCGACCTGCGAATCCAAAAAAGGATCCGTTGCGGACCCATGAAGGTTCGGGCACAGATGCATGCATATCACGAGCGGGTCCAGAGGAAGAGGGGCGGTTCCATAAGGGCCCAATTTCTAAATTTTTCTTTTTAAATTTTTTCTACGACTTAAGTTGGGTTGGGGCTTGTTGGACGCTCCCAAGTTGCTCCCACGATGCTTCCTAGATGCTCCCTCATGGTAGTGTTAAATTCTTTAAGTAAAAGTGACATTCTCCTTTATCTTTCATTTTCATCCTTTAACTTAAATTTTTAACATTACCATGAAATGACTTGGATGTTTGAGAGTGTTTCCAGCCTCATCAAACTTCATATGGAGAAAATAGAATTTCATATCCTATTCAAAATTCAGAAGACTTGAGAGTTTTCATGAATTCAAGATCAATGGGATTGTGGCATTCCATTAGATTATATCATGTATGAGGGTATTGTTGAAAAGTGTAACTAGGTTTAGTCTTCATAATGACATGTAAATATGATTTTATGTAAAAAGATGTAAATAAAGGAAAAATGAAATTATTTTATTGACTTGCTTCATGGGTTTCACGAGCAAGGATTTTGTTTTTGAGTCAAGGCTCCAATTAAGAGTCTTTAGGATTTATTTGTCATCTAGTCATAAAATGTAAGAGTCATTATCATGTAAATGAAGTCATGTTACACTTTGTAAAAGGTCAATATTATCTATGTAAAATATCCTCCAAGAACTTGTCACTAAACCTCTTCAAGTCGAGCCTACAAACAATGAGAAAGTTGCTAGATCAAGTCGGCCTAACTCTAGTTGTCAAGTCGGCCTAAAGGGCAACAAAGGAGGGGTATATATAGCCTAACTTGTCCTCCATTTGAAGACAAGAACTCGACTCACTTGATACAAGAATAAGTGTGAAAGAAGGAAGAGAAGCAACAGTACGAAGAAGGAAGAGAAGGAGAAGCGCGAAGAAAGAAAGAGGATTCTTCTGGGTAATACAAAATTAGGGTGTCTTTTGGGCCAACGAAAAGACTTTCTTCTAGGACAGCAAAATTTCTTCTGGGACAGCGAAAATTCTTATGGGCAACAGAATCTTCTGGGGCAATGCAAAGTCTGGGCAGCAGAATCTTCTGGGAAGTAAGAAGTTAGGGCAGCTATAAAAAGACCTATTCTAAGAGGTCGAAGTAAAGACCTAGAGAGCGAGATTCTCTAGAAAAGCTGAGGAAAACAATGTGAGAAAAGCATAACGAAGAGGCAGAGTATCAAGGTTGGTGACAAGATTCTTGGAAGGATACTAGAGTCAAGGGTCTGTCTCATGGTCTTGGTACTTATCAATTGAAGATCTAAGAAGAAGAATTTTGAACGGGTTTTCCTCTCAAGAGGTGACAGGTTTTGGCCCTGGCTGGAGAAGCCTATATACTGTGTCACTTGTCTCTTTTATTATTGCATATTGGTAATTGTCTTGATGAAAGAACACATTAATAAGCTAACAAAGAATTGAATATAAGATTAAGAGGAAAAAGAGCATCACAAGCAATTATCAAGAAGAGAAATTGTTATTTATTGAATGCCCTAGATTTCTCAACATGGTATCAGAGCTTAGGTTTTGAAGACAAGAAAGGGCAGTGAAGGTAAGTGAACACATAAGAGACAAACTTCAAAGAAAGATCGAAGCAAGTCAAAGTACTCCAAGCAAGAAATCTAGATCTTCATTAATTTGAAACCCTAGATCTACATCTACTATGTTGAAGTCGTCTTCAAGAAGGAAAACAAGAAGAAAGAAAAAACCCTAGAATCCCTTCTGAGATCATCACTCGAAGAAGTCGAAGCTCTTCAAATTAAAGGAAGAATAGAAAACTTAAGAAAGATCGTGAATCAAGCTCTCTCTCATCAACAAGAAGCAGATCCTTTCTTAACATCAAGGAGGAAGCAAACAACAACCTCTCGGGTAAGTCTATGACTACATCCGATAATATTAAAATGTTTGTTTGCAAGGAAAGAAATAAATTGGTTGGGGATGCAAATTACCTTGCATGGAAGAAAAGGACAGACCTGAATCTTATTGAAAATGAGGTCATGAATCACATCAAAGGATCGGTAACAAAACCTGCGAAGGAAGATACTCAAGCACATGCTAAATACATGAAGGGAGAAGTGAGAGCCCAGAGGATTCTTATAGAATCTATAAAAGACTCTCTAATCCCATATGTATCAAAGTTGGAAACAACAAAAGCTATATATGACAAATTGGTAGAGTTGTTTTCAGTAAGTACTGCGAGAGAAGTAATTTCTCTAAGGCAAGAACTCTACAAACTAAAGATATCAAAGGAAGATGGAATAGCCTCATACTTTATGAGGATATCAGAAATTCGGGATCAACTACAAGAATTAGGAGAAGTAATGTCTGATAGTGAGATGACCACAGTGGTGTTGAATGCACTACCGAAAGAATGGGGTAACTTCACTTCAAGTTTATATGGGAAGAAAGACACTACTCCATTTCAAGATCTATGGTCACTCTGTAAGATCGAAGAAACGAGACTGAAGGCAAAGCTTGATGTTGGACCAAGTGAGCAAAATCAAGCATATGCTGCTACAACAAGAAGGAAAGGAAAATTTGGAAGGTTTGGTCCTCAAAAGAAAGGAGGAACATGGATAAAGTAAGATGCTATGGATGTCAAGAACTAGGGCACTATAAAAGAGATTGTCCTAAACGTGGTAAGGATAAGAGAAATAGGGAAGAAGCCCACATCACCGAAGAAGTGAAAGAACCTGAGTCTAAGAAGCCGAAGAATGAAGAAGTAAAAGATCTCTATTATGACTGAGATGATCTTCCTCACAAGAAGGTACTTTTCACTTGTAAATTATAGATAGGATAGAATACATCAACATAGCATCATGATGGAAGCATTGGAAGTAAGAGCTCGTGACATGGGAGGAAGAAAGTATGTCTGGGATAAATCTTATAATTTACAATAGAATAGGAAGCTCTTAGGAAACCTCAGTGATATGTATAAAAAGAAATGAAGGTCATCATAGACTAGAGTCATCGTACAGAATCTATAAAGAAAAACATTTGTCGGGTGAGGATATGAAACATCCTCGGGTCTCTCTAATGGAATTCTCATTAGAGGATTCACTAATCAAGAAAGGAAGCAAAAGGTTTTCAACAGGAATTCCATCTCGTGGGATTCAAGGAATGAAGGTATGATGACATCACAAGAATAGCAAGATGAAGTTCCCTCATTCAAATGAAGTTGCTATAGGAAGTCTGAATGACCGAAAGGAAGATGAGGTATGTATGCTTACACAGATTATGGTAGAAGTCATATGGTTGCACATAATATAGATCACTATGGTCAAATAAAAGAAAAGGATCTCCTCCTCCGAAAGTTTGCAACAAAGCATAAGTCACACCAGATGAAATCAACATAATATGTTCTCATATGAATCATGAGGAAACTGACTACAATCAGGAACTAAGATTGGAAGCTCCTAGGAATAAAGTGTGAAGAGATAGGAAGAGATCGTGATGATATGCAACGAAGATAGAAGGCATTCAACATCCGAAGTCCAAGAAGATTTGACTAGAAGATCTCCCAGAAAGATGTGAAGATTCTGATGAAAGTCGGAAAAAGATAGAGACCCTTGACAATGAATATCAATGGGAGATGTGTCAATCTGCATGCAGGATGCTGATACTTAAAGGAAGATGTCATGGTAAAGGTAACCTTGATTTGATATGTTCGTTGATTATTTTTGAACTAATATCTGGATGAGCTTATGTAGGTGGACCATATAGAAGGATGTAATGTCCTTCCAAAAAATATGGCATGAAAACAAAATAACATGAAGCAAAGACAGATGAAAGATATGATGGATCACTTTCTGATGAGTTGAAGACATGACTAACTCATGAATAAAAGTGATGAATGAACTGTGCCCTATGTAGAAGTCCCCAAAGTTGAAGACTCCTTAACGAAGAAGAAATTCATGACATTAAAGGAAGGAGCTCTTCAAGCAGCTGGTTGTTCCAAGATCTCCACAAGAGAAGCTGCGGAAAGTCCCTAGTTAAGAGGGAGCATGATAAAGAAGTTTCTTACTTGGAAGAAACTTGGAAATTCCTAAGCAAGAAGCTTAGGTACATTCCTTTGTGATGGAATGAGTACATTCCTTTAATGGAATATATCCTCCTGGTTTGAAAAGGAGAGAAATAGACATGTTGTTCTGTTCTTCACCTGGGAAGGCAGAATGGAGGATTGTGTAATCATTTGGCATCCGATACTCTTTGAGGATGAGATAGGGCATCCAACAGTAAGAGTAGTCGTGGAGGACTGATATTCTTTGAGGACTGGGGAGTCCAAGATAAGAATAGTCCTCATGGAGCATACCCTGAGAGAACCTGGGTGGGGTATGTTCTGGGAGAGACAATGATGAGTATGTCTATAAATCATTGGTCTCGCCAACATTGTGCTTTGATCTTGTGGAGAGATAGAGTTGTTAGTCAAGGCCTTGCTATATGACAATGTTGGTTGGTATGATGCTATAACAAATGAGTTACAAATCCGAATTCTTCTTAAGAAATTCTTCAAATTGAGAAAGTCCAAGGTACCATTATGAATACCTCCCTAGTTAAGAGGGAGTGTTGAAAAGTGTAACTAGGTTCGGTCTTCATAATGACATGTAAATATGATTTTATGTAATAAGATGTAAATAAAGGAAAAATGAAATTATTTTATTGACTTGCTTCATGGGTTTCATGAGCAAGGATTTTGTTTTTGAGTCAAGACTCCAATTGAGAGTCTTTAGGATTTATTTGTCATCTAGTCATAAAATGTAAGAGTCATTATCATGTAAATGAAGTCATGTTACACTTTGTAAAAGGTCAATATTATCTATGTAAAATATCCTCCAAGAAATTGTCACCAAACCTCTTTGAGTCGGCCTACAAACGATGAGAAAGCTATTAGATCAAGTCGGCCTAACTCTAGCTGTCAAGTCGGCCTAAAGGGCAACGAAGGAGGGGTATATATAGCCTAACTAGTCCTCCATTTGAAGACAAGAACTCGACTCACTTGAGACAAGAATAAGTGTGAAAGAAGGAAGAGAAGTAGCAGTACGAAGAAGGAAGAGAAGGAGAAGGGCGAAGAAAGAAAGAGGATTCTTTTGGGTAATACGAAATTAGGGTGTCTTATGGGCCAGCGAAAAGACTTTCTTCTAGGACAACATGATTTCTTCTAGGCAGCAAAATCTTCTAGGACAGCAAAAATTCTTCTGGGGCAGTGCAAAGTCTAGGTAGCAAAATCTTTTGGGAAGTGCGAAGTCTGGGCAGCTAGAAAAAGACCTTTCTGGGAGGTCGAAGTAAAGACCTAGAGACCAAGATTCTCTAGGGAAGCCAAGGAAAGCAGTGTGAGAAATGCAGAACAAAGAGGCAGAGTATCAAGGTTAGTGACAAGATTCTTGGAAGGATACTAGAGTCAAAGGTCTGTGTCATGGTCTTGGTACTTATCAATTGAAGAACTAAGAAGAAGAATTTTGATCGGGTTTTCCTCTCAAGAGGTGAGAGGTTTTGGCCCTGGCTAGAGAAGCCTATATACTATGTCACTTGTCTGTTTTATTATTGCATATTGGTAATTGTCTTGATGAAAGAACACATTAATAAGCTAACAAAGAATTGAATATAAGATTAAGAATAAAAATAGCATCACAAGCAATTATCAAGAAGAGAAATCGTTATTTATTGAATGCCCTAGATTTCTCAACAGGTATGTGATTGGCATTTAATCAAGAGCAACAAAATCTATATGTACACTAGTGTTGGTGGTGTTAATTATTGAACTCCTTTGTCATTGCCTTCGCAAAAAAATACTTTTCAATCAAGTCAAAATCATTGATAAAGCATGTTAAGCTTTCTCTACCATGTTTTAAGGCTTGGATTAGGTAGTTTGATGAAAATTGGGCAACGCTGCCAAATATCCCTAGACAACCGAGGTAGAGGCAGAGGCTAGACAAGACAAGAAGAATCTAGATTCGAGATGGTTGATGCATCTGTATGGTTGATGCTTGAATGATTAATCATTGATGTACAATGGATGTTGTACCTACCTTGAATTATTTACAAATATGCATGTTTTCATATCTTCTACAACTAATTTGGTATTTTTGATGTTTTTTTAATATAAATGCAAAAAATATATATAAAAAAATATGTATATAGTAGACGCTTCGCTTCCTAGATTTTTGGAAAATGGCACTTCTTATGCTTCACTTCCAAAAAATGTCCCCGCTTCGTGCAACATTGGCCCTGACTCTATCAACTGCAAACCCCTGTTGTTTGTGGTTGTGTCAGTGGCTATTCTCAACAACAATGAATTCCCATGACTTTGGCCTCATCTGCACTTGATTGCCACCAACCTAGTGAGGTTTTGAACTAGGCCTGCTAGATTTTTTGATAATATATTAACAAGTCCTCAACCATGGACCTCGCCTTTGACTCCATTAGACCAAGATTGAGAACACTAGTCTATTAGTGTGTCAATCCTATTAAAAGAAAAAAATAATAATAATAATAATTAAAACGCTAAAGTTTTATTTTTTTATGTTTACTAGGGTAAATTAGGGTTAGATTACAGCAAAATATGCATTTAATAGCATAAAATTCCTTGAATCTCATAGTCCTGGGGTTAGGATTTGCATATACTAAATTGGAAAAACAAAAAAAATCATTTTTGGGGTTGACATCTAGGGTTTTAGAGTTGTTTTATGTTTTTTCAGCCATTGAAAATTTTTTGCAACCTATTTACAAGTTTACACATTATAAAGCCTTTGTTTCTTTCTTTCTTATCATCAATTTAAGTTATTTTGTTATTATTGTCATAAATTTTGCATGTTGTAAATAGCGCTGCTTAAAAACCCTAATTTATATCAGAAATTGGTAATTTAAAGGTAGCATATGTATGGGAACCTAGTTAAGCCTCTCTAGAGCTAATTAGGCCCCCTAGATTTATCATTTAACCATAGGATCATTTGAACTCATTACCTTGGAATTACATCTCATCTCGCCCGGAGCCCTCCTTTATTGAACATTATCCCTAGGTGTTTTATTTAGCCCAACCATTGGAGGGTATTTATCCTAGGAGTGCTTGGATTATCTAATCTACAAGATCTATGGGGGAAGCCTCCCTTGTGAGGATAGTATCCGACCACAAAGCAGCAGAGGAGCAGTTGTTAAGGTGACAATGGTAATTACTAAATTTTGCGCTAACAATGGTAATTAGCGAGGCTTTGCGCTAAGTTACTAAATTTTGCACTAACAATCCTTAACCCTTGAACTCCATGACTTGTGTAATTTCTGCCACGTTGGTACTACAAACTAATTTGAGCAGGTATTTGAGGATCACCAAGGACATTATACATACAAAGGTTTCTTATCATTTCTTTATGTATTGCATTGTTGAAGAATTATAAATTCTTGTAATCCACTAGTCATTCAAGGAAAAACTTATACATGGTAGCTCATGACTTGATGCAATGAATTACATGAAAATGATGTTAGCATTAATGAATATTCTTTTGAGAAAGCAATATAGAGGAATTCAACAACATTTCATTAACAGTCTATGAAAGTAAAATAGTTATTATAAACAATTGAGTATATATATCCATCTCTAAAAAAACGATCATTTCCGTCTTACCTTCTTGCAACCTTGGGAAATCATCATTTCCAATAAGTTTAAGGTGCCAACTATGTTGTTTTTGTAGTAAAGCAGTGGCTTTGCTACACTCTCTCCGACAGCTTTCAACCCAGCAAAATGAATGACAGCATCAAATCTACAATATAAAAGGGAGAAATTCATTTTATATCTAAGCAAAATGAAACCACTACTTATCCATTGTAAAAAAAAAGTACAATCAACACTTTAATTATAAAGAAGATTTAAAAAAAAAAAGCATTGAAAAAGATGTGGTGTCAAAGTGTACTTTAAAATCCAATGTTCTTGAGAATGTGTTTATAATATATATGTCAATCATGACCACAATTTGCAATTTCCAATCAATTGTAGATACTTTTACAAGTTTTGTGTAGGAATGCAACTTTTAAAAGTTAATATAATAAGCAGTTAATCCAAATCCCTTGAATTATGGAGATCCTCTTCAAAGGATTTGCCTCCTTTAATTAATCAATGTCACAGATGCTAGTGTAGTTAAATTTATTTCTACAACGCTGTTTACTGGATTGTACAAGTATTATTAAATAAAAGAGGTAATTCCTTGAGAAGAACCACCAAATCTGTTTAACCAGAATCATGAAATTTGATATATTTTTGGCAGGTTTAGATTTGTATAGGTACAATCCTCTGAAGACATTAGGAATGAATTTTAAGTCCAAAACAGACTTCTCAACTTCAAGGGTAGTCCCAAATTACCTATCTATTATTTCTTAAAAGAAAATCAGCTCTGGCAAACAATTGCCTTAAATTTGGATATTATCATCTCAGTGACTCCACAACAATCATCGCATGTTGCAAGAATTTTGAAAGACCTCAACAGACACATAAAGTCATCCTTCATGAAGACATGAAAATCAGCTCTGGCAAACAATTGCCTTAAATTTGGATACTATGATCTCAGTGACTCCACAACAATCATTGCATGTTACAGGAATTTTGAAAGACCTCAATAGATACATAAAGCCGTCCTCCATGAAGACATTAAAAGCAGAGTTGTGATGTGTCCAAAAGAAATTAAGAGCAAGAAAACCCTTGTTCTTCCCAAAGTTTACCTTAGCCATAGTCAACAATTTCAAGCATAGCCAGAAAAATACTTGATCATCAAATGAAGTATGCAACCTTTGGCTCTATCCACACAAGAAAACACCAACTAGATCTACAGAAGCATTCATGGAAGAAAAGAACAAACTCACTAAAGAATAATAAAGATGTGCACTAGATGCTCAAAAGGAAAATAGTGATAAAGAAAGAAAAGATGTTAGTCAATAAATAGGATTGCAACGATGAAGAATCCAGGAAGAACTTTATAAATGAGCTCTGGGAGAATATCAGATCAGATGTGCACTCTGTTTTCCCTCTAAACCGAATACCTTATGGTAGAAACTACAAAACAAACAGGTTTCAGTTCAATCCACCTTCAACAAAGAAGCATATATAATGTCAGAACACAGCTATTTCCCTACCAACAAGAAAATGAGCACCCCTTGAACAGTTCTATTAGATAGAAGGAATAGGATGAAGTGTGTGGTTACGAGGAAGTAGATCCTTTAACATTCAGTACTCTTTTTTGCATGTTGATGAGACAATAACCAAAGGCCTTCTCCAAGAATATGTTAATTAATTACAAGGTCATACATCATAGTATAACTAAAATCAAAAGAACATGAAATAGATGCAGAATTTGACTCATTCACAAAGATTACATGACCATTAAAGAGATCATAAGTTTTAGTCTTTCAGAGCACAAATGCATGAGAATAAGAGTTTTCACATCTTAACTATGTCGATTTCTGTTGCATAGGAGCCTAAGTCACATGACATGAGGACAGAGGGCACAGAAATATAAGTATCTGAACACTCTCTCCGTATATATGAGTGTGTGCGCGTGTAGACAGATAGACAGAGAGCATGCCCCCCTGTCCTGTTTCCAGGGTCAAGGTGTCCCATATTGGATACCCATCCTAAAGAAATTACAAATGACATACAAACGTGAAATATAGACATAAATATCCAAATGTTTTAAAAATTAGAACATCAACAAAACACTTGGAATCCATTCAAATCTTGATTTTACCCTTCACCTGCAGGATGAAAAACTATGAAAGCTCTTTCCCTATAGCTAGAAGAGAGAAAATGCCAATAGAAAAACATTTTTTTGAATCAAACGTGCTTAACACATATCCTATTTTAGCCTTTAGGACACGAATCCAATCAATGTCCTCAATTGGATGTATCCTATTTCTTCAATAGGAACACATATTTGCAGTAGAATATTTGTTACAAAATATGACAATGATTATCCTCTAATCAAAAATTGGTTTGCCACCTTTAAAATTGCTGCTCACTTCTAAAGTTAATCATACTTTTAAATTTAACAAAAGTAGGAAGCCCAACTAAAATGGCCATTGTATCATTAACATCACTCACCCTCTCCTCCCTTAATGACCAATCATCTCCCAAAAATTATGTAACTTCTCCTTGCTAGATTCCATGGAGATCAAGACATCCACAAGTTGATCTTTAGTACTACAACACACAACTTCAACTTCTTTGTTTTGCACATAATCCCTAATGAAGTGGTGGCAGATCTCAGTGTGCTTAGTCCTCACATGAAAAGATGGATTTTTCATGAGCTTAATCATGCTCTGCTTGTCACAATAGAGAAGCATGGGTTGAGTTTGTAAAAGGTTCATATCATGGAGAGCCCTCTTTCACCATATCATTTCACATGTTGCACCAACTGCTGCCTTGTACTTTGCCTCTTTAAAGACATTGCAAAGGTTGATTACTCCTCACCAATCCACAAAATTACTCCTGATCCGATGTTAAACGAGTAACCTGTGGTGTCTTATCTCTTTCCAATACAAGTTGCTCACTCCTAGTCTATCTACCCAGTTTGAAATCATCACTCTGCACATACTCAAGCTCGTAAGGCTTTTCACATACCTAAGGAGACCCCTTGTTACTTTTCACTGAACATTGTTTCGACTTGCCATATATATTAGCGCAATCCCAACTATGTAACTCAAATATGACCACATAGACCTGAGGTAGATCAACTTTCTTGCCAAATGACTTAATAAAGTTGCATCCGACAACTTTGAATCGTCACAACTTATAGACATCTTAGCCACCATAGGCATAGACATCTTAAGTTACCAAAGTCTTGCATGTTTCAAGAAATTTAAAATGGTTTATGGTTTGTGTCCAATTCAGTAACAGAGATGTGTCTATGAAGTTTGCATTTTAGGCAAGCAAAATAGAGATAAATTTGACAAAAGAGATGCCTTCAAGCATGTATGAAATTGGAATTGATCTATTGTGACCTATGTGGTTTTATGATATTTATATAATTAGCAAGTGTGGAGTAATAAATTGTAACAGTAATATCAATGAGATAATATAAGTTAGAATTATTCGACAAATGACCTCAAGAGTATGTCAATCAAACTGAAAAGTACATCCAACAAAGAAAAGAACAATGTGGAAGTGAAAAAGAAGTTTCTTAGATAAAAGCAAAAGAACTATAAATATAGGAGGGAATCTAAGTGCTGAAGGGTTAAAGAGTGCAACTAGGGCTAATTCCCCATCCTAGAAGCCCCTCCTTTGATGGCTCATCCCTCCATTGGATCACCCTTGATGGCACTTTTCTTCACCTCAAAAATTAGAATTTTTGCTCACCTGCAAATGCCTTATTTCAAGTCGGCTCAGGTCTGCCCCTCTTCAAGTCGGCCCAGTAATGAAGAGACGTGACTTTTCACCCCACTTGAGATCAAAATGCCCAAGGAAATGCCCGAGTTTCATATGAACCATGAAGGAGTTTGTCAAGGTTGTGCAGCTGGGAAACATACAAGGGACCATTCCCTTCTAGATAGGATTAGCTAAGAATAAGTAAGTTTATGATGAGCAGTACAGATACTGTTCTGTACTTTAGCAGACGTTTTAGGGGTGAAGTTATTTTTAGTGTTCTTCATATGAGAAAAGTTATTTTCAATAAGCTAGTCTGTTATCTTTATCTTCAGTCTTTAATTTTGTCAAAATTTTATATCTATGTGTGTGTGTATGCATGCGGGTGCATGTGATCTATCTGATAGTAAATATCACAAAGACTTAAATTTCAGCTTTGAAATATTTATGGTGTTTGTTCCTTTCTACATCTGTTGTTGCTTTGAAACTTTTGAATAATTCACGGAAGCAGTAATGATTTTTTATTTCCTGATCATGAATGAAAAAAATTACAAGCTGAAAAGAGCAAATGTTGGGTGAAATAGAAGAATTCTACATTATGAACAGCCAATATACAATTCTTTCAATCTATAGCAGAGACGGTAAAATTTCAGAGATCTTTGGTCCTTCTACATTCAAGGGCATGTTTCAATGGAAATAAGTGCCAAAGTAACAACAAGAGACTGCCACACATTGAAAGATAATCACAAAATTAAGCATAAGTAAAAAGTGTAAAATAAGAGAAAACTCACTCTGTTGATAAGAACAATTTCTCCATAGCTTCTTTATCCAGAAGATCAATCTAAAAATGAAAGACCGAAAAAGTATACAATCAGCTCCTGAAATGACTAAAAGTTTAGCAAAACCCTCAGCATAGTATATAGTTAATGATACTCAATGAATGTCCTTGATTTTCAAACTTATGAAAGATTGACTTTTATATAAATATTATAACGCACTCCTCATCTAGCCAGCAATTTAGCTCAAGAAAGTGTACCAAGAAAAGCAGATATGGCATCTTCTTTGTAACATCACAAACATAATGAGACAATTATTTCAAATTCAATTACTACTGAAAGAGTACCTATCATATAACCATATTGTTTATTTCCTTGTCTTTTGAATTCAAAAAAGTCTAATGAAAGTTCGAATATATTTACCTTGCTAAATCCTACAAATTCTTTTCACATTAGTATGTGGCTACATAGAAAAGCAGATAAATCAGCTTACCCTTTGTAACATCACAAACATAATAAGACAATTATTTTGAACTCGATTACTATGCAAGAACCTGGCATAAAAGCATATTGTTTATCTCTTTCTGATTTGAACTCAAACAGGTTTAATGCATGTTTGCGTGTATTTAACTTGCTAAGATCCTACAAATTCATTTCACATTAGTCTGTGGCTACATGTTTATTTTCATTAGAAAAAAAAAAACTGGAAACAAAAGGAATGTTTTTAGAAGTTTGTATACACACGATTTAATAGGCCAATTAATTAACTTTACTCAATCTAGTTAATGAATTAACAGTACATAAAAAGTTACTCCTGCGCATGTGGCTGTCAGACCAAACTCTTGAACATTTTCATCCCTACACTCATATTAAAAATCTATTAACACTAAAGAGCAAGGCATGCCTCCATGAATGGATGCAACTCAAACTGTTCCACTTTACTGAACTTTCCATTAAAATAACAAAGAGGACAAATGATCCATGGTAATGCCCATGATGTTTGGCAGATTGACAACCTAGGACTACCAAGGAAATTTTAGGTTTATGAAAGGAAGATACTAGTGATTAAAGGAGACAATAAAATGACAAACATACACACTAGAATGGTACGAGGAGAAACTTGTCCCACCTACTTAACTTACCAGTAACATCACCTTTAGGCTTTAAGAGGTATTACTCACAAACACCCATTACATACCAAAAAACTTGTCAAAAAGCCCATTTTTGGCACATGTTTCTCATTTCTTGGTAAGTAACACGTTTCTCAAGAAACCTCTTCCATTTTCAGTGAAGCCTGAGTATTCCTTAGAGAGACTGTTTCCATTACCAAGTTTTTCAACAAAACTTGTATATCTCAGCAAGTTTTTCTATATATATATAATTGACACAAAACCCTAAAACTAGATTTGGTCCACAAGCAAATTCTTTACAAACCCATAACCCATTGGAATGGATCTGATTTAATGCTCACTATGTTTCTACACATGTATAGATAGATAGATAGATGTTAATCAAGACCAAAACCCTAAACCCAGACTTGGTCTAAACTCCACGAGCAAACTCTTTATATACCCATAACCCATTGTCTTTTCCTCTCATAAACTACATTGTATTGTTGAAGCTCGAGTGTTTAAGATTGGGGTTGAAGTTGTTGAAGCTGATGTAGCTGCATGGGCATAATAACTGGTTGAGACAAAGCAACCAAAATTGCATTGCTATTTCATCTAAGCATACAAGGGAGGAAGTAAATATCACAATGTCATCAATCAAGTAAATATCCCATGCAGGTAGTTTTGAAAGTAAATTAAATATAAAGGGTTTTCACTTTCAAGTATTCAGAAATATTTTCGTCTACTTTTTGTGGTGATCAATTGACTTTGAACTAAATAGATAAAAGAAATTGGAATGCCTTAAGAAATGTAGGTGACATAGCCACATGTGCATATCTCACACAATAATTAACCTGTTGAATTATAAAATACAAACAATTTAATTGCAAAACATTATAAAATATAGACAAACTAATTGCGAACACTGTTGTTGAGTTTTTTCTTTTGCATTTATAGAGGGATAGCATTAAATTAAAGAATGAGTACAATATCAACTGCAGTAAGCTATACAGCATAGGAATAAAGATACTCTGTAGACCAAAGTCCAGCCGCGAACTATGCAGTCTGTACGTCCATAGAATGTCATGTTATCTTAATTCAACTTCGGAAGGCATCTATGAGCTGAATACCCAGTGAACAACTAAGTAAACTAGTGAAATTCCAAGCTGGTTAAGACTGAACACAATGTTACAAGAAGCATTTATTTATAAAGATCAAGAAAATTACAGACAGCTTACAGTCCATTCCCGGGATGTGTCACATGCAGGTCAAGTGGTAACAACTGTTGATTTGTGTCCCTGCTCAAGCGTTGAACTATGAGGCAGGTCAATTGTCTGGTGTTCACAAAGGCACTGCCCTCAGGGTCAGTCATCAAAGGTTAGTTGTCAATTAGTGCTGTGTCAAGTATCTAGTGCAGAGCTCAGTTGGGTCAAGACTCAAATCTGACTCCCAATGGCTCTGAAATCCAGGTTTAAATTATTGGTCTCATCATCTACCCCAATAGACCATCTTTGTCAGGCCTCCATCCGTAATGCACCATGGAATAATTGTTGGCATCCTCTTTTCCTCCACCTTAGGTTACATCATGTCAGCCCATTTTTCTGTGGATTGTTTGCTTGCTGGTTTTATTGTTTTTCCTTGTTACCTGTACCTATTCATTTTTTCAAAAATTCCTTGATTATTTTCTAGGTTCCTTTGTCTTCACAAAAAAAGTAAAAAAATAGACTACACAACAAAGCACACTTAGCAACAAAACTAGGGCTAACATCAAAAGTAAAGATACTCTGTAGACCAGATTCCAGTTTGAGAATATGCAGTTTGTATGTGCATACAATGTCAAATTATCTTAATTCAACTTAAGAAGGCAGCTCCAACCTGAATACCCAGTAAACAGATAAGTAAACTAGTGAAAGTTCCGGCCAGTCAAAACTGTACAGAATATTTCAAAAGATAATAATTTATACAGGGCAAGGCAATTACAAATAGTTCCAGTCCATTACTGGCAGGTGTCCCTTGCAGGTTGAGTGGTAGTGACTGTTGATTCGTCTCCCTGCTCAAACGTCTAACTCTGAGAAGGCCAATTGTCTAGTGCTCACCAAGCCACTGCTATAGGGATCAGTCATCAGACTTCAGGTGTCAACTAGAGCCATGTCAAGTACCTACTGCAGAGCTATGTTGGGTCAAACCTAACACAAAATGGCTCTCACATTCAAGTTCCTACGACCACTCTAATCATCCACCCCCTAGGCTGTTTTTGTTATGTCTCTATCTGAAACGCTTCATGCAATAATTTGGTTGGCATCCTCTTTTCCTCAGCATTAGGTGACGTGTTTGCACTTCTTTTGAGGGTTGTTTCTTCTTCTGTCTTGGCATTTTGCCTTGGTGCCTGTACCTCTTCATTTTTAACTAATTTCTTCATTACTTTCTAGATTTCTTCATTACTTACTTAATAAACAAACAAACAAACAACATGACAAAGCATACTTAGTGACAAGACTAGGCTTAATATGTATGGATTAGAAGCAACCCTTACATTGAATCTCACCATGCTAGATTGATGCATTCTAGCGAAAATCGATCTTTGGAGAAGCTCAATTCAATTAAGAACACCTTAACCAATTAACCATGCCTTTAAAAAACTATCAAATGGTAAGGATAGTACTAGATCACTTAGGGAAAACTCTTGGCATGTTTTGGGCTTCGTAGTAACTCAAACCACTCTATACTATATCCCTATGTTTAAAGTATAGGGTATTTAAATGACACATGCTAGTCAACGGAAGTCATGAGCATTACAACCATAGACTAAATTTCTATAATTAGGTCTTCGTTGTGACATCCTCAATATATTGGAAATCTGGTGTCTCCATTTATAGGTTCCAAGAAGCTTAACAACCTCATCTGCTTATTTCTATAATCATCCATCTACAGAAAGCATGCAATGTTAAGATTAAAAATTGTACAAAGATAAAGCTTATAATGGTCTTGGTGGGTCTAATGGTTAAGAACATGTCTTTCCTTGTAAGAGGTCATAGATTCAAATCTAGAGGGGAGTAGAGAATGTAAACCTCCACAGACTTTAGTAGTCAAATCACTGCAAGGAGGCAGATCCCTTGTCCCAGAAACAAGGGGTCTCATAAACCAATTTGATGTCAGGCTTGGCCATGACCTAAAAATTAGATTATTAGTATAGCTTGAGTGGGCATAATGGTTAATAATATGTGTTTCCTTATAAGAGGTCACAAGCTCAAATCCAAAGGGGGGTAGAGTATGTACACCTCCATAGACTTTGGCAGTCAAATCGCTGCACAGAAGTGGGTCCCTTGTCCCACAAACAAGGGGATCTCATACACCAATTTGGTATATGGCTTGGCTGTGACATTAAAATTAGATTATTATTATTATTATTATTATTCAAAGGGAGACTCTAGCTCTGTTAGTAAAATGTATTTGACACATGCATAACATCAACATAGAACCAATTTGCAGTAAAACTATGTTGAAGATCTGTTTTAATATAAAGCCTCTTTCTCACTTTTGAAGCAATGAAGGTATGAGGGAAACAATCTTCAAATGTAATGACGCTGGGATAATCACAAAGGACTCCTAGCTTCTTTGGAGATGAGCCTAAGCGCGTTCGGTCAACAAGTCATGCTATATATGGGAACCTTTAAATGTAAAGAAGCTGGAAAAACTACAAAAGGCTTCCTAACTTCTTTGAAGATTGGCCTTAGACGGTTGGGTCAATATAACATACCATATACAGGAGACTCCTTGGATCCGAAGATGTGTCCAAGCCTAGGTGATATCCCCTAACTGTAGTCATCTCAGTCTAGCCAACAAAAGACCAAATTATTTTCATGACATGAAGACAGTTAATCACTTGAAGATGGTTGTTTGGAGAACAACTTGAAGATAAATATAATCTTGTAAGGATATTGTCACCATGCAAGAACTGTCCAATGATGAGATAAATTAACTGGAAGACAACTGCTCCCATGGTGATGGAGATTTGAACTAGAATTTGTCAAAAACAATCAATAAAAATCAATAATATTCAAAATTGCAAGAATGCAAGCAAGCTCCTATAGATAGTAACACTTAACAGAGTTCAAGTAGAAATTGAAGTACTTTAGCTCCAGTTTCCTTAGAGAAAGAAGAACCGAGAGACTCTAGAGTCTGGAAAGCACAATTGGACCCAAAGAAACAATTTATTACCTGTCATGGACTATTACTACCAACTGAATGACAGATAATAAATTACTAGAATGGACTATTACTAGACAACTAGAATTGACTATTACTAGACAACTAGAATGGAGTCTGGACTATTACTAGCAACATAGACCTGACAGCAGAAACAGAATGAAGTCCCATCCGTTAACTAGGGAGGCCAAACAATATATCAGCTAATAATGTTGCCTGGAGTAAAATGCTTGGCAATGAATCTCTACATATCCATCCAATTTGTATGTAGCTTTGGCTGTACTGAGGTTCTTTATTTAGCTTTTATGGTCTATCACATGCAAGTTTCCAAGTGCTATTTTGCATATTAAGTTTCTTCCTGCTCTAGAAAACTAGAAAATAGTTTGTGTCTGAATCCCTTTCACTAACAAGGCACACTTTACAGTCACTGTGAATTTTGCATTCTGATTTAATCTTAAACATAAAAGGAGGTAATGAACTATCTATATGAATGATCATTGATATCCTCATGTCAGAAAGTTGCAAAAAGGGCCTATAAAGAGGAAACAAATGTGGCCCCCTGAGCTTGATAACAGGCCAAGGAAAAAGGATAGAACTGTGCTCCCACTCTAAATCTCGGCAGTTCTTCAGCCAAGGATAAGCATCTTGCAGAGGGCAACGTTCCACAAAGTTACAAACTTGTGATTGGACTGTACATCAAAAGGATAAGGATATCAAAAAAGGCTCAGAAGCTATAACCTGATAAGGATAAGAAGATTGCAGAGGGCAACAATCTACATATGAATGTACATCATCATTGTCCCTGAAGCAAAAGGATGGATCTCAGTTAAAGGCTCAGAAACAATAACCTTCAAGGACAAGCAGATGAAAGAGGGCAAGGATCTACACAGACATCAGTGTAAAGTAAATCATCAGAGGCTCTGAAGCATAGGACAAAGATCAGGTAAAAGGTTCAAAACCATACACCAATACAGATCAAGCAGACTGCAGAGAACAACACCCTACAGCACCATAAGTAGAACACACATTATTGACGTTCCGGAGGCAGAGGATGGACATCAACCAAAGATTAAAATACAGTAACCTGATATTTATGCAGGTAGTCATACACAGGCACAGACCATGCAGGAAAATAAAGTCCATTGAAGAATAAGCTTCTGAATTCAGTTTGTCTAAAGTGATGCTTTCTGCAAGTTTCTGGGCTTAAAAAAGGTTTTGCCATGACCACTGTATCCATTGATGATCATAACAATTAAACCAGAACTTGTTACCACACTTTACATCTTCATGAGCATGTCTGACTAATGGATATTGGTCAGACAATAGTTTTTCCGCCATTAGGAAACAACATCATAGTAACTGTGACTACATCTCCATCCTATTACCAACAAAGCCACAAAATTGAAACCTGTTTCTAAAACAGAGATCACAACTGATGATAAATACTATGATATGAAATTTCAATTAGAAATAAACTAGCAGATACTAAAAATCCATTTCACCAATTATGGAAACGAGTTAGGCCACGATTTTTTGTTTTGATTTTGAGTTAGTAAAGTTTAGGGCTCAGAACGTGTTAGGCGGCCATGTTCTTCCCATGTTACGAACAGTTTACAAGTTCATGATTTTGTGTCCACAACTATCTCATGACCCATGGCACTCTTGCCACAAAATTGAAACCTGTTTCTAAAACAGAGATCACAACTGATGATAAATACTATGATGTGAAATTTCAATTACAAATAAACTAGCAGATACTAAAAATACATTTCACCAATTATGGAAACGAGTTAGGCCACGATTTTTTGTTTTGATTTTGAGTTACTAAAGTTTAGGGCTCAGAACGTGTTAGGAGGTCATGTTCTTCCCATGTTACGAACAGTTTACAAGTTCATGATTTTGTGTTCACAGCTATCTCATGACCCATGGCACTCTTGCCACAAAATTGAAACCTGTTTCTAAAACAGAGATCACAACTGATGATAATTACTATGATATGAAATTTCAATTACAAATAAACCAGCAGATACTAAAAATCCATTTCACCAATTATGGAAACGAGTTAGGCCACGATTTTTTGTTTTGATTTTGAGTTAGTAAAGTTTAGGGCTCAGAACGTGTTAGGCGGCCATGTTCTTCCCATGTTACGAACAGTTTACAGGTTCATGATTTTGTGTTCACAGCTATCTCATGACCCATGGCACTCTCTAGAGGTGGGGAGAAGAGCAAATTATAAACCTCACTAATTCGCCCCTAAATAGAAAGGCCAGGTTGGGGTTAGCCCAATAATCAACAGTGATGTCGGGAGAGGATACATGCAGACTCACAATGGATTAGATAGCTATGGAATCAAACATATAGCAGCAAATCGATCTGAAAGATTCAAATTTTACCATCAGATAAGCTAATGAAAATTATTAAAAAGAAAAACCTTATGGAAGGTGAGATTGCCCCCATATTCGCCAGCGAGCTTAGCAACTCTTCTAATAGCTTCTTCCGAAGAGTTATCCAGATTATCAATTACAACAACCCTGTAACCACCCAGCAGCAGCTGCAAAGTAGTGTGACTGCCAACATAACCAGCTCCTCCGGTGACCAGAATGTTCTTTCCTTGGCTCTCCATGTTCACTATCGCTCTGTATTAGCCCAAAAACTTCAAAAATCTAAAGAGTAGCATGCCTCAATAAATACCCAAATGACAATTCTAGATAGTTGACTCAGGGGATCTGCATGGTAGGAATAAACAGCAGATCTTCTTGACATAACCCGGACTTTTTTTTGTGAGAAAATAATATCAATGCCAACAAAAGTCCCGTGACGCGCCACTCATTCCATGGTTGGTTCACACATTTCATATCATGAAAGCCAGGTTAGCCAGCTTTATAATTTCATTGGCGTGCGTGCATTTTTTAATTAATCGGCCCCTTGTCAACAAAGTCAATTAATTCATTGGAAAATGTTAGCTATGAAAGAAAGGCGTGATTGCTTCTCTTCACGATGATTTTAATTACATTACATTTCATTGTTTGGCATTATGTTTTTATCATCATCATGTATCTGGTGAAGCTGCATCATCATCATGTAACTGGTGAAGCTGGATCAGTGGTAACCACCGCAATCACTGCCTCAACTCATGTGTTTCTACCTACTTAACACCTACGACTCTAAAGTAGACTGTGTACATCTTGACATTAGATGTTTATTAAAGGGCATATATTGATTTTTGGTTTAGTCCGGTATTAAAGTGTGTATTGATTTATTTATTTTTGGGTTCCACTGATGGGGTTTGAGTGTGTGAGGAAGTAAAGATTATGGAAATTAGTTGATTGGTGTGGGACTTATTATTTAAAAAAAAAAAAAAAAATTTACATGATCAAATTTAATTATATTTTAATATTATTAATATATTAATTAAAAATTAAAAATTAAAATTATTAATTTTAATAAAATAGAGTTTAAAAAAATATTAATTTGCTTTTATAATTTTTATAATAATATAAATTTAATTAAATTTTATGAATTTAAATAAATATATATATATATATATATATATAAAATAAATTATATAATAATATTTTTTAATTAATGAAAAAAAAAATGTATTATATATTAAAAAAATATGAAAATGAATTTATTTTTTTTAATACTTGAAAATAATATTGATAACCAAAATGTAGTCTAATATAATTCAAAGAGGTAATTCTTTCCTCTTATATTTCTACATGTGATTGAGTATGCATATGTATAGGGTATCTTAAATTATAAAATTGTTTGTGAATAATATACATGATAAACATGCTTAATATATGATTCAACAAGGTAATTATTTCTCCCTATATTGTTTAATATATGATCCAACAAGGTAATTCTCTCCATGCATTTCTAAATCATATTAACATGTGTATATGGGGCTCTTAAATTGTAAGATTGTTTTGTGAATAATATAACTCATAAGTACCTCAATATTTCTTATAATGTGAATTAATTAAATTTGTGAAGATTTTGCTTTCAATTTTTATAAATATAGTAAATTTTAAAATATTTATATTTTTTTAAATAGTAAGAAAATTTATTATAATTTAATTATTAAATTTATGGTTAGATAATTATTAGTGGTTGTTATTTGTTAATGTTTATTGGTTTGTCATTATTATTAAATTGTGTCCCTTGTATTAGCTTATTTGTGGTTTGTAAGAGGATAGTTTTTAGCCACATGACTCTTAGTTTTGGGTTGTTTATTTCCTTATAAGGTGAGTTTTTTAACCCATCAAAAGTAATTTTAAGTTGTATTTCAAGATTATAAAAAAGATTATATATATAAACATATTTCTAAAACACCAAGTTGGTTCCAAGCACTACTTATAGGTATCAACATGGTACAGAAAGTTAGTCTAGAATTTGAATCAGTGACTTCACAAAAAAAAAATACTTTAACCATGTACTTTATCACTAACTAATCTACCTCAATACTAATATTTTTAAAAATTAAAAATTTATAAATTTTATTTAGAATTATTTATTAATTTTAAAATTATTTTTATATTTTAAAAACTTATATTGCATAATAAAAATTTATTTGGATAAATTATTTTTTACAATCCATCTTAATACTTTTTTTTCAGAGAAAAAAGCTTCATAAATTATATTAAGTCAATATAAAAACCATTATAGGATACAGATACAAAAAAAGAGCAGCTTGTGAAGTCACGAGTCAAAAGCATTACTTGAGGGAAACATGAAGGAACAGATGTGCATAAAAGCACCTAGAACAAGAAACACATAGTTATATCAGAAAAGGACTGAGAGAAGAACAGGATGAGCCATATACAATCCATCTTTATATAATAAATATTTTATTAGATGATTATTATTATTTTATAAATTAAATTATTAGTTTATGTTATTATAATGATAATGGTGGAGATGATTAACTATTATAAAAAATAAAATTTAATAATAATACATGATTAATTAACAAGTTAAAAAAATCATATTATAATAGATATCTTGATTAAGCAAAATCTTTCAGTCACATAAGAGAATTTTTAGTCAACGCGTTTTCAATCAACAAGTATTGTTCAGCGAACTTTACTTAAAATATTTTGATTTTAATTTTTTAATTATATATAAAATATTATTATAAAAATAATAGCAAATTTTCTTTACCCACGTCATTTACATTTTAATAATAATATATTCATTATAAAAATTATAAAAGTGAGCCATTCTTTTAGCCACCATAATTTTAAATTCATTATGTTATAATTTTCATTATTTAAAAAGTTAAGAAGAATCGTCTTATAAAAATATGATATTTTAATTTTTGGAGTTATTTATAATAAAAATATCAAATTTTCTTTAACCGCGTCATTTAGATTTTAAAAATTGCATATTTATTATTATAAAATTTATAAAAGTGAGAAATTCTTTTAGTCAACCATATTCTGAAAATCGTATAATATTTGTTTCTTGACCCACACGGTACAGGTGAGGTGATACAGCTGGCAGAGTCCTCTTCCTTGTTTGCATGCTCCGGTTTTTGGTTCTCCCAATCCTTTCGCAATCACAACAAAACCATTCATTCTACTTCAGCCCTGCAAGATGATAGAGACAAAACAGCCCTGGGAGACGAAACAAAGAAGCACCAGCATCTCATTACCTGGTCCCCATCGCAGTCCCAATACAGCCCTCAATTCTTCACAAAACCCTAACCAAAATCATGCACACTGCCATTCTGTGGCACTCACACCATCATTGTCAATCTCAGAAAAACGGAAAATAACCTAACCGTTACCTGTAAACCGCCACGGAAAATCACTGGTGAATCCTCGGCTTCGGGTCCACCGTCAATCCAGCAACGAGTCCTGCAAGAATATCCCAACTCCAGCTATTATTTGCCCCGATCCCTGCCTCAATGTGATGTTACAGAATAAACGAAGATCCCGTTCGGATGCGTGCGGCCTGACAACGTGGCAAAAAGAGCGATGTAAACGGGAACTGACTCCAGTACGAATCCCTTCATTAACAACTCTGACATGCTGGAAGTCATAGTTCGCTGCCTGTTGCAGGAATACATTCATGGGAGGGAGATCCGCAGAGGTATTATCGGACCCAAACACTAGTTCTCTGATAGTTTGACCAGGATCCGGATCATTGTGTTCTGATCGGGATCTCTGACTTAGACTTTATCGGGGTTTCTGACTTTGAGGTTTTTAAAGACAACAGAGAAAGTTAAGCAAGCTGATGTTCTGGCCACTCGTTCTTGAAATACTTTATTTAGCCAGTGATTTGTTGAATTTGTAGGTTCAACCGGTTTCCACCCCAAAATGTGATGTGATCAACCATTAATAGGTCTTTATGCGTCCCTCTATGATTCTGCAATGCGCTGGAAAGAGTATGAGAGTAAGTAGAGGAGTCGAAATTAAAGGATTTCTAAAAATTACTTGCAGATCAGAAGCTAATCTCTCAGGATCTTCAACAGCGCTGATCCAGCGATTCCAAACTAAATTACAGCGTCAGCAAACAGCATAAAAGACTTAACCTCGTCCCTATGATCGCGTCTGTCTCTATCTTCCCAGAACTCAATGTCACCAAAGTTTTACCCTAATCCCCCATGATCGCGCCGGTCTCTATCGTCCGATAACTCACTGTCATCATTGCCTTCACTGTGTCACACTTTAAACTATGATCTTTGAAGCTTTTCTCAACAAATGAGACACAATAACTAAATGATGTACAATAACTCTGAAGACAATTTAGCCATTGTCGATTCTCTTTCATTTATGGGGCCTCTCCATTCTGGAGAACAATTTAGTTCCGCTGAGGAGAATACACATTATTTCTTTAAACCAAAAAAATTATTAAATGGTTATATAAATAATTTTATATTTAAATATAATTTTAACCAATTAACAATTTAGCGAGAAAAAATCTCAACTACACACTAAATTAGGAGTCATTTAATTAAAAAAATCTGTTATATTCAACAATTTCCTTAAAAATAAAATAAGCGGAACAACCTTACCTCACAATGACCAAAAATATAATAATAATCACAAGTATATGATTACATCTAAAACAAATATGAATTAATATTATTAACAATTATCATATCAAGGGTTTGTCATTTTTTTTAACTAGCATGGATCCATCGTAAATATGGATGAGTCCAGAGGGATCCAATTTCTTCATGTGCAATTTTTTTTTATGAATCGACATTATTTAAATATTTTGTATAGTTATTTAATTTTTTTATTTTTTATTTTTTAAAATTTATATTTAGGACGGCATGAGCAAAATTTCAACTTTGATGACGGGCGGACAAGGTTACACATCACACTCGGCTGTAGAATGAGAACACATCACATTGGGCTGTAGAAACTCAATGACTAAAAGTGTCAATAAAAAAAATTTTGATTTTTTTTAATAGTATGATATATCCATTTATACATAAAGCAGTGAGACCTTATTTGACAAATGGAAGAATTCTAGAATACAATTTTAGTTAGAGCATTGGACATAAGAACGATTATGCTAAAGCCCAAGCTCTTCTTAGAACCCGTCTATGCACAAAAGAATGGCAATTCCCATCTCATTATCCTTGGGAATTGTAATGTTATCCTACAATATATAATTAAAACCATTGATTTGAGATATAATCGCTTGAATTTGATCTTATAGCAAGTTCACAAATTTAAAAGGCATTTTGAAATGTTACATTGATTCCACATTTTAAGAGGCAATAATACCTCCGTTGAGAGCAAATAAAGTTATAGGGCAAAGAATTGGATCTTTAATCATTAATTATTGTATTTATTATGAAGTCATTCTTTAATTATCCATTAGTCATCATACTTAATATACATACGGATGGTGTTAGAAATTAATTAACGGAGTAATGAAATACATAAAATATTGCAGAAACAGATATACATAAATGCATAAAACAAGAGAGACACATATATATGTGGTTCACTCAATTTGGGCTACGTCCACAGAGAAACAGTCAATCCTTCCTTTTATATTATCCAACAAAATGAAGAGATACAACTTACAACAACTCCGTTGTAATTTCCTCTTTTCTCTCACACAACCTCCTCTCTCTCTCTCGCCCATAATAATAATACATGGCCGCAATACAATTCCCTCATATAAACTGATGGTTGCCTTCTAGGGCAAAAAACCCTAAATTAACATAACTTCAAATCATCCACCTAATGAACGACCTGGATTGACTACGAAATTACAATATTTTACAAGGCAAATTTTCATCTATTTTTAGCTTCGGGGGTGCTTCCCCTGAATCCCCGCCAAGGGGGGCCTCATTAAAGTCGTCGTCTGCCCCCATTGCCACTTCCCCCCCCCCCCCCCCCCCCCCTCTTGGACCCCCTGACAGTGATTAAACGGGCACCATTACCACCCCATTAGGAACAGGGATCCAACACAGCTGAAACAAAAAACCTTTGAACAATCAGCAAGATAATCAGGCTTCGTACCCAACAAATGGTCACATGTATAAGTCTCTCCAAATTGTTTGGATGAGATGGACAATAAGAGAAGACCACTCTCATTGCAAGTTTGCTCCTATAATTTGATCATTCCCAAACTTGCAAATGGTATAATTTCCATAGCTATGATCTTTGTCATCATGTATCTATCATCATTGCTCTCTCTTGTAATTATTCCTTGGAATGTGAAATGGGCAGATAGGATTTTCTACAAAGGTAGACAACATTTGTTTGGTTTTGGTCCATGATTCAGTGCTTGTCACCCTTTCACTACTTGTAGTCATCATTTAGAAGTGGATTTGAATAAGGTTGAGCTCTACAAGTTGACATCATTTGGTAATAGGGAAGTAAATTTCATTAAGGATTATGGATTTCACCAAACTTTGTGCTATCGAGTGAGTTCTTTTACAACATGGCTAAGCCATTGAAGCTATAAGGAAGGAAATGGTAGTGCTTAGGTGCTTAATTGTTGATTAAGAAGCCACTTTGAGCCACCCTTTGAGGTGGAAAACTATGGTTATCATGTCAATACTACTCCAACAATCCAGTTCAAGCCCTAACTCCTTATATCCCAACCTCGTTAGGGACATGCAAAGAAAAAGAAAAGAAAAAGCAAATTGCTCTGATACCACTGATCCGAATTTAAACAGGAACACAACAAATTTCAGAGATAACCATAAACACAAAGATGCAGTGGAAATAACACTTCATTTCATTAATGTAAAATACTGAGATATTCTTACAAAGAAAAAATGGAAATAAACAGCTAGGGCGATGGTAGCTTATCTCTGAGAAGAAATGCGGCGGCTACATGCCTCTGAATTGTGTTACAATGAGGCTCGAAGGCCTATTTATTGTTGAGAAACAATGGAAAACCCTAAACATCCAAAAACCTAACCCTAGAAGATGAAACGCCAAACTGTGGGCCCCTTTTGGGTAAATTGGTACATCAAATTCCAGGGGTCGTAACTTTGGCATACGATCTCCATTTGACACATACAATATCTCGTTAGAAAGATCTTTCCAAGAACTACAACTTTGGGAAAAGCAACATCTCAGTTTTCCCAAAAAACGTCGTTTAGGGCCTCAAAATGGCTCCGGAAGTTCAAGACTTGAAAAACTGCTAAAAATAGTAAACTGTGCTACAATTAAGGAAATTGAAAAGCTGAAAGAAACAATGGTGGGGGTCCAAGTGGACTTGGTGGGTGGCCACCAATATCACCTGGATCATATTATCGATTCTCTTGAGAATTTTTTAAGAATAAATAGATCAATTAATTTCATATATTTTTTTTTGAAAGTTGAATAAACAAAATTATAACTTTAATAAAGCATAATCATCATTAAAAAAAATTAAAAAATACAAATTTATAAAAATATATACTTTTCTCCCTTTGTAGAAAAAATAATTTTTTAAATAAAATGTAATAAAGCTAGAAAGAGCACCCTCGCCATTATTGGGCCATATTTTCTTTGCAATAAAAGAAAAACATGATACATTTGAAGTATCAGATACTCAATGACGACTTGATATAATATTACCAAATACAAATAAGAGAGAATTTATTTTACAAACAAGTACTACATATTAGCTAGTCCCCTAAAACAATAAAACATAAAGCTTTGAATTTTTAAGATGCAATATAATTATATTAATTTAAATTATAATTAAATGTATTATTAAATTTTGTAAATTAGCATTTTTTGCATTGCCACATAGAAATAATTAATTAAACTTTTCACGAAAGTTCCATACACCCACATTGGAAGTTATATTGGTAAAATTCAAACTTTTTCTTCTTCATGGTCGACTTTGTTTTCTTCTCGAACATGTCTTAAATTACTTCGTATTATTGAAAAAAACACATTTAAATTAATTATCATAAAATCTCATTAGTTAAAGAAAGTAAGGGATTCGTCCAAATGCTTTCATAATATTGTTGAAGTTGGTTTATTTTTTTATAAGTACTAGATTAAAATTATAAAGTTTGAATGGTGGGATTTGCAAAATTTAAATGTTTCACAAAAAAAAATTAAAGCTTTAAATTGAATTACAAATTTGAAAATGATGTTTAGCTTCATACAAATAACACCAAAATATAAAATATAGTTGACAAAGCCCCTTTTAATTAATGGTTGTAGACTTGATTGAGTGAGAGGGGACATACATCAAATCTTTGTGAGATTCACTACTATCATTATCACTGATTGATTCAAACTTTTTCTTCTTCATGGTCGACTTTGTTTTCTTCTCAGACATGTCTTAAATTACTTCGTATTATTGAAAAAACACATTTAAATTAATTATCATAAAATCTCATTAGTTAAAGAAAGTAAGGGATTCGTCCAAATGCTTTCATAATATTGTTGAAGTTGGTTTATTTTTTTATAAGTACTAGATTAAAATTATAAAGTTTGAATGGTGGGATTTGCAAAATTTAAATGTTTCACAAAAAAAAATTAAAGCTTTAAATTGAATTATAAATTTGAAAATGATGTTTAGCTTCATACAAATAACACCAAAATATAAAATATAGTTGACAAAGCCCCTTTTAATTAGTGGTTGTAGACTTGATTGAGTGAGAGGGGACATACATCAAATCTTTGTGAGATTCACTACTATCATTATCACTAATTGATTATCTATAAACCTTGCAGATTTATGAGCTTTGGGTTGGCTTTGATAAATATAAAATTAATTGACTGTGATTGATACAGTGGAGTACACGAGTTCATGTCCATAGACATGACTTTGTACAAAGCCAAATTTCACGCGACAACTCTCTCTCTTTCTAGAACCTTTCCTTCTACCATGGTTTCTCTTCTTATAGAAATAAACTTTGCTTTTGTTCCCATGCATTGAAGTGCAAGAGGAGAGTTAAAATATGATGTTCTCGAGGTATAATACTCTTCAACATTTGTTGGACAAATGTAATGTCATATTATTTAGCCGACTGGTTTGTTGGATTGTGTAACAGATTAATGGGTGGATGGTACAGTGCATTTGACATCCATTACAATGGAGTTAACGCTGCAGAGTACGTGTGGCTTTGTTTATCGTTTTCCCAGATATATGTCTTTACTTTTTTAAACAGGTATGATTATGCCATCATGGGTTCAGTGAAGCTTCTCGTGTTCTCTTTCTTTGTCACGTGCACAAGGATTCATCAATCAGAGGAGAAAATGATAAAATTGTTATTTTGTAAAGATTTATAAATGGCTATTTGAAATTTTGGTGTAAACTGTAGCTTTGGGATTTAGATGCCCACAATACATGGCTATAAATTCTACTAAATCTAAAACACACAAGCATACTTGAATTGATTGATTGATCAACCAAGTGGAAGAGGGCATAAATGAATAGGAATAAGAAGGGAGCTATTGTGGGGGTGCGCTTCATCAAACATTTATGCTGAAGGATGAATTCCATAAACCTGCAACCTTTCATTGGTGATGTGATCCCTATACTCCGGTTATCATTACAAAATAAAACATAAACCAATTAAATCAATCAAATTAAAGATAAATAAATTAAATTATTGTTAAAAATAATAAATTTCAATCTGCAATATTAAACTATAAAAAATTTACAATGTGTTTTTTAAACCTAAACCAATATGAATTTTAAAAAAGCCAATATATTATTTACCCACCGACCATAAGAATAATAATATTACCAAAAGAGAATGAGAATGCAAAAATATTATATGAGAGCCTAAATACTTCACCATATAATATTATTAGAAAAGTGTGAAATATTTTTAAAAGGCTAAATTCTTAACGGTCCACGAAACGACAATGCAAAAATATTATATGAGAGCTTTAAATACTTCACAATAAAGAGGTATATGTTTGGAAAAGTGTGCAATAATTTTAAAAGGCTATAATTCCTAACGGTCCACAAAACGCCAAACTTTGGAGAAGCCATCCACGCATACAAAAAGGAATGAAGACCTGGGAAACCATGTGAAAGGCGTGCCACATAATTCAACCAAGTAAATTGGAAATTGACTATACATCACAACTCCCTAGGCACATTAGGCGTTCCACACAATTCAACCAAGGAAATTGGAAATTGACTATAGAACTCACAACTCCCTATACATTTAAAAAAACTCAAAATTCATTGATGTTATGATAAATTTTACTACATAAGAATTAAAAAACGAAAAGTGGTGTAACCGTATTACAATGAAATAAATATATTAACTATTTTTACAAAACATTTTGAATTTCTATTTATTATTTTATTATCCTGCGACCGACAGTGGTAGTATAGCGCATTTCATATGCGTTTGACTTCGAATTAGTTGCAGAGTAGTCTAAAAATTAAACTATTATCTTCAAAATAAACATTAAAGAAAGGAGTAGTCTACTTAGGCCGAGGAAAAGCTCGTTTTCCGTCACCGCCCAGAAAATCGTCCGGCTCCGGCCCCCGGCGATCCCTCTGCCACCATCCCCTAGCTCCACCACCCTCCCCTGGCAACCCTGACATTCCCTGACAATGGATTCGATCGCAGCTGGAAATCCTGACATCCCCTGACAGATCGGGGACGAGCTGGAATGGCAGTCGCGAAGAGTTATTGCTGGTTACAATTCGAATTGAGGAGGTGCGATCCCGCGGCTGCTCACTCACCTTCCTCCTTGAGCTTGCGCCTCCCACTCTGCAATTCCTCCACTCTGCGATTCCGCTCTGCAGCTCCAAACCCAGGTACAATCCGCTCTACGGTCCTACTTTCATGTGTTTTAAATTTCGACCTAGAAACAATCATCTTTTAATCATCTTGAGACCTGTAAACCTTGGTGGATAGCAGTTTTAGGCTTGTAAATCCAAACATACGCTTCTGTTGTTATGGAATTCTCACATCCTCTACAGGTTCGTATATCCTGAAAGGGGCAATAATAGATTTTTTAAAGATATTTTTATGCCCGAGACCTGCACCAAGAAAGCCACACTGGATAATATAATAGAAACTGATACTACATACCTGAAATAGTTGGAAACATCCTCCTCCATGAAGGTGCTTTCAGCAGGAAATGTCATGTAAATTTGACGGGATCCAGAGCTGACACCACTCAAATAGTAGGGATCTCGTTCACTTGGCCTATAAGTTGTGAACCTGTTAGCATCCTCTGATAAAACAATGGCGTGCTGACCATGAGGCCTATCAATGAGGCTTACTGTATTCTTCAAGCATGCTAGTAGATTTTTCAAGTTGTATCCTGCTTTCCCATGCCTCTGGCTCTCAGTCAAGTATCCCTTGGCTTGCAGGGTTTTCCCAAATCTCTCGTAATAGAGTTGAGGTAGGGAAGCAATGGAAACAGGGGCCCGTCTTCCTCTCAATAATTCTTGAAGTTCTAACTCTAATCTCTCCAATGATTCCACAGAGAAAGCTTCTTCGAAGCGGGGATCCAAGGGAATTGAACTCAAGACGTTGTCAGAGCGTGAATAACTGTGAGTAAAACGGCAGCTGGAGCCATGCTTGCAATATCCCCTGGCAAAATACAGGCATGGTTTCCAAGAAACTGTCTCATAGCTTACAGAAACGTCTGTCATGGAATAAGATCGCCTGTGATTCAATCTTGTCTCGCTTCCATTCAAGAAAGAGAGCATCTCCATATAGACATGACTATCATTTGGTAGGTTGTAGGAATCAAGATTCTCAGTGGAATAGAAGAGATGATCTTGGAGCTGACAATCATCCCTGAGGTTCAGTTACTGGTCATGATAGTCTGAAAATTTGTGATCACTGGGTAAGCTTTGCTGGCGGCTCAAATTGATAAAGTCGTTGTGCTCATCATTTACAAAACGATTTGGATTCAAGACTTCATGATGGGCGAACAATGCTGAATCCTGTTGTTGCTCATGTGGAATGTGAGTTCCCCCATGAAAGCCATTGGGTGCTGGAGAAGAGAATGAGTGAGGCAACAAATTAGAAAACTGAGTGTAGCGCAGAGGTGACTGAAGAGGGGACGGAGATGATAAACCAAGCTCTGTCTTGGCCTTGGAAATCATGGACTGTAAGAGTGTATTAGGCCCAAATGCCAAGGGAATCATTTCTTGATCTCCCAGGTCTTGAAGAAGCAAATACCTAATGATCTTGAACACATTCTCTGGTTCTATGCTCTGAATCCTTGTGAACACAATCCTTGTTGCTTCATATGTATCCATTTTGCCTTCTACAACTGGAAACATCAAATCCATAATGTACACTGCAACACAATATATTACGATTACATTACATTACATTTCCTACAACTAACTTAACTTTTGAAAAAACCACACAATGCATTTTCAAAAGCTCACCGTAAAGCCACTCAACCTAACTCATTTGGTCTAACAATCCTTCTCCATGAAATTCATAAAAACACACAGAAATTGAAACTCTCTGCTATCAAATACTGGGAACAAAGAAACTGAATCAGTAAAGCTTCCAACCATTGAAACTTGGTAATGGGCAAAACAATTTTATAAGAAGCCTCAAGGGTTCAAAAATAAGAATGTTGGGAAATGATGACGCTGTACAGGATGGTATTTATGACACACCACAATACACTATAATTCTCCCCCCTTTAGTGTAATGGTACCTTTGTGAGGGGACTAATATACAGAAATGTTTGAGGTAGGCTTTATTTCATTCTCGTCTAAAAGGCTAATAGATGTTTAAGTACTTTTCATATTCCCTTTTTCAGCCAATGAACTTAGTGAAGCGCGAGCTCTTCCCCGTTCTTTTACAAGCTATAGAGACAGGTCAGTGTTCTGAATTAGTTTTCCAGAGGGGTTTCATCATTTTCTTAGTGCTTTCTTGTTGTAAGATTTTTTCACAGAATTGTTTTCGTTCAACACCACTTTGAATTGTAGCACAACACTTCAAGTAGACTGCTTATATCTTCTGCAAGTTAGCGTACATTTCTATTAGGTCAAATGTCTCTTCGATTCCTATCTGCCTACACAAACCATCGTTTAGTGTGGTTGTGCTAGTATTTCCCTTTATCTGGCATTTTAACCTACCTCTAGAAAGGAAAGACAGAACAGTATGCCCCATAGAAAATCAACTGCATCTGCAAGTTTTGAGAACTTAAGCAAGTAAATATAGTATATTTATGACACACCATAATACACTATAATTCTCCCCCCTTTAGTGTAATGGTACCTTTGTGAGGGGACTAATATACAGACATGTTTGAGAATAATGAAGCAATATGTTCACTTTGATATGAATTAATCTATTCACACATCCTTCGGAGGGGCTAATTTATTTGGGCCAATATCCCTTCTAGTACCATTAATGATTCTACTTATTGTGGTGCTTTCGTATTAGGAGGTCATACTTCTAGTACTAGATATAATCCCATTAGAATTCATTATTTTGGGAGTTCCTTTATCCCTAGGGGAAATCCCCTTGGGAAAAATAATCCTTCTACTACTACAACTAGTCTAGAGGTTCAATACTCTAAGAAAAATAATTCCTTCATCTAGAAACTACACTATGGAGGGACCTTAAGCTTTGTTTGGGGTGAAAGCTTTATTGCTAGACCCATTTAATCGAGATCAACATCCATTTTTAACATCGCTTGATTTACTGAATTTGGAGAAACTTTCAAATGGCCACATCCTCTGTGATCCTTAGTGTCAACACGTGCTCGTTAAGTTAACCTTTGACATATTGAAATTCAATGGTAAACTAAAAGAGACCATGGCCACACACACCACCACCTACCATTTATATTGTTCCTTGAACTCCTGGTGGATGATAGTATTAGGTTGTGTCTTTCCAATAAAGCCTAGAAGAATATGCCACTAAATAGTACATTGAACTTGGTAAGACATCTTAACATGATTATGCCTCCTTGGCAGGAACATTTATGAACCATTTCCAATTAACTTTAAGGAAAGAGATCACAAATGATCTCCAAGAGTTTCCTTAGCCCCACAAAGAAAAGAAGAAGCGGCAGAAAAAAAAATGGTTTGGAAATTGATTTAAATGTTGATCCATCATAATATGAACCATTTGAGTTTCGATACCTCAATAAGCGAGGACATCATCGATCAAATAATGTCATCTCTATGGTTCCAATTAGTTTCATGTGTTGAATAGAGTCATGGTTTTAGATTTAAGTATTTAATCATCACTATTCTTTAACATGTGGTATGTTTATTTTTACAGCAATGCAACATTCCCCAACCATGGCGATAACCCAAGACCAAAGGGAGATGCAAGACCATCCAACATTACCTACCATGCCAGGTACATTTGACACTCTTTCATTGTGTGTGCACATATACCTTGATGCTCTAGAAAATTTCTTTGCGATAATGTTTGACATTTTTCTAGGTAACTATAGAATAAGTGGAGAAGCATCATCTTCTACCATGATTGATCATCTATGGAAGGACTTCAACTCTAGTGGGAATCAATGAGGTATGCACAAAGAATAGATAAGCTAGGTTATTATGGCGTCGTCAGGTGGCCCTTTATTATATGATAAGTATATTTATGTTTTCCCATTGTTATGTTATAAAAATACCTTTTTCATAATCTGTTCATGGACATAATCTGTTCTCTTAAAGCTCATGAAACTTTGTGCTTTGACATGGAATGTTGGGTTGTTTCAGAAGGCTCTAGGTACATTGAGAACATGGGTGCCTACAAAATTTGAGGAAAGTTTGAGCCTTCATCAGTGCAATATTAAAAATATGGGTGCCTGATGAGCACCAAGGAATGTTTGAGCCCTCGTCAATGCAAAAGTAAAAGTTCAATTATATGCCACTACTCTCCTGAAGTTTCATGAAATTTTGAACTTTGACATGGAATGTCAAGTTAATTCACATGGCTCTGTAATTGTTCAACAAATTGAATTGTTGGTTCTTTTTACTGCAATGTTTCTGTATTTTCTCACGTAATTGGTTTAATACTGCAGACTAAGCTGTAACAATGTTGTATACACACGACAATTTGGGAATGAATTAGTGTTTTGGACATCAATCTAAATTGTTCTTCAAATATATTCTCAAATGTTAGATCTGTTATATGATCAAAACAAATCTAATTTTATTTGTGGTGTTCATATTTAAGAAAGAAGCTCTTGGGTTCATAGCATCTTGACGTGCAGTTTTCTGAACCTGTTGCTTTTGAACCAAGTCAACCTGAAACATGCATTCTTAGTTATTCCAATGCTTCAATTATGAACTCTGTTACCAACTGCACAACCAAATTTTCCATGAGTTCTAAAAACATGAAGCAAACAAGACACAAATCAAACCCCTTATTTGGAATTGAAGCCTGATTTGGTATTTTTGAAGAAGGAGTGTTTAATTTAAACTGTCCTAGAATCGTTCTCATCACCAATGCTGGATTATGAGTTGCTGGCAAGTTTGGAAGTGAGGAATAGGGCATGTGTCTTTGTTGCAGAACCTGGTGGTGCATTTATATATCAGACACCCATATAGCAGTTGTACCTACTGTCAATAAGTTTGTTTTCAAGGAGCTGAACAACAACTGTGATTAATGCCTGCTTTCACCCTCTAAGAGAAAGCATTTCAAGTTTTAGCTTCTAGTTGTATTACATATGAGATTTCTCACAACTTGGTAGTTCTTATTTACCAAATAGAAAGCACTGTGCTGATGAATTTTCCTGGCAGAGATTAATGAAAGCTTTGTACCATTTTTCTGGGCTATCTATATGTAAGTCGTTTCTCTTATAAATATTGGTAGTTAAGATATGTTAAAATATCAATTTTGCACTTGATTCTGTTAATGCTGGTCTTTTAGATTAAAGTCAAGCGAGTTTAACTGAAAAAATTGCTCAATTCAACTCTCTTCAAGTAGTTCCTGTGGTGTTTTAAGAAACTTATTTGCCCAATTCCCGTGGTGCTTAAGAAACTTATTTGCCCTTGCTCTGATTTTTTTTTGCTATGTAGTAAATGTACTGTAATTTAATTTTGTGCAGTAAATGTATTGTAATTTAATCTGACATATCACTCTCTGCCTTGTGTGGGTAGTTGGAGATTTGATTTTGATTTTTCCATCTTTTGTTTAAAAACATGTCCACAGGTAAGAGGTTCATACCATACTTCATATATGTTTGATTGCTTGTGTTAGGAAGTTTGCTATCCTGGATCTACTTCCCATGTTTTATGTTTAATTCACAAGACTCTCAAGTTTCTATTAAAACTGGCTTACAACTTTTTCAAGTTTTTACTAAAATTGCCTCTTTGTTTCTAAACCAAGGCCTGTTTGCAGTAAAGCTAAGTAAAGGCTTATAGGCTTATGGGGATTTTGACTTTTGATGCTACTGGATTACTTATTTTCATCTAAGGATAACAAAATGGAGCAATTGATCCTATTGAGACAGACATTGGTTTCTGTTTTTAGAAGGTTCTATTAAAATTGTCTCACGTCTCTTTCATGTATCTACTAAAATTGGTTCGTTGCTTTTAATGCAAGATCTCTTTGCAGTAAAGCTAAGTAAAGGCTTATGGAGAATTTGACTTAAGGTCCTGTTGGGTTACTTATTTTCATCTAAGAAGGACAAGAGAAAGGAGCAATTTTTTCTTTTCATTCCCATCAATTACCATAGCATCGTTTAAATTCAGTGATCTTGGCATCAATGCAATGCATATTCAGCATGTTAATCCGGATAAAGAAGCACATTATCTTTTGAAATGGATGAAATATGTTATTAATTTATTAATATTAATGTATATTTATTTTGATTTTTAATTTATTAAACATGGAGAAGATTAAAACCATGGAAGCTTTAGATTTGAGCAGAATTAAAAAAAATGGAAATTTCAGAGTTGAGTAGAATTAGGGAAAATGTAAAGTTTAGAATTAAGTTGAATTTATGTTCATTTTTTAAGCTACACTTACAGGATTTTGAACCAGCGATCTTCACATAAAAAGGATTTGGAATCAGCGATCTTCACATAAGAAGTGCCTTAAAACAATGAGCTTTATCATGGACTCTTCTAAGCCCATGGATTAAATTAAATTAATGTTAATTTATTTTATATTTTATATTATTTTTTAAATATTAAATAATATAACCAGTTTCAGGCTACCTCTAGAATTTGGCTTACCTGAAATTGTTGATATCACATTTTTTTTTTTTAAACTGTGATTTCAACAATCTAGGTTGATTGAGAGAACCTTTTACACTCTAATATTGCAACTTCGGGTACTTGAGATTCCGAGATTTGATTTGTGGACAATAGATATAAAGAAGAAAGATTGTATGAGTGCCCTTTATGAACAAGTATGTCACTTGTTTATGTACAATATCTCATCACATGCATTGTAGAAGCAGTTAATTTCATTTTATAAATAATACAATTGAGAAATAAGATTTTGCAAGTAATCACGAGGGTCAATTGAGTTTATTTCTAATGTTTAAAAAGAATGATTGCTATCTTTGCTACTCAAATTTAATTTTCATTATATAATGACTTTAAATCTTGTTATACAGTCTTGAACCCTAAAAAAATCCATGAAATGCTTGATTTACATTAAAAAGAGACAAATACTCATATAGATTGAACAGGGAAATTGGCAAAATGCAACTTTACTTTCGAACTATCTCTCAAAGTCTTCCAAAAACAGGTACTATCCAGCCAGTTATGTAAACTGGAAGAGAAATAAATTGAAACTAGTTTCAAGAGAAATATGTGTTATTAAGAATAAATTGCTTATAAACATAGTATAGAAACCTTTCATCACTGATCAACGACCAACGAACAAATCACATAGCATATCAATATCTCTCCAGAAACAAAAATCTGAGAAGGTGTTTGGAAGGATCAGACAACATCATAATGTATTGATGATAATCACAAAACCATGAACCAGTTACTTTTCTCAAAATACATTTGTCCATGTACATGGAATATATTACATTTGTCCATAAATTTGTCTCCCATACAAAAAACCGTAATCATTGCATGTTGGGGAAAAATAAAACATTAATAGGTTCTTCTTTAGTGAAAGAACCATGCTATGATAGACCCCAGAAAAATGATAACAACAACCCATTCGCACAATGGGGATTTATATTGATGGTGATCAATGATTTCTGTTGCAGTGGATGGTGATCCTATGTCATATTTGGCATCTACATATGTGTTTAAAAATGCTCTGGACATTATATCAGTGGACATCTTTTCACTATCTACAAAGTGATTGATGGTAAAATGTTGAAATTGACAACTCCAATTTATTGCTTCCTTATGAAGAGGTTTTAAATTGTCCTTCTGAACCTGATAGATGCCTTTCATCTGATTACATATCAACTCCGAGTTGGTGAAGACTTCAATATCATTGACATCATGCTGTTTGGCCTCTTTTAACCCTTCAACAACGACAATGTAATATGCCTCATTGTTTGTCATCATTCCAGACACTTCTCTCTTTCCATGAAATAAATGATTTGTTGCCATATTGTAAAGAACGAATTTAATAACTGCTCGACCTGGATTTGGAAAGCAAGACACTTCAATGCATAAACACCACTTTTGCACCATTTTTTACACTTCAAAAACCTGAAAAATAAATAACAATAAATTCATGTTAAACAAGTAGACAATTATCTATTTCCTAATACTCAACATGTTTTTCAATCATATATAATTTTAAAAAGCAGATAATTTGTGTTCATTTACACTGCAACACTTTCAATACTGGCAACTATTCTGCAAAAAACACATTTAGCAATCACCACTTTATATAGATGAAATGCTCATTATAGGACCCAAATACATCTATTAGTTTTAAAATAAATGATACTCAAGGAAGTGAATATTGTATGCAGTTCCCTTATATTTGGATGTGTGAATAGGACTAATTCTGATCATAGACTAATTCACATCATTCTTTGGTGTGTCTGTTGATGGTAAGTACAGATTCCCTTATTTTGGGATGTGTGAATAGATTAATTCAGATCACAGTGAAGATATTGCTTCATTATTCTCAAACATTTCTGTATATTAGTCCCCTCACAAAGGTACCATTACACTAAAGGGGGGAGAATTATAGTGTATTATGGTGTGTCATAAATACCATCCTGTACAACATCATCATTTCCCAACATTCTTATTTTTAAGTGACAACCAGAGTGTGTACATAAGGTATTCAAGGAGCTGAAGAAATTTTCATCCTTTACAAGCCTGAAACTGCTATCCACCAAGGTTTACAGGTCCCCTGACTCGTTTGCAAGGGTTTTGATTTAAAGATGATTGTTTCTAGGTCGAAATTTAAAACACAGAAAAGTAGGACTTCCTTTAACACATGATGTACTCTGATTTGCATAACAATCACATCTTGTCATGCAATTTGTCAAAAGCTTGGGCTACCATCATCTTTTCACAAAGGAAATCACAAGTTATTCCAATTTACGCAAGCATTGGATCACAAACTGAGCTAGCATATGTTTCTCATTCCAAGGTGATGCATTGTGTTGAAGCAACAGGAAAACAGTCTGCCGGATCACAAATACCAGCCAGTGTTCAATAAGCATCCACTTGGTAATTGGAAGAAGATTCCCAACATAGTAGTGGAGCATTAGCTTTCTATTCAAGAATGGCATTAAGGGCATGGTCTAGGTTGAATCTTGGTCTATGCTTCGTATCATTTACACAGTGTGTTCCAATTGAACCTTCTGCATGTGGTTGATAGAAGGTTCAACTGGACAAAATAACCTTGCTCTAAACACAACTATAGAAGCCTGGAGATTGGTATTGGCTGGAAAATTTCAATTGCTTCATTAGTGTTGTGACTTGTACAGGAACATTCCCAACATAATATCTCCAAGAATACTTGGAAACTGCTTCTAGAATTCACTCAACATAAACCCACAAATCTCAAAGGCTATGATCCTCAGGGCAGAAGATAAACTCAACTTCATAACAAATATGGAGTGCCTCTGTTAAATACAGCTCTGTCTACTCAATTAGCATTGCAAGCAAGCAGCCAAGCAGTGGACCAATCTAGAATGGAGGCTTTGATATTGCCATTTCTAGTTTCTACAAACAACACCAACTTCACATGCCTTCAGAAGAATGGTGAGTATAGAGGTGATCATAGAGAAGTTGCACTCAAAATTGCATTGAACACAAAAACTAAAACTCAAAGACTTGATTGGCATACTGAACAGCAAAGGTACATCTTGTTATTCCATTGCCCACTAACTGTTGTGCAAGCTACACTGAAGACAGAGATCTTTGTACAAGACATAGAACAAAGGTTAGAGGTTAGAGGTCAGATATTATTACTTGAATACACATAGAATTGTATCTCATAAATAGGCCATAGGTAGAAAATAGGGAAATGCATTAACCTTACAACCATAGACTCAAATTAGTAATGCCGCAAATCCAAAGGAGTAGTTAATGAACATCCCCTGCCTCTCTAGCTACAGAGAGAACATGAAAATAAGTCCTTTATATCACAAGTTAGCTTAGTCAAAACTTCATCCAAGGAGATTGTTTCATGTATATAATTATGTAATCACAAGTCATTTCAGTGCAATTTTGGAGTGAACTTCACTTGTGTTTGCGGTGTTGGTTTGTCCTCACTCAAGGAAGTGAATATTGTATGCAGTTCCCTTATTTTTGGATGTGTGAATAGGAATAATTCTGATCATAGACTAATTCACATCATTCTTTGGTGTGTCTGTTGATAGTAAGTACAGATTCCCTTATTTTGGGATGTGTGAATAGATTAATTCAGATCACAGTGAACATATTGCTTCATTATTCTCAAACATTTCTATATATTAGTCCCCTCACAAAGGTACCATTACACTAAAGGGGGGAGAATTATAGTGTATTATGGTGTCATAAATATACTATATTTACTTGCTTAAGTTCTCAAAACATGCAAATGCAGTTGATTTTCTATGGGGCATAATGTTCTGTCTTTCCTTTCTAGAGGTAGGTTAAAATGCTAGATAAAGGGAAATACTAGCACAACCACACTAAACGATGGTTTGTGTAGGCAAATAGGAATCGAAGAGACAGTTGACCCAATAGAAATGTATGCTGACTTGTAGAAGATGTAAGCAGTACACTTGAAGTGCTGTGCTACAATTCAAAGTGGTGTTGAACGAAAGCAATTATGTGAAAAAATCTTACAGCAAGAAAGCACTAAGAAAATGATGAAACCCCTCTGGAAAACTAATTCAGAACACTGACCTGTCTCTACAGCTTGTAAAAAAACGAGGAAGAGTTTGCGCTTCACTTAGTTCATTGGCTGAAAAGGGAATATGAAAAGTACTTAAACATCTATTAGCCTTTTGGACGAGAATGAAATAAAGCCTACCTCAAACATTTCTGTATATTAGTCCCCTCACAAAGGTACCATTACACTAAAGGGGGGAGAATTATAGTGTATTATGGTGTGTCATAAATACCATCCTGTACAGCATCATCATTTCCCAACATTCTTATTTTTGAACCCTTGAGGCTTCTTATAAAATTGTTTTGCCCATTACCAAGTTTCAATGGTTGGAAGCTTTACTGATTCAGTTTCTTTGTTCCCAGTATTTGATAGCAGAGAGTTTCAATTTCTGTGTGTTTCTATGAATTTCATGGAGAAGGATTGTTAGACCAGATGAGTTAGGTTGAGTGGCCTTACGGTGAGCTTTTGAAAATGCATTGTGTGGTTTTTTCAGAAGTTAAGTTAGTTGTAGGAAATGTAATGTATTGTACATAATATATTGTGTTGCAGTGTACATTATGGATTTGATGTTTCCAGTTGTAGAAGGCAAAATGGATACATATGAAGCAACAAGGATTGTGTTCACAAGGATTTAGAGCATAGAACCAGAGAATGTGTCCAAGATCACTGGGTATTTGCTTCTTCAAGACCTGGGAGATCAAGAAATGATTCGCCTAGCATTTGGGCCTAATACACTCTTACAGTCCATGATTTCCAAGGCCAAGACAGAGCTTGGTTTATCATCTCCGTCCCCTCTTCAGTCACCTCTCCGCTACACTCAATTTTCTAATTTGTTGTCTCGCTCATTCTCTTCTCCAACACCCAATGGCTTTCATGGGGGAACTCACATTCCACATGAGAAACAACAGGATTCAGCATTGTTCGCCCATCATGAAGTCTTGAATCCAAACCCTTTTGTAACTGATGAGCATAGCGACTTTATCAATTTGAGCCGCCAACAAAGCTTACCCAGTGATCACAAATTTTCAGACTATCATGACCAGTTACTGAACCTCAGGGATGATTGTCAGCTCCAAGATCATCTCTTCTATCCCACTCAGAATCTTGATTCCTACAACCTACCAAATGATAGTCATGTCAATACAGAGATGCTCTCTTTCTTGAATGGAAGCGAGACAGGATTGAATCACAGGCGATCTTATTCCATGACAGACATTTCTGTAAGTTGTGAGCCAGTTTCTTGGAAACCATGCCTGTATTTTGCCAGGGGATATTGCAAGCATGGCTCCAGCTGCCGTTTTACTCACAGTTATTCACGCTCTGGCAACGTCTCGAGTTCAATTCCCTTGGATCCCCGCTTCAAAGAAGCTTTCTTTATGGAATCATTGGAGAGATTAGAGTTAGAACTTCAAGAATTATTAAGAGGAAGACGGGCCCCTGTTTCCATTGCTTCCCTACCTCAACTCTATTATGAGAGATTTGGGAAAACCCTGTAAGCCGAGGGATACTTGACTGAGAGCCAGAGGCATGGGAAAGCAGGATACAGCTTGACAAATCTACTAGCACGCTTGAAGAATACAATAAGCCTCATTGATAGGCTTCATGGTCAGCACACCATTGTTTTAGTAGAGGATGCTAACAGGTTCACAACTTATAGGCCAAGTGAACGAGATCCCTACTATTTGAGTGGTGTCAGCTCTAGATCCCGTCAAATTTACATGACATTTCCTGCTGAAAGCACCTTCACGGAGGAGGATTTTTCCAACTATTTTAGGTCTGTAGTATCAGTTTCTATTATATTATCTAGTGCGGCTTTCTTGGTGCAGGTCCCGGGCAAAGAAAGATCTTAAAAAAATCTATTGTTGCCCCTTTCAGGATATACGGACCTGTAGAGGATGTGAGAATTCCATACCAACAGAAGCGTATGTTTGGATTTACAAGCCTGAAACTGCTATCCACCAAGGTTTACAGGTCTCAAGATGATTAAAGATGATTGTTTCTAGGTCGAAATTTAAAACACGGGAAAGTAGGACTGCAGAGTGGATTGTACCTGGGTATGGAGCTGCAGAGCGGAATTGCAGAGTGGAGGAATTGCAGAGCGGGAGGCGCCAGCTCGAGGAGGAAGTTGAGTGAGCAGCCATGGGATTGCACCTCCTCATTTCAAATTGTAACCGACAATAACTCTCCGCGGCTGCCATTTCAGCTCGTCCCCGATCTGTCAAGGGATGTCAGGATTTCTAGTTGCGATTGGATCCATTGTCAGGGAATGTTAGGATTGCCAGGGGAGGGTGGCGGAGAAGGAGGGTGGCGGAGCTAGGGGAGGGTGGCGGAGCTAGGGGAGGGTGGTGGAGGGCGGAGGGATTGCCGGCGACCGGAGCCGGACGATTTTCCAGGCGGTGACGGAAAACGGGCCATTCCTCCACCAAGGTAGACTACTCCTTAAAGAAACCATTTAAGTTATTTTAAAAAATATTTCAATATATTTATTTTAAATTTTTTGGGTGTGGGTATATTTTTTATTATATAATTATTATTGATTTGATTAATAGTACTCATTCTCTAGTTATGGATAGCTACACAACCCAATTTATCTTATTTCGATGGATGCTTTTAATCATTTACCAACTTTATTAATTTGAGTTAGTAATGGTTTGTACATTTACATTATACAAGTGAATTGTATAGGGGATAGGTGTCTATAGTTGTGCAGGGATGAGTAGTCCTTATAGTATTGGTCCCACTAAGCCACCATAAATTGAGAGATGTGCAACCAATATTTAAACATAAATAAATAAAATTAAGTGAAAATATCTTTTAATTTATGTCCAAAATTTCTCAAAATACTGAGTAGGACCACACTATCCATAAATAGTATTTTAAGTATCAAGAGTACAAATCATCTTGTCCCAACTAGAAAAAAAATAAAACCATAAATCATTCCAAAATGGTCTATTCCAGAAGTACAAAGTAACAGTCACTTCAACCCCCACTAATCTGAACTGAAGTTATGTATCTCGAATCCATATTCATACCTACACATAATAAAAGTTGATGTATGCCAACCATAACTATTGTGTTATCCAACAATTAAACCCACTATGTTCAATAAATGACAGCCAACCCATTAAATTCAATAAATGACACCCAAGCCATTAAATTTCCCATTAGAATAGATCAAAGCACTTGGACCAACCATAAAAAAATTCCCTGCCATTGGATTACATCCAAATCAATCCAGATCACACATTCAAAATGAAGTCATTGCAATCCATGTCAATCCTTCCCACCAATTAAATTCAAGTGCAAAAAACTATAAAAGAAGTTCAACCATTGTTGAAGCTGCATGTTTAACATTCAAACTATTCACCATCCTAGAGACGTTTACCATCACAGAGCATTTCACAGTAAATCCAAGTTTGTTATTTCAGTTTTTGCACAATTTTCTTACAGTTTTATTTCCATTTCTCAGTCATAGAACATTTCTTAGTATATTCAGGTTATTTATTTCAGTTTTTTTGCATAGTTTAATTAACTTATGAAAATCTCTTTGCCACAATACATGTCTTAAGTTTGTCAATAAACTCATTTGTTGCATTAGTGGGAAATCTAGTGATATAATTCAAGGTCTTACCTAGTCCCACCAGCAGCGGATCCATATCCTAGTTTACTTCATTGATTGAACAAAAGCAGGAAATGGATTTAGATAAGATGCAATTGACAATTTGACTCAACAACATACGCAGAGGCAAAAGCAACTAGATCACGATAAGCTCAGATATTAGCATAGGAAGTGGTTAAAGAAGTCCAGTTAATCTAGTCCCAACAACATCCTCACCACTTTGAGAGTAACCACCTCGCTTACTTTCTGATTCAAATACCTTAATTGGATGAGATGAGAGTCTATAATATTGAAACAATTGGTATTTTCTTTCCATAGAGCTAAGTGAGTGCACAGACTCTTGCTTGAACTCTTTATGGCTAGGAAGACCTTACTTTCACTCCACAACCAAGAGTTTTGAGTGTGAACTATAGACAACAACCCTGAGGATTTCGTTTGTAAACCCATTTAGAATGAACCAAGTTTCATCCATTAGAAAGAGGAATGAAATCCAAGGATACAAAATGATACAAAATTGTGACAACAAGATTCTCAACCAATAGAATATAATTAGATAAGATCCCATGTAATGAAAACAATTTATCAGCTACATTATCAAGAAAATGGAGCTCGCAATGGGGATAAATAAATTAAAGGAGAAAATAGACTTCTAATTATCAATTTAACATAAAGCAAGTTGAGGCCAATTTGAATTAGAAAAAGTATTTCACTGAGAAAAATTGAGTTACAACATTAACTTTGAGAAGATGGATGGAGCCCACGGGGCTTTGGATTGGAGGTGAATGGGTGCACTGTTAAGGCACTCCTTGCGATAGGTCACTGGTTCAAATCTCCCGTGGGTGCTTACCTGCCAAAAAAAAAGAGTATATGGATTTGGAGCATGAATAAAGAAGCAAAAATTGTCTAGTATACCAACTAGTAATAATTATAAGAGAAAACAATTATTAGTATCCTATGGAGAAATGTAGTGGAGGAAGAAAGAGTAAACCTCTTTTCTAGTAAGGAGTATTTTCTTTATTCTTAACAAGAATAGTAGAGTGAAACCACAATCTATTAAGATGGATATCCTCGACTCTATACTAGACAGATAGAGGAGTTAACTATAACTCATAGAACCAATCCAAGGTTTGGATACAATGGTGGGGATGGAATCTAGAATTACAGATGGTTGAAGTGGTTTAGGAACTCAACTCAACTATTAGAAAACTAAAGCAATTGTGAAGGAAAATTGAATACTAAAGCATCTTGATGTCCAAAAGGAGCTAAGCAGTTGAAGGCCAACCTCTTTGAGACCACCTTATAAAGCATTGCCCTTGTTGTAATGTCATTTCTAGTTATACATATTTCATAGTCTTTGTTTATATAATATCCCTTTGAAAATAATTGATGTTAATGCCTTTAACAAAGTGTGAAAGGTGAAGGTGAGTGATTTGCATGATTTGGCCCCTGAAACGATAACGAATGTCACCAAGTATATTTCTTGGATAAAAATAAAAATGACCCCTTAAAGTAATGACATCTTGTGAATGCAAGGGGAGGTACATATTTTGAATAGGTTCATAACAAGGATTAGTGTCAATAGAGATATAAGATCAAATCAAGACCTATCATGATGACACTAATATGTAAGATTATTGTATCATTTACATATATAATCTATCATATCCTCATACGCCTTAAGATGTTGCCCTCGATCAGGGCAACATATCAGATAATGTCTTCCCAAGAGTTCCCGAATTGAGACCAAGGCACCAATGCATATCTAGTGTGAAAGCAAATAGATCCAAAGTGAGTCCCTATAAATAGAGTCTCACCACCATAAGCACTACCAAATAATGTCATGAATAATAGGTGTTTTTAAACAACCTATATAAGCACCTAACTGTCATGACAGTGCGCCTCATTGGTTTTTCTTTTTTTCCCAAGACAACTTGTATAAACTCAAAATGTATGAGGCTCAACATTTTTAAAGGAAATTAGCAGCTCAATCAAACATTTACTAAAGCAAGCCTAGAGCTTCCTTCATGCATGAAGAGTGTTATCTATAGGAATAACAATATTGACAAACTTAGAACCATTCCCACAATAGGATAATAACTGACCATTACTAAGGAAAGCCTAGAGCTTCTATTGAGCTACTAAATTCCTTTAGCAAGGCAAGCCTACAACTTCCTTCATGCCTAGAGATTGTGATGATTAGGAATAAAAATATTGACATACACGAGCCTAAACAATTTAAGTCAAACAACAATTTATAAAAAAGAACTAGACTAGATCAACATCTTAGCCAGAAAAGGAACCAGGTGTTAATTTTTTTACTTGAAATTCCTCCTATAACGCATAAAATATTTTATCCAAAACATATATTGATATAATTAGAGACATACAACCAATTATAGGTCAATTTCAACACAAGACAGTAGTTTTCCAAGTGCAAATACAATCATGGTATTTTAAGTGTAAAAACAAGTTAAAAAAACAATCACTAATATATTTGAAGACATATAACAAATTCCATTTGTAGATTTGATTTTTCAAGGATACTGTCAAAAAAGAATATGTATGAAAATATGTTAAGTTGCTACTAACATACATGTTGTTAATTTCTTGTAAGAAAGCAACAATACTATTAGCTTGTGTGAAATAATAATTTCAATTATTCTTAACTAAATGCATGCAATAATTCTGCAGGTAGTTGCATCTGTGGCAAGAGTTAGTTATGTTGCTCGTACAGGGAGAAGTGGCAGATGAGTGTCCAGGGGTGCCCAGTTGTGTTGCCATTCATCAGATGAGGACATGACAAGTGATGCGAATGTCAACAATGCTCCCAACAATGTTGTTGAGGATGACCACGTGACAAAAGCTGATGTTGTCACACCATCAGCCACAAAGCCACCATCAACCATAGTCCAAGGGGAAAGTTCTTAACACCTACAACTCTACTCTACAGTAGACTATGTACATCTTGACATTAGATGTTTATTTAGGGGCATATATTGATTTTTGGTTTAGTCTGTTATTAAAGTGTGTATTGATTTATTTATGACATTAGATGTTTATTTAAGGGCATATATTGATTTTTGGTTTAGTCCGTTATTAAATTGTGTTTTGATTTATTTATTTTTGGGTTCCACTTGATGGATTTGAGTGTGTAAGGGAGTAAAGATTATGGAAATTAGTTTGGTTGGTGTGGGACTTAATATTTTTCAATCAAAGAAAAAATTGTAAAAATTACATGATCAAATTTAATTATATTTTAATATTGTTAATATATTAATTTTAAATTAAAATTAAAAATTATTAATTTTTATAAAATATAGTTATGAAAATGAATTTACTTTTTTCAATACCTGAAATAATATTGATAACCAAAATGTTGATCTTACTCAATATAATTCAAAGAGGTAATTCTTTCTTCTTATATTTCTACATGTGATTGAATATGCATATATATAGCGTATCTTAAATTATAGAATTGTTTTGTGAATAATATACATGATAAACATGGTTAATATATGATTCAACAAGGTGATTATTTCTCCCTGTATTGTTCAATATATGATTCAACAAGGTAATTCTTTCTCCCTGCATTTCTAAATCAGATTAACATATGTAATCAGATTAACATATGTACGATTGTTTTGTGAATAATATAAATGATAAGTAAGTTAATATTTTTATAAGTTGAATTAATTAAATTTGTGAAGATTTTGCTTTCAATTTTTTATAAATATAGCAAATTTTAAAATATTTATATTTTTTAGAATAGCAGGAAAATTTACTATAATTTAATTATTAAATTTATGGTTAGATAATTATTAATGGTTGTTATTTGTTAATGTTTATTGGTTTGTCATTATTACTAAATTGTGTCTCTTGTAATAGCTCATTTGTGGTTTGTAAGAGGATAGTTTTTAGCTACATGACTCTTAGTTTTGGGTAGTTTATTTCTTTATAAAGTGGGTTTTTAGCCCATCAAAAATAATTTTAAGTCGGACTTCAAGATTATAAAAAAGATTATATATATAAACATATTTCTAAAATACCAGGTTGATTCCAAGCACTACTTATAGGCATCAACATGGTACAACAAGTTAGTCTAGAATTTGAATCAGTAACTTCATAAAAAAAATACTTTAACCATATGCTTTATCACTAACTAATCTACAGAATACTAATATTTTTAAAAATTAAAAATTTATAAATTTTATTTAAAATTATTTATTAATTTTAAAATTATTTTTATATTTGTCCACATGGGGTAGCTCCAGCGGCAAGGGCCGTGGAAATGAAGTCTCACCGAACAGGAAGTCTTGGGTTCAAATCTTGGGCTACCCCTCCCCCGTAGAGGGGTAAATAATGGACATGTAAATTAGAGAGTCCCGCCCCAGCTTACAAAAAAAAAAAAAATTATATTTTAAAAACTTATATTGCATCATAAAAATTTATTTGGATAAATTATTTTTACAATCCATCTTAATACTTTATATAATAAATATTTATAAAAGTGAGAAATTCTTTTAGTCAACCATATTTTGAAAATCGTATAATATTAGTTTCTTGACCCACACGGTACAGGTGATGTGATACAGCTGGCAGAGTCCACTTCCCTGTTTGCATGCTCCGGCTTTTGGTTCTCCCCATCCTTTCGCGATCACAACAAAACCATTCATTCTACTTCAGCCCTGCAAGATGATAGAGACAAAACAGCCCTGGGAGACGAAACAAAGAAGCACCAGCATCTCATTACCTGGTCCCCATCGCAGTCCCAATACAGCCCTCAATTCTTCACAAAACCCTAACCAAAAAAACTGCTTATTCTGTGGCACTCACACCATCATTTTCAATCTCAGAAAAACGGAAAATACCCTAACCGTTACCTGTAAACCGCCACGGAAAATCACTGGTGAATCCTCGGCTTCGGGTCCACCGTCAATCCAGCAACGAGTCCTGCAAGAATATCCCAAATCCAGCCATTATTTACCCTGATCCCTGGCTCAATGTGATGTTACAGAATAAACGAAGATCCCGTTAGGTTGCGTGCGGCCTGACAACGTGGCAAAAAGAGCGATGTAAACGGGAACTGACTCCAGTACGAATCCCTTCATTAACAACTCTGACATGCTGGAAGTCATAGTTCGCTGCCTGTTGCAGGAATACATTCATGGGAGGGAGATCCGCAGAGGTATTATCGAAACCAAACACTAGTTCTCTCATAGTTTGACCAGGATCCAGATCATTGTATTCTGATCGGGATCTCTGGATCTCTGACTTGAGACTTTATCGGGATTTCTGACTTTAGGTTTTTGAAGAAAACAGAGAAAGTTAAGCAGATGTTCTGGCCACTCGTTCTTGAAATAATTTATTTAGCCGGAGAACAATTTAGTTCCGCTAAGGAGAATAAACATTATTTCTTTAAACCAAAAAATTATTAAATGGTTATGTAAATAATTTTATATTTAAATATAATTTTAACAAATTAACAATTTAGTGAAAAAAAATCTCAACTACACACTAAATTAGGAGTCATTTAATTAAAAAATCTGTTATATTCAACAATTTCCTTAAAAATAAAATAAGCTGACCAACCTTACCTCACAATGACCAAAAATATAATAATAATCACAAGTTGACCAACCTTACCTCACAATGACCAAAAATATAATAATAATCACAAGTTGACCAACCTTACTTCACAATGACCAAAAATATAATAATAATCACAAGTATATGACTACATTTAAAACAAATATGAATTAATATTATTAACCATTATCATATCAAGGGTTTGTCATTTTTTTAAACTAGCATAGATCTATCGTAAATATGGACCTAACATGAGTCCAAAGGGATCCAATTTCTTCATGTGCAATTTTTTTTTATGAATCGACATTATTTAAATATTTTGTAAAGTTATTTAATTTTTTTATTTTTTTATTTTTTTAAATTTATATTTGGGACGGCATGAGCAAAATTTCAACTTTGATGACGGACGGACAAGGTTACACATCATACTCAGTTGTAGAATGAGAGCACATCACACTGGGCTGTAGAATGAGCCTCTCGACTGAATGACTAAAAGTGTGAATAAAAAATATTTTGATTTTCTTTAATAGTATGATATATTCATTTATACTTAAGGCGGTGAGGCCTTATTTAACAAATGGAAGAATTCTATAATACAATTTTAGTTAGAGCATTGGACATAAGAATAATTATGCTAAAGCCCAAGCTCTTCTTAGAACCCATCTATGCACCAAAAGAATGGCAATTCCCATCTCATTATCCTTGGGAATTGTAATGTTATCCTACAATATATAATTAAAACCATTGATTTGAGGTATAATCGCTTGAATTTGATCTTATAGCAAGTTCACAAATTTAAAAGGCATTTTGAAATGTTACATTGATTCCACATTTTAAGAGGCAATAATACCTCCGTTGAGAGCAAATAAAGTTATAGGGAAAAGAATTGGATCATTAATCATTAATTATTGTATTTATTATGAAGTCATTCTTTAATTATCCATTGTCATCATACTTAATATACATATGGATGGTGTTAGAAATTAATTAACGGAGTAATTAAATACATAAAATATTGCAGAAACAGATATACATAAACGCATAAAACAAGACAGACACATATATGTGTTTCACCCAATTTGGGCTACGTCCACAGAGAAACAGCAAGTCCTTCCTTTTATATTATCCAACAAAATGAAGAGATACAACTTACAACAAGTCCGCTGTAATTTCCTCTTTTCTCTCACACAACCTCCTCTCTCTCTCACCCATAATAATAATACATGGCTGCAATACAATTCCCTCATATAAACCGATGGTTGCCTTCTAGGGCGAAAAACCCTAAATTAACATAACTTCTACCATCAAATCATCCACCTAATGAACGACCTGGATTGACTACAAAATTACAATATTTTACAAGGCAACTTTTCATCTATTTTTAGCTTCGGGGGTGTTTCCCCTGAACCCCCGCCAGGGGCAGCCTCATTAAAGTCGTCATTTGCGCCCACTGCCACTCCCCTCCCTCTTGGACTCCCTGACGACGATTAAATGGGCGGCATTACCGCCCCATTAGGAACAGGGATCCAACACAGCTGAAACAAGAAACCTTTGAACAATCAGCAAGATAATCAGGCTTCGTACCCAACAAATGGTCACACGTATAAGTCTCTCCACATTTTTTGGATGAGATGGAAAATAAGAGAAGACCACTCTCATTGCAAGTTTGCTCCTATAATTTGATCATTCCCAAACTTGCAAATGGTATAATTTCCATAGCTATGATCTTTGTCATTATGTATCTATCATCATTGCTCCCTCTTGTAATTATTCATTGGAATGTGAAATGGGCAGATAGGATTTTCTACAAAGGTAGACAACATTTGTTTGGTTTTGGTCCATGATTCAGTGCTTGTCACCCTTTCGCTACTTGTAGTCATCATTTAGAAGTGGATTTGAATAAGGTTGAGCTTTACAAGTTGACATCATTTGGTAATAGGGAAGTAAATTTCATTAAGGATTATGGATTTCACCAAACTTTGTGCTATTGAGTGAGTTCTTTTACAACATGGCTAAGCCATTGAAGCTATAAGGAAGGAAATGGTAGTGCTTAGGTGCTTAATTGTTGATTAAGAAGCCACTTTGAGCCACCCTTTGAGGTGGAAAACTATGGTTATCATGTCAATACTACTCCAACAATCCAGTTCAAGCCCTAACTCCTTATATCCCGACCTCATTAGGGACATGCAAAGAAAAACAGAGAAAAAACAAATTGCTCTGATACCACCAATCCGAATTTAAACAGGAACACAACAAATTACAGAGATAACCATAAACACAAAGATGCAGCGGAAATAATACTTCATTTCATTAATGTAAAATACTGAGATATTCTTACAAACAGAAAATGCAAATAAACAGCTAGGGCGATGGTAGCTTATCTCTGAGAAGAAATGTGGCGGCTACATGCCTCCGAATTGTGTTACAATGAGGCTCGAAGGCCTATTTATTGTTGAGAAACAATGGAAAACCCTAAACATCCAAAAACCTAACCCTAGAAGATGAAACACCAAACTGTGGGCCCCGTTTGGGTAAATTGGTACATCAACTTCCAGGGGTCATAACTTTGGCATACGATCTCCATTTGATGCATACAATATCTCGTTAGAAATATCTATCCGAGAACTACAACTTTGGGAAGAACAACATCTTAGTTTTCCCAAAAAACGTCGTTTAGGGCCTCAAAACGGCTCCGGAAGTTCGGGACTCAAAAAACTGCTAAAAATAGTAAATTGTGCTACAATTAAGGAAATTGAAAAGCTGAAAGAAACAATGGTGGGTGGCCACCAATATCCACCTGGATCATATTATCGATTCTCTCGAGAATTTTTTAAGAATAAAGTTGAATAAACAAAATTATAACTTTAATAAAACATAATCATCATTAAAAAAATTTAAAAATACAAATTTATAAAAATATATACTTTTCTCCCTTTGTAGAAAAATAATTTTTTAAATAAAATGTAATAAAGGTAGAAAGGGCACCCTCGCCATTATTGGGCCATATTTTCTTTGCAATAAAAGAAAAACATGATACATTTGAAGTATCGGATACTCAATGACGACTTAATATAATATTACCAAATACAAATAAGAGTGAATTTATTTTACAAACAAGTACTACATATTAGCTAGTCCCCTAAAACAATAAAACATAAAGCTTTGAATTTTTAAGATGCAATATAATTATATTAATTTAAATTATAATTAAATGTATTATTAAATTTTGTAAATTATCATTTTCTGCATTGCCACATAGAAATAATTAATTAAACTTTTCACGAAAGTTCCATACACCCACATTGGAAGTTATATTGGTAAAATTCAAACTTTTACTTCTTCATGGTCAACTTTGTTTTCTTCTCGAACATGTCTTAAATTACTTTGTATTATTGAAAAAAACACATTTAAATTAATTATCATAAAATCTCATTAGTTAAAGAAAATAAGGGATTTGTCCAAATGCTTTCATAATATTGTTGAAGTTGGTTTTTTTTTTTTTTAAGTACTAGATTAAAATTATAAAGTTTGAATGGTGGGATTTGGAAAATTTAAATGTTTCAAAAAAAAATTAAAGCTTTAAATTGAATTATAAATTTGAAAATGATGTTTAGCTTCATACAAATAACACCAAAATATAAAATATAGTTGACAAAGCCCCTTTTAATTAGTGGTTGTAGACTTGATTGAGTGAGAGGGGACATACATCAAATCTTTGTGAGATTCACTACTATCATTATCACTGATTGATTATCTATAAACCTTGTAGATTTATGAGCTTTGGGTTGGCTTTGATAACTATAAAATTAATTGACTGTGATTAATACAGTGGAGTACATGAGTTCATGTCCATAGACTTGACTTTGTACAAAGCCAAATTTCATGCGACAACTCTCTCTCTTTTTGGAACCTTTCCTGCTACCATGGTTTCTCTTCTTATAAAAATAAACTTTGCTTTTGTTCCCATGCATTGAAGTGCAAGAGGAGAGTTAAAATATGATGGTGTTCTCGAGGTATAATACTCTTCAACATTTGTTGGACAAATGTAATGTCATATTATTTAGCCGACTGGTTTGTTGGATTGTGTGACAGATTAATGGGTGGATGGTATAGTGCATTTGACATCCATTACAATGGAGTTAACACTGCAGAGTACGTGTGGCTTTGTTTATCGTTTTCCCAGATATATGTCTTTACTTTTTTAAACAGGTATGATTATGCCATCATGGGTTCAGTGAAGTTTCCCGTGTTCTCTTTCTTTGGCACGTGCACAAGGGTTCACAAGGATTCATCAATCAAAGGAGAAAATGATAAAATTGTTATTTTGTAAAGATTTATAAATGGCCATTTGAAATTTTGGTGTAAACTGTAGCTTTGGGATTTAGATGCCCACAAGACATGGCTATAAATTCTACTAAATCTAAAACACACAAGCATGCTTGAATTGATTGATTGATCAACCAAGTGGAAGAGGGCATAAATGAATAGGAATAGGAAAGGAGCTATTGTGGGGTGGGCTTCATCAAACATTTATGTTGAAGGATGAATTCCATAAACCTGCAACCTTTCATTGATGATGTGATCCCTATACTCCAATTATCATTACAAAATAAAATATAAACCAATTAAATTAATCAAATTAAAAATAAATAAATTAAATTATTGTTAAAAAATAATAAATTTTAATCTACAATTTTTTTTAAACCTAAACTAATATGAATTTTAAAAAAACCAATATATTATTTACCCACCGAAAATAAGAATAATAATATTACCAAAAGAGAATGAGAATGCAAAAATATTATATGAGAGCCTAAATACTTCACAATATAATATTATTAGAAAAGTGTGAAATATTTTTAAAAGGGTAAATTCTTAACGGTCCACTAAACGACAACGGAAAAATATTATATGAGAGCTTTAAATACTTCACAATATTCAAATTAATCGTGAATAAACATATTCTCATGGTCAATGACATAAATATATATATACATTAAAAAAAACCTCAAAATTCATTGATCTTATCATAAATTTTACTACATATGAATTAAAAAATGAAAAGTGGTGGAACCGTATTACAATGAAATAAATATATTAACTACTTTTACAAAGCATTTTGAATTTCTATTTATTATTTTATTATCCATTTTGAATTTCTATTTATTATTTTATTATCCTGCTACCGACAGCGGTAGTATAACGCATTTCATATGCGTTTGACTTCGAATTAGCGGCAGAGTAGTCTAGAAATTAAACTATTATCTTCAAAATAAACATTAAAGAAACCGTTTAAGTTATTTTTAAAAATATTTTATTATATTTATTTTAAATTTTATTGAGTGTATTTTTTTATTAAATAATTATTATTGAATTGATTAATAGTACTGATAGCTACACAACCCAATTTGTCTTATTTTGCTGGATGCTTTTAATTATTTACCAATTTTATTAATTTGTGGTTTGTACATTTACATTATACAAGTGAATTGTATAGGAGATAGATGTCTATAGTTGTGCACGGATGAGTAGTTTTTATAGCATTGGTCCCATCAAGCCACCAGAAATTGAAAGATGTGCAACCAATATTTAAACATAAATAAATAACATTAAGTGCAAATATCTTTTAATTTATGTCTAAAATTTCTCAAAATAATGAGTGGAACCACACTATTCATAAATAGTCTTTTAAGTATTAAGAGTACAAATCATCTTGTCCCAACTAGAAACAAATAAAACCATAAATCTTTCCAAAATGGTCTATTCCAGAAGTACAAAGTAGCAGTCACTTCAACCCCCACTGATCTGAACTGAAGCTATGTATCCCAAATGCATATTCATACCTGCACATAATAAAAGTTGATGTATGTCAACCATAATTGTTGTGTTATTCAACAATTAAACCCACTGTGTTCAATAAATGACACCCAAGCCATTAAATTTCCCATTAAAACAGATCAAAGCACATGGATCAACCATAAAAAATTCCCAGCCATTGGATCACATCCAAATCAATCCAGCTCACACATTCAAAATGAAGTCATTTCAATCCATGTCAATCCTTGCCACCAATTAAATTCAAGTGAAAAAAACTATAAAAGAAGTTCAACCATTGTTGAAGTTGCATGTTTAACATTCAAACTATTCACCAGCCCTAGAGACGTACCATCACAGAACATTTCACAGTATATTTAGGTTAGTTATTTCAGTTTTTGCACAGTTTTCTTACAGTTTTATTTTCATTTCTCAATCACAAAACATTTCTTAGTATATCCAAGTTATTTATTTCAGTTTTTTTGCACAATTTAATTAATTTTTGGAAATCTCTTTGCCACAATACATGTCTTAAGTTTGTCAATAAACTCATTTGCTACATTAGTGAGAAATCCAGTGATATAATTCAAGGTCTTACCTAGTCCCACCAGCAGCAGATCCATATCCTAGTTTACTTCATTGACCAAACAAAAGAAGGAAATGGATTTAGATAGGATGCAATTGACAATTTGACTCAACATCATATGTAGAGGCAGAAGCAACTAGAGCACGATAAGCTCAGATAGTAGCATAGGTAGCAGTTAAAGCAGTCAATTTAATCCAGTCCCTGCATCATCCTCACCACTTTGAGAGTAACCACCTCACTTACTTTCTTATTCAAATACCTTAATTGGATGAGATGAGAGTCTATAATATTGAAACAATTGGTATTTTCTTGCCATAGAACTAAGTGAGTGCATGGACTCTTGCTTGAACTCTTTCTGGCTGGGAAGACCTTACTTTCACTCCACAACTAAGAGTTTTGAGTGTGAACTATAGACAACTACTCTCAGGATTTCGTTTGTAAACCCATTTAGAATGAACCAAGTTTCATCCATTTGAAAGAGGAATGAAATCCATGTGAAATCCAAGGATACAAAATGATACAAAATTGTGACAATCTAGGGATTACAAAATAATTAGATGATGGAGACAACATGATTCTCAACCAATAGAATATAATTAGATAAGATCCCATATAATGAGAACAATTTATCAGCCACATTATCAAGAAAATGGAGCTCGCAATGGGGATAAATAAATTAAAGGAGAAAATAGACTCCTAATTATCAATTTAACATAAAGCAAATTGAGGCCAATTTGAATTAGAAAAAGTATTTCACTGAGAAGAATTGAGTTACAACATTAACTTTGAGAAGATGGATTTGGAGCATGTATAAAGAAGCAAAAATTGTTTAGTATATCAACTAGTAATAATTGTAAGAGTAAACAATTATTAGTATCCTATGGAGAAATGTAGTGGATGAAGAAAGAGTAAACGTCTTTTCTAGTAAGGAGTATTTTCTTTATTCTTAACAAGAATAGTAGAGTGAAACCACAATCTATTAAGATGGATATCCTCGACTCTATACTAGACAGATAGAGGAGTTAACTATAACTCGTAGAACCAATCCAAGGTTTGGATACAATGGTGGGGTTGGAATCCAGAATTACAGATGGTTGAAGTGGTTTATGAACTCAACTCAACTATTAGAAAACTAAAGCAATTGTGAAGGAAAATTGAATACTAAATCATCTTGATGTCTAAAAGGACCTAAGCAGTTGAAGGCCAACCTCTTTGAGACCACCTTATAAAGCATTGCCCTTGTTGTAATGTCATTTCTAGATATACATATTTCATAGTCTTTGTTTATATAATATCCCTTTGAAAATAATTGATGTTAATGCCTTTAACAAATTGTGAAAGGTGAAGGTGAGTGATTTGCATGATTTGGGCACTGAAACGATAACGAATGTCACCGAGTATATTTCTTGGATAAAAATAAAAATGACCCCTTAAAGCAATGACATCTTGTGACTGCAAGGGGAGGTACATATTTTGAATAGGTTCGTAACAAAGATTAGTGTCAATAGAGATCTAAGATCAAATCAAGACCTATCATGATGACACTAATATGTAAGATTATTGTATCATTTATATATATAATCTATTTATAATCTATAATATCCTCATACGCCTTAAGATGTTTCCCTCAATCAGGGCAACATATCAGAGAATGTCTTCATAGGAGTTCCCGGATTGAGACCAAGGCACCAATCCATATCTAGTGTGAAAGAAAATAGATCCAAAGCGAGTCCCTGTAGATAGAGTCTCACCACCATAAGCACTAGCAAATAATGTCATGAATAATAGGTGTGTTTAAACAACCTATACAGCACCTAACTGTCATGACAATGCACCTCATTGGTTTTTATTTTTTTCCCAAGACAACCTGTATAAACTCAACTTGTATGAGGCTCAACATTTTTAAGGGAAATTAGCATCTCAATCAAACCTTTACTAAAGAAATCCTAGAGCTTCCTTCATGCATGAAGAGTGTTATCCATAGGAATAACAATATTGACAAACTCAGAACCATTCCCACAATAGGGTAATCATTGACCATTATTAAGGCAAGCCTAGAGCTTCTATTGAGCTACCAAATTCCTTTAGCAAGGCAAGCCTACAACTTCCTTCATGCCTGGAGATTGTGATGATTAGGAATAAAAATATTGACAAACACGAGGCTAAGCAATTTAAGACAAGCAACAATTTATAAAAAAGAACTAGACTAGATCAACATCTTAACCAGAAAAGGAACCTGGTGTCACTTTTTTTAGTTGAAATTCCTCCTATAACGCATAAAATATTTTATCCAAAACATATATTGATATAATTAGAGACATACAACCAATTCTAGGTCAATTTTAACACACTGGCAGTAGTTTTCCAAGTGCAAATACAATCATGATATTTTAAGTGTAAAAACAAGTTATCAAAAAACAATCACTAATATTTTTGAAGACATACAACAAATTCCATCTGTAGATTTGATTTTTCAAAGATACTGTCAAAAAAGCATATGTATGAAAATCTGTTAAGCTGTTACTAACATACATGTTGTTAATTTCCTGTAAGAAAGAGGAAATCCTACTAGCTTGTATGAAAGAATAATTTCAATTATTCTTAACTAAATGCATGCAATAATTTTGCAGGTAGTTGCATTTGTAGCAAGAGTTAGTTATGTTGCTCGTACAAGGAGAAGTGGTAGACGAGTGACCAGGGGTGCCTAGTTGTGTTGCCCTTCATCAGATGAGGAAATGACAAGTGATGCGAATGTCAACAATGCTCCCAGCAATGTTGTTGAGGATGACCATGCGACAAAAGCTGATGTTGTCACACCATCAGCCACAAAGCCACCATCAACCATAGTTCAAGGGGCAAGTTCAACTAAAAATATCAGTGCTATAAGAGGTTGGGAAGAAGAAAACATGTTAGCTATAATTGACGACATAGAGTTTAATGGATATTCAGTTCAAGCATCTGCAAAAAAAAACATGGTGTTCCTCCCTCATCAATACATTATTAGATAAATGGGCTCACTCATTCAAAATGTAGAGGGCCTCTTACAGTTATGACTAAAGAGGAGGAGGCCGAGGTGGTTGAGTGGTGTAAGGAGATGGCCCAATTGGGACATGGGCTAGAGTTGATACAAATCAAATCTATAGTTGCTCAAATATGTCAAGGGAGGGCAAACCCATTCAAATATGGGTTTCCTAGTAAATCATGGCGTTTTGGGTTTAAAAAAAGGCATCCAGACCTTGTATTACATATAAATGAGGGCCTTGACAGAGACAAAGCATTAGATTTGTGCCCTGCAGTTGTATGTAAGTCTTATGACACTCTTTCTAATGCATAGGATAAGCATTCTTATGGTGCATACCATATATGGAACTATGTTGAAACAGGTTTATAGGCAGGAAGGAATTGTGGCATGCAGGTAATTGCCAAGAGAGAGAGAGAAACATGACAAAGATTTTTCCTAAAAGCAAGGAGTGGATAACTATTCTATGTTGATTCAATGCAATTGGTGCTTCAATCCCAGGATTTTATCTATGCAAAGGTAAAAATCAACTGAAAAACTATATACAAAACTGTGAATTAGGTGCATGCATGGTTGCACATCCCCATGCATGGATGACTAAAGAAATTTTGTTAAAATTGCTTTGCCACTTTGCTCCATATGTACCAGGTGGTGTCTCACCTGATAACATACACCTATTGATATCAGATTCCCATGGAAGCCACATTATTGTGCAAATAATTGAGGAAGCGAACAATGTGGGCATCAACTTGTTAACATTGCCTACTCATACCACTCACAGATTGCAACCCCTTGATGTTAGTGTGTTCGGCCCTTTCAATAACTATTTCAGATCAGAGCATGTTGCATGGATGGAAAAGAATCCAGAGGTTGAGGTGAAAAGGTTTGAGCTAATGGAGCTTGCAAGTAAAGCGTTTAAAAGGGATATGACACCATCAAATATCAAGGATGGCTTTAGAAGGACTGGAATCTGGCCATGGAATTGTGATGATCTTATGCATGATATTGGTTTTAGCCAGGCATTTCATGTGGATGGTCAAGAAGAAGGGCATGTCCAAACAGGTGTTGAAGTCCAAGAAGAAGTAAATGAACATGATGATGTGGTTGAAGCTGATAATATGATTTCCCTCCCTCTCTCAAGGACTCTTATATGGTGATGATGATGAACATGTAAGTGAAACATAGTATAATCATGAACCAATTGATAGTAACATGGAGGTCATTCTACCAACTAAAGCACATGGAACTTCTACTGCTGATATTCTTAATGACATTGTTGAACATGCAATTGACAATGACAATGTAGTTGAAAATGACATTGTTGATATTGCACTAGGAAGCAACAATGACCAATTGAAATTGCCAAACCAAGTAACCCCACCATCATGGCTGACAGAAACCACGGTTAATTTGAGCAAACATAGTGTCTCAAGAACCAATGAACAAAGCATGAACATGCTTTCACAACTAGCAGAATTGAATAATGAAATTGTTCTATTTTTTGTCGACAATAGATCAATGGAAGAAGATAGTGCACATAATGAGGCATCAGATGAAGAGAACAATATAGTTCAAACAGTTATCTTGGATACTGAAAGGTAAGTGCCGCGCAATGACATGCAGGTGGGATGGGTGGAGAAGTTACTTGGTCGGTTCCTAAGCAAGGAACACCAGGTAGTCTTCGTTTGGACCGAACTTCACAATTACTGACCTCAGAAGACTATATAAACCTATTAGTTGAGTCTGAAAAAAAGAAATTTGAAATTCAAGAATTAAAACAGAAAAAGAAGGATTTAGCCAAGGAGAAGAAGGTAACAAGGATTGTTGCAACACAACGTCGAGCAGATGAAAGTCTTGAAAGAGAGAAAGTAAGGCAAGAGAAGGACCATAAAAAACAAATGGCAAGACAGGAAAAGGAAGCAAGAAAGGCTAAACAAATGCTTGAAAAGGAATAAAGGATGACCGATATGGTTGACAATGATGCAAGCACAGCTGATGAAACCAAGATTATGTCAAACACATTAGAAAAAATTGCAGATAATACACCATTATTCCAACACCTCGTAAACATTCAAGTCCCTCGCTAACAATATGGGGGTTTACCCACTTGCTTTATTCCTACCAGAGCAGGTGTCAATTTTATGTATGCTCATCACACACCTCCACTTATTTGGCAATTTTGCAGTAGTTTTCCTCACTTTAACCACCTAACATTAGTTAGATTTTGCATGAATGGGCCACCTAATTTTGGGAGTTTGGAGAGCTTAGAGAACACTGAATGTCATTCTTTTCGAGAGCTTTTTAAGTGAGCAACCAATGTCATCATCCATCCTTCCTTTCTCTCATTACTGCCAACACCTTTGTGCAGTGCATAGATGATACTATTGCAGTCAATCTTGTATTTTATGTCCATGATGTAAACAATCTTTTGACTAATACAATGATGAAGTTTGACTATGCAGTTTTTTTACAGCTCTCCAAATTCGATGGATAAACAGTGTTGTGTTGTTGCAGTAACTTGAGTGACAGTTAATATCTTAGCTTATTCTAAGACCATCATGACCTATCAAAGGAAAAATTAAGCAATGATTTTCTTATTCAATGAGTAATAAAGAAATGACAAATTCAATCCTTATAATCCAGAAGGAACAATAGTGGCAGATAATGCCATAAATTACTTCCAGATGGCCCTTCACTTCTACAGAGCCAAAAGTCATGTAATTTAGATCAAGGCCTAACATCTGCATACTTTTACTTTAAACATTGTTTCTTGTAGGCTACATCCTTTGATCCAGGTTTTAAAATATGAAGAGGGCATATTGGAGCATAAAATTAGATTTTATGCTCCTAACCTATTCTCTTGGGATGAAATTCCCCTCTAGGGCCCTAATTTCCTTTCATTTCCTCTATTATGGCTCCTTTTATGGCTCCTTTTACCATGTGTGGAGCCGCTAGACCCTAACAGCTAGAGGTATCTTAATCATTGATGGAGTCGAGTGAACCTAGTTATAATATTGTAGAAACTTTTATTTTTCTTTGAGTTTCGCTAACCTATTTCTGAGTGCCTTGAATCTAGCCTACTTTATAAAGCTTGTTGTTTCCTCGGAAAAAATGACTTTGTGGTCTCCCTCTCCTCATGATAGGATATGATTATAAGAAGGATTAGGTACAAATGACATACTTGAACCTGTGGTCAGGAAAAAAAATTTGAAATTTCAGCATCATGATTATCCAGAGCAATAACTAATGACAATAAAAACACTGTACTACAATCAATTTCAAGGTTAGCTCATAATCCCATTATTGTGGAGACCTTTCACAATGTTCACAATTCGATAAGAGTTCTAACATGTCTTTTGTTACAAGCATCCGCATTCTCTAACTCCGTAGCCATGATTGTGATCACCGCTTCCATTAACTACTGAACCTTCACTTTGTTTAAGAACCCAATGGTTCGGGTACGGTGAGTGCTTATTCGTAAGGGCCTTGCACGTCTGAGTGAAGCTTAATGGTCCTTGCATTTATGAGTGAAGTTTAATGCTGCAAATTGTTTTACATCATAACAAATCAACAAACTCTTACCAGTTGTGTCTGAGACGAGCCTAGGATTCTCTCGGGGCCGAAACAATCGGGAATAACGCGCAATCGCATTCATCCACTTGGCATCCGTTCTCCTTCTCTAAATCTAGAGACTTGTATGCAACCTCTACAACAATACACAAACTTCTTCCTCCAACCATTTTGGCTTCTCCAAAACAACATCAAGAATAAGAAAAAATACGAAATGTATGGCCTCGTTGTCTGAGTGGTTCGGTTTTCTTGAGAGCAATGATACAAAGTGGGTAACGTGGGCGTGGTTGGATTGCAACGGGAGGAGGAGAGGATAAAAACATTCTTAACATGTACATTACAAAACTTGGCCCCTCCATTACTTTGTTATCTTTCCTGTCTCTGCAAAAAGGGCCAACATAGACCTGTTTGTCATTCATCGACATGCCATTCAACTTATCTATCGCATTCTATGTTGATTCCTCTTTTTCAAATTGAACAAAACCATATCCTTTGGATTGCCCTTCTGAATCAATTGCAACTTTACAGGAATTAATCCTGAAGGGCTTTGTGATCTATCGTTTTATCTAAATTCTTGATAAATATATTTATTGTTTTGCTTTTGCGGATACTTGGATCTCGATAGAAATACATTATTCGGATAGGATTTCCATTGATAGCTGTAAAATTTAGCACCTCTATAGCCCTAGATGCTTCTTGACCAGTCATGCAATTGACATAAGTGTAACTGAGGGAGTGTCGCATGATCATGTCCTTGCAGAGCAGAATGGACTGTACGCTGGCCACTTGCTTGAAAACGTTGTAGAGCTATGCTTTAGAGACATTAGCTTCAAGGTCCCCCACGTACAGTGAAGCCGACGACTGAAACTAAGTGCCTTGAACGGTGATGTTGTTGGAAACAACATTTAAATTGTTGTTTGTTGGAGACATTACTATTGTTCAAAGAAGCAACGACGGTGGTTGGGGTGGCAGCGAGATGCTGTCGCTACGGTGTGGGGGGGGGAGGCGCCTGGAATTGAACCTGCTACATTTCGAGCTCGCCTTCCCTCTAAAATTCAGGGGTTTCGAGAGCATAGCAGTGACGGTAGTAACAATATGCTTCAGTTCAGACATAAGCATCGTGGTTAAATATAATTGGATAGAGGAGGACGAAATTTAACCTCACTGATTCACTAGAGTGAACAATGTTTGCATATGGAAAACCCATAGAGAGAACGCCTTTGACATAATTAATATTATTTTTGAATTAAAAATACTATATTCTATTCATATGAGTTATACCAAATTTGAAGCATATCTAGAATCTCACAAGGTTTTATGTATAAAGTTTATAATAATGCACATGTCCCTTCCGGAAATAACTCTAAGAATTTGGATTTCATATTTCATTATATAATATGAAATAGAATTAATGGCATGGTTTTATTTCATTATTATTTATAATTAAATTAATATACATTAAAATTTGCTATAAATATTGAGCTAATTTATATTTTTACTATATTTTAAATATTATTTTAATATTAAAAATAAAATAATAATTTTAATATTAATATAAATTTATATTTATAGAATATTAATTTAATTTTAGTAAATTTTTTAAAAATATCACAACCAATAAATATGGAGCTAATTTATATTTTTACTATATTATAAATATTATTTTAATATTAAAAATAAATTAATAATTTTAATATTAATATAAATTTATATTTATAGAATATTAATTTAATTTTAGTAAATTTTTTAAAAATACCACAACCAATAAATATCTCAAAGTGCATTACATATGTTGAACAAGTTGAACAATATATTGATCAACATCATCACTATAACATAATTATCTCTCACATGTATATGATTAAATTAGTAAACTATTATTTTGAATTTTGTAATAAATGCATCAATTCTCTTTGAAATCAGTTTAATACCCATCGAGAGCAATTATTATTCATTAAATCCAATCCAACTAAAATTTACATAATTTAATACCTATAATTCAACAAAATTGGTTAAGTAATACAATGATTTAAATACTGTAAAGGTTTAGAACTATTGTTTATAGAAAAAAAAAGTTGCTTTTCCTTCTCTATATGAAGCATCCCTTTCACATTTACTTACTACATAGGCGCTTGATGCATTTGGTTGAAATGTGAGAGTTGGTTCATACCTTTCAAAGTTCAATAACTAAACTAAGTGACAAGAAACGCTAGCTATGCATCCTTGTTTGGTATTATATTAAGTACAAATATGAGGGGGAGAAGAAGACATAATGCAATGCATAACCTGCAATATTTTAGATTTAAGGTAGGACAGACTCAGATTTGACTCAAACACATGAGAGTTAGATCTCCGTGATGCAAGCAGATCGAGAAAGTTCTCACAGATGCAGAGCAGGGAGCTCAAACTCAGACTCGACTCAAACACACCAAATGACTCTAGATTTCGAATGCCCTCCTCTTCTTACAATGTTGGTATTTATAACATCTTAGCAAGTTAACCGGTTAAAACTTTTACCGGAAACCTGTAACAGGAGGAATCTACTTTCGGTATGAATATCGCGCAGGAAATCATATCCGAAGGACTATTAGTAATACGAACTTATAAGATTCGGGCAAGTGGGTACTACCACCTGTTATCTCGTCCCTTAAAGGCAGAGCCATATGGGGACCGAATCTGACACTATCTAAAAAGCAAGATTATATGATCTATAGAAAAAATGGCCGGAATCTAGGACATCGGCTCATAATAATTACAAAGTGGATATTTTGAAGAAAACCCACGAAAACTAAGATGTACATGATATCGAATGAGTGATCATATACATCAATCACTATTATATTGCCATTCTTCTGCAGCAACATATTCTCTGTCGGCCTCATCCATTTCTAGCAATTGTTCTATGTCGGGAGCAAATATATCATGAGGCAAAGCATCATCAAGCCATGGTGGTGCTTGTTCCAAGAAACAACAATAAAATGGAAAATGGAATACGTTTACTGGTCTCAGACTAGATTCTGTAGAAATCTCTCCATGGAAGCTGACTTTCAAACTGAATGATGGTTCATCTTGCTGTCTATCCTGTAAGACTACTTCTGTACCAGAATGAAGAAATTCAAACTCTACAGTGTAGTCATGTTGAGCAGCAATATGGATTTCCCAAATTAAAGTGCTAATAGTTTCCTGGAAATTAAAACAACAAATCTGCTCACCCCTAGGCATATACTGAAACATGAACAGCTTAAACCAGGGACTCCACCAGTTATTAGCACTATCTAACTGTGTCGCATATGCAATAACTCTAACATAACCATGTATCCTTGCCCTCTGATGGATAGCAAAATAATCTTGCCATATCCAATCAGTATGTTGGACAAAACAAAAATAAATGGGGATTGGTTCTCTAGACAGTGAATAATAGACACGCCAAGGCCTAACTCTATAAGGTAGCTCACTATTATAAGCTGACACACCAGACTCGGAATTGAACCAATTTTGCAAAATTATTTGAATGACTTCTACTGGTAATGACTTGACTCTTAAAACAAAACAATCCCAACAGAATTCATATTTACATTGACTATAGACCAAGACTGAACAGGCTTTGGACTGAGAGACACTAGACTGGACTGGACTTTTACTTGAAGAACTTTCTCCTTTGTACAAGGGTCTGAACATCTTGATGTCTTTTACTTCTGGAGCTCCTTCTCTTGTCAACATGTCTGCTAAATAATTTTCTGCTCCTGATTTGTAGACAATATCGAAATCAAAACCTTCTAGCCAGAGAGTCCATCTTAGAACCCTGGTATTTCCTTGTTCTAGCAATTTCTTGTTGGAAAAAATACCTTTCATGTGTTTCAGGTGAGTTCTAACTAAAAATTTGACACTTTTTAAGAACAATATGAATCTTTGAATTCCTCTTTTGACAGCAAGTATCTCTTTGTGGGATGATGGGTACTTGGCTTCTGTGTCATCAAAAGTACCAGAGGCATATGCACAAACAAGTTCTTTCCTTCCATGTTTCTGTAATAACACTGCGGCCCATGTATGGTCAGACAGTTTTAATTTGGGAAGTTCTCTGATTTTGCTTTTTATGTTCCTTACTGCCATAGTCATCTCATTAGACCATTCAATTTTTTCTTTCTTCAGCCTTTTCTGTAGAATCTTAGTATCTTCACATTGCTTTTCATAGAATTGACGTATGTAATTCAAGCAACCTAAAAATATCTGAAGCATTTTTACATCAAGGAAAGTATCAGGAAATTTCAGAAGATGAAGAAGGATATGAGGTTGAAGCTCTATGTGACCCTGTTCAATATGTAATCCTAAATAGTCTATTCTGACTTTTCCAATTTGGAACTTTTCCTCTGAGTCAGATAGAACTAAACCATGCTTGTACACTATTTCATATAATTTTTCTAAATGCAGCTTATGAGTATTTACATCCTTACTAAATACAAGAAGATCATCAATATATACAATCACATACTCTACCCCTCCAAAAATATCTTCCATCCGCTTTTGAAACTCAGAAGGAGCATTCTTCAAACCAAATGGCATTACTGTCCATTGGTATTGGCCATGTGGAACTGTGAAGGCTGTTTTATATCTGTCATCTGGAATGATACCAATTTTCCAGAAACTGCTTTTAAGGTCAAATTTGCTGAAAACATTGGCATTGGCAATTTTAGCAAGCAACAATTCTTTATTGGGAAGGGGATACCTGATAGGCATTAGAGCCTCATTCAAAGCTTTGTAGTTAATTACCAACCTCTTCTTTCCACGTTTCTGCTCACTATGTTTGTTGACATAAAAGGCTGGACATGCCCAAGGGCTTTTGCACGGCTCAATCAAGTTCTGTGCAAGCAACTGCTGGACCTCCTGTTTGCACAAAGCCTGTTCAGTAGGTGACATATGATTAGCACTTGCTTTCTGTGGTTTAGGAACATACCCTTCTTTATAAGGTAATGCTACAAAATATTTCTCCCTGGTCCAGAAAGCGTCTGGCCTGCTTGCTGTGCAATCTTGGTGCAGCTTATCTGAGATTGCTTGCAATGTCTTTTGGCCATGTATTTCTGCATTCTTGACAATCTTTTGGATTTTGGTAAGATCTTGCATGGTATTCTGCAGATTGTCTTCATCACTGGGCTTGACTTTAAGCTGGTAATCATTTTTTGCAGGAATCATAACTGGCCCTTCAACAGTAGTGAATGTGACGGAATCTTTGCCAAAGGTGACTGGAAGAAATCTCTTCAAAAAATCTTGCCCCAATAGGACATCTGATCCTGTATCAAAACTGTACAAAGTAACATATGTCTGTACATGGTTCAAATAAACTGGAAAATCAGGAGATATATGGTTAATCTCCATTAATTCTTTATTCACAGCTCTGAAGGATAATTTAGTAGGCTGCCAATAATAAGAAGGAATTGCACCAAACTTGCAGCAACTACACATAGCTCCAGAATCAATTTGTGCATCTAAAGTGTATTCCTTTAAATTTGGTAATTTTATTTTCAAAGGAATTACCACTTTATCTCCTATTCCCATGATATTTACCAAATCTACTTCCTTAGATTTCATGGGCATTTCTTCTGGAATATCCTTCATCAGAATTCTTGTCAATTTGGAATTAGCATCATCATAATCAGAAATAAGACTTTGGAGTTTAGCTGATAATTGCAATATTTCTGATCTTGTTAGTTTAATAGATGATTCTAAACTGCTAATTTTCTTCTTGAGAGTATTGATTTCATCCATACCTGTACATTGAGAAGCTTCTATAATATGCAATGGTTTGAACATTGAATCAAACTCTCTTTCAATAAAATCATCACCATCAATTATTCTTTTGGAAGGTAATTGTTTTTCCAAACTTTCTAGCTTTTCTTTCAATCTTCTTCTAGCTGTTAACTGGGACGGTTCCAGCTGTGCTAGCTGTGTCTTGACCTCATCAATCTGATTCTGCAAATTGTCTGTTTTGTTGTAGTAAAACATTTTAATATCAACAATAAATGTTTCATCAGAGTCAGAAGAATCAGATTCCAAACTTATTCTTCTGATATTAGGTAAATCATCAATATCTGAAGTAGAGGAGTCACTGGAAATTTCAAAATATTCACCATCTGAGTGGGAAATGAGGTTCCAATCTTCTGGATTGTGAACTGTAGTAAAAACATCCATGATCTTTATCCGTTTCTTATTCTTTTTCTCTTTGCAATTATTAGCATAATGGCCCTCTTTACCACATATAGAACATGTTACCTTTTTAGAAGGCTTTGCTCTTTTCCTAAATACTATCCTCCTCTTTTTGGAAAATTTAGAAGGATAATATTTTCTCTTAGGAGTATACTTATTTGTCTTGCATGAGCATGATACTTTTGACATTTTCTTTTTTGATTTGCTACTACATCCAAAATCATAAGATTCTGCAAAATTATTACACAACTTTGTACTGAAATGCATCTGCTTCTTAAAATTCTTTTTAGCTTTTTCTGATGCACATTCTTTTTGCAAAACAGAAACTATCATCTGATGTACTGCAGCAAATGAAGAATTCTCAATTTTTACTTTGTTGGTCTCAATATACTGGTTAATCAAATCTGGAATTTTTCCTGGCATTGAAGCTATGTAATACCTCAAATAAGCAACATTGTGGGGATCTGCTGCTTGATAAAGAAGTTTTTGCATAACACAATAATAATCATGCAGATAATCTATGTTACACAGTCTTTGAGATAAAAAGAGTTGTCCATGATGTACTGAATTGTCTGGTACTACTCCCACAAACTCATGTGTTAAAGCATCAAAAATAGCTTTCAAGGGATCTGTTGGATGTTCAATGATATTGTGCATTTCCTCTTCAGACAACTTATCCCACCATTGTTTTAAAATACCAGTAAAAGACCAAACAATTTGTGTGACTATATCAGACCATGATGCTTTAGTTTCAGCCCTTCGCTGTAGTGCCCAAGCATGGACATTATGCAAAACTGTTATAACTTCTTCAGTTTCCATGCAATCAATATTTACCAAAAGTGTATTGCCAAATCCTTTAGCTGATGGATTTTCAAATTTGGCAGGGACACTTTCCAAATTGTCTCTATATCTAGAAAAAGGACTATCTGCAGATGCTTCATGTGCAAAAGTATCCTTTTCACCTTTCATTCCTTTATGTGTGAATGTAAATGTATCACCTCTATCTCTTTTAGAACTAGTTTCTCCTTGAGTGGATTCTCCATGAGTATGAGAGGTAACACCAGACATGGCCAAAATTTGTGGAGCAGATGGTTGGCCATTTTCTACAAGGGTTTTAAGACTGACATAACCCTTTGGTAAACTCAAGCTTTCAACAGTAGGAAAAGTGGTTAGCTTCTCTCTCATCAAATCTGTTTTTTCTCTGGCTAACAGTATTCCCTTTTGTACCTTCTCAATCTTAGCAGTATCTATGTTATTAATGTTTTTGAACAAAATACTTCTAAGACCATCTTTTAGTTCATCTGAATTGGAAGGAAACTTCAATTTTGAACTTGAAAGATCTACTTCTCTATAATGAGGTGGAGAAGTAGGTTGTGGTAGTGCATCTCTTAAATGTTCAAGGGACTTGAAAATAATTCCCATGTTGGAATTGCTATCATTCAATTTCTGTGTATGCTCATTCTGTATTCCCAAATATTCATTATAACCACTGTGCATTTTCTTTATATGTTCTTTAATCTTTAACACATCTTTGGCTATGTCATCTATATTCTGCAGCATACAAACAATCAGATAGTTTTTGTAATTATGCATTTTTTCGCTTTCAATCTGATCCGCATCTGACATGTTTCTCATCTGTATCCATTGGAAATCTGACTTCAGAGTACCATTCTTAAAAGTTTTTCTAAAGGAAAAAGGATAGAACTGTTCTCCCACTCTAAATCTCGGCAGTTCTTCAGCCAAGGATAAGCATCTTGCAGAGGGCAACGTTCCACAAAGTTACAAACTCGTGATTGGACTGTACATCAAAAGGATAAGGATATCAAAAAAGGCTCAAAAGCTATAACCTGATAAGGATAAGAAGATTGCAGAGGGCAACAATCTACATATCGAGTAGAATGTACATCATCATTGTCCCTGAAGCAAAAGGATAGATCTCAGTTAAAGGCTCATAAACAATAACCTTCAAGGATAAGCAGATGAAAGAGGGCAAGGATCTACACAGACAACAGTGTAAAGTAAATCATCAGAGGCTCTGAAGCATAGGACGAAGATCAGGTAAAAGGTTCAAAACCATACACCAATACAGATCAAGCAGACTGAAGAGAACAGCACCCTACAACACCATAAGTAGAACACACATTATTGACATTCCGGAGGCAGAGGATGGACATCAACCAAAGATTAAAATACAGTAACCTGATATTTATGCAGGTAGTCATACACAGGCACAGACCATGCAGGAAAATAAAGTCCATTGAAGAATAAGCTTTTGAATTCAGTTTGTCTAAAGTGATGCTTTCTGCAAGTTTCTGGGCTTAAAAAAGGCTTTGCCATGACCACTGTATCCATTGATGATCATAACAATTAAATCAGAACTTGTTACCACACTATACATCTTCATGAGCATGTCTGACTAATGGATATTGGTCAAACAATAGTTTTTCCGCCATTAGGAAACAACATCATAGTAACTGTGACTACATCTCCATCCTATTACCAACAAAGCCACAAAATTGAAACATGTTTCTAAAACAGAGATCACAAGTGATGATAAATACTATGATATGAAATTTCAATTAGAAATAAACTAGCAGATACTAAAAATCCATTTCACCAATTATGGAAACGAGTTAGGCCACGATTTTTTGTTTTGATTTTGAGTTAGTAAAGTTTAGGGCTCAGAACGTGTTAGGAGGCCATGTTCTTCCCATGTTACGAACAGTTTACAAGTTCATGATTTTGTGTTCACAGCTATCTCATGACCCATGGCACTCTTGCCACAAAATTGAAACCTGTTTCTAAAACAGAGATCACAACTGATGATAAATACTATGATATGAAATTTCAATTACAAATAAACCAGCAGATACTAAAAATCCATTTCACCAATTATGGAAACGAGTTAGGCCACGATTTTTTGTTTTGATTTTGAGTTAGTAAAGTTTAGGGCTCAGAACGTGTTAGGCGGCCATGTTCTTCCCATGTTACGAACAGTTTACAGGTTCATGATTTTGTGTTCACAGCTATCTCATGACCCATGGCACTCTCTAGAGGTGGGGAGAAGAGCAAATTATAAACCTCACTAATTCGCCCCTAAATAGAAAGGCCAGGTTGGGGTTAGCCCAATAATCAACAGTGATGTCGGGAGAGGATACATGCAGACTCACAATGGATTAGATAGCTATGGAATCAAACATATAGCAGCAAATCGATCTGAAAGATTCAAATTTTACCATCAGATAAGCTAATGAAAATTATTAAAAAGAAAAACCTTATGGAAGGTGAGATTGCCCCCATATTCGCCAGCGAGCTTAGCAACTCTTCTAATAGCTTCTTCCGAAGAGTTATCCAGATTATCAATTACAACAACCCTGTAACCACCCAGCAGCAGCTGCAAAGTAGTGTGACTGCCAACATAACCAGCTCCTCCGGTGACCAGAATGTTCTTTCCTTGGCTCTCCATGTTCACTATCGCTCTGTATTAGCCCAAAAACTTCAAAAATCTAAAGAGTAACATGCCTCAATAAATACCCAAATGACAATTCTAGATAGTTGACTCAGGGGATCTGCAAGGTAGGAATAAACAGCAGATCTTCTTGACATAACCCGGACTTTTTTTTGTGAGAAAATAATATCAATGCCAACAAAAGTCCCGTGACGCGCCACTCATTCCATGGTTGGTTCACACATTTCATATCATGAAAGCCAGGTTAGCCAGCTTTATAATTTCATTGGCGTGCGTGCATTTTTTTAATTAATCGGCCCCTTGTCAACAAAGTCAATTAATTCATTGGAAAATGTTAGCTATGAAAGAAAGGCGTGATTGCTTCTCTTCACGATGATTTTAATTACATTAAATTTCATTGTTTGGCATTATGTTTTTATCATCATCATGTATCTGGTGAAGCTGCATCATCATCATGTAACTGGTGAAGCTGGATCAGTGGTAACCACCGCAATCACTGCCTCACTCATGTGTTTCTACCTACTTAACACCTACAACTCAACAGTAGACTATGTACATCTTGACATTAGATGTTTATTTAAGGGCATATATTGATTTTTGGTTTAATCCGTTATTAAATTGTGTTTTGATTTATTTATTTTTGGGTTCCACTTGATGGGTTTGAGTGTGTAAGAGAGTAAAGATTATGGAAATTAGTTGATTGGTGTAGGATTTAAAATTGTAAAAATTACATGATCAAATTTAATTATATTTTAATATTGTTAATATATTAATTTTAAATTAAAAATAAAAATTATTAATTTTTATAAAATATAGTTATGAAAATGAATTAACTAAAATAATATTGATAACCGAAATGTGGTCTTACTCAATATAATTCAAAGAGGTAATTCTTTCTTCTTATATTTCAACATGTCATTGAATATGCACATATATATATAGGGTATCTTAAATTATAAAATTGTTTTGTATATATATGATAAACATGGTTAATATATGATTTAACAAGGTAATTATTTCTCCCTGTATTGTTTAATATATGATTCAACAAAGTAATTTTTTCTCCTTGCATTCCTAAGTCAGACTAACATATGTATATGGATCTCTTAAATCGTAAGATTGTTTTGTGAATAATATAACTGATAAGTATCTCAATATTTCTTATAAGGTGAATTAATTAAATTTGTGAAGATTTTGCTTTCAATTTTTATAAATATAGCCAATTTTAAAATAATTATATTTTTTTGAATAGTAAGAAAATTTATTATAATTTAATTATTAAATTTATGGTTAGATAATTATTAGTGGTTGTTATTTGTTAATGTTTATTGGTTTGTCATTATTATTAAATTGTGTCCCTTGTAATAGCTTATTTGTGGTTTGTAAGAGGATAGTTTTTAGTCACATGACTCTTAGTTTTGGGTTGTTTATTTCCTTATAAGGTGAGTTTTTTAACCCATCAAAAGTAATTTTAAGTTGTATTTCAAGATTATAAAAAAGATTATATATATAAACATATTTCTAAAACACCAAGTTGGTTCCAAGCACTACTTATAGGTATCAACATGGTAAAAAAGTTAGTCTAGAATTTGAATCAGTGACTTCACAAAAAAATTACTTTAACCATGTACTTTATCACTAACTAATCTACTTCAATACTAATATTTTTAAAAATTAAAAATTTATAAATTTTATTTAGAATTATTTATTAATTTTAAAATTATTTTTATATTTTAAAAACTTATATTGCATAATAAAAATTTATTTGGATAAATTATTTTTTACAATCCATCTTAATACTTTATATAATAATTATTTGGATAAATTGATGGGGACCCAGCCCACGTGGCCTTCTCCTCCGCTCCTTACGTGGACCTTGTGTGATTGTATTGCAATGGGATATTTTGTGATTGTGTAATTAATGGTTAGTTGATATTTAATCAACCCGCATGTACCTCTCCGCCTCTCCACGCTCCACCTGTCCGCCTTGGGATTTGACAAAACCCTAATCTCACTTGCCTTTACTCCGGATTGTTCGCGGTCATTCGGTCATTTTCACTGTTTGTTGGGCTCTGTGGTTATGCTGGTGTTCGGCTCTGTGCATGAGCTTGGTTTTCTCTGCAACACTCCGCCCTCTGTGGCTCTGTTCTGGTGTTTGTTTCTGCCTATGAATTCTGTCACTCTCTGCAACACTCCGCCCTCTGTGGCTCTGTTATGGTGTTCGGTTCTGCTTATGGGTTCTGTTCAACACTTCGGCTCCGTCTCGGTGGGGAACTCACAGTTGCAGCTTCGTCTCTGGCTCCAAACCATCGCCCAACTCCGTCGATTCAGGTAAGAAATTGTTGCATGCTATATATTTATGTTTCCAACTTGAACGCTCGCCTAACCCTTCACAGCTCCTCTGTGGTTAGGTTGTCACTGAGCACTCAGCGGTTTATGGACCTGGTTACAACTGGTAAGGTCCTATTTCTTTCTTCTGTTCTGTCTATTCGGCTCTCGTGGCTTATTCACCTTTGCATAAGCTTGTTTATGTCCGCGACCTAACACTGTTTGTCACGGTGGTTGCAGGTAACCGGCTCCGTGGCCTTGCAGGGGATTCGACCGCTTATCTTTTCAGGTAGCTCTGTTTCTATTTCACCTTTCTCTGTGTCTTTTGGTCTGCACGAGATTTGTTTGCCATGGGTGTCTGTATTCTGTTAATGAGTCAAGTATTTAAGGGGCTCGACCCACTCTGTAATCTTCAGAGGGTTTCTGTGGTATTTGTAGATAACTGTTTCAGTCCTTTGCTCTTCGTCTATAGTTCTTTCCACAGTCGTGCTTGGTTAGCCTTGTGAGCTCTCGCTCCCTCGGCCGTTGGCAATGTTATGTCTGGATAAAACTTTTGTTTACACAGCAAATGTAATAATTCCTTTTTGGGTTTCGGCGTGGTTGCTTACCTGTGGTTTGAGGCCGTGGCTCTTTCTGGCTCGACTGCTCGACTCCTTTTGTTCTTCGCTTGACTTCGCTTCGGCTGGTTATGGGACGTTTGTATTTGGAGTTACCCTGTCACTGTTTGACCTGCAAATTATTATAATGAACAGAACTGTATGTATGCATGCATTGGCCTCTCGACTTAATGAAATTTGGTTACAAAGTTACTTTGCAATGGATGGATATAAACAGTAATTGGAAATAGAATGTTTTGTGCGTGGATGCTGCGTGGAATGCTGTCACGGTTCACATTCAGAATAGATGCATTGACAAGAATTTCTGTAGATGCAAAATATGTTTTGAGGACATAGAATCACAATCTGTAAATTGGTTAGGATGCACTGAATAATATATATGAAGGAAAAATAATGTTCTGTTGTTTCTCTCTTATTTCAATATCGTACTCCAGAACCTTTTACATGTATTTTCCCTCTCTTCTTATACCATAACTCAGTGGTTAGGTAACTGTTAGTTAGTTCCAGATTACAGTTACCTGGCAGTTACTCCAGTTACATGGTTTGGCTATTTTTGGTTTACCTGTGCTTGCTGTCTCGCAATAGTTTGATGCCTACAGTAATTTATGGTCTTTTGCCTAATTAGTCTAATAATCTTAATTCAAAATCTATACTACAAGCCCTTAACATTTATAGTTAGGACCGGTTATTACAATTGTAACAGGAACAAGTTAACAAGTCATTTAAGCTAATCACTAAATGCTGTAGTCTAATCCTTAAAGAGCAAAAATGATAATAATGAAAAAAACTAAGACAGTCTTGCTGTCCTTCTGTAGAATTAATCACTTTCCCCAATCTTCTTCGGAAACCTGTTCTGCCACTTCTCGGTCTGTGCCCTGTCGACCAGATGCTCCTGCATCAGGCTGCCGGGGTAAAAGAGAGTTCTCATGGCTCCGTTCCATGAGTTCTTCCACCGAGTAACCTGCTTTTCGGATCTACATCTCGTCAAGCCAAGAACTGTCCTCCATTGGACGGTCCTTCCATTTAACGAGATAACGCAGATATTCCTTTCTGCGTGTCTTTTTGGCCACCTGCGTGCTGATGATTCCTTCTATCTCATGAGTCTTGACCGATGGTAACTGTTTCTTCCAAAGATTGTCCTCGAACTGGGTGTCCCGTTGTGGCTGTACCACTCGTCCTTCCTCTACTTGGGCATGGTATGGAAACAGGTCTGCCACATTGAATATGGGTGATATGCCTATATCAGGTGGCAGCTGAATTTCATATGCATTTGCTGAGAATTTTCGCAGAATTTTACATGGGCCGATTTTTTTAAACTTCAGTTTGTTGTACGTGCCTTTAGGAAATTGTTCCCGGCGCAAATGTGCAAGGACTTCGTCCCCAATTTCAAAGTTTACCTCTCGCCGCCTTATGTCTGCATGTTGTTTATATTTCTGCGTGCTGTCCTGTAGTCTTGTCTTGACCTTTTCATGCAGCTCACTCATTGCTTCTGCAAAATCTTCCCCGTCTGCACTCCTTCTTTCTAGCTGTCCCAAATCTCGTAACTCATGTATTCCTCGCGGATGCATACCATACAAGATTTGAAATGGGCTAAGACCGGTACTCCTGTTTGGCGAATCGTTATAAGCGAATTCTGCCTGGGCAAGAGCTCGGTCCCACAAACGTGAGTTTTCTCCCGTCAAGCTGCGTAGTAAGTTGCCCAAACTCCTGTTTACCACCTCTGTCTGTCCATCAGTCTGCGGGTGATACGCAGAGCTGAAGTTTAATTGTGTGCCCAGCTTTTTCCACAGGGTGCGCCAAAAATGTCCTGTAAATTTCACATCCCTGTCTGAAACAATAGTTTTTGGTAAGCCATGTAGTCGAACTACTTCTGTAAAAAAAAGATGTGCCACGTTCGTGGCGTCGCTTGTCTTCCGGCAAGGAATGAAATGAGCCATCTTTGAAAACCTGTCCACCACTACCATCACCGAATCATATCCCCTCTGTGTTCTAGGCAATCCTAGGACAAAATCAATGCTGACTGAGTCCCACGGTCTGCTTGGAACAGGTAGAGGTGTATACAGCCCCGTGTTCTGGCTGTGTCCCTTTGCTAGTTGGCAGATTTTACACCTGGTTATATATCGCTGTACGTCTCGATTCATCCTTGGCCAGTAATAAAAATGCGCGAGCTGCTCCACAGTCTTATTGACGCCAAAATGTCCCGCTAGTCCGCCACTGTGTTTCTCTCTCACCAGATTTTCCCTCATCGAACAATCTGGAACACACAGCTGTCCCCCTCGAAACAACAATCCCTCCTGTAGATTGTAATCTAGCCATGGGCTTGTATTTCTCAATACGGGATTCTGGCATGCTTCAAAAGCTTCCTTGAAATCCGTGTCCATCTGGTATAAATCTTTCAAGTATTCAAATCCCATCACCTGTATGCCACTTTCCTGTAAGAGCAGGGCTCTTCTACTCAAAGCATCCGCCACTTTGTTGGCCTGCCCACTTATGTGTTTCAACACAAAGGTGAAACTCTGTAGGTACTCCACCCACTTGGCATGTTTATGGTTCAGTTTGTGCTGCTGAGTTATATACTGCAAAGCAGAATTATCAGAGAACAAAACGAACTCATTTCCTAGCAAGTAGTGCCTCCAATGTTTCAAGGCTTGAACCACTGCATAAAATTCCTTATCATATGACGAATACTTCTGCCGACTCTCATTCAGCTTCTCACTAAAGAATGCCACTGGTCTGTCCTCTTGACTGAGTACAGCGCCAATAGCTGTCCCGCTGGCATCACACCGAACCTGAAAAGGTTTGCTGAAATCGGGCAGTCTCAAGATTGGCCTTTCCGTTATCTTACGCTTCAGGAGTTGGAAACTGTTTTCTGCCGCCTTAGTCCAGCAAAAAGGTTGACTGGCCTTCTTGATGGTCTCCAACATGGGTGCGCAGATCTCACTAAAATTCCTGATAAACTTCCGGTAAAAACTTGCTAAACCGTGAAAACTACGTACCTCGAACAAACTCTTGGGTGACGGCCAACTCATGATCGCTTCAATCTTTTCTGGATCCATCTTCAACTCATTCTCTGCTACCACGAATCCCAGATAAATCAACTCCTTCTGCAAGAAAGTGCATTTCTTTAAATTTACCAGCAGTTTGTTCTGCTGTAGCTTTTCGAACACCCTTCGGATATGCTGAAGGTGTTCTCTTCTCGTCCCGCTGAAAATCAAAATATCATCCAGATAGACTATTACAAATTTGCCTATAAACTCTTTTAACATCTCGTTCATCAATCTCATAAAAGTGCTTGGAGCATTACTCAATCCAAATGGCATGACCAGCCATTCGTACAGCCCTTCGTTGGTCTTGAAGGCTGTCTTCCACTCATCTCCCTCTCTTATCCTGATCTGATGGTACCCACTTTTCAGATCGATCTTAGTAAAATACGCTGCTCCACTAAGACAGTCCATCATATCATCCATTCTAGGCAAGGGAAACCTGTATCGAATGGTGATCTTGTTTATGGCCCGCGAATCTGTGCACATTCGCCATTCTCCCCCCTTCTTGGGCGCAAGGACTGTAGGTACCGCACAGGGGCTCAAACTCTCTCTGATCAGTCCCTTGTCTAACAATTCCTGCACTTGCTTGCGTACCTCTTCATTGTCCTTGGGGCTCATTCTGTATGCTGCTTTATTCGGTAAACTTGATCCGGGTATAAAGTCAATATGGTGGCTGATGCTCCTCTTGGGAGGTAACTTATCAGGTAACTCCTCAGCCGCAATTTCATTGAATTCTTCTAACAGCTCCTGGATCTCCTTAGGCAATTCTGTCCTTTCCACGCTCAATAATACTGGCTTCATTCTCCTTACCACTGCAAAATTAATCTCATTTTTTTCAATCTGTTTTATATACTGCTTTCCTCCAAGTAATAATGCTTTTGTCCCACTGGATTCAGCTGTATCTTCCTCCTTGATGGGTACAAGAGTATGTTTGACCCCATCCTTAGTAAATTTATAACAATTTGTTTTGCCATCGTGTGTCACCTTCCTGTCATACTGCCATGGCCTTCCGAGCAGTATGTGACACACATCCATTGGCATGACATCACAGACCACTGTGTCGTGATACTTGCCAATGCGGAACTCCACTTCACATTGTTCATCGACCAACAACTGGTGTCCTTTCTGCAGCCACGACACCTTATAAGGTGTGGGGTGCTTCATCCGCTTCAACCCCAGCTTTTCTACCATTTCCGTGGCTACCAAGTTGTGCTTCCGCTGTCTATAATTACCTTACAGCACTTTCCATGCGACTTACAAACTGTCCGGAATAGTGCCTTCCTCTGGGTTGTCTCAGCCACTTCCTTGGTTGGCTTTATCAACACTTTATTCAAAATTAAAGCTTCCCCCGTTTCTGCCATGTCTTCCACTTCCCGGGGTTGTGCTTCAGCTTCCTCAGGCTGTGCCATCAGCGTTCCCCTCTGACCAGCTTGTTCAGCTTCTGGACATTCAAAGGCTCTGTGCCCCCACTTGTGGCACCTGTAGCACTGGACATTCGCCCCTCTTCCGCGGCCATTTCCTCTTCCTCTCTGGTATGACCGACCTCCTCTGGTGCTATCTCCTTTCTCAGTCGTCCCTGAAGCTTTTGAACTGCTGCTTTCTTCGCTGTTTGCAGCACCCTTACCTCTTCCGTAGGACTGTCCTCGTCCTCTGCTACTTCCTCTCCCTCTTCTGCTGTTCTGTTTTCTGTTAATCTTTTCCTCCGCCTTAACAGCGCTCTGAAAGGCTTCTTCAATATTCCGGGGAGAAAGAATACTAATTTCATCGAGTATCTCCATCCTTAATCCATTTACGTACCTTGCTGTTTTTTCTGGGTTATCATCAGTGTAGCCAGCACGTAAATTTACTCTGTAAAATTCTTCTGTATATTCTCTAACTGTCATTCCTTTCTGTCTTAGACTCTGAACTCGCCGATATAATTCCACCTGGTAATCTTTCGGCAGAAATCTGCCCTTCAACTTCGCTATCATCCGAGACCATAGTCGTATCGGCGTCTTGTTCATCTTCTTTCTGTCTGCTTGGACACTGTCCCACCATAATAGTGCGTGTCCCTTCAACTTAGTGGCATCGAACTTAACCCTCTTATCCTCACTGACTTCTTCATTTTCAAAATATTTGTCCAGTTCGCTTATCCAGTCCAACAGGACTTCTGCAGACAGACTGCCATCATAATTTGAGATTTCTGTCTTTGGTTTGCTGCTGGCCATCAAAACCTGTCGCAGCAACCTCAATTCTGGAGCTTCCTCATCAGACCCCTCTGCAGCTGTCATCACCTCTTCTTCACTGGTGTCTCCCAGTTCTGGGTCTCTTCGTCTACCCGCTTCTACTGCTTCCAAGCGAGCTGTAAGAACTCTAATTTGTTCTCGTAATCCTTCATCTGCTCCTCTTCGTGCACCTCTTCCACGTCCTCGTCTTGGCACTTGTCCTTCTGCCATCTTCTCTTACTAAAGAAAATCGCTCTGATACCAATTGATGGGGACCCAGCCCACGTGGCCTTCTCCTCCGCTCCTTACGTGGACCTTGTGTGATTGTATTGCAATGGGATATTTTGTGATTGTGTAATTAATGGTTAGTTGATATTTAATCAACCCGCATGTACCTCTCCGCCTCTCCACGCTCCACCTGTCCGCCTTGGGATTTGACAAAACCCTAATCTCACTTGCCTTTACTCCGGATTGTTCGCGGTCATTCGGTCATTTTCACTGTTTGTTGGGCTCTGTGGTTATGCTGGTGTTCGGCTCTGTGCATGAGCTTGGTTTTCTCTGCAACACTCCGCCCTCTGTGGCTCTGTTCTGGTGTTTGTTTCTGCCTATGAATTCTGTCACTCTCTGCAACACTCCGCCCTCTGTGGCTCTGTTATGGTGTTCGGTTCTGCTTATGGGTTCTGTTCAACACTTCGGCTCCGTCTCGGTGGGGAACTCACAGTTGCAGCTTCGTCTCTGGCTCCAAACCATCGCCCAACTCCGTCGATTCAGGTAAGAAATTGTTGCATGCTATATATTTATGTTTCCAACTTGAACGCTCGCCTAACCCTTCACAGCTCCTCTGTGGTTAGGTTGTCACTGAGCACTCAGCGGTTTATGGACCTGGTTACAACTGGTAAGGTCCTATTTCTTTCTTCTGTTCTGTCTATTCGGCTCTCGTGGCTTATTCACCTTTGCATAAGCTTGTTTATGTCCGCGACCTAACACTGTTTGTCACGGTGGTTGCAGGTAACCGGCTCCGTGGCCTTGCAGGGGATTCGACCGCTTATCTTTTCGGGTAGCTCTGTTTCTATTTCACCTTTCTCTGTGTCTTTTGGTCTGCACGAGATTTGTTTGCCATGGGTGTCTGTATTCTGTTAATGAGTCAAGTATTTAAGGGGCTCGACCCACTCTGTAATCTTCAGAGGGTTTCTGTGGTATTTGTAGATAACTGTTTCAGTCCTTTGCTCTTCGTCTATAGTTCTTTCCACAGTCGTGCTTGGTTAGCCTTGTGAGCTCTCGCTCCCTCGGCCGTTGGCAATGTTATGTCTGGATAAAACTTTTGTTTACACAGCAAATGTAATAATTCCTTTTTTGGGTTTCGGCGTGGTTGCTTACCTGTGGTTTGAGGCCGTGGCTCTTTCTGGCTCGACTGCTCGACTCCTTTTGTTCTTCGCTTGACTTCGCTTCGGCTGGTTATGGGACGTTTGTATTTGGAGTTACCCTGTCACTGTTTGACCTGCAAATTATTATAATGAACAGAACTGTATGTATGCATGCATTGGCCTCTCGACTTAATGAAATTTGGTTACAAAGTTACTTTGCAATGGATGGATATAAACAGTAATTGGAAATAGAATGTTTTGTGCGTGGATGCTGCGTGGAATGCTGTCACGGTTCACATTCAGAATAGATGCATTGACAAGAATTTCTGTAGATGCAAAATATGTTTTGAGGACATAGAATCACAATCTGTAAATTGGTTAGGATGCACTGAATAATATATATGAAGGAAAAATAATGTTCTGTTGTTTCTCTCTTATTTCAATATCGTACTCCAGAACCTTTTACATGTATTTTCCCTCTCTTCTTATACCATAACTCAGTGGTTAGGTAACTGTTAGTTAGTTCCAGATTACAGTTACCTGGCAGTTACTCAAGTTACATGGTTTGGCTATTTTTGGTTTACCTGTGCTTGCTGTCTCGCAATAGTTTGATGCCTACAGTAATTTATGGTCTTTTGCCTAATTAGTCTAATAATCTTAATTCAAAATCTATACTACAAGCCCTTAACATTTATAGTTAGGACCGGTTATTACAATTGTAACAGGAACAAGTTAACAAGTCATTTAAGCTAATCACTAAATGCTGTAGTCTAATCCTTAAAGAGCAAAAATGATAATAATGAAAAAAACTAAGACAGTCTTGCTGTCCTTCTGTAGAATTAATCACTTTCCCCAATCTTCTTCGGAAACCTGTTCTGCCACTTCTCGGTCTGTGCCCTGTCGACCAGATGCTCCTGCATCATAATTTTTTTTTTACAATCCATCTTAATACTTTATATAATAAATATTTTATTAGATGATTATTATTATTTTATAAATTAAATTATTAGTTTATGATAATGGTGGAGATGATTAACTATTATAGAAAATAAATTTTAATAATAATATTTGATTAATTAACAAGTTAAAAAAAATCATATTATAATAGATATTTTGATTAAGCAAAATCTTTCACTAGAAATCACATAATAGAATTTTTTGACCAATGCGTTTTGAATCAACAAATATTGTTCAACAAACTTTACTTAAAATATTTTAATTTTAATTTTTTAATTATTTATGTAAAATATTATTAAAAAATAATAACAAATTTTTTTTACCACATCATTTACATTTTAATAATAATATATTCATTATAAAAATTATAAAAGTGAGCAATTCTTTTAGCCACCATAATTTTAAAATCATTATATTATAATAATTTTAAAATCATTATATTATAATTTTCCTTATTTAAAATGTTAAGAAGAATCATCTTATAAAAATATGATATTTTAATTTTTTGAGTTATTTATAATAAAAATATCAAATTTTCTTTAACCGCGTCATTTAGATTTTAAAAATTACATATTTATTATTATAAAATTTATAAAAGTGAGAAATTCTTTTAGTCAACCATATTCTGAAAATCGTATAATATTTGTTTCTTGACCCACACGGTACAGGTGAGGTGATACAGCTGGCAGAGTCCACTTCCCTGTTTGCATGCTCCGGTTTTTGGTTCTCCCAATCCTGTCGCAATCACAACAAAACCATTCATTCTACTTCAGCCCTGCAAGATGATAGAGACAAAACAGCCCTGGGAGACGAAACAAAGAAGCACCAGCATCTCATTACCTGGTCCCCATCGCAGTCCCAATACAGCCCTCAATTCTTCACAAAACCCTAACCAAAAAAACTGCTTATTCTGTGGCACTCACACCATCATTTTCAATCTCAGAAAAACGGAAAATACCCTAACCGTTACCTGTAAACCGCCACGGAAAATCACTGGTGAATCCTCGGCTTCGGGTCCACCGTCAATCCAGCAACGAGTCCTGCAAGAATATCCCAACTCCAGCCATTATTTACCCTGATCCCTGGCTCAATGTGATGTTACAGAATAAACGAAGATCCCGTTAGGTTGCGTGCGGCCTGACAACGTGGCAAAAAGAGCGCTGTAAACGGGAACTGACTCCAGTACGAATCCCTTCATTAACTAACAACTCTGACATGCTGGAAGTCATAGTTCGCTGCCTGTTGCAGGAATACATTCATGGGAGGGAGATCCGCAGAGGTATTATCGGACCCAAACACTAGTTCTCTGATAGTTTGACCAGGATCCGGATCATTGTGTTCTGATCGGGATCTCTGACTTAGACTTTATCGGGGTTTCTGACTTTGAGGTTTTTAAAGACAACAGAGAAAGTTAAGCAAGCAGATGTTCTGGCCACTCGTTCTTGAAATACTTTATTTAGCCAGTGATTTGTTGAATTTGTAGGTTCAACCGGTTTCCACCCCAAAATGTGATGTGATCAACCATTAATAGGTCTTTATGCGTCCCTCTATGATTCTGCAATGCGCTGGAAAGAGTATGAGAGTAAGTAGAGGAGTCGAAATTAAAGGATTTCTAAAAATTACTTGCAGATCAGAAGCTAATCTCTCAGGATCTTCAACAGCGCTGATCCAGCGATTCCACACTAAATTACAGCGTCAGCAAACAGCATAAAAGACTTAATCTCGTCCCTATGATCGCGTCTGTTTCTATCTTCCCAGAACTCAATGTCATCAAAGTTTTACCCTAATCCCCCATGATCGCGCCGGCCTCTATCGTCCGATAACTCACTGCCATCATTGCCTTCACTGTGTCACACTTTAAACTATGATCTTTGAAGCTTTTCTCAACAAATGAGACACAACAACTAAATGATGTACAATAACACTGAAGACAATTTAGCCATTATCCATTTTCTTTCATTTATGGGGCCTCTCCAGAAGGCCTCTCCATTATGGAGAACAATTTAGTTCCGCTGAGGAGAATAAACATTATTTCAAAAAAATTATTAAATGGTTATTTAAATAATTTTATATTTAAATATAATTTTAACAAATTAACAATTTAGTGAGAAAAAATCTCAACTACACACTAAATTAGGAGTCATTTAATTAAAAAAATCTGTTATATTCAACAATTTCCTTAAAAATAAAATAAGCGGACCAACCTTACCTCACAATAACCAAAAATATAATAAAAATCACAAGTATATGATTACATCTAAAACAAATATGAATTAATATTATTAACAATTATCATATCAAAGGTTTGTCATTTTTTTAAACTAGCATAGATTTATAGTAAATACGGATCTAACATGAGTCCAGAGGGATCCAATTTCTTCACGTGCAATTTTTTTTTATGAATCGACATTATTTAAATAGTTTGTATAGTTATTTAATTTTTTTATTTTTAAAAATTTATATTTGGGACAGCATGAGCAAAATTTCAACTTTGATGACGTACGGACAAGGTTACACATCACACTCGGCTGTAGAATAAGAGCACATCACATGGGGACATGGGGCTGTAGATGAGCCTCTCGACTCAATGACTAAAAGTGTCAATAAAAAATATTTTGATTTTTTTTAATAGTATGATATATTCGTTTATACTTAAGGCAGTGAGGCCTTATTTAACAAATGGAGGAATTCTAGAATACAATTTTAGTTAGAGCATTGGACATAAGAACGATTATGCTAAAGCCCAAGCTCTTCTTAGAACCCATCTATGCACAAAAGAATGGCAATTCCCATCTCATTATCCTTGGGAATTGTAATGTTATCCTACAACATATAACTAAAACCATTGATTTGAGGTATAATTGCTTGAATTTGATCTTATAGCAAGTTCACAAATTTAAAAGGCATTTTGAAATGTTACATTGATTCCACATTTTAAGAGGCAATAATACCTCCGTTGAGAGCAAATAAAGTTATAGGGCAAAGAATTGGATCTTTAATCATTAATTATTATATTTATTATGAAGTCATTCTTTAATTATCCATTTGTGATCATCATACTTAATATACATATGGATGGTGTTAGAAATTAATTAACGGAGCAATGAAATACATAAAATATTGCGGAAACAGATATACAGAAACGCATAAAACAAGAGAGACACATATATATGTGGTTCACCCAATTTGGGCTACGTCCACAGAGAAACAATCAATCCTTCCTTTTATATTATCCAACAAAATGAAGAGATACAACTTACAACAAGTCCGTTGTAATTTCCTCTTTTCTCTCACACAGCCTCCTCTCTCTCTCTCGCCCATAATAATAATACATGGCCGCAATACAATTCCCTCATATAAACCGATGGTTGCCTTCTAGGGCAAAAAACCCTAAATTAACATAACTTCTACCATCAGATCATCCACCTAATGAACGACTTGGATTGACTACGAAATTGCAATATTTTACAAGGCAAATTTTCATCTTTTTTTAGCTTCGGGGGTGCTTCCCCTGAACCCCCACCAGGGGGGCCTCATTAAAGTCGTTCTCTGCCCCCACTGTCACCCCCCCCCCCCCCCCCCTCTTGGACCCCCTGATGGCGATTAAACGAGTGGCATTGCCGCCCCGTTAGGAACAGGGATCCAACATAGCTGAAACCAAAAACCTTTGAACAATCAGCAAGATAATCAGGCTTCGTACCCAACAAATGGTCACATGTATAAGTCTCTCCACATTTTTTGGATGAGATGGAAAATAAGAGAAGACCACTCTCATTGCAAGTTTGCTCCTATAATTTGATCATTCCCAAACTTGCAAATGGTATAATTTCCATAGCTATGATCTTTGTCATTATGTATCTATCATCATTGCTCTCTCATGTAATTATTCCTTGGAATGTGAAATGGGCAGATAGAATTTTCTACAAAGGTAGACAACATTTGTTTGGTTTTGGTCCATGATTCAGTGCTTGTCACCCTTTCACTACTCGTAGTCATCATTTAGAAGTGGATTTGAATAGGGTTGAGCTCTACAAGTTGACATCATTTGGTAATAGGGAAGTAAATTTCATTAAGGATTATGGATTTCACCAAACTTTGTGCTATCGGGTGAGTTCTTTTAAAACATGGCTAAGCCATTAAAGCTATAAGGAAGGAAATGGTAGTGCTTAGGTGCTTAATTGTTGATTAAGAAGCCACTTTGAGCCACCCTTTGAGGTGGAAAACTATTGTTATCATGTCAATACTACTCCAACAGTTCAGTGCAAGCCCTAACTCCTTATATCCCGACCTCGTTGGGGACATGCAAAGAAAAACAGAGAAAAAACAAACTGCTCTGATACCACTGATCCGGATTTAAACAGGAACACAACAAATTACAGAGATAACCATAAATACAAAGATGCAGCGGAAATAATACTTCATTTCATTAATGTAAAATACTGAGATATTCTTACAAACAGAAAATGGAAATAAACAGCTAAGGCGATGGTAGCTTATCTCTGAGAAGAGAGGTGGCGGCTACATGCCTCTGAATTGTGTTACAATGAGGCTCGAAGGTCTATTTATTGTTGAGAAACAATGGAAAACCCTAAACAACCAAAAACCTAACCCTAGAAGATGAAACGCCAAACTGTGGGCCCCGTTTGGGTAAATTGGTACATCAACTTCCCGGGTTGTAACTTTGGCATACAATCTCCATTTGACGCGTACAATATCTCGTTAGAAAGATCTATCCTAGAACTACAATTTTTGGGAACTCCCAATTTTCCCAAAAAACATCATTTAGGGCCTCAAAACGGCTCCAGAATTTGAAGACTCGAAAAACTGCTAAAAATAGTAAACTGTGCTACAATTAAGGAAACTGAAAAGCTGAAAAAAACAATGGTGGGGGTCCAAATGGACTTGGTGGGTGGCCACCAATATCACCTGGATCATATTATCGATTCTCTCGAGAATTTTTTAAGAATAAATAGATCAATTAATTTCATATATTTTTTTTGAAAGTTGAATAAACAAAATTATAAAGCATAATCATCATTAAAAAAAATTAAAAAATACAAATTTATAAAAATATATACTTTTCTCCCTTTGTAGAAAAAATATTTTTTTAAATAAAATGTAATAAAGCTAGAAAGGGCACCCTCGCCATTGTTGGGCCATATTTTCTTTGCAATAAAAGAAAAACATGATACATTTGAAGTATCGAATACTCAATGACTACTTAATATAATATTACCAAATACAAATAAGAGTGAATTTATTTTACAAACAAGTACTACATATTAGCTAGTCCCCTAAAACAATAAAACATATTGCTTTGAATTTTTAAGATGCAATATAATTATATTAATTTAAATTATAATTAAATGTATTATTAAATTTTGTAAATTAGCATTTTCTGCATTGCCACATAGAAATAATTAATTAAACTTTCCATGAAAGTTCCATACACCCACATTGGAAGTTATATTGGTAAAATTCAAACTTTTTCTTCTTCATGGTCGACTTTGTTTTCTTCTCGAACATGTCTTAAATTACTTCGTATTATTGAAAAAACACATTTAAATTATTTATCATAAAATCTCATTAGTTAAAGAAAGTAAGGGATTCGTCCAAATGCTTTCATAATATTGTTGAAGTTGGTTTATTTTTTTATTTTTTTTATAAGTACTAGATTAAAATTACAAAGTTTGAATGGTGGGATTTGCAAAATTTAAATGTTTCAAAAAGAAAAAATTAAAGCTTTAAATTAAATTATAAATTTGAAAATGATGCTTAGCTTCATACGAATAACACCAAAATATAAAATATAGTTGACAAAGCCCCTTTTAATTAGTGGTTGCAGACTTGATTGAGTGAGAGGGGACATACATCAAATCTTTGTGAGATTCACTACTATCATTATCACTTATTGATTATCTATAAACCTTGCAGATTTATGAGCTTTCGGTTGGCTTTGATAAATATAAATTAATTGAGAGCTTTCGGTTGGCTTTGATAAATATAAATTAATTGACTGTGATTGATACAGTGGAGTACACGAGTTCATGTCCATAGACTTGACTTTGCACAAAGCCAAATTTCACGCGACAACTCTCTCTCTTTCTGGAACCTTTCCTGCTACCATGGTTTCTCTTCTTATAAAAATAAACTTTGCTTTTGTTCCCATGCATTGAAGTGCAAGAGGAGAGTTAAAATATGATGTTCTCGAGGTATAATACTCTTCAACATTTGTTGGACAAATGTAATGTCATATTATTTAGCTGACTGGTTTGTTGGATTGTGTGACAGATTAATGGGTGGATGGTACAGTGCATTTGACATCCATTACAATGGAGTTAACGCTGCAGAGTACGTGTGGCTTTGTTTATCGTTTTCCCAGATATATGTTTTTATTTTTTTAAACAGGTATGATTATGCCATCATGGGTTCAGTGAAGCTTCTCATGTTCTCTTTCTTTGTCACGTGCACAAGGATTCATCAATCAAAGGAGAAAATGATAAAATTGTTATTTTGTAAAGATTTATAAATGACCATTTGAAATTTTGGTGTACACTGTAGCTTTGGGATTTAGACGCCCACAAGACATGGCTATAAATTCTACTAAATCTAAAACACACAAGCATGCTTGAATTGATTGATTGATCAACCAAGTAGAAGAGGGCATAAATGAATAGGAATAGGAAGGGAGCTATTGTGGGGGGTGCGCTTCATCAAACATTTATGCTGAAGGATGAATTCCATAAACCTGCAACCTTTCATTGGTGATGTGATCCCTATACTCTGGTTATCATTACAAAATAAAACATAAACCAATTAGATCAATCAAATTAAAGATAAATAAATTAAATTATTGTTAAAAAATAATAAATTTCAATCTGCAATATTAAACTATAAAAAAAATTTACAATTTTTTTAACCTAAATTAATATGAATTTTAAAAAACCAATATATTATTTGTCGGATATATTATTTACCCACCGACAGTAAGAATAATAATATTACCAAAAGAAAATGAGAATGCAAAAATATTATATGAGAGCCTAAATACTTCACCATATAATATTATTAGAAAAGTGTGAGATATTTTTAAAAGGCTAAATTCTTAACGGTCCACGAAACGACAATGCAAAAATATTATGTGAGAGCTTTAAATACTTCACAATAAAGAGTATATGTTTGGAAAAGTGTGCAATAATTTTAAAAGGCTATAATTCCTAACGGTCCACAAAACGCCAAACTTTGGAGAAGCCATCCACACATCCAAAAAGGAATGAAGACATGGGAAACCATGTGAAAGGCGTGCCACATAATTCAACCAAGTAAATTGGAAATTGACTATACATCACAACTCCCTAGGCACATTAGGCGTGCCACACAATTCAACCAAGGAAATTGGAAATTGACTATAGAACTCACAACTCCCTATACATTAAAAAAAACTCAAAATTCATTGATCTTATCATAAATTTTACTACATACGAATTAAAAAATGAAAAGTGGTGTAACCGTATTACAATGAAATAAATATATTAACTACTTTTACAAAACATTTTGAATTTCTATTTATTATTTTATTATCCTGCTACCGACAGCGGTAGTATAACGCATTTCATATGTGTTTGACTTCGAATTAGTTGCAGAGTAGTCTAAAAATTAAACTATTATTTTCAAAATAAACATTAAAGAAAGGAGTAGTCTATCTAGGTGGAGGAATGGCTCGTTTTCCGTCACCGCCCAGAAAATCGTCCGGCTCCAGCCCCCTGCAATCCCTCCGCCCTCCGCCACCATCCCCTAGCTCCGCCACCCTCCCCTGGCAATCCTGACATTCACTGACAATGGATTCGATCGCAGCTGGAAATCCTGACATCCCCTGACAGATCAGGGACGAGTTGGAATGGCAGCCGCGGAGAGTTATTGCCGGTTACAATTCGAATTGAGGAGGTTCGATCCCGCGGCTGCTCACTCACCTTCCTCCTCGAGCTGGCGCCTCCCACTCTGCAATTCCGCTCTGCAGCTCCAAACCCAGGTACAATCCGCTCTATGGTCCTACTTTCCTGTGTTTTAAATTTCGACCTAGAAACAATCATCTTTTAATCATCTTGAGACCTGTAAACCTTGGTGGATAGCAGTTTCAGGCTTGTAAATCCAAACATACGCTTCTGTTGGTATGGAATTCTCACATCCTCTACAGGTCCGTATATCCTGAAAGGGGCAACAATAGATTTTTTTAAGATATTTTTATGCCCGGGACCTGCACCAAGAAAGCCGCACTGGATAATATAATAGAAACTGATACTACATACCTGAAATAGTTGGAAACATCCTCCTCCGTGAAGGTGCTTTCAGCAGGAAATGTCATGTAAATTTGACGGGATCCAGAGCTGACACCACTCAAATAGTAGGGATCTCGTTCACTTGGCCTATAAGTTGTGAACCTGTTAGCATCCTCTGCTAAAACAATGGCGTGCTGACCATGAGGCCTATCAATGAGGCTTACTGTATTCTTCAAGCGTGCTAGTAGATTTGTCAAGTTGTATCCTGCTTTCCCATGCCTCTGGCTCTCAGTCAAGTATCCCTCGGCTTGCAGGGTTTTCCCAAATCTCTCATAATAGAGTTGAGGTAGGGAAGCAATGGAAACAGGGGCCCGTCTTCCTCTCAATAATTCTTGAAGTTCTAACTCTAATATCTCCAATGATTCCACAGAGAAAGCTTCTTCGAAGCGGGGATCCAAGGGAATTGAACTCGAGACATTGTCAGAGCGTGAATAACTGTGAGTAAAACGGCAGCTGGAGCCATGCTTGCAATATCCCCTGGCAAAATACAAGCATGGTTTCCAAGAAACTGGCTCATAGCTTACAGAAACGTCTGTCATGGAATAAGATCGCCTGTGATTCAATCTTGTCTCGCTTCCATTCAAGAAAGAGAGCATCTCTATATAGACATGACTATCATTTGGTAGGCTGTAGGAATCAAGATTCTCAGTGGGATAGAAGAGATGATCTTGGAGCTGACAATCATCCCTGAGGTTCAGTAACTGGTCATGATAGTCTGAAAATTTGTGATCACTCGGTAAGCTTTGCTGGCGGCTCAAATTGATAAAGTCGTTGTGCTCATCAGTTACAAAACGGTTTGGATTCAAGACTTCATGATGGGCGAACAATGTTGAATCCTGCTGTTGCTCATGTGGAATGTGAGTTCCCCCATGAAAGCCATTGGGTGCTGGAGAAGAGAATGAGCGAGACAACAAATTAGAAAACTGAGTGTAGTGCAGAGGTGACTGAAGAGGGGACGAAGATGATAAACCAAGCTCTGTCTTGGCCTTGGAAATGGACTGTAAGAGTTTATTAGGCCGAAATGCCAAGGGAATCATTTCTTGATCTCTCGGGTCTTGAAGAAGCAAATACCTAATGATCTTGAACACATTCTCTGGTTCTATGCTCTGAATCCTTGTGAACACAATCCTTGTTGCTTCATATGTATCCATTTTGCCTTCTACAATTGGAAACATCAAATCCATAATGTACACTGCAACACAATATATTACGATTACATTACATTACATTTCCTACAACTAACTTAACTTCTGAAAAAACCACACAATGCATTTTCAAAAGCTCACCGTAAGGCCACTCAACCTAACTAATCTGGTCTAACAATCCTTCTCCATGAAATTCATAGAAACACACAGAAATTGAAACTCTTTGCTATCAAATACTGGGAACAAAGAAATTGAATCAGTAAAGCTTCCAACCATTGAAACTTGGTAATGGGCAAAACAATTTTATAAGAAGCCTCAAGGGTTCAAAAATAAGAATGTTGGGAAATGATGATGCTGTACAGGATGGTATTTATGACACACCACAATACACTATAAATCTCCCCCCTTTAGTGTAATGGTACCTTTGCGAGGGGACTAAAATACATAAATGTTTGAGGTAGGCTTTATTTCATTCTCGTCCAAAAGGCTAATATATGTTTAAGTACTTTTCATATTCCCTTTTTCAGCCAATGAACTCAATGAAGCGCGAACTCTTCCCCGTTCTTTTACAAGCTGTAGAGACAGGTCAGTGTTCTGAATTAGTTTTCCAGAGGGGTTTCATCATTTTCTTAGTGCTTTCTTGCTGTAAGATTTTTTCACAGAATTGCTTTCGTTCAACACCACTTTGAATTGTAGCACAACACTTCAAGTATACTGCTTACATCTTCTGCAAGTCAGCGTACATTTCTATTGGGTCAACTGTCTCTTCGATTCCTATCTGCCTACACAAACCATCGTTTAGTGTGGTTGTGCTAGTATTTCCCTTTATCTGGCATTTTAACCTACCTCTAGAAAGGAAAGACAGAACAGTATGCCCCACAGAAAATCAACTGCATCTGCAAGTTTTGAGAACTTAAGCAAGTAAATATAGTATATTTATGACACACCATAATACACTATAATTCTCCCCCCTTTAGTGTAATGGTACCTTTGTGAGGGGACTAATATACAGAAATGTTTGAGAATAATGAAGCAATATGTTCACTGTGATCTGAATTAATCTATTCACACATCCTTCGGAGGGGCTAATTTATTTGGGCCAATATCCCTTCTAGTACCATTAATGATTCTACTTATTGTGGTGCTTTCGTATTAGGAGGTCATACTTCTAGTACTAGATATAATCCCATTAGAATTCATTATTTTGGGAGTTCCTTTATCCCTAGGGGAAATCCCCTTGAGAAAAATAATCCTTCTACTACTACAACTAGTCTAGAGGTTCAACACTCTAAGAAAAATAATTCCTTCATCTAGAAACTACATTATGGAGGGACCTTAAGCTTTCTTTGGGGTGAAAGCTTTATTGCTAGACCCATTTAATCGAGATCAACATCCATTTTTAATATCGCTTGATTTACTGAATTTTTTAATATTGCTTGATTTACTGAATTTGGAGAAACTTTCAAATGGCCACATCCTCTGTGATCCTTAGTGTCAACACGTGCTCGTTAAGTTAACCTTTGACATATTGAAATTCAATGGTAAACTAAAAGAGACCATGGCCACACACACCACCACCTACCATTTATATTGTTCCTTGAACTCCTGGTGGATGATAGTATTAGGTTGTCTTTCCAATAAAGCCTAGAAGAATATGCCACTAAATAGTACATTGAACTTGGTAAGACATCCTACCATGATTATGCCTGCTTGGCAGGAACATTTATGAACCATTTCCAATTAACTTTAAGGAAAGAGATCACAAATGATCTCCAAGAGTTTCCTTAGCCCCACAAAGAAAAGAAGAAGCAGCAGAAAAAACAATGGTTTGGAAATTGATTTAAATGTTGATCCATCATAATATGAACCATTTGAGTTTCGATACCTCAATAAGCGAGGACGTCATCGATCAAATAATGTCGTCTCTATGGTTCCAGGTTAGTTTCATGTGTTGAATAGAGTCATGGTTTTAGATTTAAGTATTTAATCATCACTATTCTTTAACATGTGGTATGTTTATTTTTACAACAATGCAACATTCCCCAACCATGGCGATAACCCAAGACCAAATGGAGATGCAAGACCATCCAACATTACCTACCATGCCAGGTACATTTGACACTCTTTCATTGTGTGTGCACATATACCTTGATGTTCTAGAAAATTTCTTTGCGATAACGTTTGACATTTTTCTAGGTAACTATAGAATAAGTGGAGAAGCATCATCTTCTACCATGATTGATCATCTATGGAAGGACTTCAACTCTAGTGGGAATCAATGAGGTATGCACAAAGAATAGATAAGCTAGGTTATTATGGCATCGTCAGGTGGCCCTTTATCATATGATAAGTATATTTATGTTTTCCCATTGTTATGTTGTTATAAAAATACCTTTTTCATAATCTGTTCATGGACATAATCTGTTCTCTTAAAGTTCATGAAACTTTGTGCTTTGACATGGAATGTTGGGTTGTTTCAGAAGGCTCTAGGTACATTGAGAACATGGGTGCCTACAAAATTTGAGGAAAGTTTGAGCCTTCATCAGTGCAATATTAAAAATATGGGTGCCTAATGAGCACCAAGGAATGTTTGAGCCCTCATCAATGCAAAAGTAAAAGTTCAATTATATGCCACTACTCTCCTGAAATTTCATGAAATTTTGAACTTTGACATGGAATGTCAAGTTAATTCACATGGCTCTCTGATTGTTCAACAAATTGAATTGTTGGTTCTTTTTACTGCAATGTTTCTGTATTTTCTCACGTAAGTGGTCTAATACTGCAAACTAAGTTGTAACAATGTTGTATACACACCACAATTTGGGAATGAATTAGTGTTTTGGACATCAATCTAAATTGTTCTTCAAATATATTCTCAAATGTTAGATCTGTTATATGATCAAAACAAATCTAATTTTATTTACGGTGTTCATATTTAAGAAAGAAGCTCTTGGGTTCATAGCATCTTGACGTGCAGTTTTCTGAACCTGTTGCTTTTGAACCAAGTCAACCTGAAACATGCATTCTTAGTTATTCTAATGCTTCAATTATGAACTCTGTTACCAACTGCACAACCAACTTTTCCATGAGTTCTAAAAACATGAAGCAAACAAGACACAAATCAAACCCCTTGTTTGGAATTGAAGCCTGATTTGGTATTTTTGAAGGAGTGCTTAATTTAAATTGTCCTAGAATCGTTCTCATCACCAATGCTGGATTGTGGGTTGCTGGCAAGTTTGGAAGTGAGGAATAGGGCATGTGTCTTTGTTGTAGAACCTGGTGGTGCATTTATATATCAGACACCCATATAGCAGTTGTACCTACTGTCAATAAGTTTGTTTTCAAGGAGCTGAACAACAACTGTGATTAATGCCTACTTTCACCCTCTAAGAGAAAGCATTTCAAGTTTTAGCTTCTAGTTGTATTACATATGAGGTTTCTCACAACTTGGTAGTTCTTATTTACCAAATAGAAAGCACTGTGCTGATGAATTTTCCTGGCAGAGATTAATGAAAGCTTTGTACCATTTTTGTAGGCTATCTATATGTAAGTCGTTTCTCTTATAAATATTGGTAGTTAAGATATGTTAAAATATCAATTTTGCACTTGATTCTGTTAATGCTGGTCTTTTAGATTAAAGTCAAGCGAGTTCAACTGAAAAAATTGCTCAATTCAACTCTCTTCAAGCAGTTCCTGTGGTGTTTTAAGAAACTTATTTGCCCAATTCCCGTGGTGCTTAAGAAACTTATTTGCCCTTGCTCTGATTTTTTCTTGCTATGTAGTAAATGTACTGTAATTTAATTTTCTGCAGTAAATGTATTGTAATTTAATCTGACATATCACTCTATGCCTTGTGTGGGTAGTTGGAGATTTGATTTTGATTTTTCCATCTTTTGTTTAAAAACATGTCCACAGGTAAGAGGTTCATACCATACTTCATATATGTTTGATTGCTTGTGTTAGGAAGTTTGCTATCCTGGATCTACTTCCCATGTTTTATGTTTAATTCACAAGACTCTCAAGTTTCTATTAAAACTGGCTTACAACTTTTTCAAGTTTTTACTAAAATTGCCTCTTTGTTTCTAAACCAAGGCCTGTTTGCAGTAAAGCTAAGTAAAGGCTTATAGGCTTATGGGGATTTTGACTTTTGATGCTATTGGATTACTTATTTTCATCTAAGGATAACAAAATGGAGCAATTGATCCTATTGAGACAGACACTGGTTTCTGTTTTTAGAAGGTTCTATTAAAATTGGCTCACGTCTCTTTCATGTATCTACTAAAATTGGTTCGTTGCTTTTAATGCAAGATCTCTTTGCAGTAAAGCTAAGTAAAGGCTTATGGAGAATTTGACTTAAGGTCCTGTTGGGTTACTTATTTTCATCTAAGAAGGACAAGAGAAAGGAGCAATTTTTTCTTTTCATTCCCATCAATTACCATAGCATCGTTTAAATTTATTGATCTTGGCATCAATGCAATGCATATTCAGCATGTTAATCCGGATAAAGAAGCACATTATCTTTTGAAATGGATGAAATATGTTATTAATTAAAATTAATATTAATGTATATTTATTTTGATTTTTAATTTATTAAACATGGAGAAGATTAAAACCATGGAAGCTTTAGATTTGAGCAGAATTTAAAAAAATGGAAATTTCAGAGTTGAGTAGAATTAGGGAAAATGTAAAGCTTAGAATTAAGTTGAATTTATGTTCATTTTTTAAGCTATGCTTACAGGATTTTGAACCAGCGATCTTCACATAAAAGGGATTTGGAATCAACGATCTTCACATAAGAAGTGCCTTAAAACAATGAGCTTTATCATGGACTCTTCTAAGCCCATGGATTAAATTAAATTAATGTAATTTATTTTATATTTTATATAATTTTTTAAATATTAAATAATATAACCAGTTTCAGGCTACCTCTAGAATTTGGCTTACCTGAAATTGTTGATATCACAATTTTTTTTTAAAACTGTGATTTCAACAATCTAGGTTGATTGAGAGAACCTTTTACACTCTAATATTGCAACTTCGGGTACTTGAGATTCCGAGATTTGATTTGTGGACAATAGATATAAAGAAGAAAGATTGTATGAGTGCCCTTTATGAACAAGTATGTCAATTGTTTATGTACAATGTCTCATCACATGCATTGTAAAAGCAGTTAATTTCATTTTATAAATAATACAACTGAGAAATAAGATTTTGCAAGTAATCACGAGGGTCAATTGAGTTTATTTCTAGTGTTTAAAAAGAATGATTGCTATCTTTGCTACTAAAATTTAATTTTCATTATATAATGACTTTAAATCTTGTTATACGGTCTTGAACCCTAAAAAAATCCATGAAATGTTTGATTTACATTAAAAAAAAACAAATACTCATATAGATTGAACAGATAAATTGGCAAAATGCAACTTTACTTTCGAACTATCTCTCAAAGTCTTCCAAAAACAGGTACTATCCAGCCAGTTATGTAAACTGGAAGAGAAATAAATTGAAACTAGTTTCAAGAGAAATATGTGTTATTAAGAATAAATTGCTTATAAACATAGTAAAGAAACCTTTCATCACTGATCAACGACCAACGAACAAATCACATAGCATATCAATATCTCTCCAGAAACAAAGATCTGAGAAGGTGTTTGGAAGGATCAGACAACATCATAATGTATTGATGATAATCACAAAACCATGAACCAGTTACTTTTCTCAAAATACATTTGTCCATGTACATGGAATATATTACATTTGTCCATAAATTTGTCTCCCATACAAAAAACCGTAATCATTGCATGTTGGGGAAAAATAAAACATTAATAGGTTCTTCTTTAGTGAAAGAACCACACTATGATAGACCCCAGAAAAATGATAACAACAACCCATTCGCACAATGGGGATTTATATTGATGGTGATCAATGATTTATGTTGCAGTGGATGGTGATCCTATGTCATATTTGGCATCTACATATGTGCTTAAAAATGCTCTGGACATTATATCAGTGGACATCTTTTCAATATCTGCAGAGTGATTGATGGTAAAATGTTGAAATTGACAACTCCAATTTATTGCTTCCTTATGAAGAGGTTTTAAATTGTCCTTCCGAACCTGATAGATGCCTTTCATCTGATTACATATCAAATCCGAGTTGGTGAAGACTTCAATATCATTGACATCATGCTATTTTTCCTCTTTTAACCCTTCAACAAGGGCAATGTAATATGCCTCATTGTTTGTCATCATTCTAGGCACTTCTCTCTTTCCATGAAATAAATGATTTGTTTCCATATTGTAAAGAACGAATTTAATAACTGCTCGACCAGGATTTGGAAAGCAAGACACTTCAATGCATAAACACCAATTTTGCACCATTTTTTACACTTCAAAAAACTGAAAAATAAATAACAATAAATTCATGTTAAAGTAGACAATTATCTATTTCCTAATACTCAACATGTTTTTCAATCATATATAATTAAAAAAAGCAGATAATTTGTGTTCATTTACACTGCAACACTTTCAATACTGGCAACTATTATGCAAAAAGCACATTTAGCAATCACCACTTATATAGATGAAATGCTCATTATAGGACCCAAATACATCTATGAGTTTTAAAATAAATGATACTCAAGGAAGTGAATATTGTATGCAGTTCCCTTATATTTGGATGTGTGAATAGGACTAATTCTGATCATAGACTAACTCACATCATTCTTTGGTGTGTCTGTTGATAGTAAGTACAGATTCCCTTATTTTGGGATGTGTGAATAGATTAATTCAGATCACAGTGAAGATATTGCTTCATTATTCTCAAACATTTCTGTATATTAGTCCCCTCACAAAGGTACCATTACACGGGGGAAGAATTATAGTGTATTATGGTGTGTCATAAATACCATCCTGTACAGCATCATCATTTCCCAACATTCTTATTTTTAAGTGACAGCCAGAGTGTGTACATAAGGTATTCAAGGCGCTGAAGAAATTTTCATCCTTTACAAGCCTGCAACTGCTATCCACCAAGGTTTACAGGTCCCCTGACTCGTTTGCAAGGGTTTTGATTAAAAGATGATTGTTTCTAGGTCGAAATTTAAGACACAGAAAAGTAGGACTTCCTTTAACACATGATGTACTCTGATTTGCATAACAATCACATCTTGTCATGCAATTTGTCAAAAGCTTGGGCTACCATCATCTTTTCACTAAGGAAATCACAAGTTATTCCAATTTACGCAAGCATTGGATCACAAACTGAGCTAGCATATGTTTCTCATTCCAAGGTGATGCATTGTGTTGAAGCAACAGGAAAATAGTTTGCCGGATCACAAATACCAGCCAGTGTTCAATAAGCATCCACTTGGTAATTGGAAGAAGATTCCCAACATAGTATCAGAGCATTAGCTTTCTATTCAAGAATGGCATTAAGGGCATGGTCTAGGTTGAATCTTGGTCTATGCTTCGTATCATTTACACAGCGTGTTCCAATTGAACCTTATGCGTGTGGTTGATAGAAGGTTCAACTGGACAAAATAACCTTGCTCTAAACACAACTATAGAAGCCTAGAAATTGGTATTGGCTGGAAAATTTCAATTGCTTCATTAGTGTTGTGACTTGTACAGGAACATTCCCAACATAATATCTCCAAGAATACTTGGAAATTGCTTCTAGAATTCACTCAACATAAACCCACAAATCTCAAAGGCTATGATCCTCAGGGCAAAAGATAAACTCAATTTCATAACAAATATGGAGTGCCTCTGTTAAATATAGCTCTGTCTACTCAATTAGCATTGCAAGCAAGCAGCCAAGCAGTGGACCAATCTAGAATGGAGGCTTTGATATTGCCATTTCTAGTTTCTACAAACAACACCAACTTCACATGCCTTCAGAAGAATGGTGAGTATAGAGGTGATCGTAGAGAAGTTGCACTCAGAATTGCATTGAACACAAAAACTAAAACTCAAAGACCTGATTGGCATACTGAACAGCAAAGGTACATCTTGTTATTCCATTGCCCACTAACTGTTGTGCAAGCTACACTGAAGACAAAGATCTTTGTACAAGACATAGAACAAAGGTCAGAGGTCAGAGGTCAGATATTATTACTTGAATACACATAGAATTGTATCTCATAAATAGGCCATAGGCAGAAAATAGAGAAATGCATTAACCTTACAGCCACAGACTCAAATTAGTAATGTCGCAAATCCAAAGGAGTAGTTAATGAACATCCCCTGCCTCTCTAGCTACAGAGAGAACATGAAAATAAGTCCTTTATATCACAGGTTAGCTTAGTCAAAACTTCATCCAAGGAGATTGTTTCATGTATATAATTATGTAATCACAAGTCATTTCAGTGCAATTTTGGAGTGAACTTCACTTGTGTTTGCGGTGTTGGTTTGTCCTCACTCAAGGAAGTGAATATTGTATGCAGTTCCCTTATTTTTGGATGTGTGAATAGGAATAATTATGATCATAGACTAATTCACATCATTCTTTGGTGTGTCTGTTGATAGTAAGTACAGATTCCCTTATTTTGGGATGTGTGAATAGATTAATTCAGATCACAGTGAACATATTGCTTCATTATTCTCAAACATTTCTGTATATTAGTCCCCTCACAAAGGTACCATTACACTAAAGGGGGGAGAATTATAGTGTATTATGGTGTCATAAATATACTATATTTACTTGCTTAAGTTCTCAAAACATGCAAATGCAGTTGATTTTCTATGGGGCATACTGTTCTGTCTTTCCTTTCTAGAGGTAGGTTAAAATGCTAGATAAAGGGAAATACTAGCACAACCACACTAAACGATGGTTTGTGTAGGCAGATAGGAATTGAAGAGACAGTTGACCCAATAGAAATGTACGCTGACTTGTAGAAGATGTAAGCAATATACTTGAAGTGTTGTGCTACAATTCAAAGTGGTGTTGAACGAAAGCAATTCTGTGAAAAAATCTTATAGCAAGAAAGCACTAAGAAAATCATGAAACCCCTCTGGAAAACTAATTCAGAACACTGACCTGTCTCTACAGCTTGTAAAAGAACGGGGAAGAGTTCGCGCTTCACTGAGTTCATTGGCTGAAAAGGGAATATGAAAAGTACTTAAACATCTATTAGCCTTTTGGACGAGAATGAAATAAAGCCTACCTCAAATATTTCTGTATATTAGTCCCCTCACAAAGGTACCATTACACTAAAGGGGGGAGAATTATAGTGTATTATGGTGTGTCATAAATACCATCTTTTACAGCATCATCATTTCCCAACATTCTTATTTTTGAACCCTTGAGGCTTCTTATAAAATTGTTTTGCCCATTACCAAGTTTCAATGGTTGGAAGCTTTATTGATTCAGTTTCTTTGTTCCCAGTATTTGATAGCAGAGAGTTTCAATTTCTGTGTGTTTCTATGAATTTCATGGAGAAGGATTGTTAGACCAGATGAGTTAGGTTGAGTGGCCTTACGGTGAGCTTTTGAAAATGCATTGTGTGGTTTTTTCAGAAGTTAAGTTAGTTGTATGAAATGTAATGTAATGTACATAATATATTGTGTTGCAGTGTACATTATGGATTTGATGTTTCCAGTTGTAGAAGGAAAAATGGATACATATGAAGCAACAAGGATTGTGTTCACAAGGATTCAGAGCATAGAACCAGAGAATGTGTCCAAGATCATTGGGTATTTGCTTCTTCAAGACCTGGGAGATCAAGAAATGATTCACCTGGCATATGGGCCTAATACACTCTTACAGTCCATGATTTCCAAGGCCAAGACAGAGCTTGGTTTATCATCTCTGTCCCCTCTTTAGTCACCTCTGCACTACACTAAGTTTTCTAATTCGTTGTCTCGCTCATTCTCTTCTCCAACACCCAATGACTTTCATGGGGGAGCTCACATTCCACATGAGAAACAACAGGATTCAGCATTGTTCGCCCATCATGAAGTCTTGAATCCAAACCGTTTTGTAACTGATGAGCATAGTGACTTTATCAATTTGAGCCGCCAGCAAAGCTTACCTAGTGATCACAAATTTTCAGACTACCATGACCAGTTACTGAACCTCAGGGATGATTGTCAGCTCCAAGATCATCTCTTCTATCCCATTGAGAATCTTGATTCCTACAACCTACCAAATGATAGTCATGTCTATATAGAGATGCTCTCTTTCTTGAATGGAAGCGAGACAAGATTGAATCACAGGCGATCTTATTCCATGACAGACGTTTTTGTAAGCTGTGAGCCAGTTTCTTGGAAACCATGCCTGTATTTTGCCAGGGGATATTGCAAGCATGGCTCCAGATGCCGTTTTACTCACAGTTATTCACGCTCTGGCAATGTCTCGAGTTCAATTCCCTTGGATCCCCGCTTCAAAGAAGCTTTCTTTGTGGAATCATTGGAGAGATTAGAGTTAGAACTTCAAGAATTATTTAGAGGAAGACGGGCCCCTGTTTCCATTGCTTCCCTACCTCAACTCTATTACGAGAGATTTGGGAAAACCCTGTAAGCCGAGGGATACTTGACGAGAGCCAGAGGCATGGGAAAGTAGGATACAGCTTGACAAATCTACTAGCACGCTTGAAGAATACAGTAAGCCTCATTGATAGGCTTCATGGTCAGCACGCCATTGTTTTAGTAGAGGATGCTAACATGTTCACAACTTATAGGCCAAGTGAACGAGATCCCTACTATTTGAGTGGTGTCAGCTCTGGATCTCGTCAAATTTACATGACATTTCCTGCTGAAAGCACCTTCACGGAGGAGGATGTTTCCAGCTATTTTAGGTCTATAGTATCAGTTTCTATTATATTATCTAGTGTAGCTTTCTTGGTGCAGGTCCTGCGCATTAAAAGATCTTAAAAAAATCTATTGTTGCCCCTTTCAGGATATACGGACCTGTAGAGGATGTGAGAATTCCATACCAACAGAAGCGTATGTTTGGATTTACAAGCCTGAAACTGCTATCCACCAAGTTTTACAGGTCTCAAGATGATTAAAGATGATTGTTTCTAGGTCAAAATTTAAAACACGGGAAAGCAGGACTGCAGAGTGGATTGTACCTGGGTTTGGAGCTGCAGAGCGGAATTGCAGAGTGGAGGAATTGTAGAGCGGGAGGCGCTAGCTCAAGGAGGAAGGTGAGTGAGCAGCCACGAGATCGCACCTCCTCAATTCGAATTGTAACCGGCAATAACTCTCCGCGGCTGCCATTCCAGCTCGTCCCCGATCTGTCAGGGGATGTCAGGATTTCTAGCTGCGATCGGATCCATTGTCAGGGAATGTCAGGATTGCCAGGGGAGGGTGGCGGAGAAGGAGGGTGGCGGAGCTAGGGGAGGGTGGCGGAGGGCGGAGGGATTGCCGGCGGCCGGAGCCGGACGATTTTCCGGGCGGTGACGGAAAACGGGCCATTCCTCCGCCTAGGTAGACTACTCCTTAAAGAAACCATTTAAGTTATTTTAAAAAATATTTTTTTATATTTATTTTAAATTTTATTGGGTGTGGGTATATTTTTTATTATATAATTATTATTGATTTGATTAATAGTACTCATTCTCTAGTTATGGATAGCTACACAACCCAATTTATCTTATTTCGATGGATGATTTTAATCATTTACCAACTTTATTAATTTGAGTTAGTAATGGTTTGTACATTTACATTATACAAGTGAATTGTATAGGGGATAGGTGTCTATAGTTGTGCAGGGATGAGTAGTCCTTATAGTACTGGTCCCACTAAGCCACCAGAAATTGAGAGATGTGCAACCAATATTTAAACATAAATAAATAAGATTAAGTGCAAATATCTTTTAATTTATGTCCAAAATTTCTCAAAATACTGAGTGGGACCACACTATCCATAAATAGTCTTTTAAGTATCAAGAGTACAAATCATCTTGTCCCAACTAGAAAACAAATAAAACCATAAATCATTCCAAAATGGTCTACTCCAGAACTACAAAGTAACAGTCATTTCAACCCCCACTAATCTGAACTGAATTTATGTATCTCGAATCCATATGCATACCTACACATAATAAAAGTTGATGTATGCCACCATAACTGTTGTGTTATCCAACAATTAAACCCACTATGTTCAGTAAATGACACCCAACCCATTAAATTCAATAAATGACACACAAGCCATTAAATTTCCCATTAGAATAGATCAAAGCACTTGGACCAACCATAAAAAATTCCCAGCCATTGGATTACATCCAAATCAATCCAGATCACACATTCAAAATGAAGTCATTGCAATCCATGTCAATCCTTCCCACCAATTAAATTCAAGTGCAAAAAACTATAAAAGAAGTTCAACCATTGTTGAAGTTGCATGTTTAACATTCAAACTATTCACCATCCTGGAGACGTTTACCATCACAGAGCATTTCACAGTAAATCCAAGTTAGTTATTTCAGATTTTGCACAGTTTTCTTACAGTTTTATTTTCATTTCTCAATCATAGAACATTTCTTAGTATATTCAGGTTATTTATTTCAGTTTTTTTTGCATAGTTTAATTAATTTATGAAAATCTCTTTGCCACAATACATGTCTTAAGTTTGTCAATAAACTCATTTGCTGCATTAGTGGGAAATCTAGTGATATAATTCAAGGTCTTACCTAGTCCCACCAGCAGTGGATCCATATCCTAGTTTACTTCATTGACTGAACAAAAGCAGGAAATGGATTTAGATAAGATGCAATTGACAATTTGACTCAACAGCATACGCAGAGGCAAAAGCAACTAGATCACGATAAGCTCAGATATTAGCATAGGAAGTGGTTAAAGAAGTCCAGTTAATCTAGTCCCAACAGCATCCTCACCACTTTGAGAGTAGCCACCTCGCTTACTTTCTGATTCAAATACCTTAATTGGATGAGATGAGAGTCTATAATATTGAAACAATTGGTATTTTCCTTCCATAGAACTAAGTGAGTGCACAGACTCTTGCTTGAACTCTTTATGGCTAGGAAGACCTTACTTTCACTCCACAACCAAGAGTTTTGAGTGTGAACTATAGACAACAACCCTCAGGATTTCGTTTGCAAACCCATTTAGAATGAACCAAGTTTCATCCATTAGAAAGAGGAATGAAATCCATGTGAAATCCAAGGATACAAAATTGTGACAATCTAGGGATTACAATAATTAGATGATGGAGACAACGAGATTCTCAACCAATAGAATATAATTAGATAAGATCCCATGTAATGAAAACATTTATCAGCTACATTATCAAGAAAATGGAGCTCGCAATGGGGATAAATAAATTAAAGGAGAAAATAGACTTCTAATTATCAATTTAACATAAAGCAAGTTGAGGCCAATTTGAATTAGAAAAATTATTTCACTGAGAAAAATTGAGTTACAACATTAACTTTGAGAAGATGGATTTGGAGCCCACGGGGCTTTGGATTGGCGGTGAATGGGTGCACTGTTAAGGCACTCCTTGCGATAGGTCACTGGTTCAAATCTCCCGTGGGTGCTTACCTACCAAAAAAAAAGAGTATATGGATTTGGAGCATGAATAAAGAAGCAAAAATTGTCTAGTATACCAACTAGTAATAATTATAAGAGTAAACAATTATTAGTATCCTATGGAGAAATGTAGTGGATGAAGAAAGAGTAAACATCTTTTCTAGTAAGGAGTATTTTCTTTATTCTTAACAAGAATAGTAGAGTGAAACCACAATCTATTAAGATGGATATCCTCGACTCTATACTAGACAGATAAAGGAGTTAACTATAACTCATAGAACCAATCCAAGGTTTGGATACAATGGTGGGGATGGAATCTAGAATTACAGATGATTGAAGTGGTTTAGGAACTCAACTCAACTATTAGAAAACTAAAGCAATTGTGAAGGAAAATTGAATACTAAAGCATCTTGATGTCCAAAAGGACCTAAGCAGTTGAAGGCCAACCTCTTTGAGACCACCTTATAAAGCATTGCCCTTGTTGTAATGTCATTTCTAGTTATACATATTGCATAGTCTTTGTTTATATAATATCCCTTTGAAAAATATTGATGTTAATGCCTTTAACAAAGTATGAAAGGTGAAGGTGAGTGATTTGCATGATTTGGCCCCTAAAACGATAACGAATGTCACCAAGTATATTTCTTGGATAAAAATAAAAATGACCCCTTAAAGCAATGACATCTTTTGAATGCAAGGGGAGGTACATATTTTGAATAGGTTCATAACAAGGATTAGTGTCAATAGAGATCTAAGATCAAAATAAGACCTATCATGATGACACTAATATGTAAGATTATTGTATCATTTACATATATAATCTATCATATCCTCATACGCCTTAAGATGTTGCCCTCGATCAGGGCAACATATCAGAGAATGTCTTCCCAAGAGTTCCCGAACTGAGACCAAGGCACCAATGCATATCTAGTGTGAAAGCAAATAGATCCAAAGTGAGTCCCTATAAATAGAGTCTCACCACCATAAGCACTACCAAATAATGTCATGAATAATAGGTGTTTTTAAACAACCTATATAAGCACCTAACTGTCATGACAGTGCGCCTCATTGGTTTTTCTTTTTTTCCCAAGACAACCTGTATAAACTCAAAATGTATGAGGCTCAACATTTTTAAAGGAAATTAGCAGCTCAATCAAACATTTACTAAAGCAAGCCTAGAACTTCCTTCATGCATGAAGAGTGTTATCTATAGGAATAACAGTATTGACAAACTTAGAACCATTCCCACAATAGGATAATAATTGACCATTACTAAGGAAAGCCTAGAGCTTCTATTGAGCTACTAAATTCCTTTAGCAAGGCAAGCCTACAACTTCCTTCATGCCTAGAGATTGTGATGATTAGGAATAAAAATATTGACAAACATGAGGCTAAACAATTTAAGTCAAACAACAATTTATAAAAAAGAACTAGACTAGATCAACATCTTAACCAGAAAAGGAACCAGGTGTTAATTTTTTTACTTGAAATTCCTCCTATAACGCATAAAATATTTTATCCAAAACATATATTGATATAATTAGAGACATACAACCAATTATAGGTCAATTTCAACACACTGGCAGTAGTTTTCCAAGTGCAAATACAATCATGGTATTTTAAGTGTAAAAACAAGTTATTAAAAAAACAATCACTAATATATTTGAAGACATACAACAAATTCCTTTTGTAGATTTGATTTTTCAAGGATATTGTCAAAAAGGCATATGTATGAAAATATGTTAAGTTGCTACTAACATACATGTTGTTAATTTCTTGTAAGAAAGCAGAAATACTATTAGCTTGTATGAAAGAATAATTTCAATTATTCTTAACTAAATGCATGCAATAATTCTGCAGGTAGTTGCATATATGGCAAGAGTTAGTTATGTTGCTCGTACAAGGAGAAGTGGCAGATGAGTGTCCAGGGGTGCCCAGTTGTGATGCCCTTCATCAGATGAGGACATGACAAGTGATGTGAATGTCAACAATGCTCCCAACAATGTTGTTGAGGATGACCATGCGACAAAAGTTGATGTTGTCACACCATCAGCCACAAAGCCACCATCACCATAGTCTAAGGGGAAAGTTCTTAACACCTACAACTCTACTCTACAGTAGACTATGTACATCTTGACATTAGATGTTTATTTAAGGGCATATATTGATTTTTGGTTTAGTCCGTTATTAAAGTGTGTATTGATTTATTTATGACATTATATGTTTATTTAAGGGCATATATTGATTGTTTAGTCCGTTATTAAATTGTGTTTTGATTTATTTATTTTTGGGTTCCACTTGATGGGTTTGAGTGTGTAAGGGAGTAAAGATTATGGAAATTAGTTGGTTGGTGTGGGACTTAATATTTTTCAATTAAAGAAAAAAATTGTAAAAATTACATGATCAAATTTAATTATATTTTAATATTGTTAAATATTAATTTTAAATTAAAAATAAAAATTATTAATTTTTATAAAATATAGTTATGAAAATGAATTTACTTTTTTCAATACCTGAAAATAATATTGATAACCAAAATGTTGGTCTTACTAACTCAATATAATTCAAAGAGGTAATTCTTTCTTCTTATATTTCTACATGTGATTGAATATGCATATATATATATATATATATATATATATATATATATATATGATGATGATGATGATGATGATGATGGTTAACGTCCACTGAGACCAAATTGGTCTATCGGACCTACAATTTTCTTAATTTTTATTTGTCTGGCTCCTCGTCTTTCTTGGCGAGATTGGTGTTGTCGCTTTCTTTCTTTTCTCTATGGTCTTCCAACTTCCTTTGTCTTTGTCTTGCATCTCCTTCATCTCTTCTGGTTCTTGGGACATTGGTGTCTTAGCTTCGCGATCTATAGTCGGAGAAGTTTGGTTTAGGAGATCTGCTTTGCTGTTGAATGAAGATTTATTTTCTGCGGTATTCAGATCCTCATAACTGTTGATTTGTTGGGGCGGGCTTTCTCCTTGCTTGCTTTGAGAGTTGTTTCCTTCTTCCTTGATTTCTTGTGAATCAGAGTTTTCTCTAGAATATTCTTCTTTGATGACAGTGTAGTGTTCTTTTTGTGCTCCTTCCCACCATGTAGATCTGTGGTGGTTTTTTCTAGCAAAATTTTTCTCAGAGGCTTTTGGGCAATTTTTGGCTAGATGCCCCGTCTCAAAGCACGATCGACATCTGAAGAGGACACTTTCATAATCAAGCTTCTGGTTCCACACATAGTCTTTACTTGTTAGGTTTATTTCAGCTGGGAATCCGGCGCTGAAATCCATTTCCACACAGATGCGTGCATAGGTGGTTCTGGCATATTCCTCTGTTTCTGGGCACCTGTAGTAAAATTTCCCAATTGCATTTCCGATGGCTTTTAGCGAGGAGAGATTCCAGAGATGCAAGGGTAGGCTTGGCAATCTCACCCAAACTGGTGCTGAGGTTATATATATATATATATATATATATATATATATATATATATATATATATATATATATATCTATATATAGCGTATCTTAAATTATAGAATTGTTTTGTGAATAATATACATGATAAACATGGTTAATATATGATTCAACAAGGTAATTCTTTCTCCTGCATTTCTAAATCAGATTAACATATGTATATGGGTCTCTTAAATCGTACTATTGTTTTGTGACTAATATAAATGATAAGTAAGTTAATATTCTTATAAGTTGAATTAATTAAATTTGTGAAGATTTTGCTTTCAATTTTTATAAATATAGCAAATTTTAAAATATTTATATTTTTTTAAGTAGTAAGAAAATTTACTATAATTTAATTATTAAATTTATGATTAGATAATTATTAATGGTTGTTATTTGTTAATGTTTATTGGTTTGTCATTATTACTAAATTGTGTCTCTTGTAATAGCTTATTTGTGGTTTGTAAGAGGATAGTTTTTAGCCACATGACTCTTAGTTTTGGGTCGTTTATTTCCTTATAAGGTGAGTTTTTTAGCCCATCAAAAGTAATTTTAAGTCGGACTTCATGATTATAAAAAAGATTATATATATAAACATATTTCTAAAACACCAGGTTGATTCCAAGTACTACTTATAGGCATCAACATGGTACAAAAAGTTAGTCTAGAATTTGAATCAGTAACTTTATAAAAAAAATACTTTAACCATATGCTTTATCACTAACTAATCTACGGAATACTAATATTTTTAAAAATTAAAAAATTTATAAATTTTATTTAAACTTATTTATTAATTTTAAAATTATTTTTATATTTTAAAAACTTATATTGCATAATAAAAATTTATTTGGATAAATTATTTTTTACAATCCATGTTAATACTTTATATAATAAATATTTTATTAGATGACTATTATTATTTTATAAATTAAATTATTAGTTTATGTTATTATAATAATAATGGTGCTAATGATTAACTATTATAAATATTTTTTTTTTAATAATAATATAAAATTATTTAACAATTTAAAAAAATCATATTATAATAGATGTTTTGATTAAACAAAAAATTTTGGTAGAAATCACATAAGAGAATTTTTTGACCTAAATATTTTAAACCAACAAATGTGATTCATCAAACTTACTTTAAAATATTTTAATTTTAATTTTTTAATTATTTATTATAAAATACTATTATAAAAATAATAACAAATTTTCTTTACGCACATCATTTGCATTTTAATAATGATATATTCATTATAAAATTTATAAAAAGTGACCAATTCTTTTAGCCACCCTAATTTTGAATTTATCATATTATAATTTTCATTATTTCAAAAGTTAAGAAGAATCATTAATTTTTTGAGTTATTTATAATAAAAATAACAAATTTTCTTTAACCGCATCATTTAGATTTTAGAAATTACATATTTATTATTATAAAATTTATAAAAGTGAGAAATTCTTTAAATTCTTTTAGTCAACCATATTCTGAAAATCGTATCCGGGATTCTTCACGGATCTAACATGAGTCCAGAGGGATCCAATTTCTTCACGTGCAATTTTTTTTTATGAATCGACATTATTTAAATATTTTGTATAGTTATTTAATTTTTTAATTTTTTAATTTTTTTAAATTTATATTTGGGACAGCATGAGCAAAATTTCAACTTTGATGACGGACGGACAAGGTTACACATCACACTCGGCTGTAGAATGAGAGCACATCACATGGGGCTGTAGAATGAGCGTCTCGACTCAATGACTAAAAGTGTCAATAAAAAATATTTTAATTTTTTTAATAATATGATATATTCATTTATACTTAAGGGAGTGAAGCCTTATTTAACAAATGGAGGAATTCTAGAATACAATTTAGTTAGAGCATTGGACATAAGAACGATTATGCTAAAGCCCAAGCTCTTCTTAGAACCCATCTATGCACAAAAGAATGGCAATTCCCATCTCATTATCCTTGGGAATTGTAATGTTATCCTACAATATATAATTAAAACCATTGATTTGAGGTATAATCGCTTGAATTTGATCTTATAGCAAGTTCACAAATTTAAAAGGCATTTTGAAATGTTACATTGATTCCACATTTTAAGAGGCAATAATACCTCCGTTGAGAGCAAATAAAGTTATAGGGCAAAGAATTGGATCTTTAATCATTAATTATTATATTTATTATGAAGTCATTCTTTAATTATCCATTTGTCATCATACTTAATATACATATGGATGGTGTTAGAAATTAATTAACGAAGTAATGAAATACATAAAATATTGTGGAAACAGAGATACAAAAACGCATAAAACAAGAGAGACACATATATATGTGGTTCACCCAATTTGGGCTACGTCCACAGAGAAACAGCTAGTCCTTCCTTTTTTATAATCCAACAAAACGAAGAGATACAACTTACAACAAGTCCGTTGTAATTTCTTCTTTTCTCTCACACAGCGTCCTCTCTTTCTCACCCATAATAATAATACATGGTTGCAATACAATTCCCTCATATAAACCGATGGTTGCCTTCTAGGGCAAAAAACTGTAAATTAACATAACTTCTACCATCAGATCATCCACCTAATGAACGACCTGGATTGACTACGAAATTACAATATTTTACAAGGGAAATTTTCATCTATTTTTAGCTTCGGGGTGTTTCCCCTAAACCCCCGCTAGGGGGGGCCTCATTAAAGTCGTCATCTGCCCCCACTGCCACTCCCCCCCCCCCCTCTTGGACCCCCTGACGGCGATTAAACGGGCAGCATTACCACCCCATTAGGAACAGGGATCCAACACAGCTGAAACAAAAAAACCTTTGAACAATCAACAAGATAATCAGGCTTCATACCCAACAAATGGTCACATGTATAAGTCTCTCCACATTTTTTGGATGAGATGGAAAATAAGAGAAGACCACTCTCATTGCAAGTTTGCTCCTATAATTTGATCATTCCCAAACTTGCAAATGGTATAATTTCCATAGCTATGATCTTTGTCATTATGTATCTATCATCATTGCTCTCTCTTGTAATTATTCCTTGAAATGTGAAATGGGCAGATAGGATTTTCTACAAAGGTAGACAACATTTGTTTGGTTTTGGTCCATGATTCAGTGCTTGTCACCCTTTCACTACTCATAGTCATCATTTAGAAGTGGATTTGAATAAGGTTGAGCTCTACAAGTTGACATCATTTGGTAATAGGGAAGTAAATTTCATTAAGGATTATGGATTTCACCAAACTTTGTGTTATCGAGTGAGTTCTTTTACAACATGGCTAAGCGATTGAAGCTATAAGGAAGGAGATGGTAGTGCTTAGGTGCTTAATTGTTGATTAAGAAGCCACTTTGAGCCACCCTTTGAGGTGGAAAACTATGGTTATCATGTCAATACTACTCCAACAATCTAGTTCAAGCCCTAACTCCTTATATCCCGACCTCGTTAGGGACATGCAAAGAAAAACAAAGAAAAATCAAACTGCTCTGATACTACTGATCCGAATTTAAACAGGAACACAACAAATTACAGAGATAACCATAAACACAAAGATGCAGAGGAAATAATACTTCATTTCATTAATGTAAAATACTGAGATATTCTTACAAACAGAAAATGGAAATAAACAGCTAGGGCGATGGTAGCTTATCTCTGAGAAGAAATGTGGCGGCTACATGCCTCTGAATTGTGTTACAATGAGGCCCGAAGGCCTATTTATTGTTGAAAAACAATGGAAAACCTAAACATCCAAAAACCTAACCCTAGAAGATGAAACGCCAAACTGTGGGCCCCGTTTGGGTAAATTGGTACATCAACTTCCAGGGGTCGTAACTTTGGCATACGATCTCCATTTGACGCATACAATATATCGTTAGAAAGATCTATCTGAGAACTACAACTTTGGGAAGAACAACATCCTAGTTTTCCCAAAAAACGTTGTTTAGGGCCTCAAAACGGCTCCGGAAGTTCAGGACTCGAAAAACTGCTAAAAATAGTAAATTGTGCTACAATTAAGGAAATTGAAACACTGAAAGAAACAATGGTGGGGGTCCAAGTGGACTTGGTGGGTGGCCACCAATATCCACCTGGATCATATTATCAATTCTCTCGAGAATTTTTTAAGAATAAATAGATCAATTAATTTCATATATTTTTTTTGAAAGTTGAATAAACAAAATTATAACTTGAATAAAGCATAATCATCATTAAAAAAATTAAAAAATACAAATTTATAAAAATATATACTTTTCTCCCTTTGTAGAAAAATAATTTTTTAAATAAAATGTAATAAAACTAGAAAGGGCACCCTCGCCATTATTGGGCCATATTTTCTTTGCAATAAAAGAAAAACATGATACATTTGAAGTATCACATACTCAATGACGACTTAATATAATATTACCAAATACAAATAAGAGTGAATTTATTTTACAAACAAGTATTACATATCAGCTAGTCCCCTAAAACAATAAAACATAAAGCTTTGAATTTTTAAGATGCAATATAATTATATTAATTTCAATTATAATTAAATGTATTATTAAATTTTGTAAATTAGCATTTTCTGCATTGCCACATAGAAATAATTATTTAAACTTTTCACGAAAGTTCCATACACCCACATTGGAAGTTATATTGGTAAAATTCAAACTTTTTCTTCTTCATGGTCAACTTTGTTTTCTTCTCGAACATGTCTTAAATTACTTTGTATTATTGAAAAAACACATTTAAATTAATTATCATAAAATCTCATTAGTTAAAGAAAATAAGGGATTCGTCCAAATGCTTTCATAATATTGTTAAAGTTGGTTTTTTTTTTTTTAAATTTTTTTTTATAAGTACTAGATTAAAATTATAAAGTTTGAATGGTGGGGTTTGCAAAACTTAAATGTTTCAAAAAAAAAATTAAAGCTTTAAATTGAATTATAAATTTGAAAATGATGTTTAGCTTCATACAAATAACACCAAAATATAAAATATAGTTGACAAAGCCCCTTTTAATTAGTGGTTGTAGACTTGATTGAGTGAGAGGGGACATACATCAAATCTTTGTGAGATTCACTACTATCATTATCACTGATTGATTATCTATAAACCTTGCAGATTTATGAGCTTTGGGTTGGCTTTGATAACTATAAAGTTAATTGACTGTGATTGATACAGTGGAGTACACGAGTTCATGTCCATAGACTTGACTTTGTACAAAGCCAAATTTCACGCGAAAACTCTCTCTATTTCTGGAACCTTTCCTGCTACCATGGTTTCTCTTCTTATAAAAATAAACTTTGCTTTTGTTCCCATGCATTGAAGTGCAAGAGGAGAGTTAAAATATAATAGTGTTCTCGAGGTATAATACTCTTCAACATTTGTTGGACAAATGTAATGTCATATTATTTAGCCGACTGGTTTGTTGGATTGTGTGACAGATTAATGGGTGGATGGTACAGTGCATTTGACATCCATTACAATGGAGTTAACGCTGCAGAGTACTTGTGGCTTTGTTTATCGTTTTCCTAGATATGTGTCTTTACTTTTTTAAATAGGTATGATTATGCCATCATGGGTTCAGTGAAGCTTCTCGTGTTCTCTTTCTTTGGCACGTGCACAAGGATTCATCAATCAGAGGAGAAAATGATAAAATTGTTATTTTGTAAAGATTTATAAATGACCATTTGAAATTTTGGTGTAAATTGTAGCTTTGGGATTTAGACGCCCACAAGACATGGCTATAAATTCTACTAAATCTAAAACACACAAGCGTGCTTGAATTGATTGATTGATCGACCAAGTGGAAGAGGGCATAAATGAATAGGAATAGGAAGGGAACTATTGTGGGGGCGCGCTTCATCAAACATTTATGCTGAAGGATGAATTCCATAAACCTGCAACCTTTCTTTGGTGATGTGATCTCTATACTCTGATTATCATTACAAAATAAAACATAAACCAATTAGATCAATCAAATTAAAAATAAATAAATTAAATTATTGTTAAAAAACAATAAATTTCAATCTGCAATATTAAATTATAATTTTTTAAACCTAAACTAATATGAATTTTTAAAAAACCAATATATTATTTACCCACCGACAATAAGAATAATAATATTACCAAAAGAGAATGAGAATGCAAAAATATTATATGAGAGCCTAAATACTTCACAATATAATATTATTAGAAAAGTGTGAAATATTTTTAAAAGACAATAAGAATAATAATATTTACCAAAAGAGAATGAGAATGCAAAAATATTATATGAGAGCCTAAATACTTCACAATACAATATAATATTATTAGAAAAGTGTGAAATATTTTTAAAAGGCTAAATTCTTAACGGTCCACGAAACGACAATGCAAAAATATTATATGAGAGCTTTAAATACTTCATAATAAAGAGGTACATGTTTGGAAAAGTGTGCAATAATTTTAAAAGGCTATAATTCCTAACGGTCCACAAAACGCCAAACTTTGAGAAGCCGTAAATACAAAAAGGAATGAAGAGATGGGAAACCATGCCACATAATTCAACCAAGTAAATTGGAAATTGACTATACATCACAACTCCCTAGGCACATTAGGCGTGCCACACAATTCGACCAAGGAAATTGGAAATTGACTATAGAACTCACGGCTCCCTAGGCACATTCAAATTAATCGTGAACAAACATATTCTCATGGTCAATGACATAAATATATATATATATACAATAAAAGAACTCAAAAGTCATTGATCTTATCATAAATTTTACTACATAAGAATTAAAAAATGAAAAGTGGTGTCACTGTATTACAATTAAATAAATATATTAACTACTTTTACAAAACATTTTGAATTTCTATTTATTATTTTATTATCCTGCTACCGACAACGGTAGTATAACGCATTTTATATGCGTTTGACTTCGAATTAGTTGCAGAGTAGTCTAAAATTTAAACTATTATCTTCAAAATAAACATTAAAGAAAGGAGTAGTTTACCTAGGCAGAGGAATGGCCGTTTTCCGTCACCGCCCGGAAAATCGTCTGGCTCCGGCCGCCGGCAATCCCTTCGCCCTCCACCACCCTCCCCTAACTCCGCCACCCTCCCCTGGCAATCCTGCCATTCCCTGACAATGGATCTGATCACAGCTGGAAATCCTGACATCCCTTGACAGATCGGGGACGAGTTGGAATGGCAGCCGCGGAGAGTTATTGCCGGTTACAATTCGAATTGAGGAGGTGCGATCCCGCGGCTGCTCACTCACCTTCCTCCTCGAGCTGGCGCCTCCCGCTCTGCAATTCCTCCACTCTGCAATTCCGCTCTGCAGCTCCAAACCCAGGTACAATCCGCTCTGCAGTCCTACTTTCCTGTGTTTTAAATTTCAACCTAGAAACAATCATCTTTTAATCATCTTGAGACCTGTAAACCTTGGTGGATAGTAGTTTCAGGCTTGTAAATCCAAACATACGCTTCTGTTGGTATGGAATTCTCACATCCTCTACAGGTCCGTATATCCTGAAAGGGGCAACAATAGATTTTTTAAAGATATTTTTATGCCCGGGACCTACACCAAGAAAGCCGCACTGGATAATATAATAGAAACTGATACTACATACCTGAAATAGTTGGAAACATCCTCCTCCGTGAAGGTGCTTTCAGAAGGAAATGTCATGTAAATTTGACGAGATCCAGAGCTGCCACCACTCAAATAGTAGGGATCTCGTTCACTTGGCCTATAAGTTGTGAACCTGTTAGCATCCTCTGCTAAAACAATGACGTGCTGACCATGAGGCCTATCAATGTGGCTTACTGCATTCTTCAAGCGTGCTAGTAGATTTGTCAAGCTGTATCCTGCTTTCCCATGCCTCTGGCTCTCAGTCAAGTATCCCTCGGCTTGCAGGGTTTTCCCAAATCTCTCGTAATAGAGTTGAGGTAGGGAAGCAATGGAAACAGGGGCCCGTCTTCCTCTCAATAATTCTTGAAGTTCTAACTCTAATCTCTCCAATGATTCCACAGAGAAAGCTTCTTCGAAGTGGGGATCCAAGGGAATTGAACTTGAGACGTTGTCAGAGCGTGAATAACTGTGAGTAAAACGGCAGCTGGAGCCATGCTTGCAATATCCCCTGGCAAAATACAGGCATGGTTTCCAAGAAACTGGCTCACAGCTTACAGAAACGTCTGTCATGGAATAAGATCGCCTGTGATTCAATCCTGTCTTGCTTCCATTCAAGAAAGAGAGCATCTCTATATAGACATGACTATCATTTGGTAGGCTGTAGGAATCAAGATTCTCAGTGGGATAGAAGAGATGATCTTGGAGCTAACAATCATCCCTGAGGTTCAGTAACTGGTCATGATAGTCTGAAAATTTGTGATCACTGGGTAAGCTTTGCTGGCGGCTCAAATTGATAAAGTCGTTGTGCTCATCAGTTACAAAACGGTTTGGATTCAAGACTTCATGATGGGCGAACAATGCTGAATCCTGTTGTTGCTCATGTGGAATGTGAGTTCCCCCATGAAAGCCATTGGGTGCTGGAGAAGAGAATGAGCGAGACAACAAATTAGAAAACTGAGTGTAGCGCAGAGGTGACTGAAGAGGGGACGGAGATGATAAACCAAGCTCTGTCTTGGCCTTGGAAATCATGGACTGTAAGAGTGTATTAGGCCCAAATGCCAAGCGAATCATTTCTTGATCTCCCAGGTCTTGAAGAAGCAAATACCCAATGATCTTGGACACATTCTCTGGTTCTATGCTCTGAATCCTTGTGAACACAATCCTTGTTGCTTCATATGTATCCATTTTTCCTTCTACAACTGGAAACATCAAATCCATAATGTACACTGCAACACAATATATTACGATTACATTACATTACATTACATTTCCTACAACTAACTTAACTTCTGAAAAAACCACACAATGCATTTTCAAAAGCTCACCATAAGGCCACTCAACCTAACTCATCTGGTCTAACAATCCTTCTCCATGAAATTCATAGAAACACATAGAAATTGAAACTCTCTGCTATCAAACACTAAGAACAAAGAAACTGAATCAGTAAAGCTTCCAACCATTGAAACTTGGTAATGGGAAAAACAATTTTATAAGAAGCCTCAAGGGTTCAAAAATAAGAATGTTGGGAAATGATGATGCTGTATAGGATGGTATTTATGACACACCATAATACACTATAATTCTCCCCCCTTTAGTGTAACGGTACCTTTGTGAGGGGACTAATATACAGAAATGTTTGAGGTAGGCTTTATTTCATTCTCGTCCAAAAGGCTAATAGATGTTTAAGTACTTTTCATATTCCCTTTTCAGCCAATGAACTCAGTGAAGCGCGAACTCTTCCCCATTCTTTTACAAGCTGTAGAGACAGGTCAGTGTTCTGAATTAGTTTTCCAGAGGGGTTTCATCATTTTCTTAGTGCTTTCTTGCTGTAAGAGTTTTTCACAGAATTGCTTTCGTTCAACACCACTTTGAATTGTAGCACAACACTTCAAGTGTGCTTACATCTTCTGCAAGTCAGCGTACATTTCTATTGGGTCAACTGTCTCTTCGATTCCTATTTGCCTACACAAACCATCGTTTAGTGTGGTTGTGCTAGTATTTCCCTTTATCTGGCATTTTAACCTACCTCTAGAAAGGAAAGACAGAACAGTATGCCCCATAGAAAATCAACTGCATCTGCAAGTTTTGAGAACTCAAGCAAGTAAATATAGTATATTTATGACACACCATAATACGCTATAATTCTCCCCCCTTTAGTGTAATGGTACCTTTGTGAGGGGACTAATATACAGAAATGTTTGAGAATAATGAAGCAATATGTTCACTATGATATGAATTAATCTATTCAAAGGTTGCAAAGAACAACACTTTACAACACCATAAATAGAACACACATTATTAACGTCCATGAAGTAGAGGATGGACATCAACAAAAGATTGAAAAACTATAACCTGGTATTTGTGCAGTTAGTAATTGTTAGACACCTAATCCTTGGGATTATAGTTTGGGTTAGTGTGTGTTATGGTGATTAGTTATTGAAGTCCAAAAAGACCCGGAAACTGAATCAACGATTTCATTATGTATTTATATGTACACTATGTACATCATTCTTTGACACCATCATTAATAATATAGTTGAATTGGTTTCCAATTTGTGTCTCCTACAGTGGTATCAGAGTCGTGGTTCATCCACCCTGTTGCTTGAGTTGAGCCACTATTTCTGTGGCATTCTTGAGCACTCCTCCTTTCTTGGTGTACTGTCATTGTTGCCTCACTGTGTGGAGCTTATGCCATGCATGTGTTTTAAACTGAATTTGAAGTGTGGGGAAGTGTTGGTGTTTGTTAGGACGTTGTTGTCGAATCAACTGTAATTTGCGACCTATTTCTTTCACAAGACCTCTACGACATTGAGAGAAAAGAATTGAACAAACCAGAGAGAAAAGTGACTGACGAGTGTGGAAGACACACTGTCAAACGACATGTGGTTCACTGACGTGGAGAGGAGTGCCTTGACATGGTTTGATTGAAGCAGAGAGTTTTGCAAATCAATTTCTGCCCTGTAAAGCCCGTCAATAAACATTGAAGCAGTGCACGTTTTAAGAAAGTTGGCTTGTTACTAGCAATTGCATGACATGTGTTTGTTCATTCATTACTCTGAATTGGAGGAGACCGACATTCTGTGATGAGCAGCAAGGGTTTTAGTTCTGTATGGATAGAGGATTGCATTAAAACCTAATGTATCATTTCAATGTAGCTATCAATATCCACTGGACATTGTCACATTTTCGGGGCATGTCTACAGTCGATAAAGCAATAAAACTATTATTTTTCCATTACATTTTTCGTGCAGTGAATTAAGAAAAAAAGTTTCTATGTTGTATAGATTGAATTGTGCACTGTATGGATTGCATTGTCGAATACCTCAATTTTGCTTAATTCATTACTATGCAATGCGTTGTACATGGAGATAACTCTTTTTAGTTTCTTGCACAATGAAATTAGAAACATTGGGCATAATTGTTCTTCGTTTCTTGCTTGTCTCGATGTTGTTGAGTGGCGAGTAAAATTTAAAGAAAATCTTGCACAATGCTACAGACAAGACAATGTTCCTGGAAATGTTGCATGGAAAACACTGAGGCCTGGACTGAGGAGCATTATTCCTTCTCGACGCAAACATTTTAAATCAAAATTTCTTTGCAATAACTGCCAAAATATTGAAATCTTTCGTGTTTCCAAATCAACCCATTCACTGCCCATGCATCTTCCTTATCTCGATAACCTATCCCACAATATCTTATTGTGGCTACACTTAAATAACTCCCGAAGGCAACAATCTAATTCCAAAGAGAGACAAATCTTGCTTTATTAGACTCGAGTTTGATAACCTTTCTCTGTTAGCATTATCCCTTTCAATTATAGTTTATCTGTGATTATCCTTCAAAGACAACCAACTCCATATCCCAAGAAAATCTTGGTTCCTTTTGTGCGGCAAGATTTTACCACCAAAATACCAGAACTCTGTTGTCTACTTGTTGTTCGTGCAAGGAGGAGATCTCGCAGTAGAATCACAGACCTATGTGTGGATCCAAGGACAGAGTACCCGACAAGGAAGTCAATAGTTCAGTTTGAACTAGAAGTGTGCAAGCTCCGCCACTGCTTGGAAGAAGGCCACAAATGCTAAAGGAGTTCAAAATAATCCTAGTGAGAAATTGAAATTTTAGATGCACTCAAAAGCTTATTTGAAAGCTTGTCATTGCATTTTAAAGGATGAACAATGATATCTTTGAAGGATGGAGTCGTTAAAATGAATTACCCTTCAAATACTTTGTTGAATACGCAATGAAACCTTAGTAAGTAGATGTGGTGTGTTATAATTGGTAGAGAACTGACATTAAAAGTTGGACAAATTTAAATTTTTGTTTTGTCAGTCTAAGGTTTATTGATTGCTAAGAAGAAATGGTTTGACTATTTATGGACAGAGAATTAGAGTATTTGGGATGCATGAATGTAGGATGAAATTGAACTTGTAAAGAAGGCATTGTGGTTAGAAAAGCTCATATAGTTACATGGTATATTAAAGGTCACAAGTTCAAATCCTTGTGAAGATAATTTTGGAAGTTGTCATACTAAGCGAGAAGAGGACATAATTTTGTTTGCAATAGTTTCACTTTTTTTTGTCCTCCGTAACCTCTCTTTGTTGAAGCTACTTGAAATTGTATTATAAATGAGAGCATTTTCAGTGGTAGCTGACACCCGTTTTTTAAAGTTGATTGCAAGTTTTTAAGAAAATGGCCAGACTTGAGGGATTACTAGAGCTATTGAACACTCTAATACCAATTATTGTTCATGACACAATTCAAATTAGCAAGGATACACTCAATGACATCTGAATATGTTTGCAAAATGCTCAAAGTAAGATTGAGATTTTGGAACTTGAGTCGCAGTTACAACGAGACGAACTTCAAAAGAAAAATTGTGATTCTGAACTAGTTTTTGTTCAGAACAACTGCTTGTTTGAATTTGAATTCCATCAACAATTAGAGATGGATCATACCATTTCAAGAGAAAATTTGGATGCAGATGAAAGTCATGTTCAGTGCTCCAACAAGGCAAAGATATGTAAGGGTCATTTGCATACAGATGTGAAACCTGCAGTTCCCAAAACATTTATAAGACCTTGGGAAGAAATCATGCACAACAAAAACAAAACTGGTGTGGGATATGATAAAGATGTATTTTTTCATGTTCCTGATTTTTCAAAACCTATACAGTTTCATAGTGTTGGATTTCTAGATGATGTTGTCCCACAACAAATTGTTAGATGCCAATATTGTGACAGAGTTGGACATGAGAAAGATCATTGTTATGATCTTCATCCTTGTGAACATTGTGGAAAGAAGAATCATCATTCAAACATATGTTTCAAGCATAAGACTAATGCAAGAGAGAAAATTAATTTTGGATGAATTGCTTCTTGGGATTGGTCTAAAACTTCCAAGAAGATTTACATGTCATACCACAGGATATGTTCGAGAGTATTGACTAGTCTTGTAGTGAAGAGTACTTCATCTTCTCACCCTGTATCTGACAAGGGGGGAATTGATGGAATTGACGATCTACTACAAGTTGGAATATTTGTCAAGCAAGCTTGAGAAAAAGATAATAAGAGTTTACTGCTACAGTCTAGAGTCTGAGTTCAAAAATCAAATTCAGAGTTGTAAATAGAGTTGTTTTGATTTATGCTCCATGAGAGCATGATTGCATGTCTTTGGCATGCAGAGATTTATGAAGGAGCACTTCCACTTGTTGATTTTTGAGTAGCTTGGGAGGTACTCTAAGCCCTAGGGTTCAGGGTTTGGAGGGAAAAACATCACAAGGGTCCCTTGTGGGCTTGGAATCCAAAGTTGGGGTTTCACACCCTTTAGGATTTGGGCCAAAACCATGAATAATTTGAGCATGAGAAAATTTGTGGTGATAGAGCTTGGCGTGCCGATTCCAACGCTTTGAAGATCATTGAAATCAGAGCTCTAGGAATGAAGTTATGATTTTTTGAAGTTTTCATTAATGTTTGGACAGTCAAGTCATGTAGGCTTGAGGAAAATTTTGTCCAAATGACTATACCCTTCATTAATTCGTGGAGCCCTTCTATTTGTGTATAAATAGAAGGTGAGTGGAGGTCATTTAGACCATCCATTTGTGCAACACAAGAGCTCATTAAAGGAGCCTAAGGAATTTGGTCTAGGGAGCAAGGGAAATTTTGTTAGGGCCGCAGGACTAGGGCTACTTCAACGAGGAAGAGAAGGCAACGTGGAGCCTTCTAGGGACTGTTTGAAGGGAAAATTACTCTTGCATGGAGGCTGAATAAGAGAGGGTTGGACGCAGGTTTGTTGGGCAACGAAAAGAGGTGAGGGAAGTCTATTTTGGGTTGGCTGTAGGTGAAAGCAAGGAATTGTGGTAGGCCGCGGGACTTACCAACCTAAAATAGGGACAACGTGGGAGGTTTTTGGGTTGCAAAGTGCCCAGAACATCAACATACGTTGGGAGGACCCTTCCTTGATGAGGTAGCAGTGATTAAGGGTCGTTTTGGTGTATGATTGAGGGTTGTTGTAGCATGTTGGATGCCCTAACAAGTCACAGTATGGAACAATAGTAACACAACAGAATTGGAGCAACGTAACCTTGTGTTGGGTCATAGTTTGTGACCTATTTTGGATCAGTTTCGTTAGTGGCCTATGGGTTCCATTTGGAGGAATTGTTTTGGAGGTCAAAAGTCCATCCTAGGAGCAGAACTTGCAGTGGAGGATTGGGAGCCATTGATCTCGTGGAGGGCAGTGTGTTGGCTACCAAAGTAGCACTATACAAGTTATCTTGAAGTGACGAAGTTAGATGAAGATTGGGTGAAGTTTGGAGCCTTATGAGTAGCGGTTTGATGGACGAAAGAGGATACTAGAAGGTAGGTTGGAGCGCAGGAATTCACCATCCTAGAGAGCAGATTGGATCAGCCTGTGTACATGAAACATAAGTGACATCCAATAGTGTTAGGTGGTAGCTCTCCTAGAGTCTTGATGTGTTGTCCTTTGAAGGACAAAGGGGAAACTAGTGAGTAGTACAAAAGCGAAGGACTGGTAGGACAAGATACAACATAGAGTCTGTGCAGCATGTTTGTCATTATATCTTGTATACCATAGGTTGTTGTATTATTCAGATTTGGTTTAATATAACAAAGATTGGGTTTACATATTTGTACAATATTTTGTTAAAAATTGTGTATACTTGTGCATATGTGATTCACTGCTTTAGATTTTTCCACTGTGAAAAGTATTTCTGGTTGAGATTCTTGGTTTGGCAGCGTCAGTGATTTTAAGACTCTAACCTAGATCCAAGATTGTGGAAATTCAACACCACTAACAAAAGGTGCCATAATAGGAATTGTTCCAGGAACTGTTTTGATAGTTCCAAAGTTGGTTTGTTTGAGGAATTGCTTTGATAGTTCCAGAGTTGATGGTGATCCTTAAACCATCATTGGTTGATACCATGCATTCTCCCATATTTTGTATCGTTTGTGGTTTTCTCTTAAAAACCACTAGAGAGCTTATTCAAACATTGGTTGTGACACCTTTTTGCATTTTTAACTGTCATTCTTAGACTTTGATACATCCCTTTGGATTAAGGGGGGGAATGTTAGACACCTAATCCCCGAGATTATAGTTTGGGTTAGTGTGTGTTATAATGATTAGTTATTGAAGTCCAAGAAGAGTCGAAAACTGAATCAACAATTTCATTATGTATTTATATGTATACTATGTACATCATTCTTTGACACCATCATTAATAATATAGTTGAATTGGTTTCCAATTTGTGTCTCTTACAATCATACACAGACAAAGACCATGCAGAGAAATAAAGTCCATTGAAGAATAAACTTCTGAATTCAGCTAGTTTGCAGTGATGCTTTCTGTAAGTTTCTGGACTTAAAAAAGGTTTTGCCATGACCACTATATCCATTGATAATCATAACAATTTAACCAGAACTTGCTACCACAATATACATCTAATTCATGAGCGTGTCTGGCTAATGGATATACATCTTTATGAGCATGTTTGATTAATGGATATTGGTTAGACAATAGTTCTTCCTCCATTAATAGAAGACAAAATCATAGTAATCGTGACTGCGTCTGCATCCTATTTCCAACAAAGGAACAAATTGAAAATTGTTTCTAAAACGGAGATCACATTTGACGATAAATACCATCATATGAAATTTCAATTACAAATAGACTAGTAGATACAAAAAAACCATTTCAACAATTATGGAAATGAGTTAGGCCACCATTTTTTCATTTGATTTTGAGTTAGTAAAGTTTAGGGCTCAAAACGTGTTAGGTGGCCATGTTCTTCCCATGTTACTAACATTTTACAAGTTCATGATTTTGTGTTCACAACTATCTCACGTGTTATCTCATGACCCATGGCACTCTCTAGAGGTGGGAAGGAGAGCAAATGATAAAGCTAACTAATTCGCCCCTCAATAGAAAGGCCAGGTTGGGGTTAGCCCAATAATCAATAGTGATGTCAGGAAATGATACATGCAAACTCACATTGGCTTAGATAGCTATGGAATCAAACATATAGCAATAAATCGATCTTAAAGATTCATCAAATAAGCTATGAGAATTATTAAAAAGAAAAACGTTATTGAAGGTGAAATTGCCCCATATTCGCTAGCAAGCTTAGCAACTCTTCTAATGACTTCTTCTTAAGAGTTATCCAGATTATCAATAACAACAAAAACCTTGTAGCCACCCAACACAACTGTAAAGTAGTGTGACTGGCAACATAACCTCCTCCCCCGGTACCCAGAATGTTCTTTCCTTTGCCCTCCCTATTCACTATCACTCTACATTAGCCCAAAAACTTTGATAATCTAAAGAGTAACATGGCTATATAAATACCTAAATGATGATTCTAAATAGTTGATTCAGGGGATCTACATGGTGGGAATAAACATCAGATCTTCGTGACATAACCCAGACCTTTTTTTGTTGTTGTGGAAAAACAATATCAAATGCCAACAAAAGTCGTGTGATGCACCACTCATTCCATCGGTGGTTCACACATTTCATATCATGCATTCAAAGACATCAGAGAAAGTTATGAGAACATGTTAGCATCAGTGTCTTGGCATTGTCTTTTTAGTGAGGGGATTGTTGGAAGGTTGGGCCAGCTCATCATCAATTTGAATCGGAAAAGGATTGAATTGCAAAAAACGAAAAACAAAGAACTAATGATCTCATAATCTATTTTTAGTCTCGTAAACCTTAAAATATCATTTCATTTATAATGAAAACCAAATTAAGCAGCATTATAATTTAATTTGCGTGGATTTTTTAATTAATCTGTCCCTGACCACTAAAGTCAATTAATTCATTGGAAAAAGTTAGCTATGAATGAAAGGCGTGACTGCTTCTCTTCACGATAATTTTAATTACATTTCATTGTTTAGAATTATGTTTTTAGCATCATCATGTAACTGGTGAAGCTGGATCAGTGGTAACCACCGCAATCACTGCCTCACTCATGTGTTTCTACCTACTTAACACTGATAAGCCTCACTCGTGTTTCTACCTACTTAACACCTATAAGTCTAAAGTCTATTTACTTCTGGACATTAGATGTTTATTAATGATCATATATTGATTTTTGGTTGCAGGGATGGGTTTAGTCTCTAACGAAGTAAAATTTATGCGAAAATGTGGAAAATAGTTGATTTGGATGGGTTGCAATATTTTTTAAAATTAAAATTAAAATTTATTAAAAAAACAATTATATGAATTACATAACTCCCACCCAATTTAATTATATTTTAATACATTATTAATTAAAAAAATAACTGCCCACGGGGCTTTGGATTGACGGTGAATGGGTGCGCTGTTAGGCACTCCTTGTGATAGGTCACCGGTTCAAATCCCCGTGGGTACTTAGGTTAGTCTAATAGATAAAAAATTAAAAAAATAAACTATTTAATTATATTTTAATACATTATTAATTAAAAAAAATAAATTTTATAAAAATATTAAATTATATAAAGTATAATTGGAAAACAATATTAATTTGATTTTTATAAATTTTATAATAATATAAATTTAATGTAATTATCACTATTATTTATTTTACAAAATAATATGAATCACAATTTTTTTATTGAATTATATATTAATATTGACGACGAATGCGGTCTATTGGACTTTAAGAAGGAGAACCTAATTGTAATACTTTAGAATCTTATTTCTCTGCTTAAAAAGAAGGGAAAGAAGCACACCAAGATCATTATAGTTGGGTTGACTAAGTAAGTCAAGAAGATCAGAAGTGTGACAAATGCTAAAGAAATGAGAGCGGATGTGAGCAAGGGCCGAACAATCTAAAAGAAAGTGCTTTTCATCCTCCACTTTCTTAGTATCACAAAGCTGGAAAATTCTATCATCCCAGGGAGTCTTGGGAGTAGACCACCACCCGGTTTCACTCCGAAGTTCATGAGAGTTAGTTCTAATCTTAGCGATGTTCATCTTTTTCTTCGAGCTGGTCAAAATAGAAAGATAATTTTGGTTCTCCAGGGTGGGGTTGATCACCTCCTTATAATATCTTAGCTTCCTTTTACCCTCCAACTATTTATCATCCGATAACTTATACTTAAATTTAGAGTTGATAGTATCTTTGACACTATTTGTGCTTCCCAAGATGATCTCCTCATTTATCCCCCAATGGTTGAGCCAAGACTGGCATCCTTATGCCACCCATGCTTGAGACAAAGCTAGTGGTTTTGACTAAAGTTAGAAGCAATTTTAGGAAGCCTCTTGGATTCCATGTTGTAAAGCTTCTTATTATACATTAGATATTTAAACATAGCCTGCTTTCAATAGGGGAGAGGCCAACTTCGATCAGGAGGATAGGATAGGGGGTATTTCCCTTGATCTGGAGGTTGTAGGTTATGAATTGCTTTTGGATCATCTCAATCATTCTCTAAGACTCTCTGGATATACTGCAACTCTAGACTTCACAACCATATAGGACAACATGGGTGACGAGGGTCTCAAAGAGGAACTGTTTTTTACTCCAAATAAAATGATTGACAACCTTACAATTGTTTTCAAGTGCATAATAAGCTTTCTAGCCTGCAATAATCCTTTTCCCAATGTTGTAGTTCTAATTAAGTTAATAAGGGATGTCAATACCCAAATATTTATAAGAAGATACCTGTTCCAAGCAATTGTCATCATAAACAAAATTTCCATGGGTGGTCTTTTTGGATTTAATTACCACGATTTTAGTCTTGTCGGTATTAACCATCATACCCATCTTGGAGCAATAGCCATGAAGAGTCTTAAGTTGCTTTTCCAGGTCTTTATGGCTTCTAACAAGAAGAACGATATCATTGGCGTAGAGGAGAAGAGTGATGGTAATACAAACGAGTTTAGTACCTTTGCAACCTGCGATTTCCAGACACTCCTCTAACTTATCGATGTAGATACCAAAAAGGGTAGGGGAAAGGGGATACCGTTGCTTAACCCCTGATACTGCATTTAATATATTTCGACCAACCTTCGGTGGCTTTAATCTTGGCAACCACTGTCTCGTAGAGGCGAATCAAAACAATATTCAACTCAAGAGGAATCGTGATCTCATCAAGCCTTTTCCAAAGCTTTTCCCGAGGAACAATGTCAAAGGATTTTCTAAAGTCCACAAAGCAACAAAATAGATTAGCTTTACTATTGCGACATTCCTTGGCAAGGATCCTGAGATTGACGAGATGGTCGATAGTAGAGTGGTATCTCTTAAAACCAGCTTGCCCTTTAGCTCTTTTACTGTGGCTTTCAAGCCAATGGCTAATCTTCTTTTCCAAAATGAGACCATAAAGCTTAGCTAAGATGTGGCTAATCATAATGGTCCTGTAATTAGCAGGAACAGTTTTGTCCCCATTTTTGAAGATAGGCACAATAAGGCTTTGCATCCAAGGCTTAGGGAAGCCATGCTTTACAACCAAATTGAGAAGCTTATGAAGATGAGGAATGAGGATAGATCTTCCCAGCTTTAAGATCTCAGCTTGGTATCCTTCAATGTCTTTAGCTTTCTCCCTAGCGAGCTTATTAATCCCAGACTCAATGTCCTCAAGAGAAAATATATCTTCCTTAATAGGAGTGCTAACGATGTTGTCCATGGTGTCGGGGAGTCATACAACTTCTTAAGATAGATTTCCCACTTTTCTAAGGGGATCAAATGATTATCTTTAAATTTACGAACAAGCACCTTCTGCCAAAATTTTCTGGGCACAACTTTAGAGAGGTGAAGAAGATGCTCTTGTCTCTTATTAATATAAGACTGCTTCTTCTCTTTAATGAGGGATTTGTATATACTAATATTTTGGAGCTTTACAGTTTTGTTAGGAGCGTCACGGATAGTTTTCCTGGCACTCTTGCAGTCCTTGTCATACCAAGGGTTGGAAGTTCTATTGATCTTCTTATATGAAACCTCAGTAGAGAACTTGTTAATGGTAGTGGAAAGGGTAGTAGTAAAATTGTGATAAATTTGATCAATATTGTTATTATAAGTCAGGGAACTTAAATCTATATTTAACTCCTTTAAGAAAAGGTCTGTATTATTCTGATTGAAACGAGTGTGTCTTTGGATTTCACTGGTATCCTGCATGTGGCTGGTATGCATAACTAGATTGAGGGTTAAATACAAAGGCCGGTGGTTAGAGTCAGACTCGAAATCGTTAAGAAGCTCAAAGTTGGTAATATGGTTAAGGACATGGGTGTCTGAAATCACATAGTCCACAACACTACTGCCCAACCCATGTAAACAAGTCATCTGGCCAGAGGAAGGCCACTTGCTAATACCATTACAGATAATCAAGTCATGGGAGCTACAAAGTTTGAGGAGCTCGGTGCCAAATAAGTTCTTAGTTCTGTCTTCAAAGGTTCTCTTGAGTCTAGTAGCTATGACATCATCTTCGTCAAGCCACAAGGGGTCAGGGTTAGAGTGGTTACTTAACATAATAGCTTGGTTTGTAGCAGTTCTAGCATTGAAGCCCTCAAGCAAAAGGATATTACCTTCGTTCCTTAGGTTATGAATGTATTTTTAAAAGGTAGTGAAAGGACAATTCTTATCTAGGTTGTTTTTCCTATAGGAGGTAGAGTTGATAGGGGCGAAATAGCAGATTGCAATAAAAATCCTATTGGAGGAAAAATCAGAGATTTCGATCCAAATATATTGATTGAAGGGGTTGATAGTATGAAGCTGGATGTGAGAAGAAACAATGTTCTTAATGTAACCACCAAGCCCCCTTCGAGAGGATTTCTTATTCCAAGCAGACCAAAGAATGAATCCATCAAGGTGAGGAACCCTAGATTCATCATGTTCCCAAGTCTCAACTAGAAAAATAAGGTCAATATCACTCAGGATCCAACTTAACATAAGACATTTACGCCATGGAAAACCATAACAGTTCCAGAAGAGGATCCCGAGTGATCGTAATCTCTATTTATCATTTGTAGTTTGGACTCTATCTCGAATAATAACTTTTCTATTCCTAATGATAGCCCATTTCCCTTCTTTTCTCGCCTCCTTGACCTTTTGGATTTCTTTCCTGAGTTTAGCTTAGTCTTCTAGAATAAGATCTTCATTTATAAAGATCATGATTCCCTTTATGCTCGGGGATTTCTTGAGTATATCTAATTTGTGGTCATTGCAGCTTACCTTAATACATATTAGTCTATATTTATTCTCAATTAACTTTCCCACCCTAATTGCTTCTGTGATTTAAGTTGTTTGAATTTGAGATTTTGTTTTTAATTGTTCTTTTACTATTTCTAATGTATCCTCATTGTTTTGTTCTTCTATACCAACAATTATAAGGTGTAAGGCTCTTTTATGGCTCTCATGGTTGAGTTCAATAAATTTGTTAATTTCCTCTTTTATGGGTTTACTCTCTGCGTTATTTAGAGCCGGGCTATTATTTAGGTGTTCTTTTAGATTTTTAATCTTGCTTTTCAAGGCGTCATTTTCTTTCATCATTGATTGTTTACTGTGTTCTATTTCTTGAATCCTACCTTTCCCTTGGAGTTCATTCTCAAGCGAGATTATTCTATTTTCCAACTATTTTTTATTGTTTTCGAGCAATGTTGTTAGTTCTATTTTAAAGAAGCAAAATTTAACAAAAGAGGGTGAGAAGGAACGTATGCACTTGTCAGAGCTGTCATAATTAGGGCTTGCTTCATCTGTTTGGGGTTAGGGCTTGCTGGACCCTCTCTTTTGCATCTGTACTCTCGCTTCTTAGCAACAATGTGGGTGGGTCGACTTCTTGATAGGAGTTTCGATTAAATTATAGAAGAATTTCAGTTGGCAGATTCCACATACGTGAGTGCTCGTACCTTTGATTCGGATTTGATAAACTAAACCTTTCATTGAAGCTTATTGTATTGGTCCTTCAACTTTTCTGTATTCCTTCTTTATTTCTTGACGCCGAGAATCCATACCTTGGTGAGCTGAACCCAACCTCTAAAACAAGGTGTAAAGACGTTGTTAATGACGTTGTTAATCGCCAAACCGATCCACTCTAACTACATTAACATATGGGAAAGAGACCGACAATGATATTTTCGATACGCTAACCCAACCAAATTCTCTTCTAACAAAAAATAACTTCACAATACACTATCAAAAACTACACCCAACACTGCTATTAATTTTTTTATTTACAAGTATTTAAATTTTTATTTAAAAAATGATTAATTTTAACCACATTTTTATATTTTAAAAACCTATATTGAATAATAAAACTTTACTTCCATAAATGATTAAAAATTACTTATTCCTTGCGATCGATTATTTTATAATTTTAATTATTGGTTTAGGTTATTGGTGGTGATTAATTGTTTATGAAAATTAAATTAATTTGATTAAATTTTAATAATAATAAAGAATATGAAAAAGCAAAAAGTTATTTAATTTAATTTAATTTATGTTTTATATTTGTATTAAATAAATATTTTAAATTTATTGTAATTTTGATTAATAAAAAAGTTAAAGAGAATACTACTATAATAAATATTTTAAAAATATAATTTAAAATAAAATATTTTTAATTATATATTAAAAAAAATTATTATAAAAATGACAAATTCTCTTTAGCTTCCTAGTTTACATTTTAAAAATTATATATTTATTATAAAATTTATAAAAGTGAGAAATTATATATTATTTGTTTCTCACTCTGTCACCGACACGGCACAGGTGATACAGCTGGCATAGTCCAGTTCCCTGTTTGCCTGCTCCGATTTCTGGTTTTCCCCCATCCTTTCGCAATCAGGACAAAACCATCCATTCTACTTCACCCCTGCAACTAGAATCTTGCAGGGTGGCAAAGAAGCACCCGCATCTTATTATCTTTTCTCTATTGCAGGCCTTCATTCTTCACAAAACCCTAACCAAAAACATGCACACTGCCTTGCTTATTCTGTGGCATTCACACCATCATTTTCAACCTGAGAAAAACGGAAAATACCCTAATCGTTACCTGTAAACCGCCACGGAAAATGCTCGGCGAATCCTGGGCTTCGGGTCCACCATCGAGCCAGGAACCAGTCCTGCAAGAATATCCCAGCTCCAGGTATTTTTTACCCTGATCCGTGGCTCAATGTGATGTTCCAGAATAAACGAAGATCCTGTTGGGCTGCGTGCGGCCTGGCCACGCGGCAAACAGAGCGCTGTAAACGGGAACTGACTTCAGTTCCAATCCCTTCATTAACAACTCTGACATGCTGGAAGTCACAGCCCGCTGCCTGTTGCAGGAATCCATTAATGGGAGGGGGATCCACTGAGATATTATCGGACCCAAACCCTAGTTCTCTGATCGTTTTACAGGGTAAGGATCATTGTATTTTGCTTGGGATTTTTTATGTAATATTTTCAAAGACCATTGGGATTTTTGATGCAATATTTTTGAAGACAATTGACAATTGCGATTTTTATGCAATATTTCGAAGACAATAGGGAAAGTTATATTGATATTTTGAGACTTTTAAAGATGGAGAAAATTATGTAGATATTTTGTAACTAGCTCTTGGAATAATTTATTTATTGATTGAATATATTTATGGTAAATTTTGGTAAAGCTTATAGTAAAAACCTTATACATCAACCAAATGAAAAAGCAATCTGTTTCATAAGTTATTTTAACTCTGTGATTTTTTTAATTCTACTTAAAAAACCAGCCAAGAATTCGGAATCACATAGACATTGCATTGAATTTTTGAATTTTTGCCGGTGACTCCGTCAATTTGTGGGTTCAGCCGTTTCATCCACCCCAAAATGTGATCAAAGGATTAATTCTCCATTACTAGGTCTTTATTCGTCCCTCTACGCTTCTGCAAGGCACTGGAAAGAGTATGAGAGTAAGTAGAAGGGTCAAAATTAAAGGAATTCTGAAAATTACTTGCAGATGAGAAGCTAATCTCTCAGGGTCTTCAACAGCGCTGATCCAGCGATTCCACACTAAATTACAGCGTCAGCAAACAGCATAAAAGATTTAACCTCGTCCCTATGATCGCGCCTGTCTCTATCTTCCAAGAAGTCGCTGTCATAAAAGACTTACCCTCGTCCCCATGATCGCGCCGGTCTCTATCGTCCGAGAACTCATTGTCATCATTGCCTTCACTGTAACAACAACATTCACGCTTCAGCTATGATCTCTGAAGATTTTGTCAACAAATGAGACAATAACTAACTGATGTACACTAGCACTGTAGACAATTTAGCCATTCTGGGGCCTCTCCATTCTGGAGTTCAATTTAGTTCCGATAAGGAGAATAAAGTTATAAACATTATTTCTTTAAGCCAAAAAAATTATTAAATAATTTTATATTTAAATATAATCAGGTAAATAAATTTATATTTAAATATAGTTTTAACAAACTGAGAAAAAAATAATTCTCACCTATATATTAAATTAAGATTCAATTAATTAAAAATATCTTGATTTAACAATTTCTTTAAAAATAAAATAATCTCAACAACTTTACCTCAAAATGACAAAAACAATATAATAATAATCAGAATATATGATTACACCTAAAACAAATATGAATTGATAATATTAACCTTTATCATACCAAAAAAACAAGTATGAATTAATAATATTAACATATCATAACATGACCAATGGGATAATATTAACCTTTATCATACCAAAAAAACAAGTATGAATTAATAATATTAACATTTATCATACCAAGGGTTTGCCACTTTATTTAAATGACTAAAAGTGTCAATACATTTTTTTTTTTTAACTGAAACAATTATGTTTTATTGATAGATAACAGGTTGGGCAGAGCTTAATCAACCATTACAGTATTCAGAATTTACATTGACTTTCTTTCTGCTTAAGGGATGATATCCATGGTCGTTGTTTCTGCATTTATGCTGATCATTCCTCCCTGTAAAGTGCATCCAATATTCGCCAATCTGTCTGCTTCCTTGTTTAATCCTCTGAGGATGTGGAAAAATTGGACTGATTGAAATTCTTTCAGTATTTTGGTCACTCTTGAAAGTTGTTTGTTTAGCACCGGGTCCTTGAGTCTTTTCTTGTCTACCATCGTTTTAATCAGCAGTTCAGAGTCACCAAAGATTAGAATTTCTTCTGGATTTCCTTTTCTGGCCATTTGGCAGGCTTTCAAAAGGCTGAGAATTTCAGCTTGATTGTTGGTTTTCATTCCAAGACCCCAACTGAAGTCTTCTTTTTTCCCGTCTTGGAAGAATATCGCTCCTCCTGCTCCGGACCTCCCTGGATTGCCTTTTGAGGCTCCATCGAAAAAAATGGTGCACTTGGCCTGTGATTTCCACCATTGCTGGAAGCTGTCCTCTGATTCTCGAATCTGCCATTTTCCTTTGTGCATTGAGCGATTGGGTGCTGGTAGGTTAGCCTTTCCTGTATAAGCATCCAACCACACCCTCTCTTCGGTTCGCAAGGAGTTTTCGTCTTTGACATAGGAGTGGTTCAATGTTTCCAAGAGGAGGTTCTTTGCCTATTCCGCCACTTTTGCTGCGGGCAATTCTGTGTTGTTAAATATTGTTTCATTCCGAGCTAACCAAAGTTTCCAGCAAACATACTTTGGTACAACTATCCACACCTTTTGCCAAAGTGAGTTGCTGACTATGCTGTAGGGATATCTGTCATTCCAAGAGGAGAACATGGTGTCAATCGTGTTTTGAGTTGGAGGAGGCACACTCAGCCCGGTGAGAAAGAAGGACCAGACCGCCTTTGCAAATTCGCAGGCTAAAAACAGATGATTTGTTGTTTCCGAGTCTCTTTTGCAGAGGACGCATCTATGTGGTCCAGCTATGTTCCTTTTACACAAATTATCTCCTGTCAAAATTTTGTTGTGGAACAATGTCCAAAAAAAGAAGTTGATTTTGGGTATGCCGAAGCTGTCCCAATTCTGCTTCCACACGGATTCTGGGTGTGGTGAATCCTTTTTGCTCTGCATCTGATAATATCCTTGGCTAGCTGTGTATTCCCCAGTCTTACCCGAGCCCAAACATCTTCGTCTTCTTTGTGAACTGGGGCAAAATCAGAGATTGTGGCTTGAAGAGCGTCTAATTGAGCGTTTAAATGTTCTGGAATTCTGAGGAAAGTCCAACATCGCCAGTTCCATTTTCTGTCCCAACTGGAGATATCCTCTATTTTCCTTATACCTTTAGACTGTAGCCAGACTCTTACTTCTGCAATCTCGTGGTTTTCTGCTAGAGGGCAATGTCCCATAACACTGTCTCTCCAGAGCTTTGTATTTTACCATTACCAGTGATTCGATACAAGTGGGATCTGAAAAAGTCGATGCTTCTGTTACACAGCTTCCAGACCTGCGTTCCTTTTGGGGATTTCTCCATATTGTATGTTTTTAATGACTGATTATTTAGGTATTTTAGTTTGAAGATCTGGCTCACTGGATGAGACGGCTCTGTGTGGAGCTGCCATAACAGCTTACAGCCCAAAGCTAAATTTGCGTGGACTGGGTCGCGGATTTGAAGTCCACCTTCTGCCAGCGGGCGTTTCACCATATCCCAGCTTACTAAATGAAATCTATTTGCATTTCCTCTCCCACCGTTCCATAAGAAATTGCGCATGAGTCTGGAAATTTGATCTGAAATATGTTTTGGAGCCAGCATGAGAGACGCTTGGAACGTGGGTAGAGCAAAGAGGACTGATTTGATGAGTGTCAGTTTGCCCCCTGTGGTTAGCCAAAAGCCTCCCCACGCAGTGATCTTCCTTTTGAATTTTGAGATAACTTCCTCCCACAGTTGATTCCTGTTGGATCCCAGTGTTATTGGAAGACCCAGATATTTTATTTTTTCCCAATCTGCATGTCCTGTGTACCCCAACTCGTTTGCAATTGTCTCAATCTTGTGTTGCTCTGTGTTCCACCCATACACGACACTTTTCCTCTCACTTACCAGTGCTCCTGATATGCTGCAATATTTCTGAAGTATGATTTTGAAGGATTTAGCTATTCTTGGAGAGGCCCCTCCAAGCAATAGTGAATCATCGGTGAAAAGGGCATGATTCACCGGGTCTATGCCTTTCACAATTCTGATCCCTGGTAGACACCCCTTTTTTTTTTCCAGGGTCAGTTTTCTGCTCAGGGAATCTGCCATCAGAATGTAGAGAAATGGAGAGAGGGGTCAGCCCTGTCTCAAGCCCCTGGTGGCCATAAAGAAGTTAGCAGGTCTACTGTTTATCATGGGCGCAATCCAAATCTTCTCCAGGCATGCCTTGATAAGATTAATGAAGTCCTGACTGAAGCCAAATGATGAGAGTACCCTGTACAAATAAGAACGATTCACTCTGTCAAATGCATTACACATATCAAGTTTTATGAGCATACCTTGTTCTTTGCATGTGTGGCTGGAGTGTAGAGCTTCCTGGACTTGAAAGACATTGTCCAAAATGTGTCTTCCTTTCACAAATCCCCCTTGGGTAGGAGATACTAATTTTTGCAGAAGGGGTTTGATTCTATTTGCCAATAATTTGGCCACAATCTTATAGGACGAGTTACATAGGGAGATTGGCCTGTATCTGTTAAAAGAGCTTGGGCTTGCTTCCTTTGGAATTAGGGCAAGGAAGGTAGAATTTATGCCTCCTCCAATCTTTGCCTTCCTCATGAAACCGTGAACCATTCTGATGAGATCGGTTTTAACTAGGTCCCAACATTTTCTGTAAAAGTGGATTGAAAATCCATCTGGCCCAGGTGCTTTGTCTGGCTCCATGGACCAGACAATGTTTGCAATCTCCTCCTCTGTGACGGGGCTCAAAAGAATGTTATTTTCCTCTGTGCTGACAAGCTGTGGAATATTTGTGAGGAATTCTTCAACATCTTCCTCACTCCCGTCCTTATCTGCGCTGAGAAGGTTTTGGAAGTGATTCACAGCGGCCTCCTTGATTTGATCAAATCCTCTGCATACCTGACCCCTAGCTGTGATGATTTCTGCAATGTGATTTCTCGACAGACGAGCCCTGTATTGTCTGTGAAAATACTTAGTATTTCTGTACCCAGCTTTGAGCCACAAGCTGCGTGACTTGATGCGCCAGTATTCTTCCTCGATTGTAAAAGAGTTGTATGTATTCCTTTGTGCAATTTTTTCAATATCTAGATCCATAGATGAGATATCTTTCTCTTCCATTTCCAGTTGGAGATCTTCCAACTGGTTGACTGCATCTTTTCTCTAGCTAGTGAGAGTCACTGTGACTTTCTTTATCCATTCTTTTAATGCATTCTTTGTATTTTTCATTTTTTGTTCCCAAACGTAACTTGGGGAACCTGATACTTCTATTCTCCATGCAGTTTGGACCGTTTCTTGGAACCCTTCCCTTTCTGCCCAAAGAGGACTGAAACGAAATGGAAGAGGGCCGAGATCTTCTTCTTCCTTTAGACATAATAAGATTGGTTTATGATGTGAGGTTAATTTCGGAAGAATCTTAGAGAAAACAATTCTTTTATTCAGCATAATAGAACTGCTGGTGAGAAATCTGTCCAGCCTTGCTGATATGTGGTGTTCCCCTGTTCTATTGTTAGTCCAGGTGTATTCTCCTTTTACTGGTTTGAAATCTACTAAGTCCCATTGTTGGATGAGATTTTCCACTGTGGTGAGGAAGGGATCTCTCAAATTGGTCCCTCCTCTCTTTTCTTTGGGGTCTAAGATTATATTCAGATCTCCTCCTATGACTATATTCAAAGGATTATGCAATTCCAAATAATCCAAGAGAGTTTTCCAGCAATCTTTCTTCTCATCATAATGCACAGGTACATACATATTAAACAGGCTAGCTTAAAATTATTTGTTATGTGGCGCAGTTCTGTGTATATCCAATGCTGATTCACATGGGAATTTTCTAAAGAGAAGAAGTTTTTGGACCAGAATGTGCCTATTCCTCCCGCCGAACCTCTTGCGCTGACTACCTTTCCTGAAAAATTTCCATCTTGTATTGCTTGTGTTAAGAAGGGTTTCCCCTTCTATTTTTGTCTCTTGGAGCATGAGTATGTTTGCGGTTTCCATCTTCAGTAAATCTCTAATTGCCTCTGCCTTAGTGGGATTCCCCAGACCCCTGCAGTTCCAAGAGACTAATTGCATCATTTATGACTTGTTGGGGTAGGTCCACCTCCCTTAGGGACCCTTGGTCTGGTGTTCCTTCCGAGAGTCATTTCTATGGTGGCTTGGCTTCCTAGGGTTTTTTGTCTTTCTGATTCTTCCTCCCTAGTTTCTCTGTTTGATTTCCTTCTAGCTCGCTTTGATGTCCTTTCTAGGGTCTCTTCATCCGATGAGCCCTCGTTTTCGACATTCTTCTTCTTTTGTTTGATTATATCAGCATATGAGGGGGATGAAATATTGCATGGGTTCGGATTTGAGGTGTTACCTGGATCTGATGGTTCGGTGTTGTTCTGTTGGGGAGGTTCTTCCCTTTCTGCCTCTGGAGGATCTGAGGATGGAATGAGAGATTCAAAAGGATTTTTGTCCTCCTCTATGCTGATGGTTTCCTTGCTTCCAGCGTTTTGAGTGCTTCCATTTTCTTGCCCTGCTTTGTTTCCTGTCTCCTTGCCTTTGTTTTTGTTGTTCTGCCTGTTGTTTGCTAGTTTCTTTACCTGTTTCCATTGCTCTCCTTTTTCTTTCTCTGCAGTTTCCTCATTTTTTTTCTTGCAATATCTTGCAAAGTGCCCATAATCATGGCAGTGTCGGCACTTAAAAGGCAGCTGCTCATAATCAAGCTCTTGGATATGGGTCCAGTCCGCTACTGAAAGTTTGATGGCTTCAGGTAAACCAACTTCAAGATTGACCTCAACGCATATGCGGGCACAGGAGTATTGATCCTTCCTCGGCGCCTGATCTATGTATCTGCCAAGAGCGTTACCTATGGATTGCAGCGAGTTTTGACTCCAGCAGTGGAGGGGGAGATGTGGAAGGCGTACCCAAACAGGTACCGCCGTGGGCACATCCTGAGCTGGATCAAAGTCAGGCGACCATTTGTTTAGATAGAGCCCTTGAGGACCCATGAAGTATGGTCCGTTTCTAAATATCAGAGTTCTATCCTCCGCGTTTTCGAACACAAACACAAAGAAACCTTAGCCAACGAAATGACTTTTTATACCTTCTCTGACCAGGGGTGTCCGGTTTCGCCTTACCCATTCCTCAACAGCTTTCGGGGATGGCCATAACCCTGTGAACTGATCGATGAGGCCTCTTTCGGCGAGATTCAGTGCTGTTCTGCATGTTTCTTCCACCGACAATGTCACCGTGGGAATACTTCCTAGTTTTTTGACAAACTTGGACTGAGAGCCAGTCGTCCGTTTCCCAGATGCTGCAACTAGGGATCTGAACGCTCAAATTTTAGATCAAATTGAATGTCTTCAACAGATTTTATCTCTTTAGGTAGAGAAAAAGACTTCTCTAAAAAAACAGTAGCTGTTTCTTTTGCAGACTTCCTTTTCTTGAAGAGTTTTTCTAGGCTTGTCAAGAATTTTGGTGGATTTGGATCTAGATGGCTCCTTGTATGAATCCTTCTATATGCCAGAATTTCCAATGAAATAATCTCAAAATTTACAATGTGGAGTCACTAGAGCAAAAATAAAAGGCAATGTTGTTATCGAACCTTTTGTTCGCCCTCAGAAAGTAGATCTGATCATTAAAATAGTTCTGGGGAAGATATGATTTCATGTTCCCCAGTATGGTCGCCAAGATGTTATCACTTAGAAATGTCCTCTTTGATGTCGGAGAGAAATTCCTAGGGTAACCATTCAAACCAATCTTACAAATTGAAGGCTAGCCTCTTCAATCCAGAGAGGGCTCTCTCTGACAACCTAACCACTAAATTTAGTAATTGATTATACTTTCACACAATGGCTAGATCTTCAGTTGAGTTGTGTTGAGGTTCGATTTGGTTGGGCATGAGGGAGATAGTCCATTGGGAGATGGATTTAAGAAAATAGGGTTTAGATTAATTTACCAAGATAACTGGTTGTTTGATCGAGATTGATAAAGGGAAGGTGGATAGAAAATCCTAGACCTTTTTCATCGCTATAGATGGAGGAGAAAGTAGGAGAACGATCCACTACAATAGGGCATACATAGTGAATCCTAGAGTAGGTTTAGAAGATCAAAATTAGAATATTTGAAAATATCAAGTCAAAGCATCAAACCAATGATTAATCTAGAATTAATTATTCTTATTCAAATAATCAAAAGACATATATTTGCATGAGATTATAAAATAAGAAACAATAAAACATGCATAGAATACATACTAAGACTTACTATCGCAGGAATATTTATATCACTAGTCATAATCTACTGATCTTGGCAAACTGAAATGAACAAGCCTTCAAAACACACAAAAATTGACTATTGTTTCCAAAAACCAACCTTTTTTCCATATTTTTCATGTAATATATAGGAAAAAGACAATAGATATAAGCTCCTTAAAGTATGGTAGCAATAATTACAAAATATGTACATGATTTGAGTGTAACCCTATCATCTTAGGTACTTGGATCTCTAATTTTGCACATATCATAGGTCAAAACAGAGGATAAGACTGTTGTGCATATCTCTTGTGGGTATCCTGGAACAATAGCAAAGTCACTGCTGCAAAATAGGATTTGGAACTGTTTACGTGTTTACAGGCTTGAAATCTTGAGCCAAAACTCATATTCCTTCCTTGTAGCCAACTGATGCATGAACCTCGTGTTGAGAATGCAACAAGATGATGGAGCTTAGTGGAAAGAAGTCGCCTTCACTAAGTGGGCCCGCAGGCAAATTATGGCGCAAAGTCTATTTTTAGACATATGGATCATGGTCTATGAGTTGTAGGATGTTGTTTATGGATGATTGGTCATGTTGGGAAAAATAGATGGACTTCTATTCTGGTTCACAGCGGAGTGATCAAAGTTTATTTTTAGATTGCCAGGCTAAAAATAGGAAAGTCAAATATTATTGTCTCATAATAATATTTAGAATATAAACATTATCTTATCCTCTTGGAGCACTTTAGTTTGAGCTACAGATGTGGCACATGCAGCTGTCAGAAGGAAAGACGTTTTCTTTGTGAGTCACTTGAGCTATTGCATGCAGGACTTCAGTTAGAACTCAAGTAGTTGAGTTTGGTGGAGTTGGATGTGGAGTTGTGTTCAGTTTGACTTGGTTAAACTAGTTGTAATTAGTCTAAATGAAAATAGACTAATGATGAGTTGTATGAATTAATTGTTTAACTAATTCACTAATTATTAACTCATAATGCAACTGAAGAATGCATCAGTTAACTCAGTGCATGTACAGTTCAATGGAGACAGGTGTTAGAGGTTGAGATTGCTATCAGTTGTGACTATAGTTGTGCATGAGATCTTGCACAATCAATGGATTGAGTATGCCCATGAGGATTGCACAGTATATGCCTAGTGAAATAGCCTGTGCTCACGTGATTTTCAGTGTGGATGATTTTCACTTGGTATTGTGTAGTGGAGGCAGGCAAAGCAGCGAAGGAGATTTGAACCTGTGACTTGTTCGGATCTGAGCTAGTTTTGTGTGTAACAGGTGGAGATAGTGCTGGATACTTGTGAGGAGTATTGTACTATGTATTGTTACATGTTCTCAATCATTAATATACAGATAGTGTGGGGTTTTCAGCTGTAAGCTTTCCCCGGGTTACATACTGTGTTAATGTGTGCATGCAATTGATGTTTCATTGTTTTTGATGCTGCTAAATTGATGATCAACGCAGAGGAGGTTATGTATTATGAATGTATTCCGCAATAGTGTATAATCGGGATAATCTCTGTGAATAAGTGTCATATTATTCAAAATTTCTACATGGTATCAGAGCTGTTGATCATCAGATCTATTATTCAGAAAGTGTTTACATCTTATTTCTTCAGGCATAGTTTGTAATCGGGCCAGGTAGCCTCTGGATTCATCTTTCCTTTGGAAGGTGAGATATCCGGTAAAAGCCCATACAATCAATCTATGTACGAGAAATACTTTGTTCTCACGAATTTCTCAAGAGTAGAAGCATTGAGTTTTCGGAGTGAGATCGAATGATCTTCTTGTAGTGAGGGGCATGAATAGTAGTCCGAAGGAGAGTTTTCCTGATCCAGAGAGTGTAAAGCAGAGAGGGCATAGATCATTTCAGTGAGGCAGCATAGTGCCACGCAGAGGCAATGCAAAGCTTCAAAGGGAGTTCGAAATCTAGCTGGGAGAGTCGATATCCAGTGCCAGAAGCTAGCGTGTGAGACTGGAGGGCCAGAAGGTGGAATTTCGAGACAATAAGAGATCAACATAGAAGGTGACACAAAGCCCCATTAGTGTGATGCAAATTTGCATAGGATTGACATAGAAGTTGCGCAGAGGTTGTGTGAGGCCATCCAGACAGCCCCTGATCAGTGTCAGATCTCCCAAATCAGTGTCAGATGCCAGTTTGGGCATCCAACGATTTGTACTCAGATTTACTGCTACATAAAAATTAAAAACCCTCAGCTATTGCACCTTTTTTCCCACATTGGGTTCTTCCAGGGACATTGTCCAAAAATAATTGTGTTGATGTGCCTGTTTATTTCTCTCCAGTGCAGTATTTATTTTCTACAATATTTTATTTTGTGTAGGCTGTAGTGTATGTATTTTAGTATTTTCCATAAAAAGTTGCAAGTAACTTGTTCAAGTAATTTAACAAGTAGGTGAAATATTATCAGTTTGCTACAGTAGGAATCGGGTAACCATTTTTTCACACCAATAACCCCAGGTGCCCAACCCCTGAGTTGAATTTCTTTTTGACTGAGCTATACCCCCAGTCGCTCCCATGACAATCCCTCCATGTGACTGTAACCCTCTAGTCACTCCCATAACAAGGGAATCCATGCAACTGCAGTCTTTTTCAGGCAGTTCTGTGCCAATGACCCCAAATCCTTATCCACTTTTTTCAGGCTTAAGAATCAGGCCTCTGCCCAAAAATTAATGAAATTCTCAGAAATGATAAATAAAAAGAGGACAAGGCCTCTAGTGTAAAACTTGAACAAAGAGTTGAGCTGACTCATCCTAACCATGACAAGCATTTTTCCAAACACATCATGGAAATGTAATGTACAGGTCATAAAAACACGTTTCTTACATTCATTAACAATTCATTCACTAATCAAAACATGATGACAATCATAACTCAAGTATGTCATAAACCATGCTTATAATCAACATATAACCAGAGAAATATCAATGATAGAAAAACCATTAAAACTCACATAATGTCAAGTACATTTGATCATAAAATACAAGAGGGAAATATATCTTATTAACATATGTAAAAGCCAAGCAAGTTAGGGACTTCCACGTACCACTCAACCATAGATTGGGCAAAGCCAAATATGTCTTTCAGCCAATCACCCCCGCGCCATATTCCAAGCATGAATGTAGGATCTCATGGAATAAACCAAGAAAACCAAACCAAAGCTTCTAGAGGCCAAACCACCTCAACCCTCAACCAATGATTCGACCTCATGGTCAGACATCACTAACCATCATGATATCAGTGTCCATCCAAGCTTTCCAGGGCTCTAGAGAGTTTGTTCTAACCCGACTTCTAGGACTAGTAACTCAACACACAACTGCCATCGAGCTCCAAAGCGTTTGTGCAACTAAGGCTTCCAGAACTAGTAACTCAACCCACCAAGGGTTTGAGAGCGTTTGTCCAACCAAGGCTTCCAAGACTAGTAACTCAACCCAAGTTGTTATAGGGTTTCAAGAGCATTTGTCGGACCAAGCTTCTAGGAACTAGTAAGTCAACCCACAACCATATGGAACATGAGCACCAATCATAAAATAAATGGGGAAATCCCACAAAAACATGGCTATCCAGGAAGTGGAAAGGCTAAGAAAAATCACTGTCAATCTAGGCAATCCTCCATGCTAATGATAGATCATAACCAAACAACCTCATGCATATACCATGCATGTCAAAACTGGCAAGGGAATCGTACATGCAACTGGGTACCTACAAAGTAAACCTGTTGTAGCTACTGATCCCATTTTCCTCTTGTGCTTTCTTGCTTTTCCTTTGCCTTCTTGCTCCAAATCCAAAGTAAGCCACACTCCTCCAAGAGTGCTCCAAGAAAACTCTAAGTGTCCAAGAGTATGAGAGAGAATAAAAGAGAGAGAGCTCCAAGCTAAAACTGACAAAAGATTGAATTAACAAAAACTGTGAACTGATCCTCAAAATCCTTTTTATCAATGAGGCCTTTATTTTCTTCATTTCCCATTATTTTCCGTCATTTTCCTCATCACATGAAACTTGTGACCTTTCACCTTCTTTTTCTCCTATTTTCCATTATTTTCATAAATAAAATGCCAATTAATGCCACTTTGCCTTTCCAAAGCCTTTTCCATTGTCTTTGCCAATTTCCATAGCCATTAACTAATCACAAGTGATCCACGTCACTATGTTTTTCCCAACATTCATCTTAGAATATGTATCCCATGACCTCGGTTATTATTTTTCCTTTATAGGCTTTATTACATGGATTTTTAACATAAGGTTGTTACAACTCTGATAAAATTTCTACCACTATTTGGTTTAAAGGTTGGAAATCTTGTGCTTATCTGGGCATCCCAGTTGAATATTATGGTGCGTGGAAAATTTTCTTTGGGGCTCTATGTCGTGGTCATATTAGAATTATTGATAGAGATGATGAAACGGTGCAATTGATGTCTCCATCTAGATTTTATTCACCAAACACAGTTTATGCCTCCATATCATCAAATCTCAATCCTGTTACACCTTGATGGTGGTGAAAGTCTGTATGGAAATCTCACTGCTCCCATAAAGCAAATCTCTTTATGTGGTGCATCTTGAGTAAGACAATTTTGACATGGGATGTTCTATGTAAACATTTCTCTGAGGGCCCTAGTTGGTGTTCTCTTTGCAAAGTGACAAATGAATCGATCACTTATCTATTTCTTGACTAGCCTTTTGGTCAGTTTATTTGGTCACTCCACAAATCTGTTGAGGGTCAAATTGGTTCATGGGCGGGGTTATCTATTTAACAAGCCTGGTAACAATGGTTGACTTTCCCATCTCCTCATATATTTAAAGTGTTTCCTTTGATCAACTGTTGGGGGATTTGGATATCCCATAATCATGTTATTTTTCACATTGAAGCTTCCTCCCCATAGTTGTTTGCGGCTAAATCAATGGCCATACTGCATCATTTCCCTCAAGTAAAGGAAGTACACAAAGTTCGAATTATTGTGCTCGAAAATCTAGATTAGTCTTTTCCATGGGAATTTTTTATGGGGCCTCTGATGCCTTGGGTGTTTAATGCAACCATGGCTTTATCCTCAAGGGATTACAGATATACAATTAATTGGTGATTCATTGCTTATGGTGAATTTGATTAACGGAGTGTAGGCTTGCAAAAAAATATTTCTTTCACCTATTTTGGATCATGTTTTTATGATAAAATCCTCATTTAGCTCTTTCTTATGTCACCCCATATTCAAGGAGCAAAACTTGGAAGCAAGCCGATTGTCGAAAATAAATTTAACTCTGGCTCTGGGGTTTTGGCAAATTTGTGAAGTTCGAGATGGATCTTTTTTTACATATGATCTTCACTTCATGATGGAGCATGTGCCTCCTCATCCAGGGAACTCATCATTAATTTATTTTTATTTTTATTTTTTTTTCTTTCGATGATATTTGAGCTTATTTTAGTGCTCAAACTTTATTTCCTAGTAGATCATATTTCATACATATTTATATTTTCAGACTCTCAACTTGTTTTTTCTATACCTCTTATGTGTCATTATGGTCGATTCTCACTCTGACTGATGCAATGTTTTTGGGCTCTGTTTATGGTTCATTTTTTGGATCTTATTTTGATTAGTACTTGCATACACTTTCAATGTGTCTACAAAATGTAATTTTTATTATCCTTTAATAAAAATTATGGTTTTTTTAGCATAAAAATTAAAATAAAAATAAAAGAAGAAGAAGAGGATGATGACTTTCAGAACTAATTATGGACACTATAAACTTGTAGTGGTGCTATTTAGATTGACAAATGCACTAACTACCTTCATATGCTTAATCGATGGAATATTTATAAAGTATGTGGATACTTTTTTCATTGTATTCATACATGATATCTTATTTATTCAAATTTAAATGAGGAGCATGAAGAGGATTTGAGCTTATTATTGCAAGTGTTAAGGGATAATCAATTGTACATTAAAAGAAAGTGTTCATTTTATCAATACCAATCTCATTATGTGAGACGCATCATCTTTGAGGAAAAATAATAGTATATCTAGAGAGGGTTAAAGATATCAGGGGATGGCCTAGACCTAAGAATGTATCTGAGGTAAGTTCATTCCTAGGGTTTGCTGGACACTACAAAGAAATCATAGAATGATAATCTAAGGTTTCCCAACCCATTACATTTTTTTTCACTGGAATGAAAGCACGAGAAACCCCATGGTACTTTCCCACATTTCATGGATGGTAAAATTCGTAAACTATCAACCCTAATTATGGGGCCTCACCCCAAGGGTATCAAACAGAGTCGAACCCATCATATCAAAGAACAACTAGCAACAATATCAAAGAACTTCATGTTTAGAATAGACCAATTGAGCTAACCCTTGGGGATATGCCCATCCCATTACATATTTATAAAAGAAGGGAATTAAATTGAGTGGACACCAAAATGTGAAGAAAACTTCTAGTAGTTAAAGAAATTTCTTATTATTGCATCAATTATTAAGAACATGATCCAAATGAATATTTTTTGGTATGTAGATATGCTTGAAAAGAGGGACTTGGTAGAGTTCTTAGTTGGAATAGGCATGCGATCTGTTATGAACTAGGAAGCTTAAGAAGCATGGAAAAAATTATGTCACACTTTGTCAAGAAAAATAATGAGGGGCGGGGGGGTGAATCAGTGTTTTAAATTCACTTTAAATTTTCATTTACTTATTCTTATTTCTATAGGAAGCTTAAGAAGCATGGAAAAAATTATGTCACACTTTGTCAGGAAAAATAATGAGGGGCGGGGGGGTGAATCAGTGTTTTAAACTCACTTTAAATTTTCATTTACTTATTCTTATTTCTATACATCACTGTTCTCTATGCAACATGCTTATGTATGCGAATTTAGTGAAAGAAAACAACGTATATCCAATTACTCAATTCTTTGTAAGTTCCATCAAATATTTATCTTTAACCAATGCATTATTAGTTTCATTAGACATATAGTATACAGTAAAGAGTAGAATAAACCATCACACATAAGCAACACAACAACACATGAGAACACTAGGATTTTTAAGTGGAAACCTAATGTTGGAGAAAATGTAGTGGCCGTACTAAATTAAGAGTCATTACTGAACTGTGAAATTGTAAAGATTGCTGAAACTGTCTGAAATGGTATTAATAGATTTGACGAAGTACTTACCTGATCTGCTACGACTGTTGCGATGAGGATGCTGCAGAACTTCTCCAGCGCTCTCGTTACCGAATGACCAAAACCACCCAGCCAAATCAAGTATACCTAGATACTCAATCCAGTATGCTTCTCAACCGATGCATACCGTTCCCCCGTGCCCAGAGACTTCAAAACAAGTAAGGCTCAATAGTTCCGAATTATAAGCGGTATGGATAAATTTCCTCTCCTTCTTCCTTCAACAGCACTCTCCTTCTTCCTTCAACAGCACCCGGTTCAGTTTTTTCCACTCACAGAAAATACAACCTTCCCCATCCACAGGCAAAGAACACCCCCCCTTTGAAATCCTCCTTCCTCCCTTTAAATAGCAGAGGTTCCTCCCTCTCTACGCATCTGTTCACCGCCTTTATGAAAGGATAAGATTTTGTTAGGCGGTGACTGCTTTGTCATGATATTTGCCTTTAATTGAATCAGATCCTCACAACATCGAATGGTGTCACTTTAATTATGACAGTTGGTACTTTAATTTAAATAGTATAAGACCATGATGATTTTAAATATTACATATTATTTTATGTTTTATAAAATATCAAGTTTAATCATAAGGTTTATGGGTTTAGTTTTATTAGTACACATTTTGGGTTATATATGTAAACATATGAATAAACTCAACTATATTTCTTACTGAGTGTATATTTCTTCTATTTACGAGAATTAGGTATTTAATTTACACATTTGATAATTAATTCATTTATCTTATATTTAGACATTCTCCATGAATAGTCGATATATAGCCGATGTATATATATATATATATATATATATATATTTTTTTTTTTCCGTGGAAAATAGAGTTCGTAATTTCTATTAAAAAGTTGTTAATAGATATTACATGTTGTAGATGCCGAGGCATATGCTGTAGAGTGGCCAGAGCCACGTTACAAAGTAGAAACTAGATATAAATATCCAGAGTGAGTCTAGGTGAATACATGAGCTGTATATCACCAGTAGATACAGAGTCCCCAAAAATCTCAAAAATAAAGCCCAAGGCCATACAGGAATATGTACATCCATATGTCCATACAATTATATACCCGATTAAAGAAGATTCCTGCTATACAAAAAGAAGCTCCCAAGTAGCAGCTGCAAAAACTAGTGAGGGGGAGGGCCCCCCATCAGTAGGCCGTCGATGTAGGGACGATGATAGAACCTGTGTATCCCAGCTGGTGTGTGTTCTTCGATCAGCCAGTCTCCTAGAGGCCGATCCGCCGCCTCTTTCGAAAGCTGGTCAGCAAGCGCATTTCTTTCCCTGTAGATATGAGAAACAGTGATCTGGTCAAAATGTGTTTTTAGAAAAACAATTTCTTCCAAGATATGTTTCAAAGAATATGCATGATAGATAGATTTATTGTTTGTCCAATCGATCACAATCTTTGAGTCCCCAAAAATTTGAATTTGTCTGCAATGTTTAGTAAGGGCAAAATAAAGAAGGTGTCTCAAAGTGATAAGTTCTGCAAAGTTATTTGAGCCCGACCCCAGACCCAGTCTCAGGTGGAAATAATGAGTATCAGATAGGAAGAAAGCAATCCCCCCACCACATCCTTGTGGCGGAGCTGCCCCGTCGAAATATGCCCAAGGCATATCCTTATTAATGTGTTCAGGCTGAATAATTCTAGGACGGGTAGGTATGCTCTCAAAAGGAATTTCATTGTAGGCAGCACAAATGGATGCCGAGAGTAGCTGATTGTTGACTCTACAGTTCTCAAAAATAAAAGCGTTCCTGCTCTGCCATATGAAACTCGAAATCACTGCTGGGAGATTTAAGGCCTTTTCTGTGGCAACCGCACCCCACCAATTTGTCCAGGCAGTCGGTATGTCCTCGCCCTGCCAATTCGTTCTGATATTCAGTACCTGTGCGACCTGTTGCCAGATTCCTTTTGTTGTCTCACAGTGGAGGAAAAGGTGATTCGAAGATTCTTCATTACTTTGGCAAAGTACGCACCAAGATGGTCCTGCTATGGCCCGCTTCTTGAGGGCATCCCCTGTAGGTAATTTATTTGCGATTATATTCCACAGGAGAAGCCTGTTTCGGGGCTTCACTTGGAGCTTCCACACAATTTTCCACCAGCCTAGCAGGTTTGCAGGTTTTCTGGCTTCCATAAGCCTGATATAACCCAGTTTGGGTGAGTATGTCCCGGATTTAGCAGGGGCCCAAATAAGCTGATCTTCATCCTCCCGAAGTTTGATATGAGATTCAATTAGAGCTCGTATATATCCATTCCACTGTTCTTTCCATGCCTCCAGGATCTGTCCGTGCCCGACATTAATCCAAGCTTGAGTAAATATATTGGAGCGCTCCCGATCTCCGATCTGTGCTAAATATTTGATGCCCCTGTGATTGAGGTGTTGGATCAGATCTCTGGGCAGTATGTGAGCATTCCCTGATCCAGGCCAAGGGTCAAGTCCAATACGAACCTGAGCCCCATTGCCCACCCTCCAGAGTAGATTATCTCTAATAAGGGGCATCGCCTTGAGAGTGGCATGCCAGATCGCTGATATACCCTGCTGATTCCAAGAAGGTCTGCGAAGCCATTCCGTGAAGCAGGATGGCCATATGTATTTGTGATGAATAACATTAGCCCATAGACTGTCCATCTTGGTGAGGGACCAGCCCTGTTTGGCTGCGAGGGCAAGTGCAAATTCCTGTAGGGACTTTATACCCCAACCACCCCAATGCTTTGGCAATGCAATGGTAGACCATCTGGTCCAAGCAAAAATCCTTCCTTTTTTGTTTCCATTCCAAAGAAAGCGGGAACATATTTGTTGAATCCTGTTCAAAATGCCTTTAGGGATCCAAGTCAGAGACATCCAATAAACAGGGGTGGCCTCCAGGACTGTCTTGATCAGTAGGAGTCTGCCAGCTTTTGACAATAGTCGATGCTGCCAACCTGTTATCCTTCTTTCAATTTTGTTAATAAGCCAATACCAGTGAGTAATTTTATACCCATCCGGCTTCAATCTAAATCCCAGATATTTGATGCCATCCATCAACTGGCATTCTAAGAATGGGAAAAACTGTCCAGCTAGTAGAGCTTCCTACTGTGAGCAATGCATCATGGACCTGGTGGACTTCTGCTCGTTTATTTCCATACCCGTGGCTTTACAAAAGAGGAGTAGGATGTCATTAAGGGCGACGGTGTCCCTGATACTGCCATTCAGGAAGATTAATATATCATCCACAAACAATAGGTGGGTTAGGACAAACTGCTCCGTTATTTTGAGACCACATATGTCTCCCGTCCTTCTAGCTTCCGCTATAAGCCTGCTCAGTCCTTCCATAACAATGAGAAAAAGTAATGGGGATAGAGGGCAACCTTGCCTGATCCCCCTGGAGATATGAAAACGTTCCGAAGCCGCACCATTGATAAGTATAGCAAATGATACCGAAGTAACACAGCCCATGATCCAATTAATGAGAATATGAGGGAATCCTAGATGAGTAAGTATCATCTTCAAATATAACCAATTAACTTTATCAAATGCCTTGGCAAGGTCAATTTTTAAGGAGATGCCTTTCAGGTTCTTTAGCTTGATAGAGTGTAAGGCTTCTTGGGCAGTGCCAATAGCCTCTTGAATATGTCGGTTCCTGAGGAAGGCAAATTGCTCTGCCGAGATATGCGAGGATAGTAATGGCTTTATGCGGTTGGCAATGATTTTGGCTATGATTTTATAGAGACAGTTGCAGAGGGATATAGGCCGAAAGTCATTGAAGGATGTGGGCTCGTCAGATTTGGGGATCAAGGCTATAAAGGTCTGGTTCATCGGTGGGTGAATGTGACCCGTGATCCTGCTTTCCTCCACCACCGCCAATAGGTCATCCTTCATCATCTCATAGAAAGCCAGGTAGAATTCCACAGGCCATCCGTCTGGTCCCGGGCTCTTATCCTTTTTGAACCACTTAAGCGTGCTTTCAAGCTCTTGTTCACTGACTGGTTGGCAGAGATCCTCAATGTCCTCCTGTAACACGAACCTTGGAAACTTGCCAGCAAGTCTGATAATCTCTGGAAGGTTTACTGAATTTGGGGCCGTATAGAGTCCCTTGAAATGTGTGATCCCCAGTCTAGCCAGCTGTTGATGAGTGGTTGCCCAACCATCAGGCTCCATTGGAAGCTGCCATATAGTGTTAGCGGCCTTTCTGCCATTGGCAATATTATGAAAAAATTTTGTATTGTTGTCCCCTGCTTTAAGCCAGATGGCCCGGCTCTTCAGACGCCAGAGTTCTTCTCTTTCCTTCAAGATCTTCGATTTTTCCTCAATCAGATGGCAGAGTTCAGCTTTTGTTTCATCCGATTGATAACCTGTTCCCCTTTCGTCTGTTAATTGGCCTATTCTATCTTCCTTATCCTTCAGGTTCTGATTCTCTCTGCTTCGCTTCAGACGAGCCCAGGTTTCTGACATTTTGTTGAGCTTTTTAAGCCTGTCACAGAAGTCCGATGCTTTCCTCCCTTCTCTCAACTGGGGCTGTGAGGCCCAGAAATCCGAGACCAACTTGATGTATTCTGGGTCTTGAAGGTGGCCAGCAAAGAATTTGTAGGGGGAGCGCGGCTTTGGTGTGTTGCCACTAATCTGAAGTAAGATGGGGTGATGATCAGACAGACCCCCGTTGCTGACCCACTGTCTATATAATGGGAATTTCTGTATCAATGCCTCATGCATCATGAACCTGTCCAGCCTCCTTCCTAGGGCAGCCTCTCCAGTACGCTGATTGTGCCAAGTAGGAATTTTTTTATTCATGGGGATGTCCACAAGATGCTGGGCATCGAGGAGCATGGACATTTGTTCCGCGATAGGATCCCCTTGTGAAGATATCCCCCATGTCTCACCAGATCCCAACGAGAAATTAAAATCACCCCCTATAATAGTGCTCTGTGTAATATGTCCTTCTGAAAGAAATTTTTGCCAAAAGTCGAGCCTGTTCTGATTGGGTCCATAGATGTTGAGAATTCTGATGGGTAAGCCCAATTCACCCATAGTGATGTCCATGCCAAGGAATCCTCTTCCTCCCCATACCGAAAGAGGTCTGTGTATTCTAGGATTGATACCAATGAGTAGACCACCAGATCTACCACAGGCATCCAACCCATGAAGGAACCATCCAGGGAGAATAGAGTGTAAACATCGAACTGCTAGTTCAGAGGAGCATAGGGTTTCCTGAAGAAAAATGATATCACATCTGGAATCAAGTACCAGTCTCTTGAGAGCCAATCGTTTTTTAGGGCTGGCTAAACCCCTGCAGTTGAAGGAGAGGCAAATCATGGGGTCACCCAGTTCTGGGGCTCATTCGCTCTAAGTGCCCTTTCAATAGTGATCTGTCGACCCGAAGCCACATCTGCCATCGCAGATAATTTTGCAGAAGAAATTTGGGATGGCCGGCCTCGCTTTTGTTTACGCAGCTGACCGGGGGAGGATCCCAGTCCTAATATTTTAGGCCGAGTTCTGGATCTCAAAAGATAATGGTGCCCACCTGATACCATCGGGGAGGAAGGGGAATCCGGGACACCAGTCTTCAGGATATAGGAAGGGGGGGTAGTTGAGAAAGTAGGGGGGGGGGGGATCGATGGGGCAATGGATGGTGGGTAAGGCGACACTCTCAGAAAGGGAAGTTCTGAATGCAGGGTGCATTATGGATTGCAATTCATTCGAAATAGAAGGTTGAAAAATAGGAATGGAGTTATCACCCGAATGTGAAGATGCCGTCTCCATCGGCTTTGCTGCGGCTTCAGCTGTCTTGGATCTGGTACGCGGCGGCTCAGTTGAAGGCACAGCAAATTTCCTGGATGTTCTCTTCTTCCCCCCTTCGCCCGACCCCTTTGTTGGCGTCTCCTGCTGCCTCGGGTCACCCTCCGTAGTATTGGCATCTGCCTTTGGAGTGACAGGAGGCTGTTTTCTGGGACTATGCATGCTCTCCTTGACCCCCCCTGTAACCAATGGGCAATCCTTATAGAGATGACCGGTCTTGTGGCATCTGCGGCAACGGAAGGGTACTCCTTCATAGTCCAGTATCTGCTTCCTGGTGACATGGTTGTGATAGATTTCGATAATCTCCTCCAGTCCCGGTCTAGTATCCATGTGAACCAAAATTCGAGCCATGGATCGTTTGCCCGTCTTCTCGTATGAGCGATCATGCTCCAGGTAGGTGCCTAGGGTGTCTCCTATCTTTTTGAATGCGTAGGGACTCCAGAATTGCCATGGCAAGCCTGGTAAGCGCACCCAGATAGGGCCAGCCCCAAGTAGTTCGCGCTCAGGATCAAATAAGGGATCCCAGCGTTTAAGGAATACAGGCATAAGCTCAATGTGCCAATATTGGCCCAGAATCCATTCAGCGAATTGATGGTGGCAGAAGTGCAGGGCGAACCATCCTCTGGTAAGAACCATCACCTCGGGTAATTCTTTAAGCAACGGTCCCCATATCTCCTCCACCCACGACTTAAGCCTCTCCGCCGTATAATTTCGTCCTCGAACACGGCCAACAAGAACCTTTCGCGCGGCATCCATAATGTCAGGAAGCGGAGCTTTAGGCCCGAAGTTTACCTTGAAACCAGAATTATTAGCTTTAAGGCATCTTCCTTTTGTAACCTTCTCCGAGCGTTTACTCGAGAGGGTCTCGCTGAGTAACTTGCGACACGGGTCCGTGGAGCTTTGCTTAGCAGAATGTACCGATTGAGCAGGGAATGGCGGAGTAAAGCAACCAGAACGAATAGGGGAGCGAGGGAGCGAGGAACCGGTACCCTGCAGGTTCGGGCCGGAAGTAGGGGGGGGCATTCGCTGGCTCAGCGGCATAAATGAGACCGAGAGGGAGTGAGAGCTAGATGGAGGGGGAGGGGACGGGGGCGGAGGGAGGGGAGGTCGTAAAGGTTGATGGAGAGGAGCGTCCAGTGATGGCGACGCAGGGAAACATGAACCCAAAAGCTGAAGAGTCGCCGGAGAGAGGGGTGGGCAATCAAGTGCGGCGTTCGGGGGAGGATATTCCGGCCCCTTGCCTTTCCCAGTTGGCAGCTGGTGCTGAGGCCGTGAGGTAGTGCCAGCCGTTACCCCAAGAGCAACGCTTCGCGTTATCATCGACGGTCTGGTGGAATGAGCCCAAATTTCTTGGTTGGGTATGGGGTCCTCCCCATAATCTAACAGGTCCTCCTCAACCATATTAACTGTCGGTGGGAGCACAGTAGGGTTCGAGACCGGGTCCGTCGGATGCGGGAAACGGAGGTCAGCGCTTGGTGGGTTCGATACCGGGTCGGCGGCAACAAATATCGGAGGTCAGCGTCAGGTGTTGGCGAGCAGGGAGGAAACCACGGGGGAGAAGGCAGTATACGCCAAGATACCAAGCCGAGAAGCACGAGCATAAGTTAACTGACGAGCGGCAGGTGGTCAGCCCTACCCTATGGCAGTGGCCCCAACTGTAAAACCATGGAGGGCCCAAATGTCAGCATCCATTGTCGACTAGTGCGCCAGCTGAACGAGACCTGTAGTTCCCGAGCTAGGGTTCCGCCATCGCCGTTGCAGAGCCTGCATTGTCAAGTATCTTGTTGTCTTCTTGCATCTTTCTATATATATATATATATATATATATATATATATACTAGTGCAATGTATATGATGCATGCATATGTAGCTATCATATGTATGCCTCACATGCATGCTAATATTGCTGTGTTGTTCGTGATTTGAGATGGGTTGTTACATACACCCCTCCTTCAAAAGAACTTCGTCCCGAAGTTAAGGGTTTATAAAATATATTGATAATTCCTTTAGGGTATGTAAGGATTGTATGATGTGATTGAATTTTCATTTATGATCGTGAGGACACTTTAAAATTTGTGATTTTGAACGCTGATAGATTTCTAATTTTAATGGTCATGCCTTGCCCAAACCAGGTTCCCAAGCTATTCTAAAATCATCCTATCCTTCCTAATCTCTTCCGCTCCCATCCTATCCGTCCTCTATTGGAGTATGCCATGGCGTCAGCTATACTGACCTAACCATGCATAAACTCTAAGGATGGCAGCGTCGACTATATCGACCTGATTTCCCAGTAGGCATCCGGCAATCATCATCACACGTCTAGGGGAGCGTGACTCGCACAATCCTCCCATGACCCCAGGTTTTAGAGGATAAACGGTGGGCAACACCTCCACCCCTCCCAGTAGAATCAGGGTTAATACCCTATCATGGAATCTCTTTGAGCCTTAATTGTTCTGAAGTTTCTGTCATCACGTGGTCATTTTGGTAACAGATTTTATCTGCAATCATAAACACTTGTCCATGCATTTATAACATGTGCATTAATATTTTCAAAAACACATAGCTTATGTATATTTCATACATGTCATCTAAAGTATAACATACCTTGCCATAATCTATTCATGTCATTAGCTTTCATATTTACAATATAATCATTCTTTCGTGTATTGTTTGTGCATAAAACTCATGACTTTAAATTGCTAACTGACACTTGATATTTGATCTTACGAGCACATATCGTTATGTTCCAAACTTTCATTGATCTGTATGTGTTTGCTCCAGTAACAACTAACTGGGTTATTGTCTTACTTGGTAACAAAATGCATCATATGGACAGTCATTAGCAAAGACAAATCTCAATTCCTTCTTTTTAACAATACTGTTATTTGTTGTGTTCTTTTATATATAAATTGATTGAAATACCTAGCTCAAAGTATGGTATGCAACACATTTGGGGAACATATTTTGAACTCAACATTTCCTTTAACAATAATACACCGAACATTGCTCTATGTTTAAATGGTAGTACTCTTTCAATACCTTGGCCCTATGGGTTGAATTTATGCTCATGGAACCTTTGCTCAGGTTGTATTCATCACTTATCTTATTGCTAAATTAGGTCTGAATGTTGCGTAGTATCCGATCCTATTGACTGTTTCACTACCAAGGAGTTGATATTCATGCCAAGTGAACTACTGTTTCCAGATCTTTTGCCAGCGCACATTCCAGGGTCCGAACTTAAGTTCTATGCATTATACCAGTTATTTTTATGCCTCTATATGAATGAGTTAATGGCTGTTTGCAATTCTGAGTTAGTTCCTCATCACATGGTGTTTAATAGCAGTGTATTCCTTGTTGAATAATTGTGAATGGTATATATAACCGCTTGAGCTCAATTGGCTGGTTCTGTTATCATTTAACTGGAAGTATAGTGGAAAACTGTTTACCTACAGCTAACAGATAACAACTGATGTGCAAAAAGGGATCACTGTAACCTTCACACAAAACTCAGAAATTTATTAGAAACTAAGAGAATATACAGGAGGGAATCCTACATCTTTTACTGTGGTATTGTGATAATAATATGGCTAAATTATGTATAACAGCTGGGGTAATTTTGAGTAAGGAAGATATTATATGTGACTCTTTAGAGGCCTCATTGAATGTTATTTGTCCACAGTATATATATATTTTCTGAAGTAAAAACTATTAAGAAAACACCTACAGAAGTTTTCATACGAACTTGAAGAAAGGTCTCATAGAGGAACTTTATACAAACTCAATTATCAAGGAGGAATATCTACGTGGTTGTAGTAGAGTAGAATTATCATCACATCTCAGCAAAATATCTTAGAGATTGAAATGTCCCGAACATTAACTACAGGAGCCAATAACAAAAGACTGTATTAACTGTAATCAAATGCACCAGCAGTAGAATGTGTGAGGTTTAAGGTTTATGTGATGGTTCTGTTCATGTATGAGGTAGGCATGTAACAACAGAACTAGCCTTCAAACAATTGTTAAAGATGTTCCTAAATTGCATCAATCCAACAGTGAAGAATATATCATTACAGAGCACCATTGATTATAAAAGGCAAGAGCAGATTCTAACCATTCAACAACTTGTGGTTTCTATGCAAGATAGAAGAAGACAGGTTGAGGAGTGAGTCCCCTAGTAATTATAAAGGAGGATGACTAAACAAAATGAATATCTAGAAGTTTGTAAGAATATAAACATCATTACCACTTGTTTGTTACTGGAGCATAAATAATAGTAAAAACGAATCCATCCAAGCAAAATTTACAATTACAAGAGACTAATAATAATTAAAAGCATAATATCAAAATATTCAAGAAAGTACTTATCTCTAGAGAATAAGTCAACTCCTTTTCGTTCAACTCTTCAAGGAGTTAATCTCGTCCATATTATCATCATCAGGAAGTCCATATCATCAAGGAATTCACAGCATCAAGGAGTCCATATCATCATCGGCAGGAAAGGCCAGTTTGCATCATCAGGTGGAATATCCTTCAACCACTCTAGGTCAATGCTGCCAATGTCTGTGTGAAGCATCTCAAGAAACCGTTTTATTCTCCCTGCAAGAACATTGTTCATCCCTCGGTCCTTGATGGCATCTGCAGTATCTTCAAGATCAGCATATCTGACTGCATCCCAATTCACAGCATCCTTGGTATTTGAGTCCCTTTCTCTTTTTAATCTACAATCTTCTACATTTGTATTCTTCGATATAGTTTCCCAATCAAATTTGTTCTTGCTTTCTGATATATCAGATAGCCGATATATTCAGGTGAATATTGAAGGAATCTGTTATATTTCTTCATTCTCCTTCCATTATTCTCAGTTTTCAGATATGAAACATATAGATATGGCCCATACTACATCTTAAATCCCTAGGGAGGCAGTCAAGACCTTTCGCATGGAACTGTAGACTCTCTCTCTCTCTCTCTCTCTCTATATATATATATATATATATATACTGATTTCTTCATGCCACCTCAAGATAGTCAAAATTTGCTCAATGGACCATTCAGTTTCACCTTAGGTATACTTGGGATTAGTTTATTTAAAAACAGGGATTTCGAATTGAAGTACAGAAGCACAAAACTGCATGTATGACCTTATACAGTGCATAATTTAGGAAATATTGTGTATACTTTTCAGCACATGACACTAAGATTAAGGAATAGAAGTCATTTCCAAATACATCTAATCAGTAGATCGTAAAACTCCAATTTGGTCTAGTACACACTTCTATGCCCTTTATATATGCAACATATATTCTTTTAAATTGCAAGAGCTGGGTTTCCAATTAATGGTAAGCTCACACTAAGAAATAATCCTGTCTAAAAATAGAAGTAAATATCGAAGCCATCACAGTGATTCTTACAATTCAAAACTGAGTCTTATTTTAAGAGAGTCTGGTACAAAGAATGAGGAGTAGGTACTTATCAGTTTTAGCAAAAGCAATTCACCTCAAGCAAAATAAGGATAATAAATGATGTCCCCATAAGAATTTCCACAATAGTTTTAAAGTTCAGCTCGCTGATAGCTGCATTTAGCGCATTTATCAAAGAAGCCCTTTAGTGCTGGAACAATAGGTGATACATCTATATCAGGTGATAGACAATCTAAGGCATAGTAATAGGCATCTTAGCCACTCTTTCATTTTGTTTGAAAAACTCATCAGAAAGAACACTTGTAATCTGAAGAAACTCAATATGAGGTATTGGGTCAGTTTCCCTTCAGGGCTGCCAATAACACAGAGTCATATTTAATGTAATTTTCCCAAGCAATAATACAAAGTCGAGCTTTAAACACAAAAAAAAGGATGAACCCTCAATCAGAGAGTAAGGAAAGCACCTATAAATAAAGCCTCTTCATTACACTCATACCTACCTTCAATATGTCAACACCCTTCGTCCTTTGATTCAAACTACAAAAGCTCCTTAAAATCAATTCCAATTTCCCAGTATTGAATACCTGCATAGTAGCATACACTTTTGTTGACTAACTACGAGCTCTCTATTTGGCATCATAGTGGTTATAGTTTCAAAAAGGTTCTCTCAAGTTCAACCCATGCAAGCAAGTAAAAGCTATGATTCCACGAAGGACAAGGAGTGGCTGCTTGATGTTTGTAAAAAAAATTCAACAAATCTTATGTCATTTATTATTTTCCATGTGCATTCATCCAAGTAATTGCGTTTAGTTAAGACTTACATAAATAAGCATATTTTAGTTAGCTAGGCATATCTACAAGACGAGAATGGGAAAGATAGAAAGGAATTATATTCATGCCCGAACAACATAGCAATATTAGCATGCATGTGAGGCATACATATGATAGCTACATATGCATGCATCATATACATTGCACTAGTATATATATATATATACATCGGCTATATATCGACTATTCATGGAGAATGTCTAAATATAAGATAAATGAATTAATTATCAAAGGTGTAAATTAAATACCTAATTCTCGTAAATAGAAGAAATATACACTCAGTAAGAAATATAGTTGAGTTTATTCATATGTTTACATATATAACCCAAAATGTGTACTAATAAAACTAAACCCATAAACCTTATGATTAAACTTGATATTTTATAAAACATAAAATAATATGTAATATTTAAAATCATCATGGTCTTATACTATTTAAATTAAAGTACCAACTGTCATAATTAAAGTGACACCATTCGATGTTGTGAGGATCTGATTCAATTAAAGGCAAATATCATGACAAAGCAGTCACCGCCTAACAAAATCTTATCCTTTCATAAAGGCAGTGAACAAATGCGTAGAGAGGGAGGAACCTCTGCTATTTAAAGGGAGGAAGGAGGATTTCAAAGGGGGGGGGGGTGTTCTTTGCCTGTGGATGGGGAAGGTTGTATTTTCTGTGAGTGGAAAAAACTGAACCGGGTTCTATTGAAGGAAGAAGGAGAGTGCTGTTGAAGGAAGAAGGAGAGGAAATTTATCCATACCGCTTATAATTCGGAACTATTGAGCCTTACTTGTTTTGAAGTCTCTGGGCACGGGGGAACGATATGCATCGGTTGAGAAGCATACTGGATTGAGTATCTAGGTATACTCGATTTGGCTGGGTGGTTTTGGTCATTCGGTAACGAGAGCGCTGGAGAAGTTCTGCAGCATCCTCATCGCAACAGCCGTAGCAGATCAGGTAAGTACTTCGTCAAATCTATTAATACCATTTCAGACAGTTTCAGCAATCTTTACAGTTTCACAGTTCAGTAATGACTCTTAATTTAGTACGGCCACTACAGAAAACCACTGTTGTTGTCTTCTCTGTATTGGCACAGACTTTGACCAGTACACAAGAACCCACTTATAGAAGGCTACAACCTTCTCTCATTCTCCAGGACCCACTGGAAGGGAACTCCAACCCCCTGATCTTTTTTATTGGTTCTTACTAATGTTGGAAATAATATTGGGGGGGGGGGGGGGGCAGGTAAATCAGTTTTACAATTCAATAAACTTTCATTTCCCAATCAGATTTATATAGGCTACTTCAGTGAAGTGAACTTGTGTGTGCACACAACTGTGATTAAAGAAACCAGCGTATACCCAGAGAACTTATAATTTAGTTAATTCATCATGTGTTGATCTTTAATTAGTGCATCAGTACTTTATTATACAGTAACTATGTGCAAAAATAACATAATAAACCATCACACATAAGCAACACACATGAACACCAAGATTTAAGGTAGAAGCTCAATGCGGGAGAAAAACCACCTACTGCTGTCTTCTCTGTCTTTTCTTTAATATAAAGAAAATATGTTTACAATCTTGTACTAGTGCAAATTCATACAAGTACACATGCACCCACCTGTGGAAGCCTACAACCTTCTCTCATTCTTCAGCTTCAACTGGAAGGGAGATACAACCCCCTAGCTCTTGTATTAGCCGATATGTTTACTAGTACGTAGATGCCGAACTACAGAAGGCTACGACGTTCTCTCTTCCTCCAGGGACCACGTTTCATTAATTTTCAGACTGGATGCTCCTGATACACAACAACACAATATGAAGGCCTCGTTTCATCAAATTTTCACACTGGAACTATGAGAAACTTTGAAGCTCAAACTTTATAATAATAACTACATCAACCAACAATCAGTCAATCTGAACAATCATATCACTGTCACCAGAACACTATGCTGAACACAGAAACTTGCATCATCATTTAGAACCTGCTGCAACCTCAAGAATCAGAATGCATATGCTACTTTAATGAACCCAACTTGCGTGTATACGCTACTTCCTTTAACCAAACCTGCATATACCTCCAAAACTATTGAAACATAAAACTTCTGAATTAAATTTGTACCAACCAGTAATATTCTGAACATCTACTGTCAAATTACAGCGATCTAGACTGTTAGCAACAAAGATCACCCTCCTCACTTAATCAATCAATCAATCAAACACAATCTCTTTATGCATTCAGTTCTACTTTCAGATCTAAGAAGACATCATTGAAAGACAGCAGTAACCAACAACACTGATTAGATAGATCACTCATTTTTGAATAACAGGATTTTATTTTCTATACGCTACTTGGAAGCTTCGAACTAATGTGTATACGCGCCTTCACCAAGGAGAAACATCGTATATATCTACAAATACCAACTTACAACTTCACTGCTATTCTAGATTTTAGACATACCCATATCATGACATTTAAAGAATAAAGCATGTGTAAGAAATCAGATCTAGCCCAACCAATGTCAGATCATTCAATGATAACTCATTTCAGGTCTCATGATCTTGATCCAACATTGAATTCAAGGTGCACACAATATTTTAGATTATTTCATAATCATAGCCCCTGCAACATAAAATGTACTTCAGATAGAAGTATTCCTGAGAAACCCTTTTGCTTGCACACTTGGCCCTTTGATCTTCTCCTCCTTATATAGTTTTTGGCCTTTCTCAATGCCTCAGACCAAAACAACACTTAGAACCTATGGTATTCTTGGACGGGATCAAATAGTGGTTACTTCGCTCAATATTGTGGGCTAATACCATGGTATTGACCCTTAGTATTATTTAATCTTGAATTTCCTTGATTTTCGAACCCATATGCGCTTTTCCTCTTGTGAAAGTGCGTACATACATATACACTCTTTTTGTTCTGTGAACCTGCGTGTATATGTTACTTTGACAAGGTGAACTTGTGTATATAACTTAAACTATCTTAAAACATCCTCTTCCTTCAACTTCTTGATTCTCATCAATAGACCTTTCTTCCAACTTCCTATTCTTCTATATCAATGCCCTGTTACTTCTGAATTGACCTGTTATAATGTACGCTGTCTTTTATCAAATCTGAATAGACCCGTGAGTGAGTTGCCATTAAGGACAACCCCTGTATCATAATGCCAACAAACTCCCCCTTTGGACTTGATGGCAACCATATTTGTGTTGATTATTTCAACCTGTAGAACTTGATTGAGATATCAAGCAACACCAAAATACTCTCCCCCTTTGTCATTAGGGGAAAAGGGTGGATCAAGATATTCAAATACATTATGTTGTCCATGCCCCCCTAAGTACATGCAGAGTCTGCAGAGATATTTTTCAAAAGAATAACATGAATCTATAACTCAACCATGTGAGTATGACCTTCCTATCATCAATGACCCAAACATACACCAATCACCCAACCAAGTGGAGATACACCAAATGTTTATACATGACTAAAATATAGAAATTATTACATCATCCTTCCCATGCATAGTGGGGATACAAATTACATCATATGCCCAACTGGACTCATTCAAAAGAGGACTAATATAGAAGGAGAAATATTACACCCTAGATCTTTACATGACCTATGCAACAAAGAATATCTGAAACCATAACTGAAATCAACAACCATAATGCCAACAATGCAGAATGTTTGTGAAGGCTAATGCTCCCCCTAAACCTGTCCTACCCACTACTTTTTCTATCAAAAAAACATATAAGTTCCTGTAGCCACAGAAACTCGCATATATATGCGACTATCCTTCATGAAACATGCATATAGGAACCTTCTTCTGAAAACTGGATTTAACAGTATGATGATGCAGAAACTACACCCATCTTTTTTCTGAGATATTCAAATGTTTCTCTGGGAAGAGGTTTGGTAAATATATCAACAATATGTTCTTTGGAGGGAACATACTCCAATTCAACCTTTTGTTCAAGCACTTGTTCTTGTAGAAAATGGTACTTAATGAGTATGTGCTTTGTCTTGGAGTGCATGACTAGATTTTTCGAAATACTGATGGCACTTGTATTATCACATTAAATGGAGATGGGTGGAGAACATGTGATTTGAATATCTTACAATGTTTGCATCATCCAGAGTAGTTATGTGCAGTAAGATGCAGCAGCCACATATTCCTCTTTCGCTGTAGATAAGGCAATTGAACTTTGTTTCTTGTTGAACCAAAGCACTAACAGTGATCCCATATAGAATGCACCTTCATTAGTGCGTTTTCGATCCTCAACATTTCTTGCCCAATCTGCATCTATATATGCATGAAGAGAAATATCTATATCTTTAGGATACCATAGACCAAAGTCTTGAGTTCCTTGAAGATACTTGAATATTCTTTTTAGAACCTGAACATGTGATTCCTTTGGATTTGCTTAGAACCTTTCAACAATTCCTACTGCATGCATGATATCAGGTCTGGTACCTGTTAGATAGAGCAGATTTCCAATCATAGATCTTTATGTTGGTTGATTCACTGTAGGCGATTCATCGTTTGAACTGAGACTGCATCCTATTACCATTGGAGTACATACTGGTTTAGAATCTTCCATTCCATACTTCTTCAAAATCTGCTTGAGATATTTAGTTTGTGAAAGAAAAATATCATCTTTTGTTTGGTGTACTTGTAGACCAAGAAAATAAGTAAGTTCACCAAGTAAGGATATTTCGAATTCTTGATGCATAACCGAAGCAAAGTTCTGACTCATAGATTCTTCATTGCTGCCAAGGATGATATCGTCAACATAAACAACAATAATTAGTAATTTATCATTCTCAATCTTGGTGTATAAGTTGATGTCTGCAGACCCTTTTGTTAACCCTTGTTGTTGTAGATATTTGTCAAGGTGATAATACCAAACCTTTGGAGCTTGTTTCAGTCCATAAAGAGCCTTTTTGAGCTTGCATACAATATTTGCATCATTTCCTAGAATGAATCCTTCTGATTGTTCAATATAAACTTCTTCTAACTCTCCATTAAGAAATGCAGATTTTACATCCATTTGATACACTTTGAATTTCCAAAAACTTGAAAGAGCAAGAAACATTCTTATGGCTTCAAGTCTGGAAACATGTGTAAATGTTTCTTCAAAGTCTATACCTTTCTGTTCTGCATAGCCTTTACAAACAAGTCTTGCTTTGTTTCTAATTACCTCTCCATTTTCATTCAATTTATTCTTGAATATCCATTTTGTTCCTATAACATTTTTATCAAGAGGTCTAGGAACTAGTTCCCAAGTATCATTCTTTTCAATTTGGTCAAGTTCTTCATTCATTCTCTTAACCCAACATTCATCTTTGCTAGTTTCATTAACATTTTGTGGTTTTATGGAGGATCGTAAGGCTAGATAACTGGAATTTCCTACAAGAGTTCTTCTTGTCTGTACTCCAAACCCTTTTTCTCTTAGAATTTGAGATTTTGGATGATTCTTTTAAACTGGATGGAGTCTTTTCCCTATCAGATGTATCTTCTTATGATGCTTCATTGGTTTCTTCCTCTATATCATTTTGAATTGATACGGGAAATCAATCACCGTCTTCCTCATTATCATCATCCTTTGGTGATTTTATCTGTTCTAGATTTCTGCATGCTTCATTGATCCGGGTCCAGGTGTGACAAAGGACCTTTCCAAGACCTTTTACATTCGTGATGTGTTAAATTGCATTTTTAAAAGAAAATAATACATCTGCATGATGTAAAGAAGAGGAACATGACATTCATCAACACATGAAAACATAAGTTATTGATAACGGAGTTCGTCGAGGGGGGACTATGTCTCCGGGCCCCGGTGTCAAGATGATGCAGGCCGCTGCATTAAGTGTTGTCAATAGTGATGATGTACATATGAGGTAATGTCGCTATCATATAACGAAAATGCCCTCAAGCAGGAGTGGCTCCAAGAGATGTTTCGCTACAAGAACTCTCAGTAAAAAAGGACTCCTATCAGTATAACATAAACTCATGCACGATGAGCATCCTGCCAACGTGGCATAAAAGGGATCTCAATAAAAACATACATGACGACAACATGAGTATCCCATCAGCAAGACGACAAAGGGATCTCAAACAAAACATGATGAATCATGACAAACAAATAGATCTCACAAATGATTCCACATCACATCAAGCAGGAATCATGTAGCAGAGTAAGAAACAAGATCCCACATCAAACATCAAACTGGGATCTCTGCAGCACAATGCATAGCAAAAAGAAGTATATGAACACTGCATATACCTCACATCCTGAGGCTATCTGAAGAAAAGGATGTCAAACTGCTGAAGCTAGCTGTACCAACAATCTCACAACGTCGAATCTCATGCATGATGACTGCTCGCACATGAATGCTAACACCTACATTTCACTTAGAAAAGTGGCCGAAAAATGAAATGAGAAAATGGAAAATCTGAATACAACATCAGATTTGTGGCGTCGAATAGTGCAAAATCGATTGTCAAATTTCTGAATTCTGAGAAAATGAAAATCTGGGGCTCAAAAAATCTTTTAGATTCCCCCCAGATTCCTCAAAGTTTCCCTCCTCCGGGGCCTTTGCAAATTTGTTGCTCAGATCAGGAAACTGACTGCGCTATCGGGTTTGTGTCGTTGAGAGGTGGAAGATCAACATAAAGTTTGTCTAATTTGGACATTGCAAAAATTTCACCCTCTTGAGAATTTTGCTCAATCATGGGTCCACCTACAATAAATTAATAAAAAAATATATCACCTCGATTTCCGTGCGCGCTCCTGCTCCTCCCTGCCTGGGCGCATTGATGAAATGAAGGTTAATATAATTTTTTGGGTGGAGTAATCCAAGAAGTCGTTTGGTGGATTGGTGTGAATGTCGAATTACAAGGAGGAGGTCGGGTGGTCAAACCTCGACCCCTCCATTTTAATATCCTTATCGTTTTTTTAAAAACTGCATGCATTCTTTTGTGGCGGTTGGGTCCGCATTGGGCGGCCCGTCCCTTAACTCCCGCACACATGTATTTAATTGGGGGCGCTATTTTGATGGCGCATTAAGGTTGGCGCATTTGGTGGAGGTTCATTGCATTGAATGGAATGTTGGTTATGTTTATGGGCTCATTAAATAATTGATGGGCCGTGACATGGGTTGGTGTATTGGTTTGGAGGTTTATGTGTGAGGGTGCCCGGGAGGCGGGCCGGCCACAGCAACCGGGCGAGTTCGAGCCCCGCCACCCTCGGTCTATGGTAATGTTTTAATGGGTCGGGCGTGGGTCCGGTGGACCCGCCCACCGCCCAAATATATGTGATCTCTCGTGGTTTGTTTGGAGGGCTTGGCGGGGTAATGGTTGCCGAGCCATTTAAATTAAAAATTTTGTTACATGATTTTGGGGGTGCGACAACGGTGTCGGGAGTCATGGCCTGCCACCATTTTATATATATATATATTTTATTTAAAGAAAATTAATAGTCATTTTTTAAATTTCAAAAAAAAGACCAAAGGAGACAAATTAACCAGGCCACAAATTTGCCTGGAATCCAGCCCAGGTTGGCCGGAATCTGGTGGTCGGATTTTGTCCAAATAGCTGCTTCCTTAAGCCTGCCCAGTGAACGAAAGTCAACCAAAACTTTGACTAACTCATTCTCCCTCATATGAGCTCGGATTGACAAACCGTTGACACTACCGCGATCAGGATGATGAGATATACGCTTTGGTCTTGGTTTGAAAGCATTCCGATCACTTTGATTTTCGAGTTTCCATCAACGCTATTTGTTCTGTGCGTTCTTGGAGCCACCTGGATCATTTATCAATTACTATATCAATAAATTCAATAATTTTTCGAAGTCTCTTGTTATAACATTCGTATCCTTTACTTCTAGATGAATAACCAAGAAGAATTCCTTCTTCTGCTCTGGGTTTAAACTTACCAAGTTTTTCCTCAATGTTTTTTATGAAACATTTGCTTCCAAAAACTCTAAAGTGTTTTACAGTAGGAGGCTTACCATACCAAAGTTCATATGGAGTTTGATCACTATTTCCTAAACATTAGCTTTGTTGAGAATAGTCACGACAGTAAATGCAGCTTCACCCAAGAAGGTGGCAGGAGTTCTAGATTGATCAAGCATAGCTCGAGCCATTTGTTGAACTATTTTGTTCATTCTTTCCACTACGCCATTTTGTTGAGAAGTTATGGCAACAGAGAACTGTCTTTTAATTCCATGTTATTTACAAAAATAAAAAAAATAAAAAAAAAAATCATCTGATATGAATTCTCCCCCTCGATCAGATCTGAGACATTTGATTTGTCGATCTTATTCATTTTCAACTAAAGCTTTGAAGGCTTTAAACTTTTCAAATGTTTCATCTTTATGCTTTAGTAAACTTATCCAACACATTCTAGAAAAATCATCAATGAATAAAATAAAGTATTTTTCTCCACGAGGTGACTTTTTCTTTGTTGGTCCACACAAATCAGCCTGGATGAGTTCAAGAGGCTTACTTGTTGATCCTTTTTTTTCATTGAACTTTTTCTTTGTTGGTCCACACAAATCAGCCTGGATGAGTTCAAGAGGCTTACTTGTTGATCCTTTTTTTTCATTGAAATGAACTTTGATTTGCTTACCAACTTAACATTGTTTGCAAATGGTATTCTCTGGGAAGCTGATATTTGGAATCTCTTGTCACAGTCTTTTTAAAGATTACATTTAGTCAAAAGGCTCATTCTACAGTCCAATATGATGTGTAATGTGTCCCTCCGTCATCAAAGTTGAAATTTTGCTCATATAAAGTAAAATAAAAAAAATCTGAAACTCTAAAAATTAAAAATTAAAAATTAAATTAAATAACTATACAAAACATTTAGATAATACTCATTCATAAAAAAAAATGTGAAAGATGTATCTAGCATCATGCTAAATCCTTATTTAAATCTAAACTGATCAAATAGTTAAATAGGCATTCTCTCAATTACATCATTGGTGGAAGGAGTTGAATAAAGATGAATTTCTGCTCGGCTTCCCCATTAGTTGCAGTTGAAGCTAAGGAACCCCTTCTGCCGACGTAATTGACAACCTCCTTTCCAATGTTATCAATACATGCTCCAATACCTGCGTCTCACAAGTATGGTAATCTCACCTTTGCAATCGAAGCCAAATTGATGTCGGTTCGAACACCAGGCAACTCAAATAGCGCGTCAGAGGGACGACAACCATCTCAACCATTTCAGAGTCCACAAGGGATGTCGACAGCTTTAAGCCTTCGGCTCTCAACTCCGGCAAAACAATATTTGGCAATGATCTCAACTCTGCCAAAACGATATTTGGCAATGATCGTGGCTAAGTTTCAGACCAGCAACATGACAGTTGATAGGCCCCACCAATCGAGACAAGAAACCATAGGGGTTGAGAATGATAGATTCTTCTTTTTCTTCCAGTGCTTTGACCACCTAGATAGGTATATGGGAAATTTATGATTCAATTATTGGCTTAAAGAAGGTGAAATATGTGATGATGATGTTTATGTCTATAGCCATCTGTCCTGTTGAAATTTTTTTAAGTATTTTTTTTTAATTTTTATGGTGAAGAATTAATGATTAAAGCCATGAGAAGGGGAATCAAAGCAGTTTGCTGTCCTGCATTTTATTATAGCCATGGGGAATCAAAGCAGTTTGCTGTCCCATTTCTTTCACACTCTACTTCGTGGCATCTAGCGTTACATATTATGATTTAGGCTTAATTTTGATGTCAATTTTATCTGTTTTATTCAATTGAGGTTGAAAGAGATTGCTATAAGTTAAATTAAAATTTGTTATATAATGGAAATAAGCTGATTAATATATATTAATCACATTTATTAATATAAGTATAATAATTATAGTTATCTAAAATTAATATAATTTATAAGATACTTAAATCAGGTATCTCATTTACCCTTACAAACTACTACAATGTGTGAACTTTGTTTACTAAGTTATTTATAATCAAAATTGTAATTTTGTTTCTTAATATGAGGTCGCTAACTTGCAATGGTTGTTGATATTGTAACATGCAAAAGTGAAGCCGATATGTTATGAGCAAACGTCGCCAACCCTATATTAGTTCATAATAATCTCATTGTTGACTTTCAAGAACCACTGATACAATGTTTCTGTGATTCACTGCTCTATATATATGTATACCTTAATCAATTTCTCATTCAGGTTCAGGAGGCTGTTCTATGATTATTATTTAGTTATAATCAATTTCTCACCGGGGTTCAGGGAACCATTCTCAGTAAGCCCTAGTTATCCAGTACAAGTGTCATTTAGTAGAATATTTAATTTCTCATCAGATTTCATGGTGATCTTCGTTGCAAATTATACAGTTAATTCACTGATTTCACTTCCTCGCTTGTTCATGTTCAAGAATAACTTTATTTTGCTTTGCATAGAGATGGTAGATTCTTCAATATAAAAAATAATCCTCTGTTTGGATTATGCCTAGTCTTCCTTAATGCTACTTTTGGCACTTATTTTTCTTTGTTAATCTTTTTCTTCTTAATTAAAACCCCACTCAATTTTAGCAATCAAATACAGGGGATTTTTACTCTTTGTCAAAGACAAAATATAATATAGAATATATGAAACAATTCCGTCATAAAATATAATATAGAACATATGAAACAATTCCCTCTCATGCTTACAGCTAAGAATGAGGTAGCTAGTAGCTTACTAGTGCCTCCTGAATCGCTGATTCCCCCATTTCCCAGAATTTTCAAGTAGAGGGCAGTATTAACTGTCAGCTAGCTATTGTCAAAGATTTTAAATAGAATATAGAATATGAAAAAATTCTCCTCACCCTTTGATACTTACAGCTACAGGTAAGAATGAGGAAGCTAGTACTTTACTACTGACGGATGATTTTCCCCTTTTCCCCATAATTTTCAAATTAAGGGCTGTATTAACTGCCAGTCAGCTTCTGGTAACCCTGCAGGACTCTGTCGAACTGATTCAACACATCCTTGAAATTACACCTGAGTGAAAATTGTTGAACCAACCTAGCTATCCCTTGAGGCTATTTGATTTTGAATTCTATTAAGTTATTCTGTGCAGATTTTAAATTTGAATTTTTTCCCTTCTAAACAAATTTGTAAAGGATATTGTCCAAGAAAATTGACTAAGTTCCAGAGAATTTGTGCACTCTACCTACGTGTTTCACGAAATTTGTATGTGCCCTAAGATGAGTATGAACTATGAAGTTCATGAGATGGCTCTCTACTAAGAGGCTCTTGTGGAGGATTCCTTTTTACAATACCAAATGGAACATATTACTGGAAGGCTGAAGATATCCAATACACATTTACAACTGTGTAATAGGTAGTTACATGGTACTTTGATGTTCAGAAAGTTCCATGTACAGTTCTCTATGACCAGGAGCCAGTAAACAAAATATACTCACGGCAATGCTTGAGGTAAGGGTGGAGGCAACTCTTGTCAGCGTGACGCTGATGATAACTCGACATGCTGGAGTCATTATTGTGTTATAATTATATAATCTCTTTGAATAGCCATATAAATGAAAGAAGTCGACCTAGTACCTTAATTTTATGGCGTTCCTTCAGCATTGTTCCATAAAATTCACCCTGGGAGGCACATTTGGTGGTGCCCCTTTCAAGCAAGCAAACAATCAAAGTTAAACCGACATTTGGTGCCGCTTCAAGCAAACAAGCAACCAAAGTTAAACAGATATCCAGCATTCATTAAAACAAGTGTGTTTCCCTTTTTCAAATCTCATAAATCATGCCAATCTCAACTGAACTTGATGGTGGTATTTCCAAAACTGCCATTGAAGACCTGCAGTTTCTGTGTAAGACTTCATATATGCTTCCTAATAAAATCCTGTCAAACCAGCAAATGCTTTTTCTCATCTGGAACCTTGTTTTTCCTAGAACATGAATTATCCCAGATTCTTTTGCATTTGCTAGGTCTCTTATGTTCTCTTGAACAGTTGGCAATGATGACATGAAGTCATCTGAAGCCAACTCTGAGACATCAATAGATTTATCTACTTCCTCACATGCTCTAAACTTGATATACACGTTCAGACTCTCGGTAACTTGGTTCATAAATTCATCACCCTCAGTATTCAACGAATCGTTGTATCCATACTGAGCAATACACCTGTAAACACCTTTATACCCCAGCCCTTTTACAAGAAATCTTTCATCTGGCAATACAGTTTTAACAGGGAGATACCTTATGGTTGTTAATACAATTATCTCATGCAAGGAGCGTACGTTTTTTATATAATGACCAACAATAGGAGGGATACCATGGATGGTATTGCTATAGAAGAAACACAGTCCTGGCACCCGCTGAATTGCCTTGTCAGAGAAGAGCACCAAGACTGCCCAAGCTCATCTTGTTGGTCATTTCATACTCATTTTTTTTTTGTCTGCCGAGATTCCAACTAAACATTATAACAGAAATTATAACAGATACTGCAAAGGGAAGCCAACCTCCCTGTGGAACTTTAATGAGCACAAAAGAAACATATATCCCTTCCATAATAGAAAAGCAAGAGAAGAACACGAGCGCAACTAGTAAAGGAGCCTTCCAAACAATGATCATGACCAGTGTCAATAAGACTGTTGTAATTAGCATCACCATGATCACCACAACGCCTGCAGCACAAGGATTAGCTGCAGTAAGGGAGAAAGTTTATTATTTTCATAACTCTTTCTACCCACTCCAAACAGATAAAACAGATAAAAGAAATGACTCATACCAAAAGCATTCCCGATTTGATTTTCGCTCTGAAAGCCAAGAATTACTGCCAGACAAAGAAACATGAGAATGTAATTGATTTCAGGACTGTAAATTTGGCCTTCTTTATATTGTGATGTGTGAACCAGTTTGACACGGGGAAAATAATCCAAAGCCACAGATTGCTTGATCACAGAAAAGGAAGCTGATATTAATGCTTGACTTGCAACAATAGCTGCAAGCGTAGAAACTACAAACATGGGCCAGTACACAACATTAGGTATGAATTTGTAAAATCCATCGGTATGATTATTAGGATTCTTGATAAGATATGCTGTTTGTCCTGCGTATGTGATAATCAGGGAAGGATAAACAGCGCATAAGAAGGCCACCTGTCAAGAACATAACCTGTTATAAGAAGGATTCCACAAGAAAAGGTGAACACAATGTGTTATATATTCTGAAATCCAAAACAAACATTTAACCTGAATAGAGCTCCTGTTAAAATGTCCAAGATCTGCAAACATGGCTTCTGCACCTGCATACACAATATATACATCAAAATTTTGAAGCAAACAAAAAGAAAGATTAAGTGCTTCATGAATTGCCATAATACATGCCTGTTATGCATAAAACAACGCCACTGAGCATCAACCAGCCTTGTTTCCCATTTTTTAAAAAGAATCGAAAAATGTAGTATGGGGAAAATGCCTTGAAAACACCTTGATAGTGAATAACGATGTTGTAAACTCCTATCAATGGAGTTGATAATACCCAGGCCAGCATGATTGGAGAAAAGAGGAAGCTTACTCGTGAAGTACCAAATCTTTGTACAAGAAACAACATGATTAGAGTTCCAGCTGATAAGGCTACAACTGCAGCTGCACAATTTTAATCCCATGGAGTAGCATTTTCCTCAGTTCCAACATATCTTAACAATTCCAGTGCAAATCAAACAGACATAAGAATCATATCTTAATAATTCCATTGAAAAACAAGCAATGCGAGAATCATATTTATATTTATATGTATAGCTTACTTTGACTAATAGAAGAATAAGCATTTCTTAACCCATCCATCGCTGAAAGCACTGCTGACCAAAAAACAAGTGTAAAAATAAACAACATGGCGGAAATCTCAGAAAATTGAATAAATATTTTTTGATCTCGTTTAAATAATCAGAGGACACAAGGCCATCATGTCCAGCTTAACGTACCCGATATAGCAGGAGTCAGTATGCCATCTCCAATTAACATACATGTGCCCAGCATTGCAACAAAAAGTAAAATCTTTCTTGCAACCATGCTTCTTTCAAAAAACTGCACTAAATTTGAAGGTGAGTGACTACTTTTGCTAAAATGAGAAAGTTTTGCGTCCGATTCCAAATGCCTCCCAAAATGTTGGCCAATATTGGCATGCCTGCACAGCAATGAATATACAGCAAATGTTCCACCTGCTTTGCACAGAAACATTGTCATACAACAAGGATTACCCACAAAATACAGATACATGACAAGAAGATTAATTGAAGTGGGGTTGAAGCTTCAAGAATAGATGCCAAAGTAGCCCAAATTGCAGAATAAATTATTGCATATCACCACACAATCTGAAATCTGAAAAAATGGAGAGAGGACGACGGGTTAATTTGATTTGGCTCTATCATTTTGAATCTGAAAAAAATGAAAAACTGGAGAGAGGAAGAGTGGTTAATTTGATTTGGCTCTACCATTTTGAATCTGAAAAAACTGAAAAAAATGGAGAGAGAGGGGTTAATTTGATTTGGCTCTGGCATTTTCAAATTTCTACTGGGTTTCTGTCTTACATGCTTAACTCCCTATTGATTATTTTCAATCTCAACCTTCTCCTTAAATTCTATCTTCTAAGACTTCAGAAAACTGGTTAGCGTTTGAGGTAAATAAAGATTCCCTACGTTTTGAAGGATGAAGTTTCTTCAACTTCCTGTTCTATCTTCTAGGATTTCAGAAAACTGGTTAGAGTTTGAGGTAAATAAAAATTCCCTAAATTTTGAAGGATGAACGTTTTCGGAATTTTAAAATTCTTGAACTCAAACACGAAGACAAACTAATTAACTTGAGTACAGGGAAACCTGAAGAAACCCTCAAAGATACTAAATCTTGTCTCTTGATTATTCCAAGCCAAATAATATCAGATCTCAAAGGATACAAGATGGAAACCCTTCTAAAAAATCGGATGGCATAAGATTTATTAAGTGAAAAAAAAACTTTTACAAAGTCAAATAACATAACATCTAATAATAAAATATAAAAATTCTTGAAATAACTAGATTTAAAAGCCATGATCACAAGACTCTGTTAGTAATTGATTTAAACACTATCAACAATAAAAATGAACTCACACACAAGCAAAGTAGTAAACATACAATTATAAATAAATTACAGATACATGTACCCTCATTTTTGTTACTACACATTCATTGCATGGAGGAATACAGACACAATGTAGCAAAGAAAAAGCATTTGAAAATATCATTCTGGACTATACAACTAATTGGTTTGTGGGTATCGATCTGCAAACCTTCACCGCGGTCATCTGCACGGAGGGCTATACAGACATATTTGACTACCCCAATCATAGAAAGAGTCCAAAACATGAGGCTGAGAATACCCAAATAATCTTCCTCATCTGGAGATTTCAAGTTCATAGACGGGTACACGTACAGTGGAGAAGTGGCCAGACCCCCAAACACCACTCCCAGCGTTTGATAAGCTAAAACAACCGTTCTCCATATGCCCACACTCTCCCCTTCCTGTAAGGAATCAGGCAGTTTCAGACATACATATATTGCCTCCCTCGTTATCGCAGACACCATAAATTTAATGCACAGAGGGTTGTAGTTATGGCTTACCTGGACTTCAATCGAGCCTGCAACACCTGAGATATGACCACTGGACATAAATGTTTTGACATTCATAAATCTTCCTTCTGCACCGTTCTCTTCGTTGCATTCTTTCCTATTTCTGTTGGCGATTCGCATCTCACCGAGGATTTCATCATTGCTGTTCGTAAATAAATCCAGCCGCTCATCCTCACATCCACTTCCCCCTTCTTCCAACTCTATCTCTGAATGTGGAGACATTGAGACGAGCTGGACAATAAGTTAACTAACTATTATGCAATAGCAACAGCTTGGTCGGATGCAGAGTTCAAAAGGTGGTGCCCAAAACGTAACTATCTATTATGCAAAACCAACAGCTTGCTCGGATGCAGAAAACGTAAAGTGAAATGGACATTCAAATTATAGACAATTCCATTCAAAAGTCACTGTGCGGCCATGGACTAAATGGTTCATATATGGTGTGATTTGGAGAGATCTCAAGGGAACGGAGTAAGTTCACGTCAATGCAGTTAGGTTTTAAATTCCGTAGACTACCCATGTGAAGGAATTGTTTGGACTGCTGTGGTATGATTGGAATTTGGGCAAAAATATTTGAAGAAATTTTGTATTGATGATGATGATGATGACGGTTAACGTCCACTCAGACCAAATTGGTCTATCGGACCTACAATTTTCTTAATTTTTACTTGTCTGGCTCCTCGTCTTTCTTGGCGAGATTGGTGTTGTAGCTTTCTTTCTTTTCTCTACGGTCTTCCAACTTCCTTTGTCTTGCATCTCCTTCATCTCTTCTGGTTCTTGGGACATTGGTGTCTTAGCTTCGCGATCTATTGTGTTCGTTCTTTTGAAAATAGTCGGAGAAGAAGTTTGGTTTAGGAGATCTGCTTTGCTGTTAAATGAAGATTTATTTTCTGCGGTATTCAAATCCTCATAACTGTTGATTTGTTGGGGCGGGCTTTCTCCTTGATTGTTTTGAGAGTTGCTTCCTTCTTCCTTGATTTCTTGTGACTCATTTTCTCTAGAATATTCTTCTTCTTTGATGACAGTGTAGTGTTCTTTTTGTGCTCCTTCCCACCATGTAGATCTGTGGTGGTTTTTTCTAGCAAAATTTTTCTCCGAGGCTTTTGGGCAATTTTTGGCTAGATGCCCCATCTCAAAGCACGATCGACACCTGAAGAGGACACTTTCATAATCAAGCTTCTGGTTCCACACATAGTCTTTACTTGTTAGGTTTATTTCAGCTGGAAATCCGACGCTGAAATCCATTTCCACACAGATGCGTGCATAGGTGGTTCTGGCATATTCCTCTGTTTCTGGGCACCTGCAGTAAAATTTCCCAATTGCATTTCCGATGGCTTTTAGCGAGGAGAGATTCCAGAGATGCAAGGGTAAGCTTAGCAATCTCACCCAAACTGGTGCTGAGGTTATCATTGCTGTAGAGGGATCGAATGATGGGTTCCATGGCTTCATGAATAGGCCTGATTTTTCCCAAAACCAAGGGCCGAAGTCTAGAATACATTGTCTGCTTTCAGGATTTTCAAAATCTACTATAAAGAAACCTCTAGCACAGGGGTAGATATTAATTTCATCAGAAATGATAGGCTTCCATACCTCCGAGATCCAATTGTGGAGTGCTATCAGCCGCGGCCAAAAACCATTGAACCGGCAAATTAGGGCACTTTCGGAGAACTTCAAAGCTTCATCGAGTGAGTCCTGGACCACTTGGATAGTGGGAGCTGGGGCTTCACTCACGATATGGGCAGGAGATTGCCCTTCAGAGGCGGATGAGCCACCAGTTATTTTTGCGAAGCTCGGAGCCATATTTTACTTGCTCGTAGAACGCAGCCGCAGATAAATAAGACAGAAGATAAGATTAGATCTAGATCTGACCGCAGAAATTAGCCGCCTAGATCTAGCCTCAGATCTAAAACCTCGCCGTGAAATATTTGAGACTATCAAGACTTCTGAGATCTGCGGAAGAGGAAATAGGAGATCTGAGCCACCGAGACTTCTGGAATCCCACCGAGACTTGTGAAATACTTCTGGAATCTCTAATAGTAAGAGCTGCAGAGGAATAGGCCGATCTACATTCTGGTATGATAATGTAACAATAAGAGCCTCAGAGGAATTGGCAGATCTACGTTCTGGTGATAGCCGCAGATCTAACCACCGAAGTCCCAATCAAGCCGCAGATCTCACTAAATTGTAATATCAACGACCGAAGAGCCGCAGACTTACGTTAGCTTCAAATCTCCTACGCTAAGAGCCTCAGAGGAATTGGCAGATCTACGTTCTGGTGATGGGGAGCCGCAGATCTAACCACCGAAGTCCCAATCAAGCCGCAGATCTCTGAAGTAAAGAGCCCGAGATGAAGAAATATAAAACCAAAGCCGTAGAGGAATCAGCAGACTTGCGAGAGAAGAGTCGCAGAGTTAAGGAATAGCCGCAGAGTTATGAAGAGCCGCAGGCACCGAGCCGCAGAGCACCGAGCCACTAGAAAGCCTCGAGCCGCAGAGCACCGAGCCACTAGGAATTTCGCTTCGATTCTAACAACTTTATAATTAATCATGTTTGGTATAGATTTAGCACCATCAAAGTTTGGGATGGTGTAAATAGATTTAGCACAAACAAAAATTTCAAGGGAACAGAGTAAGTTCATGTCAATGCAGTTGGGTTTTAAATTTCGTCTAGACTATCTAGGTGGAGAAATTGTTTGGATAGTCAAAAGTGATTGGAATTTGGACAAAAATATTCAAAAAAATTTGTTTGGAATTTGGGCAAAAATATTCCAAAAAAATATGTTTGGAATTTGGGCAAAAATATTTCAAGAAATTTGTATTAATATAGTTTGAGTATAAATGGATCCAACACCATCAAATTTTTTGAATGGTGTAAATAGATCCACCACCTTCAAATTTTTTTCCTGAAGCAATCAAAATCTTAAAATTTGACAACTATAATTTAAATTTACAAAAATACCTACAAAATTTTATCAAAATATTATCCCAGATCAAAATCTCTCATTACTAATATCAAAATATTACCAAAATTTTTATGGAAAAAAGCAATAGAGTTATATGGCTTTAAACTCTAGTGCTTCCCAATTAAATTAATTATTTTGGGAATATTTGGGATAGAGCGAAGGTCTGACTTGATTGAAGATTTCCAAAATATTATGGAACAGTGAAAAGTTATTAAAAAAGCAAGAGTTATATGGCTTTAAACTCTAGTGCTTCCCAATTAAATTTAATTATTTTGGGAATATTTGGGATAGAGCGAAGGCTTGACTTGATTGAAGATTTTCACAATATTATGGAACAGTGAAAAGTTATTTGTTTAACGTTATCTGAAATATTTCCAAAATCATCACAAATTTTCAAATATTCTTGAAATCAGAGTAAGTTCATGAATTTCAGTTTACCATATACAAGGAGGTTTCGAACTCTATTTCTTTAGAGGTTTGAACGTAATTATTTTGGGAATATTTTTGATAGAGCATTTAGCATATGCTAGTAGGGTTTGAATTTTTTTAAGATTAAGTTTAATTATTTTAGGAATATTTTAAAAGAGGAGAATCTAGCTTTGCGTATACCAATAGGTTTGGACCTCTAAGAAATATTTGAGGGGGAACTTCGAAGATAGAGTCATATGTTTATGTTTTAAAGTTGTTTTTTAAGTGTGTTGGGAAATGGTTTTTAATATAAAAGTATATTAGATTCCGAAGTTATTAGTTATTATAATGTTTAATTTTAAAAAATAAGTATTATTTTTCAATATTATTAAAAAATTTAAGTTTTAAATATTTGATTACATCATAATCTAAAGGTTTTATTGTAAACTTAGTACAAAGATATATTTAAAGATCTCATTGTAACTTTTGCACAAGATATTTTATATGGATAATTACATAATATTTTGTCATAATTTATAGATATGGTTGCAATATTCATGCATTATTTTTAGGTATTTCTGTATCGATTTTTTATTCTTAAGCTTTGAAGAAAGTAAATAACATATTTACCATCAAGTTCTTCACAGTGTAATTTAAGCAAGTCCTTGCATAAAAATTGGATAGGATTAAGATGCAAATAAGTATATTTACCAAAAATCACTTCTGGCACTATTTCCTAAGCATTTATGTAGGAGTAAAACTCTAATTGTCAACTTGTTAGAGGTTACTACCCACCAAAATTTATGTGAGTCCATATGCCTAAGCAAGCAATTAATTTATCCACTACATTTCAATTTATTAGTTCATCCCAAAGCAACATTATAGGATTCCATTTGCCTATTATGCACTATTAATTTAGCTAACATTGACCAATGTAGGTTATAATTTTTTTATGTAATTTTTCCTATAACATAATTTATAACTTGAGTGGCAAGGACTAAATTGCCCTACAACACTTGTTATGTGACTTGTCTTTCTTGAGACTTTTTGGAAGCTTTTCCAATGGGTTTTGTGTGTCTAATTTCTCTAAAATCCCGCAAGAATTTATTGAAATCACAAGCTTGATTGTAATCCCTGCACAATCAAAGTGCCTTATGGGTTTTTCAGGGTGTTGAATCCATATATACAGTCAAAAAACCAGTTTAAATAACACAAATCAAGATTTCACCTCAATTTTTCCCGCTACATTTCGGCACTAGAAAGTCCAAAAAGTCGCACTAAAGACAACTCCCTTGTTATGAATTGAACATGTGCATCATATTACTTTTAATATATGTTGAGAGTATAAGTTGAAGTTTATATTTAATTATTATTATTATTATTTCCCCAATGGGGGTGGATGATCGATGGGATGTGGGTCTCGGGGAGGGTTCCTGCCACCCCACTGACCCGCTTGAATATTAAGGCGGGATGGTGTGGCACTGCTCCACCATGCAAGTTCATGTGAGAGGTTTAATGTCTTCAATGTGTTGGGTTTTCAAACAAATTGGTGGGTGGGTGGCAAAAAATTAGTTGAATGAGGCCTTGAGGAATACATGGGGACAACATTACGAACTTTGCAACTTGGAAAATAACAATGAACTTGATGGTCTGAGATTTTGGGTAATTTTCACAAAGTGGGAATTGAGAACAATGGGAAGTGTACACTCTAGGGACAGGGGTCGGGTTATGTGGTGGGTGTTCTTGGAGCTATCAAGCCAAAGCCAATGTAACACCCTCCTCCCACGTCTACCCAAGTAACCGACCAATCGGGGTAAACATGTGATGAGAGGCTACTATGATTGGATTCAACCTCCTAGGTGACCTTAAGGAAATGGAATAAATGGAAACACATAATACAAATCTTCCACATCAGCTACAGGACCCCTAAAAACCATTCCAGCACTTTTGGTAACTAACCCCTAGGTCCCATTGAGGCTTTAGACCTCTTGGCCTCTAGACGCTCCCATGTTATGGGCTTGATAACGTTCAGAAAGCTATGGATGCTCTCATGACAAGGCATGCCAACGTCACGGACTATTTTGCTTAGTGTTGTGCTAGCATCCCCGATATTTGAGCCACTTTTTCAGGCCTAGAGCCTAGGTCACTACCTAGGATTGAATGACACCTTCAGAATAGAAAGATAAAATGAAAAAATGATGCAAATTCAAATACTTGAACAAGCCCTTAACTGGAGCCCTACTGTCCATGATGGGCATTTCATCAATTATATCACAAATATATAATCTACATGTGTAAACAACAGTTCTAAGCATAGGGGTCTCATACTCATCTGAGAATCGTTAAGAGACATTGATGTCTTAATACATTAGCTATCATTTTATCCATTAGGCAATAGATACATTGTTCATTCATTTACAAGTAAAAACATGATGAGAGTCATACATAGCTACTATCATAAAACATATACATGACCATCATAATAGCAACAAAAATACCAAGGAAATCACAACCATATGATCCACATATAAACCAATATAATACTCATAGAAATACAAGGAGAATTAACCTCATATTGATGATGCAAAATCCAAACCCAAGATGGGACTACCATGTTCCACCCAACCGTAGAATGGTTGAGCCAAAACTTTCCTCAGTCATTCACCCATGTGCCATATTCCAAGCATGAATGTGGGATATCATAGAACACATCAAACCAAAACCATCCAAGGCTTCCAGATGCCATCCACCTCAACCCATCAAACAGTGATTCCACCTCAAGGTCGAACATCACAAAACCATCATCAGATTGGTCTCTACCCAAGCCTTCCAAAGTGTTTGTTCCAACCAAGGCTCCCATGACTAGTAACTGAACCCACAACTTATTTTGAGTTTCCAGAGCATTTGCCTAACTAGGTCTTCCAGGATTAGTAACTCCTCCCACCTAGGGCTTTCAGAGCGTTTGCCCAACCAAGGCTTCCAGGACTCGTAACTCAACCCAAGTTGTTACAAGGTTTCTAGAGCGTTGTTCCAACCAAGGCTTCTAGGAACTAGTAACTCAACCCAAGCTAAAGGAAACATGAGAACCAACCAAAACAAAACCAGGAAATAAATCCACAATCACTATGGTTATCTAGTAAATGGAAAGGCTAGGAAAATCCACTGTCAATCCAGGTAATCCTCCATGCCAATTACTGATCATGACCAATAAACCACATGCATATGTCATGCATGCCAAAAATAATGAGCAAAACATACATACAACTCGGTACCTGCAAGAAAAACTTGTTGTAGCTGCTGATTCCGATGTCTTATTATGCTTTCGTGCTCTTCCTTTACCTTCTTGTTCCAAAACTCCAAGTATGCCACACCCTCCAAGAGTGCTCTAAGAAAACTATAAGTTTCCAAGACTGAGAGAGAGAGAATAATGAGAGAGCTCCAAAACTCAACTGACAAAAGGTTACAAACTGATCCTCATAGGCCTTTTTATTAATTAGGCCTCTATTTTCTTCATTTTCCATTATTTTCCTTCAATTTCCTCCTCACATGCAACCTGTGACCTTTCACCTCCATTTTCTCCTAATTTATATTATTTTCATAAATAATGTGCCAAAAATGTCTTTTTGACTTTCCAAAGCCTTATTCATTGCCTTTGCCAATTTCCTTAGCCATTAATAAACCAATGAACACCCACACTAGGATGTCTTGCCCAACATTCAGCTTGGAATAAGTGTCCCATCAACCATGGTTATTATTTTGCCTTTATTAACTTTTATTACATGGAAATTTCACCAGGGTTGTTACAGAATCCTCCCCATTGGGGGAACACCGTCCTCGGTGTTCAAAAACACGTATAACCACAAGACTGTTGTAAGCAAAACATACTACTGATGGGGTTTTATAACTTAGGTCGTTGTAGTATTTATAATGATCAGCCTGTTGAGAAGCAAACCAACATGAAACCATAACAAACATAACATCATAATGACATGACACCCATACCGCTTATTGGAGCTTTATAACATATCTCATGGCGGTATTTACATCCATATACATATGTACATATACCAAACATCACCAAAACATGTACCAAAACATATACCAGGACATATACGAAAACACCATACCAAAATTGCTTTGATTCAACTAGAAAAAATCGAAGGATACATGGCTCGCATGTGATCACCATCTCCCATGTAGCTTCATTGGGCCCAAAGTGCTTCCATTGCACCTTAACTTGCTTGATTGCTTGGTTTCAGAGCATGAGCACCTTTTTTTGCAATATACATTGAGTCTTCAGCTAGAATTCTCCATTTGGTTCCACCTGCAATATAGACCAGTCAATCACATGATCAACATCTTTAACATACTTCTTAAGCAATGACCCATGGAAAACATCATGGAATTTCATTTTCAGAGGCAGTGCAAGTTGATAAGCTACTAGCCCAATCCTCTCAATAATACTAAAGGATCCACAAAATCATGGTGCCAGCTTGGCACATGATCCAATTCGTAAGGAGATCTTCTTTGGTTTGGTGTGCAAGTACAAATGTTCCCCAACCTGGAACTCCTTGAAAAACCTTATCTGATTTGCATAGCTCTTCTTCTTATTTTATGCCTTTTTCAGATTCTTCTTGATTACTTGCATTCCCTGTTCCATGTCCGGTCCAATCAACACCTTGTTAACTCGATCACTCGAACGAATGGGAGTATTGAAACTCCGCCTATACAATGACTCAAATAGAATCATCTTTAAAGATTCTTGATACCCATTATTGTAAGCGAACTCTACCAGTGGGAGATACTCTTCCCACTTTTACTATCGATGCATCACGTAAATCCTCAATATGTCCTCCAATACCCTTTTGATCCTCTCATCATGTCCATCTGTCTGTGGATGATAAGTTGTATTGAATACCAACTATATGCCCAAACCTGCAAACAACTCCTTCCAAAGCTTGGAAGTGAACTTTGCATCCCTATCTGACACAATCTTCTTTGGAACACCATGCAATCTAACCACATCCCTAATGAATGCCTACGCTACATTGCTAGCCGAGAATGTATACTTTACTAGAATCAAGTGTGTAACCTTAGTCAACCTTTCCACAATAACCATGATGAAATCATGTTGTCTCATTGTCCTCGGAAAACCTGTGATGAAGTCCATGGAATTGACCTCCCATTTCCATCCTGGAATCACAATCGACTGTAGCAGCCCACCTGGATGCTTACACTCTGCCTTCACACGCTGATAATCGAAACACCTAGCCACAAACTCTACTACATCCTTCTTTAGATTTGATGAATAATAAAATTTGTTCATTGCAGTCAATGTCTTCTGATAGCTTGGGTGACCTGAATATGGTTTCACATGAAACTCCCTCAAGATCACCTTCTTGAGCTCACTATTGTCTGGCACATATATCCTTTCTTTGAATCTAACCAATCCATATGTTGTAAGGCAATAGTCCACAACCTATGCACCTACACCTGTACTTGTACCAATATTGTACTTGTACCTGTACCTGTACGTGTACTACTACTTGTACATGTATCTATACCACCAGATGTACATATACCTGTACATTGTTGCAACCTGTGCATAATATCCATATACTTGACATCTTGTTGACCTGTTTGTAAGATCCTATCCTATAAATATGTCCCATAGGAGCTCCTAGCTACTAATTGATTTACTTGTATCCACCTGCTAAGAGCATTTTCTACCCTATTCTCTTTACCTTTGATATACATGATCTCAAAATTAAACTCACAGATCATGGCCAACCACCGCGCCTGCCTACCATTCAGGTTCAGTTGGTTAAATAGATACCACAACTCACTGTGATCTCTCATCAACACAAACCTCCTTCCCATAAGATAGTGCCTCCACATCTTCAATGCATGTATGATTGTTGCCAACTCAAGGTCATGTGTGGGTAGTTATGCTCGTACTCATTTAGGTTTCATGACTCATAGCATACTACCTATCCATCCTGCATAAGGACTCCACAAAGTCCTTTCTTGTAAGCATTTGTGCATAATATAAACTCTTTGTCCAGATCTACAATCTTTAACACTGGTGCATGTGTTAACAACTGCTTGAGCTGCTCAAAACTAGCCTCACACTCCTCTGTCCATTCAAACTTTTTACCCTTTTCTCTATAAGGATGTGACAGGATAATAAATCAGTGAGAAGTTCCTGATGAACCTCCTGTAATAGCCTTCCAACCCCGTGAAATATCTAACCTCATCTACATTTCTAGGAGCTACCCACTCCATGATGGTCCTTATCTTTTTTGGATCTACTGCAATTCCCTCCTTGGAGAAAAAATGTCGCAAGTAATGTACCTCAGTTTGGAAGAAACTGCACTTGCTGAGCTTAGCATACAACTGATGCTCTCTCAGCAACCTCCACACTGTTGCTAAATGCTCAACATGTTCTTCCTCATTTTTAGAATATAGAAATATGTCATCAATGAACACAATAACAAACTTATCCAAATATGGACGCAACACACTATTCATCAAGCACATAAATGTAGTTGGAGAATTAGTCAAACCGAATGGAACTACAACAAACTCATAATGCCCATACCTGGTTCTAAAATCTATCTTGTAAATTTCCTCCTCTTTGATGTGTACCTAGTGATATCAGGATCTCAGATTAGTCTTTGAGAACATTGTTGCTCCCTTCAACTAATCGAACAAGTCATCAATCCTCTGTAACAGATACCTGTTCTTGATTGTCACTTTGTTCAACTACCTATAATCAATGCATAGTCTAAGAGTGTCATCCTTCTTCTTCACAAACAATATTGGTGTGCTCCATGGTGATACACTTGGCCTAATGTATCCCTTATTCAAAATTTCCTTCAATTGCAACTTCAACTCTACCAACTCAGGTGTACTCATCATGTAGGGTTCCTTTGATGCCAGACCTACCCCTGATACCAACTCAATAGAAAATTCTACCTCCCTGTGAGGTGTCAACTCTGAAATATCCTCAGGAAATACATCCTGGAACTGTTGTAGAACTGGGTACTTTCTCAAAACATGTGCATCCTCAACCCCCTTACCTTTGTCACTAGAAATGTGCACTGTGAATAACAGAGGCCCCTTCCCGCGACTACGATTTGCCTGCATAGTGGTCACCATCCTAACTGATGTGGCTTTCTTCTTTCCCTGTAAGACTTTTGGTTCTCCATTGCCATCCAAGCACTCAATGGCCTTCTCATAACAATCCACCTTGGTTCTATGAAGGTACAACCAATCTATGCCCAACAACATAATGTATGATCCCAATGACAATACATTCAAATGAATTGTGGTAGGCATACCATTCAAATAAAATTCACAAGCTCTTACTCAATGATGAACTTGCTCCTTTGTAACTGTAGCCAACTGCACTAACTGTAGAAATTCCCACTGTAGATCACCTAGTAATGCAATGTACTAAAGCAAAACACTTGATCTACTTGTACAAACAATTTAGTGGAAGCTTAATCAAACATGAGCAACATCAACCAAGAACATATATACTGAGAATGAGAAGTAATCAACCATAACATAGAAGATATAACACTGGGGAAAGCACCAACCTAAAACCCCAACTCTGTATTATCATACAAGTGGAAATCTTGTTCAAGTTACAAAAAGAATCAGCTCTTAAGCTATCCTGCTCTCTCTGCAATCAAACAATACAGCTCAAAGACTCAATAGACATAGAATATATCTTCCTCAAGCCCTCCAAGCCTCCTATTTCCTTGCGCAGTTTTGATTGGGGTCCAATGATGTCACATGTGTGAATTGCCATCATCACAGTCACTGTAACCTCTAATCCAACTGTGCAATCCTTAAGGAATAATATTCCTTATGCATGCAAGGAATAATATTCCTTCTGCATGAAAGGAATATTCACAATGGAATATTCTTGCAACTGATAGTACACTACATGCATGAGTTATCCATGAGTGAATACTCAGTTATCTGAAATACAATAGTTACATGCATGTAAGCATTAACTAACTGAACTCTCATTAATTTAACAACTTGTTAAATTAATCTAACCGGACTCGACTCCGTTAACTGAGCGAACTAATTACAACTCAATATTACAAATCACTCTTATCTCTCTAACTAATGGATAAATCCCTCAATCAAAGGAGAAACTGTTGCATGTCCTCACATAGACTTCATGTTCATAATTCCTTAACTAATTAACTCAAGATGAATTAATTAATCAATTTACAAACAACTGTTAACATCAAATTCGAATTTTACTTCCTATGTTTAGTCCATGCACTGACTAAAATAGGAAAGGATCCCAAAATGCTATTTTTAGAAAAGTTATTTTTAGCACTTTCACTTTTCACCCATTGTTGCTAAGATCCACAATGGCTGAACTGCTATTTATAGTCGGGCTATTTATAGTAGTGCAATTTTTAGCATTTCTTGTTGTGCATTTCAACACTAACCAAGATTCTGCATGCAATTCCTTACTCAAACCACACTTAGCCACCAATTCAGGACTAACATAGCTATAATTATATCCAGTTTCAATCAAAATAGAAATAACTTGATCGAAAAGCTTACCATCCATCTCAATGATAGATGCCTGATGGTCTACATGTTTGTTATCCAATGCTGCATAAATCGAGGAATGCTCTAACTGACATCCCCAATAGTCTGTGCCTCCTGTGCACTATATATCTTAGGTCTACCACCTTGATTCACTGGACAATCTCTCCTGCTATAATCTTTTCCACAAGTCCAACACTCTATAGTCTTCCAGCCTGCATCATTGTTCTACTCCTCTGATTGATGTCCCTGTACTTTGTTAAATGCATTTAACTTCTTAGGTGGCGCTATGTTCTCCTTATTACCTAAATCTTGAGGTCTTACTCACTTCTTGTCGCATTTTCCTTTGTTATTTTCATTACCCTGCCAATTTGTCTTAGTCTCAAATTTGTGCTTCGAAAACCATCCCAACACTTATGGTAACCAACCCCTAGGTCCCACTGAGGTTTTGGACCTCTTAACCTCTGGACGCTCCCACGCCATGGGCCCGACAACATCTAGGAGGCTCTAGAAGCTCTCATGAAAAGGCATGTTGGCGTCCAAGGACTATTTTGTTTAGTGTTGTGCCAGCGTCCTTGGGATTTGAGCCACTTTTTCAAGCCAAGAGCCCAGGTCACTACCCATAATTGAATGACACCTTCAGAACATAAAGATAATAATGAAACAATGATGCAAATGCAAATACTTGAAAAAGCCCTTGACTGGACCCCTACTATCCATGACAAACATTTCGTCAAATATATCAATTTTAAGCATAGGGGTACTCATCTGAGAATCATTAAGAGACATTGATGACTCAATATATTAGTTGTCATTTCATCCACTAGGTCATAGATACATTGTTCATTCATTTAGAATTAAAAACATGATGAGAGTTATACATAGCTATTGTCATAAAAAATATACATAACCAACATAATAACAACAAAAATATCAAGGAAATTACAATGATATGATCCACATATAAACCAGTATAATACTCATAGAAATACAAGGAGAAATAAACTCATATTGATGATGCAAAATCCAAACCTGAGATAGGACTACCACGTTCCACCCAACCATAGAATGGTTGAGCCAAATCTCTCTTCAGCCATTCACCCCCATGCCATATTCCAAGCATGAATGTGGGATCTCATAGAACACATCAATCCAAAACCATCCAGGGCTTCTAGAGGCCATCCACCTCAACCCATCAAACAATGATTCCACCTCATGGTCGGACATCACAAAACCATCATCAGGTTGGTCTCTACCCAAACCTTCTAGGGCTCCAGAGTGTTTGTTCCAACCAAGGCTTCCAGGACTAGTCACTCAACCCACAACTTATCCCAAGCTTCCAGAGCGTTTGTCCAACAAAGGCTTCCACTATTTGTAACTCCTCCCACCTAGGGCTTCCAAAGCATTTGTCCAACTAAGTCTTCTAGGACTAGTAACTCAACCCAAGCTGTTACAGGGCTTCTAGAGCATTTGAACAACCAGGGCTTCCATGAACTAGTAACTCAACCCAAGCTAAAGGAAACATGAGAACCAACCAAACAAAAAAAGGAAATAAATCCACAATCACCATGGCTATATAGGAAATGTCAAGGCTAGGCAAATCCATTGTCAATCTAGGCAATCCTCCATGCCAGTGAAAGATCATGACTAATAAACCACATGCATATGCCATGCATGCAAAAAATAGTGAGGAAAACCGACATGCAACTCAATTTCAATGTCTTGATTCAAGTGTAATAGAGGAGAGATGGGACAAATATTTTTTAATTCAAAGGTGAAATCACTATTACTGAGAAAACTCATCACCAATAGAAATAAATAAAAAGGAAAGAGTTGGGCAAATTTAATATAATATGAATAAAAATAAAAATAAAATTATGTTTTATATTTTATATATAGATAAATTTAAAATAAAAGATTGGATAAAATAATAATAAAGAGTATGGATGATGGGATTTGATCAATCTTTTAGATTATGATTTATAATTAAGGTTAATGGTTTATTGTTCTTATCATTCATAAAATATATAATAGTAAGTTTTTTAAAAATTAAATAAAGAAAGATAACTCTCATTCATATATTGATAAAAAATAAATTAACATAAATTATGCATTAAAATTATGGAAGAGAATATGGAAAAGCTATAATCAATTAATAATTATGTTAGTAAAAGTATTAGTTTATTGTATTTGTCTAGGGTTTATATTTTGGGTGGTTGGACTAATTATTTGTTCTCTTTTACATTCAGGTTCAATTCCCCAAGTGGCATTTTTCCATGTTGTGACAAGGATAGAGGGGTAGATTCCCCTATGCTAAGGGTTCACTCACATGTACATCCTGATGTGCATGCTATTGTATATTTTCTTAAATGAGTTAATACCAATAAAGGCAAAGTTCCATAGTCAAAATTCCCATTAATTAGGTGGAACTATAACTTCCAACAAAATTCCTACTAAATTTTTGGAAGAATTTCTATGAGAAAATGGTTGAAATTGTCTACTTATTATCTCACCGCTACTCAAATTAGTATTTATGTCATAAAAATATCTTTATATATATATATATATATATATATATATATATATATATATCTAATATCAAATTTATTTTAATAAATATTTTAGGAAAACAAGTTGAAAAAAACATTGTGAAAGTGCATTGAAAATTGAACATATATAATACACACATCACTTTACACCATGCATCTTCTTTGGAATGAAGGTAAAAGCATGTCTAAAAAAAGACATTATGAAAGTACATTGAAATTGAACATGTTATGACACACACAAGGTGTGTGTATGTCTTCACCCCTAGGAGGGTGGAAGGTGTGTGACACATACTTCCATATCATTGATAATTGTGTTTGCCCCACCTTTATAGGGGTGAAAGTGTGTGTAAACCTTCCAATCCTAATATACACCTCTTACTTCTTGGAAAATGGGAAAGTATGTGGCATAGAAGATGTGTTTCTCTTAAAAGTAAAAATTGTGTGACCTCAGATGTCCTCTACAAATGTGTGACATGAAGAATGTGTGACACACAGAAACCTTCTATACTTTGTACATACACAAACACACATGCATGACTTCCATACTCTACAGATGTACACATTTCATTTAGCATGCACCACTTCCATGTTTCACACCAGTGAAAAATGTGTAACACTCTACTCATGAAGGATGAGTATCACACACCTATGACCTTCTCACAATGCACACACATTCATCACAAAAGGGTATTGGTTGCATTGATAGGAGTACAAATTAGTTCTCGACCCTCTCACAATGCACACACATTCATCACAAAAGGGTATTTGGTTGCATTGATAGGAGTACAAATTAGTTCTCCCTAAACTAGTGAATGAGGAAGATTGAATTCACCCATTTGAAAATAATAAAGGATTATTAAACCCTTGAAAAGATAATTAGAAGGGACCAAAATAAAAACAATGAGAGATGGTGAACCTATCTCAATAACTTATAAATGAGTTTTTTTTTTGCCAATACTTAAAGTTCCACATTTATCTATTTTTTTTACATTATAACAATTTAACATTTTTTAAAATAGGTTAAAATCTCTAGCAAAAAAAATATAATCAAATTACGTAGTCAAAGTTCCTATCTCATAAATAGAACTATAATATTTTATAAATTTTTTAATTAAAAATATATGTAAATTTGTTTATTTTTAATTTGAATTTGACAGTTAAAAATATATATTTTTTCATAAAAAAATTACAAGTGTTAAGATAGATTTCTTATTCTATAAACAAACAAATCCCATATACTAATTTATTATTTAATTTAATTTTTATTTTAGAATTAAATTATTATTTAATTTTTTTTTGTCAGTGAAAAGATTTCATTTATGTTGAAAGAATACACATATGAGTACATCTTTGAAAAATCCTACTAGCCTCACCCTTACCAGATTTATTGGCCAATAGGTAATTGGTGGAACAAATATCAAACTGCTAAAAAAACTTAGTTACCCAAAACTAGAAAAGCACATACACCAAAAAACGTTCAATGTCATGAAACAATCGGTCTGTCACAATGTACATTCTTCTCCATGTGAGCCAATCTTCCCTCAAAACAATCTAGTTTCTCCTCAATGTGCCACTAACCCCTTTGCATGTTGGCTAGGTAGTCTTGTGTATGCCACTGGTTGCTCTTCATATCATTAAGAAAGAAAATTATAACATTCTTATCCTCATGTCGATCGCTACTAAGCTGCTCTATAAGCGTGTAATGTGTTTGAGTTTACTACCAAAGCTAGTCAAAGAGTAGACCTACATCTTTATACCAAGAGTGTGGACTAGGTTGGGGTCGACATGCTCCCCTTGGTCTGAGGCCTTCCCATGATGCCTATCATGATGGCCCCTCTCACCCATCCCTCTTCTTTCCCCACCCATTTGTCAAGCCATTAACAACCAAATTGTAAGCCTGTGGAGTCTAATGATGCACTCACTATGAACATTCCATAGGTGTCCCTCATCGAATCAGGGTATATTCCCCCTTAAACACACATCCACCTTGACCAAGGCAAAATCCAACATGTTGTGAGGTTGTTCCCTCAGCCCCCTCCACCAAGAACACACTAATCCTTCCAGATATCGACCTAAGAACCCAAAGAAACCTTATAAACCAATATGTAATCTCAACTAGCCTTGACTACAAATTCTTAGCCACAACTAGGGCGGCCACCCTCCAAAGACTAGATAACATTCCATAATGAAAATAACTATAGAAAATCCAGCCAAAGGACAAGAATCCAAACAAAGATAGTGAGATTAAAACTTTACAGTACTTGGAACAAAAGCTCCCAAAGTAAGATTATTTTCAAACACCACGGAAAATGACACTACATCCACCAAACAACAACCCGACCTTAGAGGTAGACCTAGAGAGGTAATGATCAAACTCTTTCCTCTCCAGCCAAACCCACTAGGTTGTAGATAGAGTAATAAAACCACAAACACGGGGAGCATATTCCAAACAAAATTATACCCTATACTGATATGCAGAGCCCAAAACTTCTTAATAATAAGACTAACACTAACACTGGAGTACCAAACAAATACATAGTAAAGTCGAATTATAAGGGCTTGTTATGATACCTTTTTCCAGGTCTGTGAACCCAGAATTATTCTCAGTGGGTGCTTAATTGCAGATGGGGGCATCATTGACCCTATGATCTCGATATGTGGTCTCAATTTTGCAAGCCCAACGCTCTCATTTCCAAGATTCCAAACATGTTGTGCCTGAATCACCTTCGTTGTAACAACCTGTAATAAAAGTTAATAAAGGAAAAATAATAACCACATTTGATGGGACACTTATCCAAGCTAAATGTTGGACAATACATCCTAGTGTGAGTGTTCATTGGTTTATTAATGACTAAGGAAATTGGAAAAGGCAATGGCTAAGGCTTTGGAAAGGCAAAAAGGCATTCTTGGCACATTTATTTATGAAAATAATGGAAACATTAGGCGAAAACGGAGGTGAAAGGTCAGAGGTTGCATGCGAGGAGGAAAATGAAGGAAAATAATGCAAAATGAAGAAAATAGAGGCCTAATTGATAAAAAGGTTTCTGAGGATCAATTTCTAACCTTTTGTTAGTTGATTTTTGGAGCTCTTTCATTATTCTCTCTCTCTCTCTCACTCTTGGACACTTGGAGTATTCTTGGAGCACTCTTGGAGGGTGTGGCATACTTGGAGTTTTGAAGCAATAAGAAAAAGGAAGAGCAGGAAGTGCAAGATGACATTAGGATCAACAACTACAATGGGTTTTGCTTGTAGGTACTAAGTTGCAGGTATGTTTTCCTCACTAGTTTTGACATACATGAGGTTTATTGGTCATGATATTTCACTGGCATGGAATATTGTCTGGATTGACAGTGGATTTGCCTAGCCTTGATATTCCCTAGATAGCCATGGTGATTGTGGATTTATTTCCTTGTTTTGTTTTGGCTGGTTCTCATGTTTCCTTTAGCTTGGGTTGAGTAACTAGTTCCTGGAAGCTTTGGTTGGACAAATGCTTTAGATGCCCTGTAAAAAATTGGGTTGAGTTACTAGTCCTGGAAGACTTAGTTGGAAAAATGCTTCAGAAGCCCTAAGTGGGAGTAGTCATGGAAGCTGTGGTTGGAAAGACGCTCTGGAATCCTGGAATAAGTTGTGGGTTGAGTTACTACTCCTGGAAGCCTTGGTTGGAACAAACACTCTGGAGTCCTTGAAGGGTTGGGTAGATACCAATTTGATAATGGTTTTGTGATGTCCAACCATGAGGTGGAATCACTGTTTAATAGATTAAGGTGCATGGCCTCTAGAAGCTTCGGATGGTTTTGGATTGATATTTTCTATGAGATTCCACATTCATGCTTGGAATATGGCACGGGGGTGAATGACTAAAGAGAGATTTGTCTCAACCATTCTACGATCGGGTGGAACGTGGTAGTCCCATCTCGGGTTTGGATTTTGCATCATCAATATGAGGTTATTTCTCCTTGTATTTCTATGAGTATTATATTGGTTTATATGTGGATCATATGGTTGTGATTTACTTGGTATTTCTATTGCTATTATGCTAGTTATGTATATGTTTTATGACAGTAGATATGTATGGATCTCATAACGTTTTTACTTGTAAATGAATGAACAATGTATCTATTACCTAATGGATGAAATGGAAGCTAATGTATTAAGGCATCAATGTCTCTTAATGATTCTCAAATGAGTATGAGACCCCTATGCTTAGGACTGTTGTTTACACTTGTAGATTACATATTTGTGATATATTTAATGAAATGTTTGTCATAGATAGTAGGGGTCTAGTCAAGGGCTTGTTCAAGTATTTGCATTTGCATCATTGTTTCATTATTATCTTTCTGTTTTGAAGGTTTCATTCAATTCTGGGTGGTGACTTGGGCTTTGGGCCTGAAAAAGTGGCTCAAATCCTGGGGATGCTGGCACAACATTGAGAAAAATAGTCCCTGGACGCTGACATGCCTTGTCATGAGAGCTTCCAGAGCCTCCTGGATGTTGTCAGGCCCATAGCATGGGAGCGTCCAGAGGTCAAGAGGTCTAAAACCTTAGTGGGACCTAGGGTTTGTTACCAGAAGTGTTGGGATGGTTCTCAGGGGTCTTGTCGTTGATGTAGATGGTCTGTTTCTGTTGATTCCCTTTCCTTAAGTTCACCTAGGAGGTTGAATCCAATCATAGTATCCTCTTGTCACATGTTTACCTCGGTTGGCCAGTTACTTGGGTAGATGTGGGAGGAGGGTGTTACAAAGTGGTATAGTGGTATAAGAGGGTGTTACATGGCCCTCGGAATGGATGGGTTGTGTGTTGGTCATGCATTCATGTCAGTTGCATATGTGTTTCCTATGTTGTAGGACCATTGTCACGATGTTTGATTACAGGGTTCTTGAGTCCATTCAAAGGGAGGTCCTTGGCATGGAGGAGGCAAGAATTTTTAGAGGACACCTGATGCTCTAGGCTCTCAGGAACCTCCTCGCACAAAATCTCAAGGAAATGGATCAAGAGAGGTTACAAGCCTTTGGTTGGATTGTCGAGCTATCTGGTCACCAAAGTCATTTTGTCTCCTCACTCAGGCGGCTTGACAGAGTCCTCTGCGTCGAGTTCTGGCCTAACATACCCTCCCCCTCCTCCCCAACTCCCTCCCATTCCCATTCTTTGCTCATTGACTCCTCCTCCCACCTATTCCATGTACTCCTGTGGCCCATACCCATCCATCCCATGCTCCCATCCCCTCGGTGGTTGACACACCCTCCTCCCCTGCTCGTCCAAGTCCATATGGGTGCTACATTCTGGAGGATATTTCAACGGACACTGGTAGTATGCAGACACAAGGCAGTGCCCAGGTGCATTGTGGCACCAACATGGCAACATTGCAATTCCAATGTGGCAGAATTTAGCTCCTCTACTATATGGTGAATTTCAAGTTGGTTTTCTCAGTCAAATTTGGCCTCTCAACATGCCTCTTCAGTTTTCTTCTTTTGGAGGCTTGGTGGACCTGTGTCCCAGAGCCTTATGACTCGATGCACACCACTTTTTGGCTTCTCATGCAATAGTTATGTAATGTTAGATATTAGGAACATGTTTTTGGTTACTTGTCAACTCTTTTTTGCAAAATAAAATACCACTGGGCTTTGGTCTCGCCTTTTTGGGGCAGAGTCCTTCAATTTTCTATGTTTGGTTTCCTCACTTAGAGGTAGAGAACACACTCTTGGATGTAAAGTATATAATTTTTCACTTGTTAGTATAATGTAGATGTATTTGCTTACATTAAAATAAAATTTAAAAGTTTTTGGCAGATAAGAAGGTTATGCATGTCTAAATATTTTTGGGGATTAGGAATCTTTTGTGTAGCTATTTGACATGTATTTAAATATAAAATTATTTTAATAAAAAATATTAATAAAAATAAAAAATAAATAAATTATAATATTTAAATCAATTTGTTCACTAATAGATGATCTAGAATACCTCTACCTCTCTGGTAGAAACATAATATAAGAAAAGAATTCAAGACATAGTAGCCAAAGTACAATTGGCTATGGAAAAGTTGGAAAAATGTTCCTTCTTTCGAGATGTTAATCAACAGATGCGACACCCGAAACTGGCTGCACAAATAGAAAGTGTGATAGCCGCAGACCCACAGTATTCACAATTACAACTGGTTCTCTATGGTGTTGGAGGGATGGAGTGTGTACCGAAGTGCCCAAGAGTGGAAATGTGCCACGTGTAGTTAGCATTTTCTATTTTATTAAGACACAAATTCCCATGGGTGAGTGATATCGTGGTGTACGATCCATTCATGCCTCCTGTGCAGCAAAAAACTATCAATGCCTTCAACTGCACTTTTTTTTTCTGCCTGTTAATGAATATGGGAAACGGGCAGTGGAGAGGCCCACCTTATTTTTCATGCATCACTAGTCTCATTGACAGTGTGTTGTTAGAAAACTTGACGCCTAGAAATTTGACTAAGATTATCATATTATGCGACAATTTTAAGGGTATCAAGAAAGATATTCATTGATGTCGGTATCTTCTTTCATTGAAACATTTACAAGCCATTCTTCACACTGACAAAATATTGCATGAAATGCCCCTTCCAGAACCAAAAACATATGAGCTATCCAGATGGGCTAAATAGAGTGACATTTTATAGATTTAGTTGGCATTTATTTACGTTGGATGGTTCCATAGAAGATGTCAATCTGCATCTCTTTCCAGAAGTCCTTCCAAATAACGGTCACACAGACTCTATTTTTCTTAATGCCTTTGTATAAACATGTTACCCAGAACACAATCCATCAAATGTCACCGTATTTCGAGCTTTCTACAAACCAACTCGGTAGCAGACCCTCCTGGTTATTTTTTGTGGATGAACAAGGACACCACGAGGGTGGTTTGGCTGTCACTGCACAAAGAGCAAAGATCGGCTTAGCAACCACCACCACCCTATCCCATTGCTACACTACCAATTAACCACTAGAGCCAAAGCAGGGACTCTCCATACCCGAATACTTTGAACACACCAGAGGACACAACTCCACAAGCAATGGAAGCCCCCCTCTTCCCTATGCCTGCAACCCAACCCAACACACACCCAAAGCTCTCTACCCACAAAAACAAGGTTTACCAGCTCCCTGTGCCTTTCCGAGCACCATCCTGTCACCTTCCTCCATAAGCGAATGCAATCACAGATGCAAATACTCAGGATTGCCATCGCTTTGTTGTATTTCACCCCACCACCCTCGACAACAATCTCAAGAATGCTCATTGCACGCTTAACCACTTGCTCCACTGTACCACTCCCCACGACTATTAATGCTTGAAGGGACTGGGAGGCCCATACCTCCACCTCAAACATTTGGATTTAGTCATGTGGTGATGCAACCACGTGTTGCCGGCTCCGCATCCCCATCGGGTATATTTTTATAAAATTTTGAAATAGAACTATGTATAGGATTAATATCTTGTTTAATTCATCATCCAGGATTAACATTTTTTTTTAAATGAAAATTTGTGGCTAATTTGTTTTCCCCATATTTTATTTTATTATTATTTAAGATAAGTTTTTAACTACATATATGAATTCAACATTCTTCAAGATTCTTAAAAGGTTCACATTATAACAAACCTACAACTCAAATTTATACTTCTAAAAAATATTATCCAAGTTTATAAGAACAGATTTCAGTGATAATCACATCAAAATTCATTTTCGACGCGTTTTGAACCAACAAGTGTGGTTCATCATTAGGACAAGATGAACCACACTTGCTAATTCGAAACGGGTCGACAAATGAATTTTGATGTGATTATTGCCGAAATATGTTCTTATAAACTTGTTATGGATCACAGAAGCCTCAATTCTATAAATATTATCCAACTCTAAAAATATACCAAAAAACTCTCCAAAATATAAAACAAATAAACTACTCTTGCTTAAAACCTTCAACTCTGTATTTATTTATGCTTTGTCATTGTATTAAATATTTATAACGCTATATTATTAGGGATAATGCTTAATCTTTTCATGTAATTGCTAACAAATTAGTTAGCAAATTTTGTGTTTTGTGTGCAAAATTAGGGCAATAGATTATTAGGGTGGTCAGTGCGAATAGGGTTCATAAGATTGGTAGTGTTTTTCAGATTAGTTAGTTGATTGATAATCATATTAGTAATAGGTTTATTATATAACAATGTACTTATTGGTTTGGTTTGAGATGAGATTTACTGAGCTCACGCAATGACTGTGTTTTATTCATTGGTTTTTATATGTTTTTTTTTCATAATTATCTTGGTTTATGAGTTGGCTTAAAGAAAAAGGGTCATTTCAGATTCTACAAGTGGTATCAGAGCAGATAAAATTGTTTTGGTTCAAAGTTTTATTGTTGGAATTTCTCAAAAGTTAATCATGTCAAATTCTATCCAGATGCCCATTCTAGAATTTGCATTGCCTTCTTCTTTAATGTTTGATAATGCATTATATTTTTCTGGTAATGCAATGACTGAATTTGCACTCAAAAGGGGTTTCAAGCTTAAATACTTTGCCAATTACTATCCATAGGGGAATGGGTTAGCTGAATCTATAAATAAGAACTTAATCAGAATCATAAAGTGAACCATTGATCAAAATCATAAAAATTGGCACAAGTATTTAATATATGCTTTATGGGTAGACCGGATAATGCAGAAAGCCTCCATCAAAACTTCCCCCTTCAATTTAGTTTATGGGAAAGAAGTGGTTCTTCCAACTCATTTGGCAATTCCCTCTTTAGCCTTAGTTCAGTATATCAATGAAGCACCAACTTCCTCCTTACAACTAAGGCAGCTGGAAATAATTAAGTTAGAAGAACAACGAGAATAGGCTAAAATAACTCATGCTCATCATCAAGCCTTACTAAAAGCCTCTTTTGATTCCAACATCATATCCAGAAAAGATTTTCAAATGGGAGATTTAGTTTTAAAATGGGACAAGGCTCATGAGGAAAAAGGGAAACATACAAAATTACAAAGAATGTGGCTTGGCCCTTTTCAAATCGTAGAAGTCATAGGTCTGTCTACTTTTATGTTACATGGTTTAACAGGAAAAAGAGATTCTTTACTTGTTAATGGACAGATCCTCAAAAAATATTTTCCATAGGAGATCATTCTTCTATTTTGTAGAATAGTTGTTTTAGTTGCATAATAAAACCGGTTGCAAATGGTTACATTAGGAATTCAAGAAAAGGACACAAATTCTCTTTCAGATTTTGTTTTTTCACTTGTATAAATATAATTCTTTTAATTGATCGTTATTATTTAAAGAAACAGTTAAAGACTCTAGGCCTAGAAATGATACTAGTTTCAACTTTGTAAATTTTGATGAAAAGCAGCCTTTAGTGGGAAATTGTTTTCTATCACTCCAATGAAAGGTATCAATAACAAAAAAAAAGATTCTTTGTAGAAAGGCTCTTTCCAAAAACTCTACTATTGTCGTCCAAAGCCGTCTTAAGGAAACAATGACTTCCTCCCCACCTAGGAAACTACAATGTTCAAAGAATGATCCAAGGATACACTTTGACTTAAAGAGTAAGAGGTCTCACCACAAGTGGGCTTATCATGATCATAGATATTATAGCTTGCTGACTTTGCCAATACTGCATACCATAACACGGCAATGACTCAATATTGTTGCAATCAAAAGACAAGGGGTCTCATCACAAGCTAGCTTGTTCAGCAAAGCTATAAATCAGTGAATGACTATGTCATAAATTGGCTACCAAGCCAAGACATTGTTCTTTAAGGGTAAAAAAGAAAATGAAAGCAATAAGTATGGATATGAATTTCTCTTTGAAAATTGTAAATCTCTCTAAGTAGGATACAGGATCATTGCTGGGTAACAGGTAACCCTGTCGAGGCTATAAACGCCTGCTGGCAGTAGAGGCTCTACCTACGACAAATGAGCATATTTAAAACTGATTTACAGAGACGGCTTTGTTTTTATCTTTATAAACCAAGTAATGACTGATGTAGATACAAGGACTAGCTTAAGAGAGTAAGTAATCAAAGTTGAAAAATAGAAAAAACAAAATATCATTGATAGGTAAAAAGCATGATGTACTTTGTCTTTCTATAATAAAGATTAATTTTTTGGAAAATTTTCTGTTTTGGAAGTTTAGAAAATTCAAAATAAAAGTAGAGATAACTGGTTCTTCCAAGTGAATCACCAACTGTTGTAGCCAGCAACAACCCCCCTTCTTATTTGGTGTTATTACTAATACTAAATAAGTGGGGACCCTTAGTAAAAAAAAATTTAAAAATCAATTAGTGCTTGTATTTCATTTTTAATAAAACTTAACATCATAAACTTAAGAAAATGCCCTTGAAAAATCTAAAAAAGCTTAAGTTTTATGATAAAGTAGAAATATTCCTTAGGAAATATCGCATCGCAAAAGGATAATAGGATACCTCCTTGCAAGCCGAATTCTAAGACCGCGAGATCTCGATACGGGACTACAAACATATATCGCATCGCATGCATCAAAGACCGCTTATGTTAAAGAACTTTAAACTGCCGATACGCGATGGCGCATATCGCAAATCACATTTCGCAGAAAACATATTAACAAAAATTGTCATATGTCACATTTTTGCGATTTTGTGATATTGGGATATTGAGATTTTGCGATGTAGCGATAATGCAATAATGGGACGTAGCGATAATGCAATATAGTGAGCTAGCAACCTTACAATATTGTGATTCTGTGATGTTGCGATCTGCGATATTGCGAAGCAAATCACAAAATCGCTTCATCACAGATCTTTCAGGCTTGTTGTTCAAAAAGAAGTATTTTCCATAAACCAACACCTGGTTATGCGCTTTAATGCTAATTAATGAGTTAGTTGCTAGTTATTAATGGAATATGGTTTTGTGCTTATCAAAAGGTCATTTCATGTAAGGTGGTATATTTTATATGTCTGCAGCATCTAAAACTTTCCCGTCACCTTTCCATATCATTATTCTCACTTCACTTGTAAATTGCAGGAATGAAGAACAGAGAACGATACAAAGCAGTACGCAAGATACCATGGGGAAGAAAGGCAAAGCCTCGAGCTCTGAAGAGAAGGAAATGGCGCCCTTGTATATAGACATCGCCTATAATAGGGAAGTTGGTATTGCTACTTGGGAAGGCATGTATAATCTACTTGAGGAAGAGAATTCGAGAGTAATGAGGTTGAGGCTACTGCAGGCTCACATAGTTCTTCTGAGGCATCCATTGCAAAGTTGGCTTGTTCATTCTTACACTGAATAACGGCGAGGCCCAAAATTCTTCCCTACACAAACATGGTTAAATGGATACTGGACAGCACGGATATCAAAGATAAACAGTTTAAGACTCAGAGTCAAGAGCTTATGAATTCATTATTTGCACAAAATTTGAGCTTTATACCCGCTAAAAGAAAATGCGCAAAGGGTAAAAAAACGCACCAGGGAAGCCCGAATCAAGAAATGGAGGCAGTTTCTGATGTGCAATTAGTGCTTAGTGCTTAGTGCTAATCGCACATCACTAAGCAAAACTTCTTGAAAAGGAAAGCTTCTGAGTGCTCAGTCACCTGTAAGCCCCGAAATTTGTAAAAAAGAATGCTAGATGTAAAGAAATAAAACTTAAATCCTAAAACCAGTGGTATTTGTCAGAAATATCTTCAAAATAGTATCTACCTAAAGTACAACAACTACAAACAGACTGGAGATAGAAGGCTCAAGAAAAGGAAAAATCAATCCAAAGGTTAACCAAGTTGAATTGGGATTGTTACTGGATGTACTTGGTAAAGCCACACAACCAATGGATGAATCTCAAGTGTATCATCAATTTTGCCAAGAAGATGGCGCCAGCTCTTGCCGATTCTGTTTTTGTAGCACAACTAAAATCGGAAGTTGGCCAGCCGCCTCTTCTCAAACAGATGCTGAATGCGTGCGATTTCAAGGAGTAGATACAAAAATAATTAGTTAGTAGTTTTAATTTTAGATTCAGTTTTAGTTTTAATTTTGTTTAATTTTTGCCTAAAATTACGATGGTCATTTAAACCGCATCCTACATTTTTGTAATAAGTTATTTTTAGATTTAGTTAGTAGTATTTAAACCCTTCTCATACATTTAGAGAAGGGTCTTGAAATTCGTCAAAAACTTATCCCCAGAACATGCACTTTTGTACCCTCTGAGGAGGTTTTGATGAATGAATGGAATAGGATTTATTGACATCTGTATTTAATATTTGCTACTGATGTTGCACTTTTGTACTCTTAGTGGATGTTGGATTACGAAGAGATAAATCATTATCGCTTGAAGCTCATGAGTAGGACTAGTTATAAATGGTACTTCTATCTCTTAACTACTTCTGCCTTTGTGTTAAAGTGATATTCAAGATCAGTTGTTTATACATTGATGCGTGAATGCTTGAGTTATCATTTTGCCCTTTTGTATGGTGATAGCTATTTATTTATGCTTAATGTATGAATAGCTTATTATGCAATATGTCTTTCACAACTGTTTCGTCTAACTTTTTATATGAAGTGGTTTAACTATATTGAATTCTTTTCTCATGACAGTTGAATGATCTTTATTACCAATTGTTATCTGAAATCATTTTCGATCGCATAACAGAAGGATTATACCCCAGGTTAGTGTAGACTTAGATATTTCTACTTATTAGAAAACCATTTACATGTTATTAGATTAGAGTTAGAATTAGAGCATCTCACTTAGGAACTTTTAGAAGGGAAATATCAATTCTTCACACACACACACATAAATTGGGAAACTAGTCCCATATCCCTAGTCGGACCAACTATACCAAACGGAAAAGGAGCTGCTAACCAAGGTCCGGACTGGGTGGGTATCCCCTTTGTTGGAGACACAATTTTCGAGGCTTCAACAAGTTGACACGATGTTTGATAACGGGACTGTTAGACTTGTAACAACTGATGAGGCACATAATCTGCTGATTGTAAATGGACATCACCTCAGATTGTATCACCATCCAACTTCTAAAGACTCCTTTATTAAACATCTCTCTGATAATTCTCGTTTTGAAGTTTTTAGTGTAGAGAAATCTTCGTCTTCACCTCTTGTTTAATTCAAAAAGAAAAAAATAAAAAGAAGTAAAAGAAAAATAAATAAATAAACATATATAATATAATAAAATGATGTTACTACTTTATCATTATTTTTCTTGGAGGAATGCCACTAGTGCTATTACTTCCCCGGTGTTGTTACTCCTCTAGTGTTGTTATTCCACTAATGCTGATTTTGTCTAAGCACTTCACTGGTGTTGTTACTTTGTCGTGGCGATTTTGTCTAAGTATTTCATTGGTGTTGTTACTCCTCTGGAATTGTTACTTCTCTGATGTTGTTACTTCTTCAATGTAAGTCACCAAGTACGTTGTCAACTAACCTGGTGGATTTGATTGATATTTCACCTATAACATGGATAGACATGACCATGGACGGTCATCCCTTAGTTGTGGGGAGGTATCAAATTTAATGCTAAAGATGCCATATTTAATAGCAATAATGATGGATCATTATTCTTGTTGAACCTCCTGCCAACTCGTACATCCCATGGTCATTACTTCGATCCCCACCATATATTTCACATTTAGCCATACGTATTGGAACTTGAATATAGTACAATAGCATTGAATTACAGTCTTTTCCAATGCGTTGGAATAATTTCCATAATTATCATGATCCACCATGGATTTTCCCCATAACCTTTGTCCATATTTCCCTATCACCGTATTCTTTGCCACAACAATCCCTGTCATCGAAACTTTACTAGCTAACACTCTCCTCAACAGTTTTTTTGCTATTCCGAGTGCTGCTACAGAGAAACTGGTGGAATGGGTGGGCGAGCTGTTAGGCATGAATAGGAAGATATAGTGCAGGTCCGACGCGATTTGTATGTATGGTAGGTTTTTCAAAATGTAGGATGGAACACCTATTTTGAGAGGCTACAAGGATTCGATGAAGTCGTTATAGTCAAATTTGCATTGAATTTGGATGGGAATTCTTCCAAAGCCAATGGGTTGGACATTCTCATCACCGAAGAAATCATCTTGACTATCAGTGGACTGCTACAAGAAGGAAAAAAATTGTTTTCTTGGAAATTATCCTTACCAAAATTTCTAAAATTATTCTTGCAAGCAGGAAAAACCTTGGTTTAGAAGGGAAGGGGATATGATCAGAAATCCTTACCACATCCATGGGCTAAGGTAGTATACTTCATTATGCGATACATTACTTAAGAAGTTCGACTCTCTACCTTGTTCAAATATCATTTTAAACATCTTGCATGCCTTCGGTTTCTTCATGTTCATTCTCTGGATGTGAAAATTTTCTTATGGAATAACCTTTAGTTAATGGCACAATCTACTCATTGGTCGCACCAAGTGTTGACAGTCCTCACAAATCACGGACTTGTCAGGTTGCTGGTGGTGCATGCTCTATCACAAAATTCTGTGGCTTGGCCAAAATTCACTGAAGTAGTAGAAGAAGAAATTGTGGCCATGATGCTGGCAAGAGAGGAAGAGGAGTTAGTGGCAGAGGAAGAGGCTACAAACAACACTATTACACAAGAACCAGTGTTGGGTACCGAAAAATTGGAGGAATTGGTGACAGATCAAGAAACAACATAGTCTCTAGTAGAGGAAGGGACCACAGACGATGCTCTTACACAAGAACCAACGTCGATTGCTAAGTTGGAAGGAGAAGTAATGGAAATAGAAGAGAGTGGAGGTGAGACTGTTATATAAGAACCAACATCGACTACTGAATTGATGGAAGAATTGCCAACAATAGAAGAAACTACAGGAAATTATGCTACACAACAACGACTCTTGCCTGCTGAAGTGGTGGAGGAACCATTCGAAGAAACATGAGTCGCAATCGATGTTGTTACACAAGAACTAGCATTGATTGCTGAGCAAGTCGACGAGATAGAAGAACAGGTCAAGGAAGAATCACAGGAAGGAAAAGAGAAGGAGAGTGTAGAACAACTAGTAGATAAAGGCGAAGAAGATAGAATTGAAGGACTTGAGGTAGTAGGCATTGAAAGGATAGAGATTAAGGAGGATATCCCTCATTCTTGCTTCCCACTTCCCTGCCAAGAGAGGCAAGAAAATATCACTCCCCTAATCACTTGGTAAGAGAATGATCTCTCCCTCGATATCAATATTTGTAGGGATAACTATAGGCACCATCGTCGACACTGTCACACAAGAACCAGTGTCGACTAGTGGGAAAATCGGGAAAATTGAAGAATTGGTGGTCAACACTGTCACACAAGAACTAGTGTCAACTGAAAGGAAAGTTGAAGAAATCATGGCTGATGTTGTTCCCACAAAGTTGTTGGAAGAAAATATCATTGTTGATACCAACCTGCAAGGGCTAGAACCAATATTAGAGCCAATGGAAGGAGATGACCGGGCAACAAAGCAGCCACATGAAAAGAATGTTGAAGATGTTACTCTACAGGAGCTTGCAATGGATCTCGAGCCATTCAAGGAAGATATGGAGGTTCTGAGACCTACGAAAGAAGATGTTGGCCCCCCCCCTCCCCCGAGTTTTTGAGCAAACAGAAGAAATCAGGGTGAAACATGAGCCAATTGATGAGTTCACTGACATCAATCTTCCAATTCCAACACCAGCCATGAGACTGATGAAGGTGGTCATTATTAAACAAGAATTCATTAAAAAATGTGCAAGGATAAGGGCCCCCATCTAGAAAAGTGTTGTGGGGAAAAATGCCTATGCAGGACGATCCTATCCACCTAAGGTGTGACAGTGCCTTAGCAACAAACGAGTACAGCTATACTGGTTTCTTCCTTTATGAAATGTGAAAGAAGAGAGATCAATAGACTTACCGGTGTCTTCCGTTTCTCCCTCGATCCAATCTCCCTTCTCTTTGGGCGTTCACAGCTACTTGCCTTCTTGCTTATCCAGCTACAACTTCCTGCAAGATCACAAGAGAACAGCTACTTGCGACAAGAGAACAACTACTTGAGACAAGAGAAGAACACTGCACAAAGACATATGTTCACATTCATAACTAGTTTAGGATTAGAAATAAACCAAATACACTAATACATTCATACATCAAAATACATCAGCATATAGGTGAAACCAAGATAGCTTTATTGATGAATAACAAGGTTCAGGAAGAGGTACAACCCAGAGGGCTCCAATCCAGCATCTCCTTCCCAGCAAATGGAATTCCTATCTTCAGCCCCTTCAAAGCATTAAGCACCCAATGATTCCAGTCTCAAACCAACAGCAATTCTTTGCAATAACAAAATTCCAGCCTCTAGATCTCATGGAGGAGAGATCCATATATAGATGTTTGGAGAGAGGATGAGTCAGCTTGAGATCTGACTAGTGTCCTTTCCCTCTATCAGTTCTTGAGTCCACTTGGAGGTTCTTGCTTCCACTTGGAGATTTGGAACCTCTTACTCATCACCAGTCGAATTCCCTGAGGCAAGTGTCATTTTAGAAGCTTCCTGGGTCTTGACACCTTGAGAAATGAGCCTGCCACTTGTCCACTCTCGTTCAGCGCAGGTAGCCTTTGTTCCAGTTGACATTCAACGCAGGTAGCCAGTGTTGGCTTTGAAATTCAGCGCAGACATCTAGTGTAGCCACTGAAATGATCCTGAATTGACTTGTTTCTGAGCAGTTTCAGGTGGATAACTTTTGTGAGTTGCTGTGGTTTGTTAGCCTTGTTCCTCTAGGGGTAGGAACAACATGTTTAGGAACTTTGGATCCCTTAGATTATGGACATTTCATGCTCAATGCTGTAAGGCACAAAAATGTCTATAACAGTTGCCCCCTAAAGTATGAGGCTGTTTATCAGGCGAAATGCTTTATCAGGGGGATCTGAAGTTCATCCAATGCTGGGAGGAGACCTGTAATAAGATACAATACAATACATTATTTTTCATTCTGCTTTCATGATCTAGCTGAGGCGGGCATTCCCATGCTCAGCTTTATAAATACATTTTTCTGTACATAGAACAGACAATCGTCTGATGGTAGACTGATAATTTTGATGAAATTATCATCCTTTGAGTAGGATGATTATCTGCTGCAATGATGTACATGTCAATGTCTTTATCTTTCCTGAATATATATCGCAGCCCGGATGGATGAAACTAGATCCGGGGTCTTCAAACTCGTTAGATCTTCACTCTAAGTACAAGTCGATCCATGTGAGAATTGTTCTGAAGTCGAACATGGAAAGACATCGCTTGATTACCGGTCAATGATGTAAACCGTTAACAAGCGCAAGAGGAATCACCGATAATGATAATGACCCTCAAGGTACTGCAGTACAATTCACGTGGTGTGAATAAAGGACTTGGCGTCGAACACCACGCAAAATCTTTCGGTCGAAGGTCATTGATGTATACCTGTCGCCGGAAGTGAGAAACTTGCCATTGTGGCATGCAAGCTTCAAAGTACTGAAGGGGTTGTTCCTAGATCAACTTCTTGGATAATGAGCTGATGTCGACAAGAAGTGATCCGTCACAGGAGGGCCTTAATGAATCCCACATCAGTGACACGGAACGGAGCTAATTATTTTAATGGAGGTGAAAACGACCTGTGACATATGATTCAGGGTGGCGGTCATGAATGGATGAAGGATAATGTATGGTAGTGGATGGGACACGATTGACTCTTTCTGAACGACTTCTCTTGAACATATGGCGACACTGATACGATGGATCGGTAGCATTACCCCAAATATGGATGGTATGGCGAGACCATGGATGTGACCGGTGAATGAAACAACCCAACCCGATTGTGATACGGAGGAAAAGTGTCATGTTCAAGAGCGACTTGCTACCATCAAAGTTTTCTTTAGTTTCTCCCAATTTTTCCCCAGTCATTGCTGACCAGTACCTCTTTATTTTTGTCAAGCTTGAGGAGGATAACATATGCTTGTTCTATAACCTGCCCTTCGGGCAAGCCCATCGTTATGTTTTAACGAGCCTAGCGATAGTGAAACTCGTTCTCGTCTAAAGACAAGTTTGTCGCTATTTAATGATTTTAACGAGTCTAACGACAAGGATAACTCGGTCCTTTTCATTTTTAGAGAGTCTAAAAAGGTACATAAAGTTAACTCCAAAAGTCCTTTTTCGTCATCTAATCCCTTGAGTCCGAAAAAGTATAAAACAATACATAAGGGATGAGTTTTCGATAGTTTTAACGAGCCGAATAAAAAAAGCGCTCGATCTTTTTGTGCAATAATCCCTCAGGTCCAAAAAGATTAAAATCTAGAGGAGGGATAGCTCTTCCGGTCTCTTTAACAAGCTGGAAGGCCAAAACTCGGCAATCTTTTCATATTTTACGAGTCAATTGAAAAGAGTTTAAAGAAGACTCGTCTTTTGAGGAACGAGTGATAAACAGGGTTAGCAGCTGATTCCAGGTACAGGTTGGAATTTTCCAATCACGGCAGTGTCACAAGGATGGCTAGGTGAAATCACTCTTCGCAGCTGTTCCTCAAAATGGGTAAACAATCATATGGAGGTGAACGATCGGCCAAATGAAAAGTGGAGGTGACGGTGCAAACACGACCAAGGCTTTAACGGATGATTATATTACATTCACAGTGGTTATTTACCGGGATAGTTCATTTTTTAACGAGCTTAAACGCTGATTGAAACACTTGCTCGATCTTATGTTTATTTTTTAACGAGCATGAACTATGCGCTAAAACTGCTCGGATCTTGCGTTTATTTTTTAACGAGCATGAACTTTGTGCTAAAACTGCTCAAACTTATATGGTCAAATTTTGATTTTTTACCATGACTAGCTTTGCCCTTTTCAAAGATAGTACTGTATCCTCAATTGCTGCATCAAACTAGTTAGAAATGAATAACATTTGCATGGAAATGAGAGTATAACCCTAATATTTCGCTTTGAACTACGTAAAAAGCAATTAAAAGGTGTTTTTACCTCTCATTTTACCATTTCATTTGAACTTCGTTTGTTGGAGCTTTGGAGGTGCCTCTTCCTCCTCGATTTTCACCAGCTGATTCCGGGAGATTCTGCGGACGATTTTTGGCGCCGTCTGGACCAGGTAGGAGCTAAACTCTAGCTCTTTCTTTTCATGGTTTCCTTTTTCTATTCTGTGCCTGTTTTCCTGTTCCCATGAGCACCTGGGGTTTTGCTAGGGCGCTCTGCCATCAGCGCAGGCAGTCCATTCGAAACCTACGTTGAATGTCAAGCTTCCTTAAGGCAGTTTGACCTTCAACGCAGGTAGGACACTTGCCAATTGCGTTGATCATAGAAAAGCAGTTCTATTGCATAGTTTTTGATGAAATTTTGCCAGTTTCTCATCAAATCCAGGAGCCTACTCTTTCTCTTGTTTGTTTTGCAGGGACTTTTGAGCAAAATGACCCTCACATGGTGAGAACGAGAACATGAAGAGGAGGACATGATTGCCCTCCATGACCCTGTCACGGTGAACGCGCTGTGGAACTGTGGCCTGCTGAAGTTCTTCCGTATCTCTAGTATGAGAGCACAGATCTCTTTACTGCAGTATATGATTGATGCTTGGGATCCTATTAACCAAGTATTTCAGATCAGGAGCAAATCCATCCCTTTGACCGTGGTAGACATTTACTTCTTGACTGGTTTGTCGAGGCGGGGTGCCCCCATTTCTTTGTCTGGTTCGGCCCGAGGGAATGACTCCGTGAGGGATTATGTCCGCCAGTATTGCAGGGAGGGATCCCAGCTGAGCAGAGACGGCAAGGTTGTTATCCGTGAGATTACTGACAGGTCTCTCAGGTCCATTCTGTATACTATTGGTAGGATGGCCGGTAGCGCATCTCTACATGTTGCCAACAGATTTTATGTGCAGCACGCCTTGGAGTGTCTCCAACCGAAAGTATTCAACTGGTGTGATGTAGTACTTCTTCAGATGAAAAGTCAGTTGAACAAGGTAAAGGACGGGAAGCTGAAGAACTTTGGATTCGGTTCTATTCTGACTGCCTTTGCCTTGGAAAAAATACCACTGATGCAGCCTCAGTATATCACACTCGACTTGCCTTCTCCTACCGAGCCACAAATGCAGAGATGGGTTGATCACATGTCTAGGCATGCTGGTCAATCTCAGATTTCTTTCACTGATACCTTCTTCAGGTGGTTCGAGCGTCAGGAGATGGTCTATTCTGAGTATCCATATGTTGGTATGGATTTCCGAGGTGATCTAGACTTGGTACTGCCGGACGGCGAACAGTGGGGCGCTATTGGTAAAATCTTCGACCATATTACTGTTTACTGTTCTTATTTATAATGTCCTTGTGCTTTATTCTATCAAGATTTTAATCAAACTCATGTGTGCATGCAGATGTTGGTCCTGTTCGTCCAGCAGTTCGCCCGAGAGCGCCAGTTGCTGCCCCAGCAGGGGAGACTGCTGGGAGGGTTAGCCGAGACCCTTACAGCTGTGTAGGAGCAGGTTGAGAGCCTTACTCTTGGCATTCCCGATGTGAGGATTGATGAGTTACCTTTACAGTTGCAGCGACATACTACTGGCGTGCCTAGACGATGGACTCGTCTCTTGCGCATGATTGCACAGGCCGTGATGTGCTATCATGAGCATCGCTAGGCTAGGGTGCCCCCTAGCATTTTGAGTTTTTGGGTCATATGACCGATTTTTGTCTTTGTTACAGAACATTATGTATGAACGATAAACAACTTACATATATATATTTTGATTTTCGAGTTTTATTCTGGTTGAGTTATATGATCCACATGTACAACATTGATGATGTGTCTCTTTTTATAAATGTCGCAAATGTCTATCTAACACATAGTTTGCTAATGAGTCGGTTAATGTGTTTAAGTTTTGGAAATATGCTGGTATTGAATTGAATCAAATTGTCTTTCCAAAATCTTAACCCTTAAGAACATGCGATAAATAGCTGGATTGTGAACGGAATATATACCATTGAGTTGTAGTATTACGAGCTGTGAGTCTAGCCTGACGATTAGTCGGCGTATACCACGGGTGATGGCATCAGAGAGTAGTTCTATCAACGTGCTATACTCAACGATGTTATTCATTGATTGCCCAATACACACACCTCTGAAACTTACTAACTCGTCGCTTGGATCAAAAATGGCCCAGGCTGCGGAGGATAGGTTCCGCGAACTACGACTCGCTCCGTCGGCATATCCAACACATGTCTCCAGAAGGTTTGACATCTGCAATAAATGAAAAAAGGTGGATCACTCGACCAAAACAAACACTTTAGCGAAAACAAAATACAACAAAAGCATACAGGTTACTATTTAAGCATAATAACGCTTGAGGTACAACCCGTTACGGGGTTGCGCTAGTGGAATTCTGTCATAATCCATTAACTCGTAGGCTCCTTTTGCTAACACTCGTTTAACAATATAGGGGCCCATCCATAAGGAGTTAAATTTACCTGCTCCCAATTTATCGGATTCTTGGTCATAAAGCAAGACCAAGTCACCTTCTGAGAAGACACGGGGTTTGACATTTTTGTCGAACTGTGCCTTGACTCGTTTCTTATGGGCTTCGTTGGCCAAAGCGGCGTCACGACGGGTTTCATCCAATGGGATTAATTCCAAGAAACGATCCTCTTCTTCCGAAGTTCCGGGAAGGAGGTCAATTGCGAATTTAAGCGACGAAATTTCGCACTGGATTGGCAAGACTGCTTCCAGGCCATACACCAGTTGGAAAGGTGCGAACCCAGTCGCGTTCTTTACCGATGTTCGGTAAGCCCATAAGGCTGAGTACAGAATTAGGTGCCACCTTCTTTTGTGAACCCCGATCATCCTTTGCAACATACGCTTCAGGACCTTGTTAATTTCTTCAACTTGTCCGTTGGCTTGCGGATAATACGAGGCAGAGCTGTCGTGAGATAGCCCTAGCTTGGCAGCTAATTCAACCATCATGTGATTGCGAAATGCGATCCATGATCTGTAACTATAGCTTGTTGTACGCCAAACCTGGCGACTACATGATTGAAAAAGAAAAGGGCAGCTGTTTCACCAGTGTTATCTAATGTAGGCATCGCCTCGGCCCATTTGGTAAAATAGTCAACAACGACTATAATATACCCATGCCCCCTGGTCGAGGTGGGGTTACATTGCATGAAATCGATGCCCCAATTGGCGAAAGGCCCAACAACAACTATTGGCTGTAAAGGTGTGGGTGGTCTTCTGGTTTTGCTATCGAAAATTTGACAAGCATGGCAACTTCTGACTGCGGTTATGCAATCTTTCAACATGGTTGGCCAGAAGTATCCTGCTCGTAAGATTTTCTGTGTTGTAGCATATCCAGATTGATGCCCCCCACACGCGCCTGAATGACACTCATTCAGGGCTTTTTCGGCTTCTTCATGGGTGAGATACCTCCTCAGAACTGTATCGATACCCCGACGGTAAAGTGTATCACCGACGATCATGTAGTCTTTCGCTTGGTATCGTATACGCTTCTGTTCTGAGTGAGAGGTGTCAGGCCTGAATTTTTGGGTTTGGAGATAAATTATTATATCCCCATACCACTCATTGCTTGCAGATATCAGAAACAAACTTTCGTCCACGATTGACTCTTCTGATGTTTCATCGTTGGACGACGATGGGAGATCGCACAATAATTCTGCGAAAACTAAAGCTTTCTTTGATTTGGATTTTACAAATTCCAGATCAAAATTTTGAAGGATCGCTATCCATTTTGAATACTTGCCCCCCAGCAACTGTCACGACAATATATAAGTCATGGGGTTGCAATCTGATAGAATGGTAGTTTTCCGGAAGAGGACATAATGTCGAAGGCTTTGTATCGCTTGAACAGCAGCGAGTGCTAGCTTTTCAACATAAGAATATTTGCTTTCTGTATCATTCAAGTTTTTATTTAAATAATATATAGGATGTTCAATTCCATTGACTTCTTGAACTAAAACCATCGCAATGGTCGTATCCGCTGCAGCCAGATACAGGTTAAAATCTCTTTGATAGTCCGAGGCATACATTAATGATGCTTTTACTAGAGAATCTTTTAGAGCATCAAAGGAAGCTTGCGTCACCTGATCCCAGACAAAAGGTACATCCTTTTTCAAAAGACGAGTATAACCTTTAGCAAGTTCTGCGTAATTTGGAATGAACCTCCTCAGAAAGTTTGCTTTCCCTTGGAGTTTCTGAATCTGAAGCAAATTTGAAGGTGGAGGAAAATTAATGATTGCCTGAACCTTACAAGGGTCGAGACGAATCCCATCCTTAGAGACTACAAAGCCAAGTAAACAACCAGAACCGACGCAAAACACACATTTGTGCGGATTGAGTCTTATCTTGTAGTGTCGGCGACGTAGAAATATCGCTCTTAAATGCTGCGGATGATCAGTACGCTTTCGCGAATGAGCCGGAAGGTCGTCGAGATAAGGTTGAACGATGTTCTTGATGTCATGGAAGGCATAATTCATTGCCCTCTGAAACGTCGCCCCTGCGTTCTTTAAACCAAAGGGTAATTTTCGATAAGCGAATGTGCCCCACGGACAGATGAATGCAGTCTTTGACTGGTCCTGTGGGCGGATATTTATTTGATTATACCCGGAAAATCCATCCATAAATGAAAAGATTTCACATCCGGCGCATTCATCAATTATCTGGTCGATAAAGGGTGTAGGGTAGTTGTCCTTCGGACAAGCTTGGTTTACATCCCTATAATCGACACACACTCTAATTGTCCCTTGTTTCTTCATAACAGGGATAATGTTCGATACCCAATCGGTTAGAGGAACCGGGTAGATGAATCCAGCATGGAGAAGTTTTTCAACTTCTGCCTTAATGGCAGCAGCTTTCTTGGGGTGCACCTGCCGAAGCCGTTGTCTTACTGGTTTGACATCAGGATACATCTTAATTTCATGTTCAACGATACTCGAGTCAATGCCTTGCATTTCATCATATGTCCAAGCAATGACATCTCTGAATTCGCGAAAAAGAGCGTTATATATTTCCAGTTCTGAAGGGGAACAACCTTTGCCAACATAAATATTCTCTACAACATTTGTTTTAGTCGAGATATTTATGGCTATAGTCTCTTCAATATTGGATAAGTTTCGCTCGGAATCCACCGTATTTACAGTATTTGATAGGAATTCAAAAACTGAAGGGTGATAAAGGTCATGTTGAGTATCTTCTTCATATTCTGGAAGAAGGGAACGATGGTGGCAATCATTCCATGGTGCCCCCTCAATCAACATTGATTGTAGAATTCCTTCGTCAGTCCCATGTACTTTCGACAAAGGATCTAATGAGGTACCATATTCTCTAGACCTATCTACCCAAACGCTTGATGAGCGTTGATTTGGGTTCGCCTCCCATGCTCGAAACATTGATTGCTACAATATTTCTATAGGGCTTGGGGGCAAAACCATTGCATGATCCATTTCGACATCGTCTTCTGAGATCTTCGTGGAAGATATCATGTTGCAGGCTCTTACAAACGTTATTTCTCCTATATAGAATGGAGGTGGAAGTGCGAAAGTTCCCATTAATGTGGGGTCTTTCAGTAGGCCTACTCCGATGTCTTGAAGTGAATGGTTGCTTCCATGGATCATGGGAATGCTTCCTGTAACTTGTGAACCATTAGGGAGGAAGTTTTGTTGGTCAACGATCGTAATCCCTCCTTCAAACGGGAATGTGATCTTCCTAAAATAAGTCGACACAACAGCTGCCATGGCATAGATCCATGGTCTTCCCAGTAGGATGTTGTAGTCAAGATTCCCATCGATGACTTCAAAATCTATTTCCACTATTTTTCCTCCCAGTTCAACCTTCAAGTTATTAAGGATACCGTACGGGGTATAAGTCCTTCCGTCGAAAGCTTTTAATGTCGTCGAAGATCGCGACAAGGTTGGAGATCCTAAAGTTTTCCAGCAGCTCATCGACATAATACATGTAGATGCCCCCTCATCAATAATTGTTCGATGAACAGTTTTGTTGAGGGCTTTCACTTGAATAAGGAAAGCTAGTTGAGCTGGTAACTGAGGATCGTATCCTTTGTGATGAAAAGATACAAGATTGGAATCCTTAGGATCAACCCCACCAATAGCCGATAACAAAGCCTGCCTTTGGGATGGGCAATTTTGTAGTACTTCAAGAGTCGACATAGCGGATGGCGATTGGGCCAAATCTTCCACTATGTTATAATGCTGCGCCGCTCTGGCGCGAGGATTAAATGTCGACTTGTGTACTACTCCCTTTGGCGGTTTTATTGTTAATTCAGGAATGATGGGCGGTACAACTTCTGTCGAAGTTGTTGTCGAACTACTTGGTTGATCTTTACCTTTGTCGTTCGACAGCTGCGGATTCCCGTAATCTTTGTTCCTTGTCGAAATCAAAGCATCATTCTGCTGTTTTGAGACCGACAACATAAGCACTTGCGACGGGGAAGCATTTCCACTATCAACCAGATTTTGACCTGGATTGGGAAACGGATTAGTTAACACAGCTGGATTTTTCGGACTCTTAAAGAATCTTTTAAGCTCAGCTTTATAGGGACAATCCTTTGTCCAATGATCCTCCTCATCACATATTTGGCATGGATATTTCCTATTTCCAGGAGGGTTTGAAGAATTTTTTCCAGGAGATGACTCACCCTGTTTCTTCTTCTTCCCTTTGTTTTGCTTCTTCTTGCTCCCTGGTTGTTTGGTTTCTTTGCCTTTATCTGTTGATACGGCATTTACTTCCGAAGCAAGAATTTCTTCTTTTGCATTTTGATCCGAATTCTTACGGGCTTTCTTAGATGAAGCCTTTGTCGATTTCGCGTTTGCCGTGCCAATCACACCATCGCCGGCATGAGAGTCACTATTTGATTTAGGAGGAGGAGGAATTGAGAATTCCGGTCTAGGGGCGTCTGGTATTTTGTCGTAAAGCGTGCTGGACTGAGTATAAACTAAGTCTAGATACTGCGCACGAGCAATGACTTGCTCCTCTGTTATGACTCCCCCCTTTGCCACATCTTCTGTTATAGCAGGAAGTAACGTCTTTATAAACCATTCAGCCAAAAGCTGATCGGGAACGTATGTTTTCACCATCCTACGACGACGACGCCACTCATGTATATGATCGGATATATGAGTGGTAGTTGTCTGCTTGAAGTTGGTTAATATTGCTGTTCCCGTTTCATACCTTATCGGTAATTGAAAATGGGTTAAGAAAGTCGTGGCTAGGGAGCTAAAATTGTCGAACGAGGCTCTAGGTAACTCAATATACCATTTTGCCACTGGACCTGTTAACGTCCTCTGGAAAAGGCGAAGCCTTATCAAATCATCATTTAAGGTGTTTGAGGAACACCACAGATGAAAAGTCATCACATGATTCGATGGGTCTTCACCTGGATTTCCATTGAATTTAGGAATGTCAGATGGAAGTTTGTGAGGAATCGCTGGCCACCAAGGGGCATAAGCAATCGGATCGTTGGTTAGCCGGTGTAAATCGGGTAACTCTAAAGTTGCCACAAATGGTAACTGTTGATTCAGGTTAGGTGAAGCATAACCATGGTACGATGGAATCACTTGAGCAGTGGGCCTTTGCATACCAGCATAATGTAATTGATGTTGGTACGACTGATATGGTTGGTGGACTTGACCACTGTAAAGCGGTTGGTTTTGACCGTTTTGAATATACGGTTGTCCACTGTTCGCAAAGATCTGCTGCTCGGAACATTGGTACACTTGCTGGAATTGCGGTTGTTGGTATTGCACCAGCCATGGTTGTGAAGCCATGTTCTGTTGTGCTATACTAACTGTTGGACCAAGGTGTGGGGTGATTGTACCCGTTTGGACCTGTGTCGCCCCACCAGTTGGTGATTGTGGTTGTGACCCAGGGTCAAGGGGCTGTTGCATTACAACCTGAGAAATCTGAGGTTGACATACCACAGGCATCACTTGAACTTGTGACACTGTTACAATAGCCGGTGTGGTCGGGATGTTCGACATAGGTACACACTGTTGCATAGAATATACAACCCTTGGTTGTTGAGGTAGCATAGGTACCCAACCACTCGATGTAATTCCAGTATAACCTGAATACTGTTGTGAACTCCCGTATGGATACCCTCCCGAAGGGGGTAATGAAAGGGCATACTGCCCCCCATACGGTAGCAATCCGGAACTGAAGGGAATTGTTTGTCCTTGGGGACTGGATTGCCCAAACTGACCTCCATATGGATCAATCTGGTGAGTCTAAACATAAGAGTTGCCGGATATTATTCCGGATGAACAAACTGGAACAGACCACACTGTCGAAATAGTCCCTTGGTGGACTCCTTCTAGCGGTTGTGAGCTAGTCGGGACAGATGGTATGCCGGCAAACATCGTCGGAGTGACGGTAGGGGCTTCTGCTGTCGCTGTGTCGTTCGACACAGTCCTAGATGTTGACGGTTGTTCAGACATTTTGAGTCTATCCAATAGATTGCCTAGCGATTCTACAGGAACTTCCACTTGTGGTGGATTAACTTCTGATGAAGGAAATAGAGTGACCCCGACTCCAAAATGGGTTGGAGTACTTGCTTGCGGATCCTCTGCAATTTCCTCTATCGCAATCAAACCCGGTGGAAGAGGAAGACCGTCAGGTCCGTAAAATATTTCTGGTGCCGAAGAAGGGGTTGAATCGACAGCGACAATTGTTTGAGGAGCAAGACTCTCTGAACCGGTTACAGACGGCACTGGTTCAGTAGCACAAGTATTTGCCCCCAGACTAGGATCAGTGTTACTGTCCCTCTGTGGCTGTTGAACTTCTTCTATAGAGGCAGGGTTTCCAGAAATGTTTGGAGTAACCAGAATCTCAGATGTTGTCGGAACACTTGTTCTAACTTTGATAGGAGATTTCGAACCGTTTAAACGAGTTCACTTTGTCCGTATTGTTTTCGATTCCGGAGACAAAGACGGTTGACTCGTAAGCCTCCGCGAACGACGGGGTTTCAATTGACTTTCTTCCACGATTGCGGATTACTCGATCAACCAAAACACAAAAGGGGAAAGTGTGTTTCCGAATTAAATGAATTTTTAGACGCTTTTAGACACAACTTGCTTTTTCACTTTTAAAGAGTCGAGAAAAAGCTAAAGATGACTCTAGTCTCCTTCGATGTTTTAACGAGCCCGAAGTGACACATGCTCGGATGGACTTTTTCTGTTATAGAGTCTGAAAAAGGCCAAAAGGAACTGCTCTGGAGTTCTAGGCAGAGGGTGTGCCAAACTTTTCGCAAAACCGCAGAATACTTTTTAGGGTACGGGAGTCGATCTTCCTGAATGCTGTGTTCAGTGCATTGCGATCAATAGGGCGGCTGACACGGCTTCCTAAGGATAAAGGTTTTTTGCCTATAGGGGTCTCCCAATATATATGCGACGGTACGTGGGAGCACAATCCGTACTGGCGCTATCGTCCCTCAGGAGGAATCACCCACCTTCTACGAGATCGACAGTCACCAGGCTTAACGACGCCGGAACACGTCTCTAGCCTAGACCTCTATGTTGTGCGTTATGTTACAAAGCGTTGTTAAGTTCATTCAATTTATTTTAGGTTGATATTTTTAAAGTTTGCCTTTCAAGGTTCACCATGAGATGTATGATACAAATTCCTAAATGCAGTCTAAAGATGATAAGCAAGCTTTATATCTTTTCAACTTTGAAAATCCTAGCTACTAAGGGAAAAGAAAGACACCATCTTTTCTCAAAGAGCAATCAGCACACTCTAATGCACTTTTCCTAAATCCAACATGCAAACTATCAAATGAAAATGCACAATGCAGGTGTTTGTTTTCCGCTTTCTTAGTATTGATGCCTACAAAGAAAGCTTTTTGTACAACTTTGAATTTGCTTTTAAATGATCAATACAAACAAGTTTACTTTTTCGAAATCAGAGAGGGTAGAAGAGATTACAACACTTAATGATTTTCGAAATAAAGACTTGTTTCGACACTTAAAAGAGACAAATTCAAACCAATAAGCAAAAGTAAATGTATAATCAACCTGCAAACAGCCAATGAACTCTCTTCTAAGATCACAATCAACAGATTTGAATCAAGGGCTACAGGGTGACTATTTCACTCATGCAAAGGAAAACTGTAAATGACGCCACAAACACATAAAAACACTCACAGTATTTTTGTACAAAAGGAGGCGGAATGTAAGCAGAGAAAAGGAGTTTTCAGACTGGTACCTATGCTGGTTACAGGCCACAAAAATCAGAGATCAAAACAAGGCAAAACAGAGCAGAGAACCCAAGCTGCACAAGGACAAACTGGTTCAGCGCAACCTCAACACAGGGGTTTTGACATTCAGCGCAGGTAGCCTTCACGGGACCTGCGTTGAAATGCAGAATCTCTTCACTGGGTCTGCGCTGAAGGAGAAACTCTCGTTTCCCTCAGGTTCTGGGTCACAGATTGCTATTTAATTCACTGTTTTAGGCCAAATTAGAAACACAAGCAAGGTATAATCAAAGGGATGCTTTGAGAGGGTACTAAAGACTATCACAAAGGATCATCAAATCATTTGTGAGTCCATTGTTCAGATCATAGACAAAATCCAGTGAAGGATCAAGGCATCAACAATCTACTTTGCAGAAGCAGTTCGATTGTTGCTGTTGAGTCTATGAAGCAAACAATGATAGAAACACAAATAAAATGACTAAAACAAATCTCCCCAGTGGAGTCGCCAATTTGTTGTGGGGAAAAATGCCTATGCAGGACGATCCTATCCACCTAAGGTGTGACAGTGCCTTAGCAACAAACGAGTACAGCTATACTAGTTTCTTCCTTTATGAAATGTGAAAGAAGAGAGATCAATAGACTTACCGGTGTCTTCCGTTTCTCCCTCGATCCAATCTCCCTTCTCTTTGGGCGTTCACAACTACTTGCCTTCTTGCTTATCCAGCTACAACTTCCTGCAAGATCACAAGAGAACAGCTACTTGCGACAAGAGAACAACTACTTGAGACAAGAGAAGAACACTACACAAAGACAAATGTTCACATTCATAACTAGTTTAGGATTAGAAATAAACCAAATACACTAATACATTCATACATCAAAATACATCAGCATATAGGAGAAACCAAGATAGCTTTATTGATGAATAACAAGGTTGAGGAAGAGATACAACCCAGAGGGCTCCAATCCAGCATCTCCTTCCTAGCAAATGGAATTCCTATCTTCATCCCCTTCAAAGCATTAAGCACCCAATGATTCCAGTCTCAAACCAACAGCAATTCTTTGCAATAACAAAATTCCAGCCTCTAGATCTCATGGAGGAGAGATCCATATATAGATGTTTGGAGAGAGGATGAGTCAGCTTGAGATCTGACTAGTGTCCTTTCCCTCTATCAGTTCTTGAGTCCACTTGGAGGTTCTTGCTTCCACTTGGAGATTTGGAACCTCTTACTCATCACCAGTCGAATTCCCTGAGGCAAGTGTCATTTTGGAAGATTCCTGGGTCTTGACACCTTGAGAAATGAGCCTGCCACTTGTCCACTCTCATTCAGCGCAGGTAGCCTTTGTTCCAGTTGACATTCAACGCAGGTAGCCAGTGTTGGCTTTGACATTCAGCGCATACAGCTAGTGTAGCCACTGAAATGATCCTGAATTGACTTGTTTCTGAGCAGTTTCAGGTGGAGAACTTTTGTGAGTTGCTGTGGTTTGTTAGCCTTGTTCCTCTAGGGGTAGGAACAACATGTTTAGGGACTTTGGATCCCTTAGATTATGGACATTTCATGCTCAATGCTGTAAGGCACAAAAATGTCTATAACAAAAAGGTACCGGTTGTAGTTTAATGAGAACATGCAATTAAAAATGGAAATTAAGGAAGCAAGTGTTATGCTAATGGAGACAGGTGAGGAAGCAAAAGAGAAATGTTGGTCAAGTTGCAACGAATCCTAGAGATGAATTCACTTCTGCAGTAGTGCAGACTAAAGATAGGCCTACAACTTTAGAAACTACACAGACTGAGTCATTTTTGCATATGTTTGAGTTGCGGGAATTCCTGTTAATTGCAAAAATTTAGAAATGGCAGACTTATGCGTCTCACCTTCAAGCGGTGTCTATCCCTTTGGAATCCCACCAGGAAGGAATGAGAGGAATTTGGGAACATGTTGTGAGAGTGGTAGCTAATTACATGACCCAGATAGAGAAAGAAAATCGGAAATAGGAGACGCAATAGCGAAAGTTTGAGGAATTAGAAGAGCAAGTGAAACTACTAAAGGCTAACAAAGATGAAATTTTTGCCCTGGTACAGTAGGCGATGGCATGTCGACCTCCTACTAATAGTTATGCTATGTTCCTCCATGAACAATACATGTTCTTTTGTCTAAAGAGAATCCATAAGGAAATCGGCCAGGAAATAGGGATCTTATATAGTTTCTACGGATCTCGAGGGCTCATAATATCTTGAACCAACACTTAATGTGCAAGCTCTACATGCACGATTATATTTTGGGAAATGATCAATCATTCAATCTAGTGTGACATGTGGGGGATGTTTAATTACGAGCCTTCACCTCCTTCATGATTAACTAGGTTAAATGGAAGAAATCCCGCAACACGTTCAAAGGAATCAAGCGAACATGCCACTTGTGATTAGAATGGAGCATTGCCAAGCCGTGGATATTTTTAACAAACATTATACCTTATTTGAAATAGAAGGTCCAAAGGGTTAGATGCTGATAGCACAGAAGTGGTGCGTTAACATGTGTACAAAACAATTTTTTACTTATTATAAGGAGAACTAGAATGACTATCAAAAATGATGGATGTTTTCATCATTAACAGTGAGGGTATGTGAAACTTTTGGGGCCCCTAATTTTGTTCAGGATTTGGAAAGAATACCATGATATATCACATGTATTCAACATTGTGGGACCCGATGGATAGCTCTAAGATTTCAGCTTCCCATTATTTGGCTACTAATTGAGCAATACACACTAGCTTATGTGGTAGGCAAGGATTGGTGGAAGGATGTCCTTAAAACAGATGGATTTAAAATTCCTGAAACAAAAATGGCTACAAGATATGACCTTCCACAACTTCATGCTAACCACAGTAACTTCAATGCAGATTTGTATAGAAGGCGAGCTGCATGAGGACATGCAGAAAAGCTGGTTGGGGGGAGATGTTGGTCACTACATTTGCCTACTTTTTACCCTCTTTTTTATCCCTTTCCTATACCTATTTCATGACCTTTCTGGGTGAATTTGTATTCTAAACAAAAAAGGTATACTTATTGTCATGTCTTTGTGAATTATTAATCGATGAAGTGTAGTCGTAGGGGATTATTGCCTAAAGCGACTTGCTAACTTAAGTTTCCTACAGATTCAAATGAATGATGATCATGCCCATGATTTAGTGTATGGTTACTATTGAGTTGGCAATGCTATCTTTGGATATCACTACAAAAGTGGTTCAACTTATTGACCAACACAAATTATATCTTTTTATTATGTTGTATTTCGAGAATCAGTATGTATTTGTAGGTAGACAACTGCCGTAATCTTAGGAATTATTAGTTTTCAATTGAAATGTATAAGTAGTGTTATGGGGCTTGGAAAGCCAACTCTAAGAGATATATGATAATTATGAGCTTGTAACAACAGACCTTTGTAATTTAATTTTGATTAATGCAATTTCTGATCTTATAAGAATTCTATAGTTCTTGATCTTGCCACAACCCTGATCAGGGAGTTGGGCCCACTCTCCTAACCAGGTGTTGTTGAATTAGTGGTGTGCGTAGGTTTATTTCTGTTGCATTATTTCCTTGTTGTTGTAATTATTTATTAAGTGTGTTGTTATGAGTCTTAACTTGCTATTACTCTTATTGCTGCTACAATTATTACTTGCTGTTACACATTGTTATGTTTATGACTGAATGTCCTGTTGTACCCTAAGAAACCAATTTCCTGGCTATACAGAATATTTTTTTTCCAAGGAAAAAAGCCGAGCTTTTCTATTATAAAAATAAAAGAGCTACAAAAAGATGAGTTAACATCCAGCAGTTAGAAAACTGCCTGAAACTGAGAGGTAGAAAACCGTCCATCCCCATGCTGTCATCTAAAATGACTGAGATACAAAACAAAAAACACCAAGTTCAAAATGAAACTCGGCCTGAACACAGCCGCATCAAAAAATAACAGAGTCTGTCAAGAACCACTGGGCCTCCATTAAGGAAAACGACCCGCGACATAAACAGGAAAACCATAGTATTTATCCGGAGCTTCTCCAATACAGGAGCTGTAATGAAATAGTTTGAATGATCATGTAACAAAACCGCCAAAAACAATATAAAGACACAATTGTTTCTGACGCCTTCCCAGCTTGATGCACAAAAACATTAAGTATAAGGGGCCAAATCCGTCTCACGAATCTGGTCCTGAAACTGTTCCTTTATCCTCCACGAACCCACAGCCTGTTGTAAACCTGTCTTAGAATATTCGTCTGCTTCAACATTCCTGTCCCTGTATATGTGATCAAGAGAGAAAACAGTGAAGGATGATTTTAGATTTTGAATTTCTTCTAGCAGAGGCATCAATAAATAATTCCTGCATCTAAATTTCCCATTGACCCAATTTACAACATTTGATGAATCTCCAAAAATCTGAACTGTGAGGACTTGTCTATGAATGAGCCAGCAGAGGAGCAGTTTTAAAGCTGATAATTCGGCAAAGTTGTTAGTGCCCGTCCCGAGCCCCACTGAGGCTTTTAGAGAGTGAGTAGAGCTAAGGTGAATAATAATTCCTACCCCAGTAATATTGTTTTGAGCTGCCCCGTCGAAAAAGGCCCAGGGGATGCCATCTTTGATATGAATTTCTACCCTCTGGTGTGAGGCTGAAGGGGTCTCTGGTTCGGGGATGCTGGATAAGATAGCTGTGCTCTGGATTGCTATTGCTTCCGCTGGGGTTGTTTTTTCTTTGAATATGCTGCGGTTTCGGGCTATCCAAATGCCCCAACAGAGGATAGGTGGAAGATTCCTCAGGTTCTTCTCTGGGTGATTGGACCACCAACCTTCCCATGCTGCATTGAGATCAGCCCCTTCCCATCTGGCATTGATATGCAGTAGCCTTTTCGTTTCGTCCCATACTTGATTTGTGAAGGAACAATCCACGAATAAATGATTAATGGATTCTGAAGCTACCTTACATAAAGCACATCGGCTCGGTCCCTCCTTATAACGAGCTAACAGGACATCCCAAGTAGGTATATTCCTTTTAAGCGCACACCATAGGAAAATTCTGGCTTTTTTGGGGCATTTCAGCTTGCCTGGCTATACAGAAATTGTGCTTAAGGCATTAATAAATATTATTTACTGTCACTTATTTGTCACCTAGATATATGTTGCGTTCTCAAATGAAGGACTTGGAGACTTGGTTTTTTACTCTCAATACTTAGGTGACAAGGAAATATCAGAATGCCATTTGATAGCTGAATATGAATGATAAATGAAGAAAGCTTGAAGAAGTTAAAAATAGTATGCTTCCTTACGTAGAAACTACTATTTATAACTTAGAATAATTATGAAGGTGAGAATTGAATCATGGACAATATGTTGTTTAAAACAGAAACTACTATCTATGACTCTTGGGGAAGTTAAAGATAATATGCTCCCTTGCACAGAAACTACTATCTGTAACTTAGAAAAAAGGTGAAAATTTCAAGTACAGGAGCGCTCTTTTAAGGAAATTCAACTTTATCTACCTAAGAAAATAAAGACCTGCAACTTCATTACCATACTTGAAGGAAGAAAACATAAGATGGCACATAAGAAAGAAGTCACAAAATCATACCCAACAAACACATGGAAACTTCTGATTCTTCATTAATCAACAATTATATCATGAATACAATGGCCTTGTCTTCGGGTTCTCCAAAATTTGAACCCCTTCTTTGTAAATTTTCATCTTTTTATACATTGTGGAAGAGTTATTATGAAGGTGAGAATTGAATCATGGACAATATGTTGTTTAACATAGAACCTACTATTTATGACTCTTGGGGAAGTTAAAGATAATATGTTGCCTTGCACAGAAACTACTATCTATAACTTAGAAAGAAAGGTGAAAATTTCAAGTACAGGAGCGCTCTTTTAAGGAAATTTAACTTTATCTACCTAAGCAAATAAAGACCTGCAACTTCATTACCATACTTGAAGGAAGAAAACATAAGATGGAACATAAGAAAGAAGTCACAAAATCATACCCAGAAAACGCATGGAAACTTCTGATTCTTCATTAATCAACAATTATATCATGAATACAATGGCCTTGTCTTCGAGTTCTCCAAAATTTGAACCCCTTCTTTGTAAATTTTCATCTTTTTATACATTGTGGAAGAGTTGTTGATTTCTGAAACTGCCCAAATTATTTAACTACTTCTCTAACTATATGAAGTAAAAAATATTATTGAATTTTACAGAGGGTAAAATACACCTCCAAGAACATCAAATAACAAGAAATAATTGAACTAGAGATGAGGATAACTGCTGGCTTGCTTTGTTAATCGGTCGCTGAGTTCTTCTATATATGCTTAAATAATGATTAATCCATTTTAGTCGTGATAAACTGTGTTAGCTATGCATAAATTTAGGCTTACGTATGTATCAAGCATTTTGATTGGCCAAAATACAAAGGAAACAACACTAATTGCCTTCCTCTTCAGATTCGGCTCTAATACTGATTTTTCCCTTTACACAACAAAATTAACATAAACCTTTGATTAATACAGAACTCAAAAAGAATTAATTTTGCTTCATAAATTCGTCGGATCCACCCATTCAACGCTCTATTGACTTCACATCACAAATCACAATCGGCCCTTTCAAATGTTATATCAATCTAAACCTTTACAATCCACGATAAGATGGATGTGCTGGAAGTATTAAACATAATATATCAAATATCGGGTCTGGCCTGTCGCAAATCGCAATCGGCATAACCATATACATATACATTTGGTGTTGTACGGAACCGCCGGGACTTATAAAATGCAACATATAGTTTTTCGGGTTCGGCACATCATCGAAAATCACAGTCAGTGGAACCAATGTACATAAGCTATGCTGTATGGCGGACCGGCCGAGATTATTAAACATAATGTATATCTGTTTCGGGTCCACTCATTTCAAATCGTAATCGGCAGAGCCAATGTACATAAACTCTGCAATAAGTGGACCCGTTGGGACTATTAAACACGGTGCATATATATATTTTGGGTCTGCCCATCGCAAATTGCAATCACCGGAGGTAGCACTTCATATATAGCCGCTTCCACTGTGATTTGTGATTGCGATTTAATCACATCGTTGAACTATGACCGACTCTTTAATACTTGTTTTCTTTTTATTTCAATGTGAAATTATTGCATCGCCCCTTTTATTTAAATATGATTCAATATGAAATTATTGCATCACCTCTTTTGTGCCTTTTCTATTTTTCAGTGATTTTTAAATGAAAATTGAAAATTATAAACAATCAAGATGCATGTTACAACATCTGGCTCCACCTAGGGATAGCGCTTTTGGCACAGAAGCACTAAGAACCGTAGATTAGTGCCTTCACCTCGAGCATGGAATCATATATTTCTTTGCATAAATTTAAATTCTATGGCATTTGTACACTAATTTCACTCAGGTATTTACAATGAAAGACTATTATTCTTCACAACTAGAAGTAATGCTTGAGGTATTTCCCATTGACAGGCAGTTGTAGAGTTTCACCATCAAGATTCTCAAGAATGAAAGTGTTATTGGATGTTGCTACAACAATTCTAAAAGGGCCATACCAGAGAGGATCAAACTTCCCATGATTACCCTTATCTTGTCTCCTGGTAACCCATCTTAACACTAAATCTGCAACTTTAAAGTCAATTTCCTTGGCTTTTCTATCAAAAATACTTTTGATCTTGGATTGATACATAATCAAGTTATCTCTTACCTTGTCCCTGTTCTCACTTAGCTCCACCACTTTATTCATTCTTCTTATCAAAGAATTTGGTTCTTCTTTTGCCTCCTGAATCATTGTAATCATCAACTTCAGAAGTTGACTTGGAAACATAGCCTGACTCCCATATACTAATTCAAAAGGTCACTTCCCTGTAGATCTTCTCGTAGTTACTCTAGTAACCCATAGAGAAAACTTTAACTTAGAATCCCAGTCTCTTTGATTTTCTGTAATGGTTTTCTTGAGGATCTTCAACAAAGTTTTGTTAGTAGATACAGCTAATCCATTTCCCTGTGGATGGTAAGCTATTGAATGGGACAAAATAACATTATACTTGTGATAAAAAGAAATAAACTTTCTTGAATTGAAGACCTGAGCATTGTCTCTTATAATTTTGATGGGGTATCCAAATCTACTGAAAATATTCTCCTCCAGGAACTTCATTACTATCTGATCAGTTTCTTTCTTGGTAGGGATTGCCTCTACCCATTTGGTGAAGTAATCAGTTGCTTTGAGAACCCATTTGTGATGTCCACTTGAAGGTGGAATGATCTCTTCAACAAAGTCCACTCCTCATTGTCTGAATGGTTCCTCTATGAAAATTGGAATCAAAGGTAAAGGAGCCAATCTCTTTTTCTCAGCAAAAAGATGACACTTTTGACAACTTCTAACAAACTTATATGTATCACAAAATAAAGTAGGCTAATAAAATCCTGCATGAAATTTTTTTTGTGCAGTCATCTTCCAACTATAATGTCCTCCACATAACCCCTCATGATAATCTTTGATTGTTCCTGTAAATTCATTCTCTGTTAAACATAGTAATAAAATTCCAACAAGATCCTTCCAGTATAAACTACCTTCCACAATCATATATGGTTGTGCTTTGATCTTTAGTGCTCTATACTTTGTTCTATCTAGAGATTGGGGGCAGGAAAGAAAACACAAATAATGAATTATATGCTTATACCATTTTGAACACAAAAACGTATACCTGATCTTCATACCTGGGCCTTGCTTTCCTTCATTTTCTTTAGCTGCTCCTTCATTCACAGGTGTCAGCAGGTTGATTCCCAATGCCTGAAAGTTTGATTCCGTTAATTTTTTTTCCAATCCTTGCCCTTTCACCAAATTTGTGTGTTTTATGTCCAGGTCATATTCTTGGATCTTGGCTATCCATTTTCCTCTTCTGCCTTCTACATCAGCCTATACTAATACATATTTTACTGCAGCATTTGACACATAAGCAATGATTTGTGAATGCAACACATAAGTTCTAAAAGCATTCAGGGCTTTTAACAAAGCATATACTTGTTTCTCAAGAATATTATATTTAAGCTCAGTGTCCCTGAGAATCTTGTGGAAGAATGCGACTGGCTATTCTTTCTCTTCATCATTTTTCTGTAATAAGACAACAACTATTGAATTTGAAGACGCAAATGAAAAAACTTGGAAGGGATTTTGATAGTTAGGGCTGATTAGGATTGGAGCTACCTGCAATGCCTCTTTAATCCTAGAAAATGGTTCTTTAGCTTCCTTGGTCCAACGCACTTCATTCTCCTTCTTCAGCATATCAGTGATTTCTTTCAGGATTTCTGCATAGTTGGACACAAATTGTCTTAGGAAGTTAATCTCTCCCATAAATTTTTGGATATCTTTTTTACTTCTAGGCAGTGGTATTTTTTGCACGGAGTGTACTCGGTTGGATCTATCTTTACTCCATCTCTGCAAACAATGTGCCCCAATAGTTTTCCTTCTTCCAAAGAAAAAATGGATTTCTTGGGATTCAAAGAAAGCCCAAATCTTCTACATTTATCAAAAGTATTTTTCAAATGGTCCAAATGTTCTTCATCAAACTTTGAGAAAATAGTAATATCATCCAAATATATTACTACAAATTTATCTCCCACAAAAGTAATGTCCATAGCCCTCTGAAATGTAGCACTTGTGTTCATCAATCCAAAAGGCATTCTGGCATACATAAAGGTTCCCCAAGGAGTTGTGAATGCCATCTTTTTCTGATCCTCCTTATTCATGACCACCTGGTTATACCTAGAAAATCCATCCAGCATTGACATTCTAAAAGATCTCATCACCTTTTGCAGTACGTGATCCATTTTAGGCAATGTATAGTTATCTTTCAAAGAAGCCCTGTTGAGATTTCTCAAGTCCACACATAACCTTATTTCTCCATTTTTCTTTCTCACAGGCACTAAATTAGCCACCCAATCAAAATACCTGAGCGGAACTATTATTTTGGCATCAAGCAATTTTTTAACCTCCTTTTCAATTGATGGTAGAAGCAAAGGATTTATCTGTCTAAGCTTATGTTTGAAGGGTTTAATTCCCTCCTTGAAGGGAATATTGTGCTGAATAATATTTACATCATAGGTTTTGAGATCTTCATAGGACCATGCAAAGACATCAACATAATTCTTGAAAAGTTTAATATATCTCTCTTGAAAATTAGGTGAAACTTCATTGTACAAGTCTACTAACCTGGGTTTCTCCTGAATTCCAATGTTGTGATCCTGAATATGTTCATCTTGTGAAATTTTCCCTGAGTCAATAGCCACATCATTGGAATTAAAAAGCCTTTCAAGAGGAACAAGTCCCTTTGGCAGAATATTATCTTTCAATTGAAAGATCTTCTGATTTGCTATTGAATCTTTTAAACCACTAACTTTTGCAATTTATGTTGTCTCTTCTTCATCCTGATCAATTTTTGTGCCCTCAAACTCTTCAACCATAATAAAAGACTCTTTAATCTACTGATCATCTTCAAAAACTTTCCAATTTTTAACATTATCAGGAGCAGAGGGTCTGTGTCTCATTTCTAACTCATATCGTCTTGGATTAATAGGAGGCTTTAAAGTACTAGCCGGTATAGCTAGTGAATTTGCTAATCTATTCTCATCTCTTAGAATAAATTGAATGTTAAAAGCTTCGAAACAGTTCTTAATCAAATCCCATACCTCATTTTTGTATGCCCTAAGCCTAGGGTGCTTTGTTTGGAAGTAATCTTTTATTTTCTTAATAATCAGCTTTGAATCTCCAAAAAAATAAATTGACTTAACTCCCATATGTTTAGCTGTTTGTAGAGCAATAATCAAGGACTCATATTCTGCCACATTGTTTGTTGCCTTGAACTCTAGTTTGAAAGAAAAAGGGAACATATTACCTCTAGGCACAATTAGAAGAAAACCAACACTTGTTCCTTCCTTGGAATAAGCTCCATCAAAGAAGCATTTCCACACTCCTTCAGTTTGCAGCTTTGTAATTACATTGGCTGAAGCAAGCTTCTTTTGATTATCTTCAGCCAACTCTGCATTATCATGTAGTGTGAAACAAGCAAAATCATCCTTCTCCTGGCTATATATAGGTGAATTACTTGCTCCATTTTTTGTAATTGTTTTTACGAATCTAGTTTCTCTGTACAATATCCTCTCTTCCCCACCAAAAATCGGTAGAATAGCATATGTAAAATCTAGTTTCAAAACACCACCCAATTTATCCCCCCAGAACCTAGATAGAAGCATTCCAAATCTAGTAGGGATATTTGCTACTACAACATCCATGACCAAACTTCTAGTTGGAATTTGGGCTAGTGACACTGGCAGATCCTTAATAACCCCCAAACACTTGACTTTGTTGGAATCAAAAGAATACAAGTCCCTATAAGGTTTTGTCACTTGTAGATTTAGTTGCTTCGTCACTGCATAAGATTATGTGAAGCTCCCGAATCAAACATACAATTATGTAGGAGGAAATCATGGACCAATAAGGAAATATAAAAAGGAGGTATTGAAGAATATACTTCCTCTAAATGTGGACCAAAAACCACTACTGGTTTATCTTCTTGCAGATTTATAGTGTCATTTATACTCTCATTTTCTTTTAAATTAATAAACTCAGCAATCTCCTTTTGATAAATAGGTTTTTTTGCCAATTCTGTAAGGGGAACTTGAACTATTACCCTTTCCAACTCCTTAGTAAGACTAAACAAGTGACCTTGTTTTGTAGTCCTTTCATTCTCATCTTGACCTTTCTTCATGACTGGAATTACTTGAGGAATTGAAACAAGTTTCTCCAAAGAAATTTTTTCAGTTTGATCTTGAGAAGACTCACCTTGAAGTATCTATGTCTTTCCATTTGCCTTTTGTTGTTGCTTTCCTTTATTCACTTGTTTTGCAGGTTTAGATTCTTGTGGAGTCACCTTTGGTGAGGAAGTTGAAACTTGATGCTCACTTTCATTTTCTTGATTTCTTGATCTCTTCCTCGATCTCAAGTCATATTTCTTATGTAGTTCAACCTGCATAAAATCAGAGAATTGCTTCCAATATTCATCAATTTTATTTTCATCATGAATGGCATATGTTTCATCATATTCATAGTCTTCTTCTTCGATACCAAGTTCATCTTCATCTACTGCATATAATGTAGAAATTTGATCTTCAGGTTGCTCCTGTTCTTCACCAGGATCTACTCCTATATATAATGGTGCTTGAATTTGATTTTGATCTTTTCTTTCCTTCTGCAAGATTTGCAAAGGTTGTATTCTGTATTGGGGATTAAAGTTCTTATTATACTATGTTTGCTTCTGAAAATACTTATTTTCTAACTCTAATTTATTTAACTTATCTGACAATGTTTTAATTACAATACACATATCCTCCAATGCTTGACTTTGAGAGGATTCCATCTTTTCCTTTCCCTTGTCTTGGATAGGTTGTGTCTCTGGTGCTTTTCCTGCAGCCACCAGATTTGCTTCTATCTCTAATGCATCTATTTGGATTTGATCAAGGGTTGGAGATCTTCTTTCCCTTAATGTGAATCCAAAATTTGATTCAAAAGCCCCTGCAAAAGTTATTTTTGCACCAACAAGAGGAGGCTTAATCTTCACTGCAAGACTATTGTACAATTTGTTAAACCTTTTGACAAATTTGACCACGGTTTCATTAGAAATTTTCTTTATGGCATTAAACTCTGTTAATGAATACCCATGATCTCTTTTTTCTCCCCATTTCTGAATGAATAAACATTCCATCTCTTCCCAAGAAGGAATAGAATTATTGGGAAGCCCTTTAAACCATTTCCTTGCTTCTCCATCCAAGGATTGAAAAAAAAGTCTTAGAACAACATCTACATGTTCAACATTTTTGTTTTCTGCAAAATTGCAAAATATTGACAGATGATTCTCTGCAGTTAGTTCATCTTCCCTTGTAAAACAAGGAAGAATCTTGAGGTATTCCTGTGGCATTTGATTTAATGGTTGTGGCAGTTGAAGAGGTGCATACCTATTCATCAAGAATGAAGGTATTGCCATGTTTATTGAACCTTGATTACCAACAAATGCAGAACCTGGCTTAGAAGTAAATGGAGTGTGAAAAGGTGGTAATGTGGTTATTGGTTTAGGTTGAATAATTATAGCAGGTAAATGAAAGCTAACGGAATCTAAATATTGCTCTTGATAGTTAGGTTCTTGAAATGAAGATGATGAAAGAGATGACTCTTTATCAGATGAATGTTCAAATAAGTTTCTCCCTAATGCAGACAATGTAGGAATTGGTGCAATTGGGATCTTAGACTTTCCAACCCTCCTAGAAACTAGCCTTTCATGATTTGAAAGAGCTTGAACCTTCTGTTATGATGTGTCTGATCTTGTATGGGGTCTTCTTGAAGCCAGAGTTATTGCTTTGATTCAAGACAACCAAATATTTCCTCCTCACTGAACAACTAGAGGAAAATATTGAAAAACCCAGGGAAAAGTGTTCTTGTCTTCTCTCCTCAGCAATTGTGCCAATTAATGTTGTACTCTAAGAAACCAATTTCCTAGCTATAGAGAAATTGTGCTTAAGACATTAATAAATATTATTTACTGTCACTTATTTGTCACTTAGATATATGTTGTGTTCTCAAATGAAGGACCTGGAGACTTGGTTTTTTACTCTCAATACTTAGGTGACAAGGAAATATCAGAATGCCATTTGATAGTTGAATATGAATGATAAATGAAGAAAGCTTGAAGAAATTAAAAATAGTATGCTACCTTACGCAGAAACTACTATATGTAACTTAGAAGAATTATGAAGGTGACAACTGAATCATGGACAATATGTTATTTAACATAGAAACTACTATCTACGACTCTTGGGGAAGTTAAAGATAATATGATACCTTGCACAAAAACTACTATCTATAACTTAGAAAGAAAGGTGAAAATTTCAAGTACAGGAGTGCTCTTTTAAGGAACTTTAACTTTATCTACCTAAGCAAATAAAGACCTGCAACTTCATTACCATACTTGAAGGAAGAAAACATAAGATGGAACATAACAGAGAAGTCACAAAATCATACCCAACAAATGCATGGGAACTTCTGATTCTTCATTAATCAACAATTATATCATGAATACATTGGCCTTATCTCCAGGTTCTCCAAAATTTGAACCCCTTCTTTATAATTTTTCATCTTTTTATACATTGTGGAACAATTGTTGATTTTTGAAACTGCGCCAAATTATTTAACTGCTTTTCTAACTATATGAAATGAAAACTATTACAGAATTTTATAGAGGGTAAAAGACACATCCAAGAACATCAAATAACAAGAAATAATTGAACTAGAAGATGAGGATAACTGCTGGCTTGCTTTGTTAATTGGTCACTGAGTTCTTCTATATATGCTTAAATAATGATTAACCCATTTTAGTCATGATAAAATGTGTTAGCCATGTGTAAATCTGGGCTTACATATGTATCGGGCATTTTGATTGGCCAAAATACAAAGGAAACAACACCAATTTCCTTCCTCTTCAGATTCAGCTCTAATACTGATTTTTCCCTTTACACATCAAAATTAACGTAAACCCTTGATTAATACAGAAATAAAAAAGAATTAATTTTGCTTCATAAATCTGTCGGATTCACCTGTTCAACTCTCCATTGACTTTGCATCACAAATCACAATCGACCCTTTCAAATGTTATATTAATCTAAACCTTTACAATTCGTGATAAGATGGACGCGCTGGAAGTATTAAACATAATATATAAAATATTGGGTCCGGTCTGTTGCAAATCACAATTGACATAACCATATACATATACATCGGTGCTTTACGGACCCGCCGGGACTTATAAAATGCAACATGTAGTTTTTCAGGTCCGGCCCATCATCGCAAATCATAATCGGCAGGACCAACATACATAAGCTCTGCTATATGGTAGACCCGCCGGGATTACTAAACATAATGTCTATCTGTTTCGGGTCCACTCATCGAAAATCATAGTCAGTGGAACCAATGTACATAAACTCTGCGATAAACGGACCTGCCGAGACTATTAAACATAGTGCATATATATATTTCGGGTCCGCCCATCACAAATCACAGTCAGCCGAGGTAGTAATTCACATATAACCACTTCCTCTGTGATTTGCGATTGTGATTTAATCGCATTGCTAAACTATGGCTGACTCTTTAATACTTGTTTTATTTTTATTTCAATGTGAAATTATTGCATCGCCCCTTTTATTTCAATATGCTTCAATATGCACTTATTGCATAGCCTCTTTTGTGCCTTATCTATTTTTCAGTGATTTTAAATGAAAAATGAAAATTATAAACAATGAAGATGCATGTTACAACATGTTCAATACTCGGTAGGGAAGTTGTGGCCTGCATATACCTTACATGATAGCCTTGAAATAACCATTCAAGTGCCGGTTTGACAATTAATGTGAAATAGGGTGAATTGTATGATTCATATCTGAACACCAACAATACACACATGAATATTTTCTTGATCATAGAGCTTCAATTGCAAGGTGAAATATCTAAGTACATCAATTACAATGGTGAACACTAGTTCCCATAGTGGAACACTAAGGCACTTCTTGTTTCTCCAAAGAATATTTTTTCTCTCCTATGCCAAGTAGAGAAGCCAAGACTAACTCTTTGAAGCTTAAGCCTCCCAAAATCCCTTTGCTAGAGTTATGAGGTTTCTTTTATGACAAGAGGAATGACCTTTCATATCCTCATGAATCTTATATTACCCTCATGACTCTTGTACTTCTAGTGTGTCCTTTGGACTTCTAAGCAATTCTTGAATATCTAAATGACTTTCAAAATTCTATACAATCCTTGTCCATATATGACTATGTGACTCTTCATGTTCCACATATGAATTTTGGACTTTTACACATTGGATTTTCCCCTTTTCTTTGATTACAATACTACATCATGAATTACACATCATCATATGATGAGACTTGACATGTCACTAGCTTTGATGACTAGGACTGATAATGACTGATGACATGGAATTTCTCCAGTGGTGAAACAACTACCATTCTATCTTTGCTCTTTATTTATCTCTTGATCATGGCGCTTTCACCCTCTAAAGGGTCTTCAATATTGGAGCCTTTGGGGTGCTTTTATCATCAAGTTTTAAGTGTGTTCTTGGTTCTTTTCATGCTTCCTTTGTTTATCCTCTTTTCCTGATCTTCCTCATGCGTGCTTTCCATGAGGTCCCTAGAATACATACTTCTGAAATCACCCATGACGAGCAACTATCAACCTAAAAATATCCTAATCTACCATGTTTTATGTATATTTTCTGTTCATTCTCTTTCAGTGTTCTTAAAATGGTAAATGGAGCTTTAGGGTGCAAGGGCGCACTCTGAAAGGTTGAAGGACTAAGGTGGAGTAGATTCAAGGCTTCAACATGTGCTCATGCACCCTAAGGAAGAAAGAAATCAAGGTAGGGCACATGCTACAAGTCCGAAGGATGAAGGGGAGAGCTTCGAGCTTCCCAAGTGCACTACACAACCGAGGGAGAGAGGGAGGGTGCAAGGTGCACTGAGTCCTCATGCCTTTGGGTTGTGCTCATGTGCTTAAGACGCCTACGAAAGGGCGCATGGCACAATCTTGAAGGCTGAAGGTTGGGGTCTCATGCCTTTAGGGTGTGCTAGTGTGATTAAGTAGTTCGAGAGGGTGCAGGATGCATGAGGATGGGCTAAAGGATAGAGCTTTAGGTCTTCAGGGTGTGCTAGTGCGCTCAAGGAGGGTGCACGTCTTCGACTCAAAGGAGTGCGCTCTAGGAAGAATTAGACGTTTTAGGGGGATGTGGTTCAGAACATGGAAGGGGATTCATGATTTTGGAGTGTGCCCGGTTCTGAAGAAGGGGCAAGGTTCACTTCTAAACAGTGAAGGGTCTCCCATAAAGGCTTCAAATTGCGCCCATGTGCTCTTAATGGGCTCAACTTAGAACATAAATTTGTCTAAATTTTGGATGATTAGTCAAGGGGTGGGAAAGATGAGTTCTAGACATAAACCCATGTGTGACACAAACTAAATCATCATGAAAACTTAGACAAGCTTGATCAACAATGAATTTACATCAAAATTCCACTGTATGCACATTCAACAATGAAGTGTGTGTGACTGTGACCAAAAAGTGTCATTTTACAACAAGAAAGGTGTTATGACTATGAAATGCATCTAGAGGTGTTATAATAAATGCAGTGACACTTGAGAACATTCAAGAACACTTAATACATATAAAACAACATGAGACGACTTTTGTTGACCAAGGCGACACTTGATATGACAATGAAGTAGCCTCCAAAATTAGATTGTAGTGAAAGTTTGGAGGTTGTTGTAGATGCGACAACATAATGATTGCATTATCAATCAGTAATATATGACATGTAAAATTTGTTTATTGGTGGGTTTTTTTGTATGGTAAACCTACAAAAACCACCTTTTTTGTTGTCTAATTTAGAGTCCCTCTGGAAAATATTTTACATGCCATTTTTCAACTCAATATTAAGTAGTAAATGGATGACATATCTCTTTCATAGTAAAACGTTAACCAACTTTTTTTACTTTCAATTATTTTATCTCTATATAAAGTTTGATGTACAATTAAGGTGGAAATTGAGGTATTTTATTTATGGCGAACATTTTTTTTTTCTGTTATTAGTAATTTTTAATTTGTTAATGTAAGTATTATTCTATTTTTATAAATGTAACATTACATAAAAACATCTCGCTCATATTGGGATGCAAAGTGCGTCTCCACATAGTTATGACAAGAATTATTAAAATTATTGATATGGGACAATAAAGGGGTTTATAGATTTTATTTGGAAATGGGAGATAGGGATTGTAGAGAATACCGACATCTTTCTCACATGAAGAGATGAAGATGTTTGTATGTAATGGTGCAATGTGAAGATATGTCAAGAGAACAGAGTAAGTTCACCTCAATACTAGTAGGGTTTTAACTCTATTTCTTTCTAGGTTGAACTTAATTATTTTGGGAATATTTCAAATAGGAACCAATTCAATGGTTTGAATTAATTGCAGTGTTCTAGAGCAGTGAAATTAATTGTTTAATATCATTTGAAATATTCAAGAAATCATCTAAGATTTTAAAATATAGCCAGAATAATGTAAAAACAGAGTTAATTTCACATCTATCTCTGCTTATACCAGTAAGTTTTGGGCTCTCCCCGCTCCTTCTTTGTATGTCACAAGAGCATAATAAGTTCACATGTAGCTCTGCATATACCAGTAGGGTTAGGACTCTACCTACTCTTTGTGTCAAGAGAGTTGAGAAAGTTCATGTCTAGCATTGTGTATACTAGTAGGTTTTGACTTCTAAGAAAGATATAATATAGAACTTCAAAGATAGACTCATGTTTGTCACTGAGAGCTTATGTAGAAAGAGATATCAAATAGAAAATTTCATTTTTTTGGGCTTTTTTTGTGGTGGAATAAGGTTTTTCAATATTGGTTAAGGCATGATTTTAGCCATGGATTTATTTTTTGATTATTAATATTAGTTTAGAATTCAGTAATGACATTTATAATGTTTAATATTGACTTTTTTTTTAATATTACTAAAAAAAATTCAAATATTTGATTGGACAATAATTTGAAGGCCTTATTGTAAGAGGTTACTACCCACCAAAATTTATGTGAGTCCATGTGCTTGAGCAAGCAATTTATGAGGAGAACATGTGCATCATATTACTTTTAATATATGTTGAGAATATAAGTTGAAAATTATATTTAATAATAATAATAATAATAATAATAATATTATTATTATTATCATTATCATTATCATTATTATTATTATTATTATTATTTAATTCATGGGGGTAGATGATCGATGGGATATGAGTCTCGAGGAGGGTTCTCCCCACCCCACTGACCCCCTTGAATATTAAGGCAGGGTGGCATGTCACTCCTCCACCATGCAAGTTTGGGTGAGAGGTTTAATGTCTTCAATGTGATAGGTTGTCAAGAAAGTTGGTGCATGGATAGTGAAAGATTAGTTAAATGAGGCCTTGCGGAATGTGTTATCACCTATATTTAGCTCAAGCTAAAGGGAGGCAACTTCCAGGGTGTTAGCTACCTATACCAATAGGTTTCATATTTCATGATTGGCAAAGAAAGTTCCAAATATGCTCTGCTTTGGTGATCCAAAGATCCCATATTTCCATAAGAAGACAAGGTGTGTACAAAAGCTTGATGTTGACTCAATTTTGGATGGATGGTCCAACAGCCTAATCTGGATCATGCCATGTTTCAATTTTTTGTTGTAGAATAGAGAAAGAAGTCTGTCCAAGCTGTTTAATCTTGGCAGACCATTAGCTAGGTAGAGAAAGTAAGGTTCCCAACTGCTTAATCTGGGACCTTGGAAGCAATAAGGGTAGCCTGAGATAGAGAATCAAAAGAAAAAGCCAAAAGAAAAGAAAAGGCACATAAGGGTCTGCAAGTCTAAGTGCACCCTCCATGAGGAAACAAAAAATGCTAGACAAGTAGATGGGTAGGTAGATGGGGTTGCAGAAATGTCATTCATTTCAACTGAATCTTGATGGTCTAAAATAAAGGAAACATCAGTGGATAGAGAAGCTCCTCTTCTCCATCATGTTGCAGCAAAGCAAAGGAGCATGACTAACTCCCTTTTCCCCCTTTCACATTCATTACTAACATCCCTTCATCAGTTGTGTTCATGAAAGAGAATCCAAGTTTTATGTTGATTCTTATTCCTTTAAAAAAGCCACATTTCTTGTCTAAAATTCTTTTCATTTTGATCTACTCCCCTTAGTGATATCACTCCTCCTTCACCTCTTCCATTCATATTAACCCCTAACTTCTTATTATCTAAATCCCCTATGTTACCCTTTCCCTATTGTTATAAACACTATGGTGTATAAACCCCAAGCATTCTATAAATATCCCTTCCCCTTGGCATTATAGCCATATGTTCACAGTCAGGGATTAAATTGACATCTGGTCAGTTTAAGAACCCAAACCCTACCCCTTTTCCCCTTTCAGAGGTTATCTAAACCATTAACCCCTTTATTTGCTAAAAAACCTTGTAAATAAACCCATTTTCACCCCTAACCCGCTCATTTGCAAAAATACATGAAAAACTCACTTTTTCATTTTACCCAAAGTTTGGGCGCTATGCACGTTTTTATAAAAATACATTGAAAACCATATAAGTTTCCCAAACTCCAAAGGTCCCCGCCGGGCGCATCTTCCAAAAAATATATTATTTTAAAACCCCGCCCACATCCGTATTGACTTGGCATCTCAACGATCCGTCAACCGTCGGATCTGGCCTTTTTCATCCGACGGCCCACATGCATATTGGAGCGGCTCCGACGTCCGGAGGATAGCTTCCAAAATTTGTTAGAGGGTGACGTCAGGCCTCTGCCACGCGTCACCCCCATATCGTATCGGAGCACCCTCTGACAATTCCGCTTCCGTATATAAGGCGGTGTGATATCAAACCGCTTACTGTTTCCGGTTTCTGTTAACCCGCTATGCCAACGTCATTACCATGTCATTGCTGCATCACCGCCGCGTCAACGCCCCCGTCTACCACTGCTCTGACCTGCCTGCCACCTTACCATCCCGGTGGACCACTCTTAAGCCGCCACGTGTCTCGATGACGTCATGCTGACGTCATCCGACCTTGACCCCACCTGATGACGTCATGCTGACGTCATCCAAAAAAGGCGCCAAATAACCCAAAAGTCTATATTTTGGCCAAAATTCATGTTTTTCGTTACTTTTGCAAAAAAGACTGTTACTCCCCCTACATGCATTTTACGTCCAAATCCGTAGCCAACCAGCTGAAATCAACCAGGAGACCGCCGACGCTTCCTTCCCACCTGCATTTGCAAACTTTGCCAAGCAATTCACGAGGTATTTATCAAATTTACCTCCCTTGCGCTCGATTGTGTCCGTAATTGTCTAAAACAAAATTAAAAGAGTGGGCAAGCTTATAATTTACCGGCAAATCCCCTGTGGCAAGCCTCCATTTTGAACTGTTAAGTCAAAATTCGCCTGCAGAGCCTTGTCTGCCCGAGTTTTCACAAAACATACAGTTGGTTCGCACATTCGTGAACTGAGAACCCAAGCTGCACCAATTCACCGTATAGAGAGTTTCTAAAGCCAAGCATTTGCCCTATCAGTGCTCTCTGCAGTATTTCAATTGCTGCCATTGCCATTTTATCCTCTGTTCCTCAGTAAATCACCTCTCTTTCCAAGAAATACTCCTTTGTGTTACTCTGCACAGTAACGCCAGTTCATACCAACACAATCCTAAAGTAACCATGGATGCACCAGTAGCTCTTGTAGCCTTGAATATTGCTCCACTAAATGCCCCTCAGAGAGAATTGGATTGGCAACCATTAGCAGACCTGGATTATCAAATATCAGAAGAAATGCTAATGCACAGCAAGTACCACATCCACTTGTTAAACGAATTGAAGATTAAACATGAGGCTGGAACAAATGTATTGGGAATTTGGGATTCTTTCCTCCCTCTCTTCAAGCTCCCTCAGGTCAACCAATTCCCTGACCTAATCCACCTATGTGCTGAATGCTACGACGCCACTCAGAGGGCTGTGATTGACCCTTCAGGCTCAGTTGTTTTCTATGTCACCCCTGAAGCCATCAGAGAGATGCTGCAATTCAAAACTGAGAAGAAATTGGTCCCTTTATCACTGGCTGATCTGATAAAGCAAGGAGCCAAATTGACAGATGCTCAGGTCACCAAACTAAATCAATTATACATTGACTCTGACACTGTGAAGTACCCTCCCATTTCTCATGTTTACCTCAACCAATTGGGCAGGGACCTTGTAGATATGATCAGTCCCATTCTGGGCTACAATTCAATTGAATTTGTTGATGAAACTGTGCTAGTGATGATGCTCAAGTTTTCCCGTGGCAAGTCTCCAATCTGCTATGACTATGCCACCTACATATCTGACAAAATACATGAGCAGTTAATGAACTTGGCAAGAGAAAGGGTGTTCAGATACACCTCTTACATCTACCACTTAATTCTGTATTATCAACATGAGAAGTTTCACTTTGCTATGAAGAGAGTGGATGCAAAAGGAAATCCAAGGTCAGTGGTTTATTGGTCCTCTGCCTTCCACTGCAGATCTTTTTCTCCATATACTTATTGTGAGTTTATAGACCTCTTCATCCACCCAGCCATGTCTCTACTTATGAGCTCACCTCCTCCTAGACTAACTAATGAGATGCAGAGGATTCTTCAGCTGTCCAAGGCATACAACATTGGGGATTGGTATTATTACCAACACCACACAGTCATCAGAATATATGGGTGTGAGTTGCCCCCATACAGATTGCCCAGATATGTGCCCATGAGATTGTTTTCCCTTGAATTCTTCAGGCAGTTTGGGAATGCTGATGTACTACATTTTTCAGGCAAAGGCAAGAAAGCACAGCTCAAAGTAAGAAACCAATTATGCCACTTCATTTACAACAAAAGGGAGGAAGGTTGGCAAGAAGCAGACAGAATGCTAGAGTCCCTTGGCCTACAGACCAGTTTCATTTGGAAACCTTATGACCCCAATCACTTCATAACTTTAAGAAGGGTCAAGTATAGGCTGGCCAGTTATGACCATGTAAGGTTGCCTCATATAGAAAAATATGCAAATCAAATAAAGTGGAGGAGAGGCACCATAGAGGAAGCTATTACACAAGAAGAATTAAATCAAAGAGCAGTTAAAAATCTCCAAAAGATGGCTGACTTAGAGCTTTGTGCACAGGTATTTGCTCTTAGAGGCACTCAAGTGGGAGCAACTGCCTCATCCTCCACAGCACATCAGCAACCAGCCAAAGCTACTGATCAAACCTCTAGCAAAGGCAAAGAGAAAGAGATGGAGCCAGAGCAGCCACCTCATGAACAGGGACAGCAGCAGGAAGTGCAGCAACAGCCACAGGTACAACAGCAACAAGGGGGGCAGCAAGAAAAAGAACAGCAAGAGCAAACATCACAGGCCCCAGAATCCACCGGGCAGCAAGCTCAGGACACTCTGCCTCCTAGGCAAGAGACAACAGTGGAGGCCTCAGTCCTCCAAACCCCACAAAAAGAAGACATCAGCAGAAAGAGGGACAGAGAGACTCCCCTCACAACATCAACAACTCATGGGGAGAAAAGACATAGAATGAATCCCCTTTCTGAGGAAGAAATGCCTATAGGGCAATCTTTGGGCATGGGCCCACCTAGCATGGAGGCATCTGCAAGTTCCTTCCAGCAGGAACAAGAGAGGACAGTGGGAGGAGAAGTCAGCTCCTCAAGCCAGCAAAGAAGAGCTGAGGTGGGCATCAAGCAGCAGTTCATTGACATAAAGAAGAGGAATGAGCCCATAAGAGTACAACTATATAATCATTTGTTGAAAATGGCTCCCACTAACCAGCAGAGACTAATGTCTGCGTATGATGTCCAGGAGGGCAAGATGATCATGAGCCATTTTATGCCAGCAGTGTTGCAGCCGCAGTCAGCTGCAGATTACATAAGGACCAACCTTGAGGTCCTTGCCAAGGACATCCACCCAATGGATAAAATCGAATTACATAAGCAAACGGGTGAGATGGTGTATGCCTCCTTGGCAGATAAGACATTGGAGAACTACAGGCTAGAAAATAGCCTAAATAATACAGCTGCCCAACTGGAGTTGGAGAGAGCATCCTCTCAAGCAAAGGATAACAGAATCAAAGCCTTAGAGGAGATAATCATAGAACTTGGGCATGATCCCAAGGACATCAAGGCTGTACAAGCATTATTGAAGTTAAGGGATGCAGATTTGGCAGCACTAAGGAAAATGGTAAAAGTCCCAGCAACCATTCACCCACAAACTGGAGAAGTTGCCCAGCTGAGACATGACCAAGATGCATCAGCTATGCTGGTGTCCCTATATAAACAGCTGATCCAAACACAAGAGAAATTGGGAGAATCAGAGGCTGCACAGGCTGCACTGCAGGCAACATTACAACAAAAAGAAGGAGGACAGACATCTCAGCCTCCTCCAGAAATAATTAACCTGGAGGAACCTCCTCAGACTACGGCTCCTCCTACTGAACAGAAAGCACCATCTACATCAGCAACTGCACCAACAACAGAGCAGGCTCCAAGCCTGGATATGCAGAAGCTCAAGAATGAAATCCAAGCCCTGGAAGCCCAAATGGCAGAGCTAAATGAGGCCAGGGAGAGTCTAGCTAAGCTCAATGAAAGATATGATAAATCCAAGCAGACTGTGGCAGAAAAAGGAAGGGAAATAAAGGCCCTTAAGGATAAAATAAAGGAGATGGAGAAGGAGCTCACACTTGACAAAGTGACAGCTGAGCTTAGGACAGTTTTATGGGCCAACATTGGCCAATCAATCAATGATCAATGGCAATACATTGAGACCATTCATGAGCAAATAGAGCTCATAGGAAAAGCACACAGAGCAATCCAGAGATCAAGGGCATCTCTAGGCAATATGCCTGAGGTTGCCAATAGAATGATTAATGTGCTTAATAACAGAACAAGTGCTCAGCTGGCAGAAATGGGAATCTCGAGTAGAACTAAAACCATCCAGATGATAAAGAGGGTCCTCACACTGAGAAACCTGGTACAAACACTGGAAAGAAGAAGCCAAGATATGCAGACAGAGGTTAATAAATTCACGGACAAATTTGTGGCATTGCAAAACAGAGGTCTTCCTAGCTTACTGAACAGCGCAGGAAGACTACTTTCTCATGAACATTATGCCAAAAGGGTCAACACATTTGCTACAAATCAGATTTCAGAAAGACCCAGCACTTCAGAAGAATCAGGGCCAGCATCAGGGCAGAGTCTCTACAACAGGGTTGAGAATTTATTTTTCATTATGAATGAGATCCAACATTTGTTTGAAGTGCCTCCAAATTTCTACAAATACACAGAGGCAGATGAGAGTCTAGAGGCAATCCTGAGACATCAATTGCCCACACAGGAATTCTGGACCAAAATGATACAAACAATACTGTAAACCAGAGCCTGTATCCAAGTTTTTCTTTTTTATACAAGTTATCATACACAGGAAAATTTTGATAAAATCAGCATGCATGGAGAAGAATGGGCTGAGCCAACTCAGCAAAACTATTCGGCCACTAAAGCAGCACTGATAGTCACAGGTGACAGGGCCGAAAAGATACAGGAGGACAGAGCCACAAAGACACGTCATCCAGCATTAATAACAGAACATTCAACCGACTCAGTGGCCTCCAAAGGTCAAAAAGTCTTCTGACAGAAGTGAAGGGCATTTATGTTGTATTCAAAGCTGTAATAACTTCTTATCTGCTCTTCTGTACAAGTTGGTGAACATATTTATTTTCTCAGATGACTCAACGCCTCAGATATTTTGTATGACCATTTGTATATATACCCCCCTCGCATAAGTTTGCAGGGGTTGTTGTTGATTTCTCTTCTAGAGTTTATTATGCTGTAAATTTCCAGAAGTATTAATAAAAAAAGTGATGGAATTTCCAAAGCTCTGTGTTGTCTGAGGCATTCTGGTGTTTTGCTGAAAGTTACAGGATTCCTACGTACTTCATGGCACAATAAGTTCTCTTTAAAAACTCTTCGTTATGTGTTTTGTTATCTTTTCATAGCTCATTCATGTTTCTGTGTTTCATAAGTTAATGGCAAAGAAAAAGAATAGTTGCAGGATTTAGTCACAGAATACCCTGAACTCAATCTAAGCTGTTATAAATGTTTTTTTTTTTCTTCAGTTATAGTCATAAGGTGTAATTCTTAACTGCTGCACCTCCAAGCTATATCTTTCACAAGGATTGTCGTTTCAGGAATTCAAGTTTGCTCCTGTGCAGGGAAAATTTTAAGAACCCCCCCTAAATTTATAAATATAATAAATGGGCGAATCTCCATGGTATATAGGAAAAATGGAAGGCGATTTTATCAATAATATAATATGTATATATAATTTTTTGGCGAATCTCTCACGCATGGCGAATATTTTACTCAATTATAAAATCTTATAAGATCTTGGCGAGTCTTTAACTAAATAATAAAACTTTGTAAAGTCCTAGTGAATCTTAGCATAGGCTACATGATGGTTTAATTCCCCCATTTAAATAGGCTACATTCCAGGTGAATACCATGGGTCAATACCATGTGCCATTTTGGTGAATACCATGGGTCAATACCATGTGCCATTTTTATTTTTATTAATTCTAATATTAGGGTTAATAATGGTTTTTTGCATGGTATTAATAACAATCTAGTCCATGGTATTTGTCCCATAGTATTTTGGCCATAGGTTTCACCTAAATATAACCCATTTTTTGAGTGTTTGTAAATATAAGGTGACTTATGGAGTAAATATAAAAAAATGTTTTATTTGTTTACCATACCTCTCGTTTATTTATATTTTTATTAATTTACCATACCTCTTTTACAAATATGGTATTTGGCCCATAGGATTCACTTAAATAAAACCTCTTTCTTGAGCTTTCATAAGTAGAACGAGGGTTATGGACTAAATATAAAAAGAGGTTTTATTTATTTACGATACGTCTAGTTTATTTATATTTTTATTTATTTACCATACCTCCACTTTACTTATATTTTTATTTGTTTACACCCTTACAAGTATATAAGGTGACTTATGGAGTAAATATAAAAAATGTTTTATTTATTTACATACCTCTCATTTATTTATATTTTTATTAATTTACCATACCTATTTTATAAATATGGTTTTTGGCCCATAGGATTCACTTAAATAAAACCTATTCTTGAAAATGGGCAAATGGATTCACTTAAATAAAACCTATTCTTGAAAATGGGCGAATGGAAGGTTGTAAGTCCTAATTTCAAGGGCTAAATTTACCTTTTTTACCCTCTCCCTTAAAATAAGGTGGGCTATTTGAGGTGATTTGTAAAAATGTACTATGATACAAAATATTCGCCCACTAAAAATTTAAAACCCCTTAATTTCGCCAAAGGGCGAACATTCGCCCCTAAAATTATCCTTGCTCCTGTGCAATATATCTCTTTCTTACACCCCAGCTTAGTGGAAAACTCTTAATTGCTTTTCACTGGTTAATCACACCTCATAATCACAATTTAAATTTTGTTTCATGATGTATTTGATAGGCCCTGCAGTTTCAGCAACTCAACTTAATATCTCAGACAACCTGTAGCCACAGACTCCATTGCCCAATGGACTAGAACTATCTGAAGATTTCCACCTTAGCTACAGAAGACATCCTTCAACCAAAACATAAAAACAAACCCTGAACTCATAACTAGCCTAAAATTTTCACAAAACAGAGACAAACCATAAAGAGAGAGCCCTCTCTGATTACAGTTTGGCTAGAAGCTGTAATCCTAAGATTGGTTAGTGGTTACTCCGGCCGTATTCCCTTGGGAGTCAAAGGGAACAACCTGGGTGTTAACATAATTGGCGACTCCACTGGGGAGTTCCTCAAGATTTTCTAATTTCTGTATATTTCCTTAAGCTGCTTCAAGTCAATTTTCATGCTAGCTTTAAGATATACACAGTCACTCCAAAATCTTGTCTGGCCCTTGTAGACACAAAATATTCCAGGAAACATACTCAAAAACAAGTTCAGAAGCTGGCTCCCAAGAAGAACCCACGATATACAAGGTCAAATCCTGACCCCAATCCTCCAACTGTTTTTGAAAATCCTAATACAATCCCTAAAATCATTAGGAAGCAGCAAGGACAGGAAACTCTTGCTGATTTAAGTCCTGAGACAGCTTACCCAAACCCTGTTCCAACTCCAATCAAGGTTCTATTTCGATCTACCCTTGATTCCCCCAGTTCACCATCCACATCTCAAAGCTCTCCTTTCACACCTCCATCCACTGCACATATTCCCTTGACCAACACTCTAGTTTCTACCGTTCCCACTACCCCTGTTGTACCAGTTATTCAAGTTGTCCCTGTCAACCCTATAAATCCTGCAAATATGGCTAATAGATATGCACCCCTGCAGTTGCCTGCTAATGCTGCAGCTCTACCTCAGGACTACCAATCCAAGATCTCATATTTTGACTCCACTGGCCCTTTCACAGCAATTCAGCATGCCAGAAGGATGCAAGACCATTTTGAGAACTATGAAATAGATGATGATAGTGTGAGAATGAGAATCTTTGTTCAGAGCCTGACCAGGGATGTAAGAACTAGGTTTAGATCACTGGCTGTAAATACCATCACAACTCCTGATGAGCTTTATCAAGCCTTTACTAATAGATGGGAGAAAAAGAAAGATCCCCTGCACATACTTGGTGAATATGACACAATCAAACGAGGTCCTCAAGAGACCGTTTTGGAGTATTGTGCAAGATTCAACAACGTATATAACGCAATACCACAGAATTTAAGACCTCCTCCTGATTTAGCCTTGTACAAATTTCCGGATGGTTTTGACCCTGATATGGCATATCAGCTGAAGGAAAGAGCTCCTGAAACCCTTGAAGATGCCCAAAAGGTTGCTGTCACAGTAGAAGCTAACCTGATTGCCAAAAGAAACAGGGCAAGATTGGAAAAGAGAACCACCTTCAAAGAAGAACCCTCAGCATTTGATCAAAAACTGGATGCAATACTCACTGGTATGAAGAGATTGGGTGATAGGGTAGAATCAGTTGAGAGAAAGTCATCATGGGAAGCACCACAAAATAACCCTATCAGGAATCCCAATTTTAGGAGAAATCAAAACCCAAACGTTGGCAAGGCCGTTTCTGATCCAGATATAAGACCTCCTTTCCAGGAAAACTATACTGAGGCATCCACTCCGAATGAGCAAACAGATGACACCCACATCAACTTGATGGGCCTGAATGATGAGCAGCAAGTTTTTCTGAGTCAAGAAGATCATAAGGATGATGACATTCAGCAATTCCAAAGCAGGTCAGGTGAGTCATTTGAATTTAAACAAGGATATGACACAGCTGTTTATGAAGTTCATAAACAATACAAGCTAAGAAGCAGAACTATAAATGTGACACAGCCTGACAAGACAAAGGACACTCCACAGCCTAAGAAAGCTATTTCCACAGAACCAAGGGACAAAACTGGTCCAATTACACATGAGGTAACTGTTGAGGAAATAACTGAAACATACCGCTCAAAACAACAACCAGTAGATACAACACCCTTCCAACACAACCCAAGCAACATTTCTCAAAAGACAAGTAAAAGGGATAAGCCTCAAGATCAGAAAGAGAATCAAGAGGAGGGCATCAAGGATTCCTTTGAAAAGGAAAGGGCTATTAACCAAAATACTAAGACCCAACTTGATAAACCTTTTGACTTAGAAGCTGAAATTGGCAAATTGAAGGTAGCAATTCCTCTTTCAGAACTAGCCAAGCATGACATGTATAGACAACAAATCAAGAAGTCCCTTCAACTTACTGGTAATAAAGATAATGTCAATGTGTTGGATGACACCCCAGAAGTGCTTTTCGGTCCAGAGGTTGATGGAAAGACAGCAGTCACAGGGGTCTTACCTTTCTATGTCAGCCTGCATGTTCATGATAAAATACTACACAATGCAATGTTTGACTCAGGTGCCTCTCACAACTTGATGCCTAAATCAGTCATGGAAAGATTGAACCTAGATATTACCAGAACATATAAGGACTTATTCTCATTTGACTCCAGCCAAGTTAAGTGTTTAGGTCTGATAAAAGATCTTTGTGTGTCCCTAGTTCAGTACCCAAATAAAACAATTCTAATGGACGTTGTAGTTGCTGATATCCCACCCAAATATGGCATGCTGTTATCAAGATCATGGGGGGTTAAACTCCAAGGTTCCCTACAATTAGACATGTCATATGCCACCATCTCAGTCTTTGGTCAACCCAAGAGGTTATATAGAGAGTCACTTATGAAATACATGGTCAGCAGTGAAGAAAAACCTCAAAACTTTCCCATATATGCTGTCCATTCTGATATAGATTCGTATATTCTTTTCAATGATAATTCAGGTCTTACAAATGATGATGAAACTAAGACATTCAAACAAGATCAGGACATTAATGAACAAGCTGCCGCTCCAGAAATAAAGCTGATCTAATCAAGTGATGAGACTGTCCTAAAAGACAAACTAAATGAAAAACCAGAACTTCAACTCACAATCCCAGATCACAGAGAAGTTATTAAGTCTCCCCTAGAACAAGAAGTCCTATGATTCCTTGAATTTGATGGCTCAGTCAACAAATTAGGGGCAGGAGCTGGAGTTTGGATACATAATAAACAAAACAGTCATGCAGAAGGCCGAGCCTATAGGTTAAACTTCAGGTGCACCAACAATATGGCAGAATACAAAGCTCTCTTACTAGGCCTCAGACTAGTAAAATCCTTACAAGCCATAAAAGTTTCAATACTAGGAGATTCATACCTAGTTGTCCAACAAGTAAAGGGTAATTTTTTCACCAATGACAAGAGACTGAGATCTTATAGATCTGCTGCTGCTGAACTACTACAGTCCTTCACTGAATTTCAAATTACCAAAATTCCTAGAACCCATAACCTGCATGCCCATAGTTTGGCCACATTTGCAAGCACCTGTAAACTACCCTTTGAACCTAGCCATTGCTTTACAGCTGAAGTAAAACACAGACCTTCTGTTCCAAACAATGTTAAAGATTGGCAAGTATTTGAAGATGATACACAAATAAATAACTTCTTGACCTTGCAACAAGAATTTGTAGGATTGAACATTGACACTGAGGGAGCAAGTCAATCACAAATACAGAGTGAACAGAATAACAAGCCAATATCACCCAAGACAGCTCACCAAATCTTACATCCAACAATTTTTAACAAACACAACATACAAGAAATTCAACAAACCAGTTATGAAGAAATAGCTGCTACAGAGGCTGAGATCATAGAGTTGAAAGACAATTTTCTTCCAATAGGCCTAACTCCATTGGAGGACATTTTTGACTCAAATGATATCCCTAGAAAACCAAAAATGCAACCCCTTAATGCTGCCATTGAGGAATGCAACATTCGAACTATTGAGAAGCCCAAAATAATAAAATTTTCTGCATCGTTACCTCCTGATGAAAAACCTAAATACATTGACCTCTTCAAAGAGTTTCAAGATGTCTTTGCATGGGGTTATGAGGATTTAAAATCCTATGACACCTCGGTTATCCAGCATACTATCCCTCTCAAGCCTAATCAAAAGCCATTCAAGCAGAAATTGAGAAGGATCAATCCCATGCTTCTCCCTTCAATTGAAAAAGAACTGCAAAAAATGTTTAAAGCTGGCATTATAGCACCCATAGGTTTTCTGATTGGATCTCTAATTTGGTACCTACAAGAAATAAAACTGGTGAGATAAGACTTTGTGTTGATCTTAGAAACCTAAACCAAGTGTCCCTCAAAGACAACTATCCCTTGCCTAAGATGGATCACATTCTCCAAAGAGTAGTAGGGGCCTCAAGGATCTCATTACTTGATGGATTCTCAGGCTTTAATCAAATCCTAGTGCACCCTGATGATCAAGACAAAACTGCATTCACAACCCCATGGGGAACTTTCAAATATGTAAAAATGCCTTTTGGATTGAAAAATGCAGGGGCAACATTTCAAAGGGCAATGGATATTGCTTTTGCCAAAGAGATTCATGACTTTCTTGTCATTTATTTGGATGACCTCACACCTTTCTCAAAATCTGACCAAGAACACTTGAAGCATTTAAGGCAGATCTTCTTAACATGTAGGAAATATGGAATTTTCTTGAATCCCAAGAAGTCTCTATTTGGTTTGGAAGAAGGTAAGCTGTTAGGGCATATCATTTCAAAGGATGGAATAAGAATTGACCCAGACAGGATACAAGCTATCTTACAAATTCCCCACCCAAGAAACATCAAAGAATTGCAAGCTTTCTTAGGGAAGATCAATTTCTTAAGAAGGTTTATCCCAAACTTAGCAGAACTGGTCAGATTATTGAACAACATGTTGAAGAAGGATTCAAAAGTGAAATGGACAGTAGAAGCAAATCAAGCCTTTGAAGGTATAAAATTGGCCCTTACCCAAACCCCAGTCTTAACAAATCCTCAATTTGATAGAGAATTTATCATTTTCTCTTTTGCCTCCCAGCATACTATTGCTGCTGTTTTATTACAGAAAGATGACCAAGGAAATGAGAAACCAATTTCTTTCTTTAGTAGAGCTCTTAGAGATGCACCTCTGAAATATCAGATCATGGAGAAACAAGCTTATGCTTTTGTCAAGGCCATTAAAGACTTCAGGATTTACATCCTTTATTCCCATGTTATAGCTTATGTGCCAAGTCCCATTGTGAAAGACATACTCACTCAAGAAAACTTAGAGGGCAGAAGAGGAAAGTGGATTGCCAACATTTTGGAATTTGATATTGAGATAAAACCTACGAAACTAATAAAAGGGCAAGGTTTGGCCAAACTAATGACAGAAGCAAACTTCCAAGCCTTAGACATAAACCAGCTGGACAATGAACCGGAGCTGGCGACTCCAAAGATCAATGTAGCCTTTGAACAATCCCCTTGGTATTCTGATATCTGTTATGTATTACAAAACCTGTGTGCTCCCCCAGGATTGTCCAGAACTAAATGTAGGTTCCTAAAAATGAAAGCTTCAAGATTTTGTGTTATGGATGGCAATTTGCTTTGGAAAAACCATGAGGGTATATTGTTAAACTGCCTGATTGAGAATGAGACTAACAATGTCACCAAAGAATTTCATGCAGGTGACTGTGGTGGACACTTGTATTGGAAGTCCACTGTGGATAAGATACTGAGGGCTGGTTACTATTGGCCCACTGTTTTCTCTGATGTCAAGAAATTTACCACCTCATGTCATAAATGTCAAGTGTTTGAGGGAAAGAGAAAGCTACTGCCACTTCCTTTGAGGCCTATTGCAACAGAGAGACCTTTTCAACAATGGGGCTTGGATTTCATTGGAGAAATTCACACCTCATCTTCAGGCCAACATAGATGGATTCTAACAGCTACAGACTACTTCACCAAATGGATTGAAGCCATCCCATGCAGACAAGCAAATGATTCCACTATCATTCAGTTCCTTGAGACCAATATTCTTTCTAGATTTGGTTGTCCTGATAAGATAATAACAGACAATGCTGCTGCCTTCAGATCTAAGAAGATGGTGAATTTCTGCCACAAATTTCACATTACCCTGGGCCATTCTACTGCATACTATCCCCAAGGAAATGGCCTAGCTGAATCATCAAATAAAAGCCTTGTGAACATCATAAAGAAGGTGTTGGAAGAAAATAAAAAGAATTGGCATAAGAAGCTTGTAAATGCCCTATGGGCAGATAGACTGACAACCAAAAGATCAATTGGGATCAGCCCATATGAGTTAGTTTATGGATTAGAAGCCAAATTTCCTTCATCACTAGGGGTTCCTGTCATGAAACTTCTTCAAGAAAGCTAGGCTGAACCAAATGATGTGCAAAGAAGGGTAAATCAAATTATATGTTTGCAGCAAACTAGAGACCAAGTCTATCACAGAGTTCAAGTTTTACAAGAAAAGCTAAAGAAAGCCTTTGACAGAAGGACTAAGGCTGAAGACTTCAACATAGGTGATAAAGTCCTCAAGTGGGATTCCAGAAGGGAAGATAAAGGAAAACATGGAAAATTTGATTCCCTTTGGAGAGGACCATTTGCTGTTCAAGCAGTGCAAGGAAATAATACTTACTTCCTTAGGAATCTTGATGAAACTGATTTGGATGAAGGTCCTGTAAATGGCAGGATGTTGAAGCACTATTTTGACTACTATCCATAACTGCAGCCTAAGTTTCCCTTGTACATATTCAGGTGTATATATTACTTTCTGTTAACATGTAAAAATGCAGTTTCTCAAGTTTTATTAGTTATCAGCAAGAGGCAAATGAGTTCAGAGATTTACCAAGATGGGAAGAGCACAATTTTGGCATTTCAAAGAGGAATACTCCAAGTTTTGATACAAGAAGTCAAGGGTCAAGGCATTCTGACCTGCTGTTTTTGGTCTTTCAAATAGAAAAACCATCCCCATGTGGAGCCACTGTTAGCTACCTATACCAATAGGTTTCATATTTCATGATTGGCAAAGAAAGTTCCAAATATGCTCTGCTTTGGTGATCTAAAGATCCCATATTTCCATAAGAAGACAAGGTGTGTACAAAAGTTTGATGTTGACTCAATTTTGGATGGATGGTCCAACAGCCTAATCTGGATCATGCCATGTTTCAATTTTCTATTGTAGAATAGAGAAAGAAGTCTGTCCAAACTGTTTAATCTTGGCAGACCAGTAGCTAGGTAGAGAAAGTAAGGTTCCCAACTGCTTAATCTGGGACCTTGGAAGCAATAAGGGTAGCCTGAGATAGAGAATCAAAAGAAAAAGCCAAAAGAAAAGAAAAGGCACATAAGGGTCTGCAAGTCTAAGTGCACCCTCCATGAGGAAACAAAAAATGCTAGACAAGTAGATGGGTAGGTAGATGGGGTTGCAGAAATGTCATTCATTTCAACTGAATCTTGATGGTCTAAAATAAAGGAAACATCAGTGGATAGAGAAGCTCCTCTTCTCCATCATGTTGCAACAAAGCAAAGGAGCATGACTAACTCCCTTTTCTCCCTTTCACATTCATTACTAACATCCCTTCATCAGTTGTGTTCATGAAAGAGAATCCAAGTTTTATGTTGATTCTTATTCCTTTAAAAAAGCCACCTTTCTTGTCTAAAATTCTTTTCATTTTGATCTACTCCCCTTAGTGATATCACTCCTCCTTCACCTCTTCCATTCATATTAACCCCTAACTTCTTATTATCTAAATCCCCTATGTTACCCTTTCCCTATTATTATAAACACTATGGTGTATAAACCCCAAGCATTTTATAAATATCCCTTCCCCTTGTCATTATAGCCATATGTTCACAGTGAGGGATTAAATTGACATCTTGTCAGTTTAAGAACCCAAACCTTACCCCTTTTCCCCTTTCAGATGTTATCTAAACCATTAACCCATTTATTTGCTAAAAAACCTTGTAAATAAACCCATTTTCACCCCTAACCCGCTCATTTGCAAAAATACATGAAAAACCCACTTTTTCATTTTACCCAAAGTTTGGGCGCTATGCACGTTTTTATAAAAATACATTGAAAACCATATAAGTTTGCCAAACTCCAAAGGTCCCCGCCGGGCGCATCTTCCAAAAAATATATTATTTTAAAACACCACCCACATCCGTATTGACCTGGCATCTCAACGATCCGTCAACCGTCGGATCTGGCCTTTTTCATCCGACGGCCCACATTCATATCGGAGCGGCTCCGACGTCCGAAGGATAGCTTCCGAAATTTGTCAGAGGGTGACGTCAGGCCTCTGCCACGCGTCACCCCCATATCGTATCGGAGCACCCTCTGACAATTTCGCTTCCGTATATAAGGCGGTGCGATATCAAACCGCTTACTGTTTCCGGTTTCCGTTAACCCACTATGCCAACGTCATTACCATGTCATTGCTGCATCACCGCCGCGTCAACGCCCCCGTCCGCCACTGCTCTGACCTGCCTGCCACCTAACCATCCCTGTGGACCACTCTTAAGTCGCCACGTGTCTCGATGACGTCATGCTGACGTCATCCGACCTTGACCCCACCTGATGACATCATGCTGACGTCATCCAAAAAAGGCGCCAAATAACCCAAAAGTCTATATTTTGGCCAGAATTCATGTTTTTTGTTACTTTTGCAAAAAAGACTGTTACTCCCCCTGCATGCATTTTACGTCCAAGGACCAAATCCGTAGCCAACCAACTGAAATCAACCAGGAGACCGCCGACGCTTCCTCCCCACCTGCATTTGCAAACTTTGCCAAGCAATTCACGAGGTATTTATCAAATTTACCTCCCTTGCGCTCGATTGTGTCCATAATTGTCTAAAACAAAATTAAAAGAGTGGGCAAGCTTATAATTTACTGGCAAATCCCCTGTGGCAAGCCTCCATTTTCAACTGTTAAGTCGAAATTCGCCTGCAGAGCCTTGTCTGCCCGAGTTTTCACAAAACATACAGTTGGTTCGCGCATTCGTGAACTGAGAACCCAAGCTGCACCAATTCACCGTATAGAGAGTTTCTAAAGACAAGCATTTGCCCTATCAGTGCTCTGTGCAGTATTTCAATTGCTGCCATTGCCGTTTTATCCTCTGTTCCTCAGTAAATCACCTCTCTTTCCAAGAAATACTCCTTTGTGTTACTCTGCACAGTAACGCCAGTTCATACCAACACAATCCTAAAGTAACCATGGATGCACCAGTAGCTCCTGTAGCCTTGAATATTGCTCCACTAAATGCCCCTCAGAGAGAATTGGATTGGCAACCATTAGCAGACCTGGATTATCAAATATCAGAAGAAATGCTAATGCACATCAAGTACCACATCCACTTGTTAAACGAATTGAAGATTAAACATGAGGCTGGAACAGATGTATTGGGAATTTGGGATTCTTTCCTCCCTCTCTTCAAGCTCCCTCAGGTCAACCAATTCCCTGACCTAATCCACCTATGTGCTGAATGCTACGACGCCACTCAGAGGGCTGTGATTGACCCTTCAGGCTCAGTTGTTTTCTATGTCACCCCTGAAGCCATCAGAGAGATGCTGCAATTCAAAACTAAGAAGAAATTGGTCCCTTTATCACTGGCTGATCTGATAAAGCAAGGAGCCAAATTGACAGATGCTCAGGTCACCAAACTAAATCAATTATACATTGACTCTGACATTGTGAAGTACCCTCCCATTTCTCATGTTTACCTCAACCAATTGGGCAGGGACCTTGTAGATATGATCAGTCCCATTCTGGGCTACAATTCAATTGAATTTGTTGATGAAACTGTGCTAGTGATGATGCTCATGTTTTCCCCTGGCAAGTCTCCAATCTGCTATGACTATGCCACCTACATATCTGACAAAATACATGAGCAGTTAATGAACTTGGCAAGAGAAAGGGTGTTCAGATACACCTCTTACATCTACCACTTAATTCTGTATTATCAACATGAGAAGTTTCACTTTGCTATGAAGAGAGTGGATGCACAAGGAAATCCAAGGTCAGTGGTTTATTGGTCCTCTGCCTTCCACTGCAGATCTTGTTCTCCATATACTTTTGTGAGTTTATAGACCTCTTCATCCACCCAACCATGTCTCTACTTATGAGCTCACCTCCTCCTAGACTAACTAATGAGATGCAGAGGATTCTTCAGCTGTCCAAGGCATACAGCATTGGGGATTGGTACTATTACCAACACCACACAGTCATCAGAATATATGGGTGTGAGTTGCCCCCATACAGATTGCCCAGATATGTGCCCATGAGATTGTTTGCCCTTGAATACTTCAGGCAGTTTGGGAATGTTGATGTACTACATTTTTCAGGCAAAGGCAAGAAAGCACAGCTCAAAGTAAGAAACCAATTAGGCCACTTCATTTACAACAAAAGGGAGGAAGGTTGGCAAGAAGCAGACAGAATGCTAGAGTCCCTTGGCCTACAGACCAGTTTCCTTTGGAAACCTTATGACCCCAATCACTTCATAACTTTAAGAAGGGTCAAGTATAGGCTGGCCAGTTATGACCATGTAAGGTTGCCTCATATAGAAAAATATGCAAATCAAATAAAGTGGAGGAGAGGCACCTTAGAGGAAGCTATTACACAAGAAGAATTAAATCAAAGAGCAGTTAAAAATCTCCAAAAGATGGCTGACTTAGAGCTTTGTGCACAGGTATTTGCTCTTACAGGCACTCAAGTGGGAGCAGCTGCCTCATCCTCCACAACACATCAGCAAGCAGCCAAAGCTACTGATCAAACCTCTAGCAAAGGCAAAGAGAAAGAGATGGAGCCAGAGCAGCGACCTCATGAACAGGGACAGCAGCAGGAAGTGCAGCAACAGCCACAGGTACAATAGCAACAAGGGGGGCAGCAAGAAAAAGAACAGCCAGTGCAGCAAGAGAAAACATCACAGGCCCCAGAATCCACCGGGCAGCAAGCTCAGGACACTCTGCCTCCTAGGCAAGAGACAACAGTGGAGGCCTTAGTCCTCCAAACCCCACAAAAAGAAGACATCAGCAGAAAGAGGGACAGAGAGACTCCCCTCACAACATCAACAACTCATGGGGAGAAAAGGCATAGAATGAATCCCCTTTCTGAGGAAGAAATGCCTATAGGGCAATCTTTGGGCATGGGCCCACCTAGCATGGAGGAATCTGCAAGTTCCTTCCAGCAGGAACAAGAGAGGACAGTGGGAGGAGAAGTCAGCTCCTCAAGCCAGCAAAGAAGAGCTGAGGTGGGCATCAAGCAGCAGTTCATTGACATAAAGAAGAGGAATGATCCCATAAGAGTACAACTATATAATCATTTGTTGAAAATGGCTCCCACTAACCAGCAGAGACTAATGTCTGCGTATGATGTCCAGGAGGGCAAGATGATCATGAGCCATTTTGTGCCAGCAGTGTTGCAGCCGCAGTCAGCTGCAGATTACATAAGGACCAACCTTGAGGTCCTTGCCAAGGACATCCACCCAATGGATAAAATCAAATTACATAAGCAAATGGGTGAGATGGTGTATGCCTCCTTGGCAGATAAGACATTGGAGAACTACAGGCTAGAAAATAGCCTAAATAATACAGCTGCCCAACTGGAGTTGGAGAGAGCATCCTCTCAAGCAAAGGACAACAGAATCAAAGCCTTAGAGGAGATAATCATAGAACTTGGGCATGATCCCAAGGACATCAAGGCTGTACAAGCATTATTGAAGTTAAGGGATGCAGATTTGGCAGCACTAAGGAAAATGGTAAAAGTCCCAGCAACCATTCACCGACAAACTGGAGAAGTTGCCCAGCTGAGACATGACCAAGATGCATCAGCTATGGTGGTGTCCCTATATAAACAACTGATCCAAACACAAGAGAAATTGGGAGAATCAGAGGCTGCACAGGCTGCACTGCAGGCAACATTACAACAAAAAGAAGGAGGACAGACATCTCAGCCTCCTCCAGAAATAATTAACCTGGAGGAACCTCCTCAGACTACGGCTCCTCCTACTGAACAGACAGCACCATCTACATCAGCAACTGCACCAACAACAGAGCAGGCTCCAAGCCTGGATATGCAAAATCTCAAGAATGAATCCAAGCCCTGGAAGCCCAAATGGCAGAGCTAAATGAGGCCAGGGAGAGTCTAGCTAAGCTCAATGAAAGATATGATAAATCCAAGCAGACTGTGGCAGAAAAAGGAAGGGAAATAAAGGCCCTTAAGGATAAATAAAGGAGCTGGAGAAGGAGCTCACACTTGACAAAGTGACAGCTGAGCTTAGGACAGTTTTATGGGCCAACATTGGCCAATCAATCACTGATCAATGGCAATACATTGAGACCATTCATGAGCAAATAGAGCTCATAGGAAAAGCACACAGAGAAATCCAGAGATCAAGGGCATCTCTAGGCAATATGCCTGAGGTTGCCAATAGAATGATTAATGTGCTTAATAACAGAACAAGTGCTCAGCTTGCAGAAATGGGAATCTCCAGTAGAACTGAAACAATCCAGCTGATAAAGAGGGTCCTCACACTGAGAAACCTGGTACAAACACTGGAAAGAAGAAGCTAGGATATGCAGACAGAGGTTAATAAATTCACGGAAAAATTTGTGGCATTGCAAAACAGAGGTCTTCCTAGCTTACTGAACAGTGCAGGAAGACTACTTTCTCATGAACATTATGCCAAAAGGGTCAACACATTTGCTACAAATCAGATTACAGAAAGACCCAGCACTTCATAAGAATCAGGGCAGAGTCTCTACAACAGGGTTGAGAATTTATTTTTCATTATGAATGAGATCCAACATTTGTTTGAAGTGCCTCCAAATTTCTACAAATACACAGAGGCAGATGAGACTCTAGAGGCAATCCCGAGACATCAATTGCCCACACAGGAATTCTGGACCAAAATGATACAAACAATACTGTAAACCAGAGCCTGTATCCAATTTTTTCTTTTTTATACAAGTTATCATACACAGGAAAATTTTGATAAAATCAGCATGCATGGAGAAGAATGGGCTGAGCCAACTCAGCAAAACTATTCGGCCACTAAAGCAGCACTGATAGTCACAGGTGACAGGGCCGAAAAGATACAGGAGGACAGAGCCACAAAGACACGTCATCCAGCATTAATAACAGAACATTCAACCGACTCAGTGGCCTCCAAAGGTCAAAAAGTCTTCTGACAGAATTGAAGGGCATTTATGTTGTATTCAAAGCTGTAATAACTTCTTATCTTTTCTTCTGTACAAGTTGGTGAACATATTTATTTTCTCAGATGACTCAACACCTCAGATATTTTGTATAACCGTTTGTATATATACCCCCCTCGCATAAGTTTGCAGGGGTTGTTGTTGATTTCTCTTCTAGAGTTTCTTATGCTGTAAATTTCCAGAAGTATTAATACAAAAAGTGATGGAATTTCCAAAGCTCTGTGTTGTCTGAGGCATTCTGGTGTTTTGCTGAAAGTTACAGGATTCCTACGTACTTCATGGCACAATAAGTTCTCTTTAAAAACTCTTCGTTATGTGTTTTGTTATCTTTTCATAGCTCATTCATGTTTCTGTGTTTCATAAGTTAATGGCAAAGAAAAAGAATAGTTGCAGGATTTAGTCACAGAATACCCTGAACTCAATCTAAGCTGTTATAAATGTTTTTTTTTTTCTTCAGTTATAGTCATAAGGTGTAATTCTTAACTGCTGCACCTCCAAGCTATATCTTTCACAGGGATTGTCGTTTCAGGAATTCAAGTTTGCTCCTGTGCAATATATCTCTTTCTTACACCCCAGCTTAGTGGAAAACTCTTAATTGCTTTTCACTGGTTAATCACACCTCATAATCACAATTTAAATTTTGTTTCATGATGTATTTGAATGGCCCTGCAGTTTCAGCAACTCAACTTAATATCTCAGACAACCTGTAGCCACAGACTCCATTGCCCAATGGACTAGAACTATCTGAAGATTTCCACCTTAGCTACAGAAGACATCCTTCAACCAAAACATAAAAACAAACCCTGAACTCATAACTAGCCTAAAATTTTCACAAAACAGAGACAAACCATAAAGAGAGAGCCCTCTCTGATTACAGTTTGGCTAGAATCTATAATCCTAAGATTGGTTAGTGGTTACCCCGGCCGTATTCCCTTGGGAGTCAAAGGGAACAACCTGGGTGTTAACACAGGGTAACCACAAACCAAGATTAGCCTTGTAGCTATCCCTACAAGGCCGCGAGAGGGCTCTCTCCTTTAGAATCCCAAATAAATGATTGGATCACGTAAGGATTTTAGGCTAGGTATAGTAGCACAAGAGTTTTGATTGGGTTTTGTTTATGTTTCGCTAGATCAGATGGAGCTGGGCAGTTTAGGTCTAGGAAATTAGGTCAGAAATGTAGGGTGTTCTATGGGGCAAGGTAGGCATAGGCTTTATCACTTTAGGATTAATGGTGTGAGGTGTTAAAGATTGATGAGGAGCTCATGAGGGCATGTGACAATCATGGATCCTTCTCAAACAGTAGAAAACATGAAATATTGAATGATTTCCGAAGGTAGAGCACTGTTACAATGGATTCTACCTATCTAACTTGATAAAATTCAATAAGAAGAAATGAAATGGATGATGGCATACATAAAACATGTAAAAAAATGATAAAAAAAGAAGAAACTGTTCTAAAACTCCATACCACAGGGATCCCATAAAAATAGCTACAAATCCTTTCAATCTCCTTGCCAAACTACTTACAATGATGTGCAATCAAGCTCTGAGCCCCCAAGTGAGTCCAACCTCTATAAATGACTAAGAAAACACATGATATATACATTAGAACCACTCATCCTAGCCATCAGTGCTTGAATCCATGAGAAGAGGAGTTGTTTCAACAAACTCTAAACCAGGAATTGAATTCCAAGCTGCCTAACAACTTGCCTCTAAAAGAGGGGAAACTGATTCATTGCCCTCAAAACAACCTTTAATCTAATGAGTCTACCATATACAACTGTTTAGACATCATATTTACAAGCCATGACATCAATTACAATAGTAAATCATCCACCATGAGAGAGAAATCATGATCATAGTCGAAAACTGGCAAAATAGGCATCCTGAGCAAAATTTGCTCTATGCGCAGCGCCACTAGCTCAACACGTAGCGCCACTTTCAGGCTATGTGTGGAGGCCTTCCCATCATCCCAATTGTACCCATGATAGCTCAATGGAAAGGCCTTCAAGTCTATTTTCTAGAACACCTAGTCTCTCTACATTTGGAGCTCATTTTACCCCTCATAACTTGATTCTCCCAAGGCTGCTTCTATGTGTCCAAAACGTGGTAGAAAGGTCAATTTTGGAGTGTTTTCAGACCTTTTGGTGGACTAATTTTGCTCCACAAATTCTAAAAATTTATAGGATGCATATTATCACTACCATGAATCCAAAATTTAATCCATTCCTCCATTGGATGCCCCTAGGAAAATCACAGCGCCGGTGGCACTGTGCTTCTGGGCAATTTTTCTATGTATTGAAATTAAAAATTTACAAAATGACAAAATTTGCTTAAAAATTGCCCAAAATTTGTGTGAAGCACCACCATAAAGTGTTTTGATTTTCCAAGGAGGCCTCAGCCAACATTCTAAGTCTATCCTCCTCTTTCTTGCCTTTCAAGGCCCACCTTAACCTAGCTTTCAACTGCTTGACTCTTATGTTGCAAATCTTATTGCGGGTCCTGTAGTGATAAGCCATGTGTCTAAGCATCTGGTTGTCCATGTTGGCCTTCTTTAATAGCTCCTCAAGGTGTAGGTTAACTCTCTCAAGCCAAGTCTCCCTATTGTTTTCAATCTCCTGCTCAATAGGAGTCAATGTTACTTGTGTCTCTTTGCCACTTTGCCTTTTTGCTTTAAGCGCTTCGAGCTCCATGAGGAGTTGTTTGTCACTCAACTATTTATTTCCCTGCTAGTATGTGATGACATACCTGGAACTCTCTAGGTTGTCCATTAAAGCTTGTATTTGAGCTTCCCTTTCCTATATTATGATGTCCTTAATTGTTTCCCTCTCCTGACCCTCTAAATCAATGGTCTCAATGTCAGGTTACTCAGGTTGATCATGTTCTCACAAGTCAAATTCCCTTTCCTCCTCCTCGTCATCTGGGATCTTTTCTTTTCCCTTGTGCAAATTTTGTACCTGTACCTGCTGTGTCGATGAAGAAGGCAAAACCCCTTCCACATCTTGTGGAGTTAGCATTTGCCTATGGACTGATGAAGAAGGCAAGGTTCTTTCCACATCCCGTGGAGCAAACACTTGCCTACCAACTACAAATAATCTCCTTGTGCCCCTATAATAGGTCAAGTAAACCGGCACCTCAACAGTTCTTGTCTCCTTGATCTCTTTCCCCGTTTCCACATGCCTAGAAGGCCCACCTATTTCTTGAAACACTGATGGAGGAATCTGGGGACCCCTAAACATGTCATAAGCAATAAATGTCTCCCAAGGGATGTTGAGGAGACTGAGATGATGAAGAACAACAATTTTTATCAAGGAGTATTGATAGATGCTGCTCATTTGCTGAGGGTATGGTTTCTTCTACACATGGTAAGCCATTTTCTCAATGTTTCTGAACAAAAAGTATGGGAGGTTTAACATCTTCACCCTTGTAAAATGCATGAGGAGCCTTTTGTGGTAAGTGTACAACTTGGAAAATCTGCCCTCACAAGTGAAATATTTGATGATGATTCTCATCAAGGGGACATACTTGTTCTTGAGAAATTTGAAAGGAAAGAACCTCTTCACCTAATTTCTGTATTGAGGTTTAATGTAAGGCTCATAATAATGTTCATCAAGATCTTGAGCCTTATACCACTTCTCACCAACATTAGGAATCCTGGTGGCATCTGAAATGATGGATGGTGAAACTGTGAAAGTTTCCCTAGCAAGAGTCACTTTTTTCTTTTAAAGATGAGCTACAAAGAGTCTAGTGAGCTCTGGGTAGTATTGTACTCTCTCCACTTGTTCACAAAACTCATAGCATCCCTGATATCTAAAACATGAAACAAACAACTCTGAAGCCTGCAATTCCTTGAGGTTTTTTGGCTCTTCTCTTGTGATGTTGCCTCCCTTGTGAGGTTTTTTGTGTTGCCTGGCTCCATCTGCTGAACTGTCACTAGCTGTGTTTTCCTCTTCATATTCATGATCTTCTCTATCCATGTTTACAAGATTTTTAGTTGCACACCTTTAGAAAGGGTTGAAGGGAATGAGTGGGAGTCTTTAGGATTGTAGGGATGTGTTTAGGGTAGATTTAGACAAAATATGAATTATGAGAGTGAGGGAAAGGGTTTTTAGGATGAGGGTATAGGTAAGGATGTAAAGAGGGTTTTTAGTTCTAGTGATGGGTAATGGGAAACAAAGTATTTAGGGTTTTGTAGAAGAAACTAGGGTTTGATTTTAAGTGTGAATAAAATGTCTATAACTTTCATTGTGCAAGCTAAAAATAAAGTGGATAAAGGAAACTTACCTATAAAAGAGGAAATAGTAGAGAATTTGGTAAATTTTTTGGTGTTATGGATGATTTGGTGGCTTGCTTCCCAACGCACAACGCCTTCACCTAGACGAGCAGTGCCTAGATCTACACGCAACGCCTTTTCTTCTGCCCAAACTCACTTGAATTTCACCTTTTGCTCTTACCTTTGGACTTCTTTGCTTGCAAGATGAGAATAATGATTTAGAAAATGGACTGTGAGGGTTTATATATGAGTAAAAATTTGATTTTTCACTTTAGAAAAACCCACTTTCAAATGTTGCTTGTCTTTTTCAAAACTCTGTTTTTTAATGCCTTTTCTCATTTTTTCTTTGCAGGTGGATCAATGCTCATGCTAACTTGATTCTATAGTGATTTTTTTTTTGTCAGGTAGTAGGAACAGATACTTAGGAGCAGTTAGGAACCATTATTACATATAGAAACTTAAAATTACATCAGAAATCTAAATAAAATCAAAATACTCTGTTTTCACCTCAAAACATGTTTTGAGGTGAAAATTACATTAAGCTTTAAAAAAATAACATTTTTAGTAAAATTATGACTTCCAAGTTACCATGCTTGAATTATTTATCATCCTCATGTCTTTGCTAACCATTATTGTTATTTTAACATCAGATTTTGAATTTGGTGGAACCCTAAAACCTAATGAAACCAAACCCTATGACCTAATGAAATGGACTGCAGATTGAAGATCAGCAACTATAGTCCATGAGGGAGGAACTAAAGAGAAAACAACCATCAGTGGATCCATATATCATGACCCTGTTAGAGTCGGTCTTGAGCCCTCCATCAGTGATCAAAACTCTTTGCATTTGCATAGGTAGGTGTCTCATCAGTGTCATGTTTTGCATTCCATTAGGCATGCCATAACCCTGATGGAGGAGCTGGTGTCTTTGTGCCCCTCTTGACATTGCTGGATCAGGTCATATCAGTCATTAAGCTCTTTCAAAGCTTGTCTTGTTTTGTATTGAAGTCAATTCCTAGGTCTAGGGTTTTGGTCATTTATCTCTGCAAGGTCATGTCTCTGAAAGTTCATAAGTGCTCAGCAAGCCAGAGGGAGGATTGTAAAGATGTTTCTTTGATATTTTTATCTTTCACAGTTCATTTTGACCTTGGATTTAAAAACTTTGTTTTTAAACCCAAGGTCATTTTAAATTTTTGTAAAAAGTGATGAAATTTCAAAAAGACTTCAAAAGGGCAGCAGTAACCCTGGTCCCCTTGCCAAGATCCCTCAGATGATCTCCCTGCAAAAAGAATCAAGTCAAAGCACTAAAAGAGTCAATTTCAGGACAAAGGAAGCCAAAAAGTCAGTTTTAAAAAGTGTCAATGAGAAAACTTTAGAAAGTGGGTTTGAGCATGAAATTTTTTCAAATGAAACCTATAAACACTCAATCTCCCTCCTTTTACTCTCATTGTGCATCCAAGGCATTGAGGAGTGAGAGTGAGCAAGCATTCAAGAGTTTTGGGCAAAGTCTGGTCGAATTCAGGCTCAGGATAGGCGCGCGACCCGTCAGGCTAGGCGCGCGACCCGTCAGCGCCATTTCCGCAGTGCATTTTGTAACGGGCGCGACCCGTCAAGCGCGCGCGACCCGTCAAGGTTTCCCCTGCAAATTCAATTCGAAACCGTTCAAACTCCCTCAAATCTTCAAGATTGTTCGAGGTAGGCCCTCTACACTTCAGTTTGGTGGTTGGTTATGATTGATGACCCTCATGCTTGTGTTTAAAAGTTAAATTGTGCAAGTGGATGAAATTTCAAATGACTGTAATGTTAATGGTTAAATGTGCTAGGGTTTGTGTTGTTTCAAGGTTTTTTCCCTTTGTAATTGTTTCCCTCCTTCCCCTTTCCACTCATATGTGTACTCATATCTAGCTTCCCATACTATTCCATAAATAAAATGCAAACCCTCCCCTCTCCCTAATCACTAAAAATACAAACCCTACCCCTCTCCCAAAGCATAAAAAACACTCAAACCCTAATCTTGCTGCACCATATGCATGAGAAAACACAACAATTTGTTGGTGAATATGTAAAAAGTTTTGTATATTTCCTTATCTTCCCCTGTTAATACATGTATTCATATTCCCATATTTTCCCTTTTTATACTTGTATTCCCATATGCAGTGATCTTTGCAAATGATTTCCCAATATCCCTGAGTATAAAAATGTATTCCTATATGCAAAAATTGTTTGCAATGTTTCCTTAAATTCCTTGTTATGTTCATATATTCCCAATTCCTTGTAAAAAGGTCCCTCCCCTAACATTTCCCTCATGTCATTGTCCCCTTGAAACAACATAGAATTCAGCACTTTTAAAGGCAGAAACAGCAGTACATTTTGTCCATTCTGCTCCTCAAACATGTCAGACACTGAAACATATGAGCAGAGTGATGACCATTCATCATCTCCAGAGATTGAGGTACAGAGGAGGCCACATAAGGGTGGAAAAGGTGGACATCACAGGCGAGAGGAGCCCACATCTTTAGCAGAATTACAGGCCTGTCCTATGGCAGTCTCTTGCTTTCAGTATATGTCATGTTATGAGTTTTGTGAGAGGATCTCTTTCAACACCACAGAGAGTTGGCTCGCCTGTTTGTTTTACACTTGCATGATAGACATGTCAACCTTGCCGGGGTAGAGTTCACTTTGACACCTGAGGTGATTGCACAAGCCACAGGGATACCTAATGTTGGAGAGATATGGAATAAACGCAAAGTGCTGGATAGTGTTCATTTTGAGCCTTTCGTTAGACCAACACTCATGAGACACTTGACAGGAGTGTTTCCCTTCAGATTTCTCAGGAGTGAGTATGCTCCCATCATGAGGCTCATTATGCATTATTTTACTTGTGAGGGTAGATTTTCACAAGTATATTCATACCACATTCGCCTCCTGATGCACTTCACCCGAGTGAGGATGATGAACATCCTTGTTTTCTTCTACCAGAACATTGAGAAGATGGTGTCCATGATGCAGAGGAAGAGCCTGGCACAGCAGTACAGGAGCCTTTATCATTATGGTTTGATTCAGCTAGTGGTATTGCATCAGTTGACTCAGCAGCGCATCTCTTAGGATGAATTCATCTCTCGAGATTTTTTCACAGCACCACCTTCACCACATCATGGGGTTGTTCACGAGGAGGGAGGACCATCACATCAGCATGACATCCCTGTCACTAGACATGTCAGCTCCTCACCTCTGGTTACATATCAGAAAGGTCCGAGGGCCTTATTTGCAGCAGCTAGGCGAGTACTATCTCCACAACAGGTGGAAGGGGTCTCGCCTTCATCATCGGCTCAGCGAGTGTTATCTCCACATCAGGTGGAAGGAGCCTCACTTTCTTCACCAGCACAGGTACCAGAGAGGGGCAAACAACCCATGATTGATGAGGGTCCATCAGGAGTTCCCGATATTGAGCTTGTTGATCTAGAGGCTAGTTCTCCGAGCCAAGAGGCAAAGGAGACCATTCAGCATCTCAGAGCTGAAAATGATGCCTTGCAGAGGAGATTAGAGGGGGAACAATGGACCATCACATACCTTGAGCAGCGCAACAAACAGTTGGAAGATGAGCAGGCACTTGATGAGTTATGGAGGATTCGTAGTGACCGAGTCTTGAACCGAAGAAGACCCGGTGATCCCTTGCCCGCTGACCGAGAGTCCATGCTCATCCAGGAGAATGAACACTTAGAGAGGCTATTGGCTAAGGCCAACCAAGAGAAGAAATTGCTGAGGAACATGAAAAATCATTACTCGGCAAGAATGCATGTGTGCAAGGCCAAGATGAAAATGTTTCAAAGGCGGTTGTTCGAGGCCCTTAAACGGAAAAAGAAGACCAATCCACTCCGTATCTTGGCTGAGGCTTCCCTCAAAGATCAAGGCACTAATTAGCCCAGCCACAACACAAATCCTAAATTTTTTTGAGAATTTTGGGTGAATTTTGGCAATTTTTGGTAATTTGCAGGTTTTTCCCATTAACGGGTCTCACCCCCCGCGCGACCCTACATCATGGCAACTCAGTTTGGAAAAAACTCAGCATTTCTAGATTTTTCATGCAAAGTTACACATGCCTGTGAATGGACTTGAGTTTTTATGAAGTTTTGGGCCTCCAAAAGGTCAAAATACTAGCAAAAAATGACTTTCTGCCCCTTTTTTGAGTTGCAAAAAGCAGTCTTGGGAGAATTGATTTTTGACTGGGCAAATGAACTCCAAATTCAAAACTTCCATTTGGGTTGGAAAGTATACTCACAAACCTTTCCAACAAGCCTACGTTTGCTCAATTTGGCCACCTACAAGTGCCCCAAACATGGCTCCAAAGGCGCACGACCCGTCAGGCAGTGGCGCGCGACCTGTCAGACAGTTTTGTCCAGAAATGCACTGTACAGCCCAGAAAACGCAGATTTGACTCAGTTTGACTTTTTGAGATGAATTGTGATCCTCATTGATGTAATTATTGTACTTTTTAGACACTTTTACTCTTATGTAACACTTCTAGAACATTCATTCATGAAAAGGGTAAATATTAAATGAATGAATTGGTTTCCAAGTTTATAGAGGCAAGTTGTTTTGACTGCCTAGTTTGTAGTGCTTAGTTTAGAAGTGGTTGAAACAACTCCTAGGATAGTGAGCTCGACCCATGTGTTACACTAAAAAATGTCACCATGACTATTTACAGTTAGTATGGCTCAATCAACAGTCATGCTACCCTCTTAGGCAAGTCTTATGCCTCTGCTCTCCATGTCAAACTTCAAAAAAGAGAGAAAGTCTTGTATAAATGTATTTATCTCTGGGGACGCAGGTTCTCTCAACCTTACCTGCGGGGACGCTCCCAATGTTCACAAAAGCTGCGTCCAAAGACGCTCTGTATGTAAAGGGACAGGTGCGTCCCCCTGTAAAGGTTAGAATGCGCAAGTTTCATCTTTAAAAAGTTACTTGTGGTCATTTCTAGAGCATTCTAGAAGGTTGTTCGACGTGTATTGGGCGCCTCCAGATGGTTCATGCACTCCTATCAAAGAGGAACTTATCCCATCAATAAGGGAGTGATCCCATCCAAAGAGGGGACTATCCCATTGATGGTGGACCTGATTAACCTCCTCTTGAGTACTATAAATACAGGCATTGGGCCAGAAGGAGGGGGGGTTGAAAGCTATACATTTCTAAGGGTAAATGCTGCAGGAATTAGGACTCCCATTTAGAAGCTTGTGAGGAGAGATTGCCATCTTTGCTTGTTCTATTTGGAAGTGGGTGAGCTTTGTCAAAGTAGAGGAAGACTCTTGTGGACCCTGGAAGGAGCTTGCACAACACCAAGGCTCAGGTTGTAATGGTTCCTTTTGATTACCTTTAATGCAAATTGGTCCATTCTTCTCAATAACTTGTTGTTTATGGGTTATTTCATGTACTCCTTGGTCTATATGTTGAATATGCTTTGTTTTATGTTATAATCAGGTGCTATTTAATTGTTTGACTGTTGGTGATTGCAGGTTTTGGAGAAAAGGGGGAACTCATCCAGATCAACAAAGCTTGGACTTCTACAACAGCATTTGGACAAAGGTAAGAACGAAACACTTGATTTCTCATATCATAATGCATGTTTAGAGAAGGATAGCTCCAGTTTGTTTTGTTTGTCATTAGAATGTCTTAGACTTCTAGGAAGGTCGGTTGTGTCCGCACTCTTGACTGATTCCGTGTGACACCATGGAGGCAGGGAAAGAGGTTAGATCATCTATGTTATGTACTTTCTTGCTCATTTTCATGGTTGGACTCTTGAGGGAGAGGCTATCATTGTATTATTTCACTGTATCTCTGCAATTTTTGGCTAAGGAAGACCAGGGTTTTGCAGTCCTCTTTGGGATTCTTGTGGACTCATGTGTTGATGGTGTGTTTCTCAATGATCTTGTAAGTGTGTTTATGTGAATCATTTCCTTTCCTTTACTTCTGCACATTAAACAAATGAAGTGTTAAAGTAAGAATTCATGCATGCCATGCTCTGCTTTTAAATTTGTTTAATTTCTATGTTTTCTACTGTTTAAGGAGAATTCAAAGTATTATTTTCTCTCCTTAGCTCCTCACCGGTCTTTTCCATCCACTCACCTCAATCAAAGGCATCAATACGGTCTCCTAACTCGCCCCAAAGAACCCCCTGCAGAAACTGTGTCAAATCCCCGCACCCAAAATTGCAATTCCTCAATTTGCCACCAAAAACCCAAAAAAAAAAACCCTAAATCAACCTTTTTAATCAGTTTACTAGCCTAATATCAGTGTTACCTTGTTGGTCATCTCATCCCATTGAGGATCTGCCGAGATTGATCGGAGAGAGCCTTCTCCTGCCCCGTAGGGCTAGCTACGAGGCTAAATGGTTTGATGTAGCCTTGAGGTTTACCTTTCTCAACCTGAGGTGAAATTTCAAGCGCTAACAGACCCAATGAAGTGATGAAAAATTTACAGTATGGGACTCCTACTATGAAAATGCAAAAGAACAGATTTTTGATCCCTGATGGAAGTATGAAAACATGAACACTAACATTGGCTCAAATGGAGATGCTAGATCCTTGGAGGTGCCAATAACACCGTAGACCTAGTAGCCTTATCAATAGGGCAATATGATCAATAACTTCGAAGACTAAAAACTGACTCAATGCAAATTGAGACTGACTTATAACTCCAAACTTTAACTATAAACCAAATTAAAACAACCAAACTCTACACATACCATTCAAGATTTATAGCCTTCACTTCAGGCCCCAGGGTTCAATGACTGTGTACTTGAAATCTTACAAGGAAAATGAAAATGGTATGTATAATGAAGGTGACATAATTTCAAAGAACCACCTCAAAAGTAGTAGTGCTTTAGGAGCCTACCATTCAATGGCCCTCCTGGACAATCCTGACCATCCATCTCCTTGAGAAAAAAAGCATTATGTCCTCTGTATGCTGAAATATTATATGGCCCTTTCCATAGATTATCAAACTTACCATGATTTCCTTGGTCCTCATTTCATGCATCCTAATGCAGCACTACATCCTCTAGCTGAAATTTTTCTGCTTTGGTTTTGTGGTCATAAATCTTCTTTATCTTTTCTTGCAACTAGAAAGTGTTCTGAAAAGATTCTTCCCTTGTTTGCTGAAGGTGGATCATTTGATTAATCCTTCACTGAATATCATCCCCTTCACTGCCAGCGTCCTATAGTAACATCATGACCGAGACTGCAAGTGACGTAGGAAATATTGTATCAGTGCCATAAACCAATTCAAATGGTGACATACCTATGGATTTCTTGCTACTCACTCTGTCGGCCCACAAGTTATTAACAAGCTTCTGATGCCAGTTCTTCTTATTTGCCTCCAACATTTTCTTGATTACATTCACCAAGGAATTATTTGATGACTCTGCCAATCTGTTGCCCTGCAGGTAATATGTTGTTGAATGGCCTAGTGTAATATTGTACTTATTGTAGAACTCCACCATCTTCTTGGACTTAAATGATGCTGCATTATTTGTTATGATCTTGTGTGGGCAACCAAAATGAGACAAGATATTAGATTCTAAAAATTGAATAATTACCATATCCATAGCCTGCCTTATCGGAATGGCCTCAATCCACTTCGTGAAATAATTAGTAGCTGTCAAGATCCATCGATGCTATGATGATGATTTAGGATGGATTTCCCCTATAAAATAAAGTCCCCACTACAGAAAGGGTGCATTTACTTCAATTGGTTTCAAAGGAAGAGGAAGCAGCTTCCTTTTTCCTTGAAAAACTTGGCACTCATGGCAGCTCATCACTGTTTTATACAAATCTGCAAATAAAGTCGGCCAATAGTATCCTGCTCTCAACACTTTGTTAGTTGTTGTTTTCCAAAACAAATTACCGCCACAATCACCTTTATGAAAATCATGCATCACCTGAGCTTCTTCTCCAACCAAACAGTTAAGTAGAACACCTCCCGGATCTTTCCAATAAAGACCATTATTTAGAATGCAAAATTTTGAAAATTTGAGTTTTAGTGATCTACCTTTGCTTCTACACATTCCTAGAGGTGGTGAAAGATGTTGAAGAACATAAAATATGTCTGAATACCATGGTGATTGAAGAAATATTTTTGAAACTGGAATGAGCGAGCCATCAACCTCATCTTTTGACGTTGCTGCAATAAGATTTATGTCCAGAGCATGCAAATTTGATTCTGCCATCAGTTTTTCTAAGCCTTGTCCCTTGATCAGCTTTGTGGGTTTAATCTCCAAATCATATTCCAACATTGTTGCTATCCACTTACCTCTTCTTCCCTCCGGGTCAGTTTGCATGAGGACCTCCTTTACTACTGCATTAGGAACATATGATATGGTATGTGAATGCAGAATGTACATTTTGAAATCATTTAATGCTTTTATGGGAGCCAATGCTTGCTTTTCAATGATATCATACCGCAAGGAAACGTCTCAAATAGTCCTACTGAAGAAAGCAATGGGTTTCTCAATCTGATCCCTCTTTTGCATCAATACTGCAGCCATGGTGTGCTCGGATGCAAATGAAAATATAATGAAATCTTGAGTGTAATTAGGACTAATCAAGACTGGGGCTATGGTCAAAGCAAACTTTACCAGATTGAATGAATTCATGGCATCCTTGGTCCATTTTACAGTGCTATCCTTCTTCAACATATTAGTGATTTCTCATAAATGTTCCGCCAAGTTGGGTATAAAGTTGCATAAGAAATTCATCTTACCATTGAATGCCTGAATCTCCTTTTTGTTGCTTGGAAAATCGATATGCTGAATTGCCTCCACTCTTGAAGGATCAATATGGATACCATCTTTAGAAATGATATGACCAAGGAGCTTACCCTCGTCCATGGAAAAAAGAATTTTCTTTGGGTTGAAAGAAATCCATAACTTTCTACATCTCTGAAATACAATCCTCAAGTGGTGCAAGTGTATATCATTAGAACCAGAAAATACCATCAAATCATCTAAATATACCACTAAAAATACATCCTTCTCATTAGCAAAAGCGATTTCCATCGCTCACTGAAAGGTGGCCCCAACATTCTTCAATCCGAATGGCATTTTAGTGTACTGAAAAGTTCCCCAAGGTGTTGTGAAATAAGTTTTGTCTTGGTCTCTTTCATGCACCAAGATCTGATTATAGCCCGAGTAGCCATCGAGTAGTGACATCTATGATGCTCCAACTACTCTTTGCAAAATATGGTCCATATTTGGAAGTGGATAGTTATCCTTTAAGGATACTTTGTTGAGGTTTCAGAAATCTATGCACAACCTTATTTCTCCAGTGTTATTATGTACCGGGACTAAATTTGAAATCCAATCAGAAAATTTGATCGGATCAATGATGCCAGCTTTGAACAATTCATTTACCTCTTTTTCGATGGATGGAAGAAGCTTTGGATTGATCCTTCTCAACTTCTGTCTGAAAGGATTCTGATCCGGCTTGATAGGAATAGTATGCTGAATTATATCTTTTTCATACACCTTCCAATCTGAATAATCCCACGTAAACACATCAGAAAATTCAAAAAGTAATCTAACATATTGGGCCTTTACCTCGGGAAACAATTTTTTTGATAGCTTTACAAGCTTCAGCTTGTTAGCTATTCCAAGATTGACATCCTTAACTCCTTTATCGATAGCCACCAAGCTCGGCTTTCTTGCCACATCATCTTAATCAAAAAGCTCCTCTAAAGGCATGAGACCTCTAGGAATAATGTTATCTTTCAGCTGCAATACCTCTATCTGGTTCACCTCAATCTCTTGTTCATTGGTATCATAATCATCATCTATGGAAGCATCCTTGAATTTTCCTTCATTCTTTAAAAAGGTATTGATTTTGTTATCATCCCAAAACACTTTCCAATACCTTAAATTATCCGGAACATTAGGCCTGTGTTTGACATGAATTTCAAACTTGTTGCTGGAGTTCATTGGGACCTTCAAATTGCTTGCAACAGTGGCGAGTGAATTTGCAATAATGTTTTGAGTTTGGGGTACTACTGTCAAGGTATATTCAGGAAACATTCTCAAAATATCTAAGACTACATTTCTGTAGGCTCTCATCTGCAGATGCTTTGCTTGATACTCTCCCTTCACCTGTTTGATGATGAGCTCTGAATCACCATAGACATAAATCCTTTTTGCATTCAATTTCTTCAAAATTTTAAGACCTGTAATCAAAGCTTCATACTCCGCTTCATTGTTATAGCAATCAAAATCAAACTTTACGAACATACTCTAACATTACTTGGGACTTTGGTGGGATGAGAAGCAAGGCTACGAATCCAAATTCCCATACCGGCACCGTCCTTACCCATGGCACCATCAAAACCCATGCTCCAAAGGCCTGATTCATCTTCTAGATGCTGAAATTTTGCTTCCTTCTCTACCTTACATTGACTGATCACTTCATTTTTCTGCTCTTCACTGACCTTTTGTTGTTGGTATGTGGACTGCTCAGAAGAACTTGCTATTTTTTCTTTTTCCTGATTAAGGACTTCCCTAAAATTCTCTGAAATTTTTGGCACACTATCTACTTCTACAATCTGAATATTTACATCATTTAATCCGCTATTAGAGTACAAAACAAATGATTCTAAATCAGTATGTACAACATTTATTGGATGATTGAGTGGCTTCTCTTTGCTAGTGATCATGTACTTCATTTTCTTCTCCCTGTATAACTTTCTCAATTGGCCAAAAACAGGAATGGTAGCATAAGAGAATTCAAGCTGTAAAGTGTCTTTAAGCATAGCACCCCATGATCTAGACAAGAGCATACCAAATTGCGGTGGAATATCAGCAAAAACCACATCCATCAAAACATTTTTCGCTGGGATTTGTCTAAAAACACTACCAAATCTTTGACAATACGAATGCAATGAACTCTACCGGAGTCAAAGGAGTACAAATCATGGTATTTGCGGGTAATATCAAGGCCTAGCTTCTCCATAATGGCTTTAGGAATCAAATTATGAGGAGCTCCAGAATCAAACATGGCATTATGGAGAATGTAATCATACAATCTAAGACTTAGATAAAAGGGAGGGACTTCACTATCTTCATATTGACCTTCTATTGCGGGACCAAAAATGAGTTTAGGATGGTAATCTTTGACATTTACCATATCTGACAAAGGCTCTATTTGCAAAATTATGGACACCTAGTGTTTATAACTGCTATTCTTCGCTAGCTCAATCAAGGGAATGGACACTTTTAATTTAGCAATTTCATTTTCTAAATTAAAGGATGAGAATTTTTCTACCTCTTTGACGGGGAGGTCCTTCTTCTCTACTTTCTCTTTTGCTACACTTTGCTGATTATTCTTCTCATTTGAAATGTTATTTGTTGATGTTACTTTGCTGGAAGACATATCAACAAGCTCTTTCCCTTTCTTCTGAATTTTTGAGGAGTCATTCTTTGATTGCAGCTCTTTTATTTTCTGAATGGGGTTGATTGGCACATCTTTGCTCCTCAAAGAATACTGCTTCTATTGTGCTGTCAAAGCGTTCATATAAACTCATTGATAATCATCAGACTCATTGATAATCATCAGACTCATTTGCTAATATATAATCTTCATCCCTTTGGGTGTCTGGAACCTTTGTATATTCTTCATCTTCCGTCAGAAAAATGGGCATACCATCGGCAGTGAAGAAATGGTTTCTTCAAATATCGAATCATCATGATCATCTATTTCCATTCCCTGGATGTAATTTTGCTACAAAGGAGTTCTGATTTGCTGCTATTGTGCTTGTTGGTCTGGGGCCTTTTGTTCCCCCTAATTGATCCGAAATTGGGGCTGCTGTTGTCCTCTAAAATTTGGGTTCCTGATTTGTGGTTTAGATCTATCTATAATGGTCAGTCGGTCAACCATCTTCTCCACTATTTGGATCAAAGTATCCATCTTAGCATCTGAAGAAGATGCTTCCTCTTCTATGGTCACTCTCTTTTCAGATCTCATGCTTGTTCTTTTGGTCAACAGATTTTCTTCTACACTTACTGCGTTTTTCTACATATCTTCAAGTGTGGTGGGATATCTTTCTCGTAACTGATAGGTCATATCAGCATCAAAACTGTTTGGAAACTTAAGCAAGGCTAACCCCTCTGGTGGTTTAATTTTAGCCAGAATAGAATTATATACTGCATTAAACCTCACATAGTAATCTTGCACACTTTCACCAGCATTCCTTTTAATATTTTCATACTCAAACAAAATTTGGAGTGGGTTCTTCTTTACCTCCCACCGGTCTAGGAATTGTCTATGCAGAACCAGAAAAGTGTTGATAGAGGCTACTAGTAAAGCTCTAAACCATTTTCGAATTTCACCTCCAAAGCTTTGGAGAAACAATCTCATAGTCATAGTTTCTACCTCTACCTCATGAAGGTCAAAGAAGTCATTCATTCTATCAACATGTTGTTGCGCTGTAATGCTTTGAGTGGCATCAAAAAGAGGTATTTTGCTTTGGTAATCAATGGGCATATCATCAAGATTCTGAGGTAAAACAAGGGGTGCATACCGTGCAACCATGACTCGAGGTGGGGGAGGTGGATTTAAAGCAAGATTTGTGGTACTTGATGTATTCAATGGAGCAGTAACAATAGGAGGATTAACAATTTGCAAAGATGAAAGCAATGGGTAGGGGATTTTTTGAGTTGCAATAGATGTAAAAGAGGTACTTCAAAAATCAAAGGATGGCCTATGTTTCACCCAAGTGTCTATGCTTGAAACAAGATTTTGTAACTGATCAAGAGCATGGATAATCTGTGATCCTGATTTACTTTGGGTAAACAAATCTTCAGCAGGGTTTTCAAGAGATATTGAAGAGTAAAAAACTATATGATCAAGCCAACTCAAAGACTTACTTCGAAACAAACTTTGCTCAAAATTTATATCAAATTCAAGATCTTGCAGAGTATCTAACCTATCCGAGAGTGAGTGGAAACAAGGAATAGAAACTTCACTTGATTGTTTAGTCAATTTTTCTTCAGCAGCGCCGAATTTCTCTATAGGTTTCCAATGTTCCTTCCCAATATTGTGAGGATCATCGATAATGACTCATGGATTTGGATCTGGATTGGATCTGGTGTACCTTCTTGAAGCTAGTATGCTCAACTTTTGAAATTTTTCTATATTGCTTTCCAAATTTCCTATTTTAGCCTAGAAATTCTAAAATTCATCATCCGAAGTTCAAGAATTTAAATAAAATATACTACTGGGTTGATTTGTCTCTCATTTCCCCAGTATGGTCACCACTATGTTATCACCTAGATTTACCTCAGGTTGAAGGGAGGCAACTTCCAGGGTAACCACAAACCGAGCTTAGCCTTGTAGCTAGCCCTACAAGGCCGGGAGAGGGCTCTCTCCTTTAGAATCCTAGTCGAAATGATTGGATCAGATAAAGATTTTAGGCTTCGATTGGGTTTTATTGATGTTTGCTGGATCAGATGTAGTTGGGTAGTTTAGGTCTAGGAAATTAGCTCAGAAATGCAGGGTGTTCTATGGGGCAAGGTAGGCATAGGCTTTATCACTTTAAGCTTAATGGCGTGAGGTGTTTAATATTGATGAGGAGTTGAGGAGGGCATCTGACAATCATGGATCCTTCTCAAATAGTAGAAAACATGAAATATTGAATGATTTCCCAAGGTAGAGCACCGTTATAATGGATTCTACCTATCTAACTTGATAACATTCAATAAGAAGCAATGAAATGGATGATGGCATACATAAAACATGTAAAAAAATGATTACAAAAGAAGAAACTGTGCTAAAACTCCATACCATAGGGATCCCATAAAAATAGCTGCAAATCCTATTAATCTCCTTGCCAAACTGCTTACAATGATGTACAATCAAGCTCTGAGCCTCCAAGTGAGTCTAACCTCTACAAATGACTAAGAAAATACATAATATAGACATCAGAACCACTCATCCTAGCCATCAAGGGTCGAATCTATGAGAAGACGATTTTTTTCAACAAATTCTAAATAGGGAACTGAATTCCAGGCTACCTAACAAATTGCCTCTAAAAGAGGGGAAACTGATTCATTGCCCTCAAAACAACCTTTAATCTGATGAATCTACCATATACAACTATTTAGCCATCATATTTACAAGACATGACATCAATTACAATAGTAAATCATCCACGGTGAGAGAGAAATCATGATCATAGTCGAAAACTGGCAAAATAGGCATCCTGAGCAAAATTTGCTCTACGCGCAGCGCCACTGGCTCAACGCGTAGCATCACTTGCAGGATACTTTTGGAGGCCTTCCAAATTGTGCCCATGATAGGTCATTGGACAGGTCTTCAAGTCTAGTTTCTAGAGCACCTATAAGTTCTACATTTGGAGCTCATTTGACCCCTCAAAATGTAATTCTCCCAAGTCTGCTTTTGTGTGTCCAAAAGGTGGCAGAAAGGCCATTTTTGGAGTGTTTTTTGACCTTTTGGTGGACTAATTTTGCTCCAAAAATTCTGAAACTTTCTAGGGTGCATGTCCTCACAACCCTGAATCCAAAAATGTAGGCTATTCCTCCATTGGATGCCCCTAGGATCTTTTGGGTAGTTTTTCTGTGTATTGAATTTACAAAATGACAAAATTTGCTTAAAAATTGCCCAAAATTGGTGTGAAGCACCACCATCAAGTGCTTTGATTGGCCAAGGAGGCCTTATAAAACATTGTAAATCTATCCTCCTCTTTCTTTCCATTCAATGCCCGCCTTAACCTAGCATTCACTTCTTGATTCTTATGTTGCAAATCTTATTGCGGGTCCTATAGTGACAAGCCATGTGTCTAAGCATCTGGTTTTCCCTGTTGGCCTTCTTTAACAGCTCCTCAAGGTGTAGGTTGACTCTCTCAAGCCAAGTCTCCCTATCATTTTCAATCTCTTGCTCAATAAGAGTCAATGTGACTTGTGTCTCTTTGCCACTTTGCCTTTTTGCTTTGAGCACTTCTAGCTCCATGAGGACTTGTTTGTCACTCAACTGTTTGTTTTCCTGCTCTAAGTATGTGATGACATACTTGGCCCTCTCTAGGTTGTCCATCAAAGCTTATATTTGAGCTTCCCTTTCCTGTATGATGATGTCCTTAATTGTTTCCCTCTCCTGAGCCTCTAAATCAATGGTCTCAATGTCAGACTGCTTAGGTTCATCATGTTCTACCAAGTCAAAGTCCCTTTCCTCCTCATCATCATCTGGCATCTTTCCTTTTCCCTTGTGCAACTATTGTACCTATACCTGCTGTGTCAATGAAGAAGGAAAAGCTCCTTCCACATCTTGTGGAGTTAGCATTTGCTTATGGACTGATGAAGAAGGCAAGATTCCTTCCACATGCCGTGGAGTAAACACTTGCCTAGCAGCTGCAAATAATCTCCTTGTGCCCCTATGATAGGTCAAGTAAACTGGAACCTCAGCAGTTCTTGTCTCCTTGATCTCTTTCCCCATTTCCACATGACTAGAAGGCCCACTCGTTTCTTGAGACACTGATGGAGGAATCTGGGGACCCCTAAACATGTCATGAACAATAAATGTCTCCCAAGGCATGTTGAGGAGACTGAGATGATGAAGAACAAATTTTGACCAAGGAGTAGTGATAGATGCTACTCATTTGTTTAGGGTATGGCTTCTTCTGCACAAGGTAAGCCATTTTCTTAATGTTTTTGAACAAAAAGTATGGGAGGTTTAACGTCCTCACCATTGTAAAATGCATGAGGAACCTGATGTGGTAAGTGTACAACCTAGAAAATATGCCCTCACAAGTGAAATATTTGATGATGATTCTCATTAAGGGGACATACTTGTTCTCAAGAAATTTGAAAGGAAAGAGTCTCTTCACCTGATTTTTATATTGAGGTTTAATGTGAGGCTCATAATAATGTTCATCAAGATTCTGTGCCTTGTACCACTTCTCACCAGCATTAGGAATCTTGGTGGCATCTGAAATGATGGATGGTGAAACTGTAAAAGTTACCCCAGCAAGAGTCACTTTGTTGTTTTGAAGATGAGATACAAAGAGTCTAGTGAGCTCCAGGTGGTATTGTACTCTCTCCACTTGTTCAAAAAACTCATAGCATTCCTGATATCTATAACATGAAAAAGCCAACTAAGAAGCCTGTAATTCCCTGAGTTTTGTTGGCTCTTCTCTTGTGATCTTGCCTCCCTTATGAGGTTTTTTGTGTTGCCTGGCTCCATATGCTGAACTGTCACTAGTTGTGTTTTTCTCTTCATATTCATGATCTTCTCTATCCATTTTTACAAGATTTTTATTTTCTCACTTTTAGAAAGGGTTGAAGGGAATAAGTGAGAGTCTTTAGGATTGTAGGGATGTGTTTAGGGTAGATTTAGAAAAAATATGAATTATGAGAGTGAGGGAAAGGGTTTTTAGGATGAGGGATATAATGAGGGGATATGGATGAGGGGACAGGTAATGATGTAAAGAGGGTTTTTAGTTCTAGTGATGGGTGATGGGAAACAAAGTAGTTAGGGTTTTGTAGAAGAAACTAAGGTTTGATTTTAAGTGTGAAGAAAATGTCTATAACTTTCATTGTGCAAGCTAAAAATAAAGTGGAGAAGGGAAACTTACTTGTAAAAGAGGAAATAGCAGAGAATTTGGTGAATTTTTTGGTGTTATGGATGATTTGGTGGCTTACTTCCCAACGCGCAGCACCTTTTCCCAGACACGCAACGCCTAGCTCTACGCGCAACGCCTTTTCTTCTACCCAAACTCACTTGAATTGCACCTTTTACTCTTACCTTTGGACTTCTTTGCTTGCAAGATGAGCATAATGATTTAGAAAATGGAATGTGAGGGTTTATATATGAGTACAAATTTGATTTTTCACTTTAGAAAAACACACTTTCAAATGTTCCTTGTCTTTTCAAAACTCTGTTTTTTAATGCCTTTTCTCATTTTGTCTTTGTAGGTGGATCAATGCTCATGCTAACTTGATTTTTCCAGTGATTTTTTTTTATTAGGCAGTAGGAATAGATACTTAGGAGTAGCTGGGAACCATTATTACATATAGAAGCTTAAAATTACATAAGAAATATAAATAAAATCAAAATACTCTGTTTTCACCTCAAAACATGTTTTGAGGTGAAAATTACATTAAGCTTTAAAAAAATAACATTTTTAGTAAACTTATGACTTCCAAGCTACCATGCTTGAATTATTTATCATCCTCGTGTCTTTGTTGACCATTATTGTTATTTTAACATTAGATTTTGACTTTGGTGGAACCTTAAAACCTAATGAAACCAAACCCTATGACCTAATGAAATGGATTGCAGATTGAAGAACAAAAAGTATAATTTATGAGGGAGGAACTAAAGAGAAAACAACCATCAGTGGATCCATATATCATGACCTAATGGAGTGATGAAAAATTTACAGTATGGGGCTCCTGCTATGAAAATGCAAAAGAGCAAATTTTTTATCCATGATGGAAGTATGTTTTATTAAAAGATTGACACTAAAAAAATGCATGGAGACAACATTACGATATTTTCAACTCAAAAAAATAACAATGAACTTGATGGTATGATATTTTGGGTAATTTTCACAAAGCAAGAATTGAAAGTAGGGGAATTTGTACACTCTAGCAACAGGGGTCGGGTTATGTGGTGGGTGATCTCAGGAGCTTGCAACTGTCAAGCCAAAGGAAATGTGAGTCATGCATAATGTGTTTGAGATCCTAGAACTAAGATCCATGAGCTTGCAAAATTGAGGCAACATATCGATATCATAGGGTTAATGTGTTATCGGGAAAACTAGTGTCCATTCAAAGCTACTAGTCCCACTAAGATGGGTAGCTATCTTAGAAACAAACAAACTAAAGTTACTTGTGTTTTTCTTTATGAGAGATAGATGAGAAAGAAGCAAAGAGTACCAACCTCAGTATTTCACTTGGCTCCTTGCTTGTTTCCTTTCCCCTTTGATAGAAATTCACCACTCTTTCCTCACTTGTCCCGCCTCAAAGAACATCTATGGAATCAAAGCAGCATGATACCATTAAAGCATAGAGATCTATAACCATAAACAATATAGGATTAGATATATATTAACCATACAAATGCATAATCAAGACAAGATTCAGAGATACAAAAACATATGGAGGAAAACTCAAATAGCTTTATTGATAGAAGTAGTAGAAGAGAGGATTACAACCCATTGGTCTGACCCAGTTCCATCCTCCTAGCAAGAAAGCCTTCTTCACCTCATGAAAATCTTAGATCACCCAAAAATGTTGCACAGAGAAACCAACAACACTTCCTTACAAAATACAAGATTCCAGCCTCTAGATCTCTAGGATGAGGGATCCATATATAGATGTTTGTAGGTGGGTGAGTCAGCTTCTGGGATTTTGATTAGTGTCATCTTTCTAATAGTTCCTAGTTCCAATTGGAGATTTCATGATCTCTTACTCATCCCTGAGCGAGTTTAGAGAGGCAAGTGTCAAATGGGCAGTTTCTAGAAGATTCTCTGGGTTTCCACCTAGCCAGCTGCCTTTGCCATTTGTATGATCTTGTTTATCTCACCCTATAGAACGGCTTTTTAGTATGCATCGCACTTTTTGCATGTGGCAGGTGAGATGGATCACATGCTTAGCACTGAGCAGTCTGTATGGTCCAGTTTTGACTAGTTCTGAGTAGTTTTTCATGGAGAACTTCTAGGAGATGATGTAATCAGCTGACCTTGCTCCTGTATGGTATGAAACAACACTTTTAGGGACTTAGATGCCCTTGCTTTTATGGACATATGTGATTGGGGTTGCAGTGCCCAAATATGTCTATAACATAATGATGCCCCCATGTGAAATTAAGTGCCCACTTAGAATGATTCTAGGTTCACGGGCCTCGAAAAAAGTATGGTAGAAATCCCTTATAGTTATACTTTACTATGTATTTGTTTTGTACTCTAGCATCAGTCTTGGTATTAAGAAGTTTTGGTCTCTGCATATAAGTATAGGGTATAACTTTGTCATGATTATGATCCTAGTGTTTTTGGTTTATTGCTCTATTTGCAACCTAGTGGGCTTGGTTGGAGAGGAAAGAGTTTGATCATTACCTCTCTAGGATGACCTTTGAGGTTGGGCTATTGTTTGGTGGATGTTGTGTCATTTTTCGTGGTGTTTGAAAATAACCTTAATTTGGGAGCTTTTGCTCCCAGTACCATCAATTTTTAATCTCACTATATTTATTTGGATGTTTGTCCTTTGATTGGATTTTCTATAGCTATTTTTTTATGGGTTTTTGTCTAGTCCTTAGAGGGTGGTCATCGTAATTGTGGCCAAGAATTTGTAATCAGGGCTAGCTGACATTACATATTGGTTTACTGGGTTTCTTTAGGTTATTAGGATGATATTTGGAAGGATTACTTTGTTCTTGGTGGAGGAGGGTTAGAGAACAACCTTACAACATGCTGGATTTTTCCCTGGTTAAGGTGGATGCTTATTTGAGGGTGGATATACCATGATTTCGTGAGGGACACCTATGGAATGTTTGTAGTGGGTGTGTCATTAGACTCTGCGAGCTTACAATTTGGTTGTTAATGCCTTGGAAAAGGCGTAGGGAAAGAAGATGCATAGGTGAGAGGGGCCAACATGATAGGCATTGTGGGGAGGACTCAGGCCAATGAGAGGGTATTGACCCCAACCTAGTCCATGCTCTTGGTACAAAGGTGTTGGTCTATTATTTGGCTAACTTTGGTAGTCAACCCAAACATGTTACAATGCTTCTGAAGAAACTTAGTAGAGATCGACATGAGGATAGGAACGTTATAATTTTCTTTATGAATGATATGCAAAGGAACCAGTGGCATATGCAAGACTACTTGGCCAACATGCAAAGGGGTTAGTGGTGCATTAAGGAGAAACTAGATTATTTTGAGGGAAGATCAGCTCACATGGAGAAGTATGCACATTACGAATTCAGGTCATCATCATCTCTAGGCTCCAGACTAGAGCATATTTCTCTAATTAACTCATATGATCCATAATGATTACTGATTGTTTCATGACATTGAAGGTTTTCTAGTTTTATGCGCCCTTCTCGTTTTGGGTAACTAAGTTTTTTTAACAGTATGTTACATGTTCCACCAATTACTTATTGGCCAATAAATCTAGTCAAAGTGAGGCTAGGTGGATTTTGCAATTATGTACTTACTTGTGTAATCTTCCTACATAAATGAAATCTTTTGACATAGAAAAAAATATAATAATAATTTAATTTTAAAATAGAACTTGAATTAATCAACAAATTAGTATATGAGTTTTTTGTTTTGTTTTTAGAATAAGGAATCTATTTTAAAAATTGTAATTTTTTAATTTAGAAAATATATATTTTTAACGGTCAAATTCACATTAAAAATGAATAATTTACATATTTTTTTATTTAAAAAAATGTAAAATATTATAATTTTATTTAACTCATAGGAACTTTGACTATATAATATGATTATATTTTTTGTTATTGAATATTTTAACCTATTTTAAAAAATGTTAAATATTTATAATGCTGAAAAAATGAATAGATAAATGTGGAACTTTAGTAGTTGAGAAAGAAACCCATTTATAAGTTTACCGATTAAGATAGGTTCACCATCTATCATTGATTTTGTTTTGGTCCCTTCCAATTATCTTTTCAATGCTTTAATAATTCTTTATTTTTGTCAAATAGGTGAATTTAGTCTTCCTCATTCACTGGAGAACTAATTTGTTCTCTTATCCATTATGAGAGGGTCATAGGTGTGTTATATTCATCCTTCATGGGTAGTGTGTTACATACTTTTCACGAAGTGCTACGCACTTTCCACTAGTGTGAAACATGGAAGGGGTGCATGCTAAATGAAATGTGTACATCTATAGCGTATGGAAGTCATGCAAGTGTGTATGTGTATGTATCAAGTATAGAAGGTTTATATGTGTGACACACATTCTTGATATATGAGGTTACACACTTTCCACTTTTAAGAGAAACACATATTCTTTGCCGCATACTTTCCAATTTCCAAGAAGTCAGAGGTTTGTTAGGATTGGAATGCTTACACAATTTCACCCATAGAAAGGTGGAACAAACACATTTGTTAATGCTATGAAAGCATGCCTCACACACCTTCCACCCTCGTAGGGGTGAAGGCATACACACACCTTGCGGGTGTCATACCATGTCCAATTTTCACTGTACTTTCATAATGACTTTTTTTACACATGTTTTCACCTTCATTCTAACTAAGATGCATTGAGTAAAGTGATTAGTGCATTATATATGTTCAATTTTAAAATCACTTTCACAATGGTTTTTTCTACTTGTTTTCCTAAAATATTTATTAAAATTTTGATATTATATAGCTAATATATGTATATTTTAGAATTTTTTATGATATAAATACTAATTTGAATAGGGGTGAGATAATAAGTGGAAAATGTCAACCATTTTCTCATGCAATATTTTCTAAAAAATTACTAGGACGTTTTTTGGAAGTTGTAGTTATATTTAATTAATGGGAATTTTGACAATGAAACTTTTTCTTTATTAGCCTTAACTTGTTTAATATCCAACAGCTTGCACATATCGAAGTATAGTTGAGTGAGCCTTTGCCATAGGGAGGTCTACCCCTCTACCTCTGTCACAACATGGCAACATGCCAGTTGCAAGAATTGAACCTTAATGGAAAAAAGAACAAATAATTAGCTCAACCACCCAAAGTATAAACCCTAGACAAACACAATGAATTGAATTAATACCTTTGCCAATCACCGAAACTATAAACCTTAGACAAACACAATAACTTAATAATTTTAATAACATAATTATTGATTGAATATATCTTTTCCTTATTTTCTTCTATAATTTTAATGCATAATATATGTTATTATTCTTTTTAATCAATATATAAATGAGATTTATCTTTCTTTGTATATGGTTTAAAAAACTTTTGATAAATATGCTATTTTATATTTTAGAAACATAAATACAATAAGCCTTTAACCTTAATTATAAAACCTAACCTAAAATATCGATCAAATCCAACACATAACCTCCCTAATTTGAAGAGGAAAATTAAGAATTTTCTTAACTCAATCATCCACAACATTTATTATTATTTTATCTAATATTTTATTTTAAATTTATTTATATATAGAATATAATTTTACTTTTACTTTTATGTGTATTTATTAAATTTTCTCAACCCTTTTCTTTTTATTGAGCTGATAGGTTCATTATATAGTCTAATATTAGGGGATGTGAAAGTCTATCCATCGAATCAGCATATGACTCTTTAAACGAAAAATAAATTATGCTTTAAATAGAAAAATAGTGTTGCCTATAATAAAAAAATTTCAATATATTGTAAAGTAATTAGAAGTAAAAAAATTGTGCGAGTAAAATGCGTGAACCTTATACATTTGAAAATTATTTCAACAGGAGATATAAATACACTATTTGAAGATCAATATTAACTAATTTACATAGTACATGGTGTGACATATTTTAATGTCAATTATGTATATATTATATATCATTTAGAAAATTGTGTATATATCATGAAAAAATAAGTTTATTTGGGGAAAATGTTTATCTGGTTCTATATATACTCTATATAGCATTCAAAAATACAACTTAAACAATGAGAAACTACACATTGTATTTTGTAGTCTAAATAAGTGCACATGATGAAATTTGATCCCTCTCGGCTCATGTTAGATTCGTACTTAAGTTGGATATATATTGGTTTATTTCCATTGGCATTGAGTTTTATCTGGTGATTGCACCTTTTAATTTAAAAATCCTTGTCCTGCACCCTTCTTTTAAACTTGAATCAAAGAATTGAAATAGAAAAAAATCCCAGTAACTTTAATCCAAAAGATGGCTACAAGTTAAGTCGTTCATGGAAACCCCTCATTCCTAACCTTAATCTATAATCTAATTTACTTTCCTAACTCCTATATTAATCCCATGTTACTAAATTTTGTTCCAACCAAACTTGAATATTCTCTTTGTGTTCCTAATATGATGTTAATAAACTCTTATTTCTAATCCTTTATCAATTACCCTATTATTTAATTTAATTAATATCTTTAAAATTTGGGATTATTATTTGATTATTTTTCTATTTATATATTATTATTATTTATATTTTATCTTCTAATTAATTTTATAATTTATTACTTCTTTAAAAGTTTTTAAACAATTGAATTTAATCTTATTAATTTGAATTTATTTTCCATTCATTTATCATTAACTTAATTTTCTTCATCCCTTTGAATTTCATATTTCTGCAAATTCTTTCGAACATTTTAATTCCTAATGGTTATCTAAGAGGCCATTGCTAACATCCTCAAACTATCCCCTCATTTCCTTGCATCTATATAATCTTTTTGTACTCATCTCTAATCATTTTTTTTCACCTATAAAAGTTGATGTAATGTTGAAGGTTTTGATTGAATTTTTTTTTTTTTTTTATATGTATACCAACATTTTTGACACTCAAGAAATATGAGACATGAAAATGTTTGCATTATGTTGAAATTCTAAATAAAATCACTTTGAAATATAGTCATATTTTTAAAAGATGTGCAACATTGAGAATGAAAGTTCCCAACAGAGTGAAGGCATCTAACGCCTTAAATCCATTTACCTTACCTTTCTTGATTATCATTCTCATGTTTGTACTACCACCGTCCATTTACCACAATTGACCCAACTAGTCCAACTGGTTTTCATAGTCTTACCTTCCGCTGCGCTTACTCATGCACAAAGCTTCATCTGAGTCTTACATTATCTGTCGGATTTCATTCAGATCTCCTCGAGCTCCACTAAATTTCTTATTTTCCCAACAAATTCCCAAGACTCAAAACTTAAAAGGCAAGCACAAGAAAAAACCAAGAAGAAAAACATGAAAACCAATAACAGTATGACACCACAACCCAAGTGGTATGGCCATGCACAAGACGCAACAAAACCGTAATCAAGCACAACAAATCACTAAAAAACCAAAAGCACAAGACTAGCAACACACACCATGACTCAATCCCCATGGTTCCCTAGGAAAGTTCAACCTGAGCCTTCTTTAGAATTTCATGGAGACTTATTTTGCATGCAATCCCTTACATAATACTGCCATCAACACATAACTGTTAGTGCATAAATAAATATAACAATATACCATTTATCTTATCTTGTTGTGCCAAGTAGGTTTCTTACAACTGAACACATCAACTCCATCTCTCAAGGGATTCCAATTCCCTTGACAGATCCACTTGTAACTAGAGACTAGCTAATATCCTGTCATATACCTATTCATGAATATAGCACATATCCACATAATGTCAGAAAAAATTTGATTAAGAAGAATTCCTATGTGCAAAGCACTCATTCGTTTGGAATTAGGGTTTCCAAACATGGCCCAAGGAATTATTTCCCAATTCCTTTCTTTTAGCTTTTTACCTTGTTGCAATTGAGTGTTACTATGCACTATCACATACCCAACTATTAGTTATATAAAAACATCAACTATTACCTTGTCATGCTAATACCAAGCATGTTTCTCTACAACTCTTCACATATGTCAACCACATGTTCCAAAATTTAAGAAACCATATCTATCAATTTGAAATCAACCTTTACCAAGACTAACAATCATGTCATAATCAACAAATAATCATAAGACATAATGCTACAACTATCACCTATTTACACTCAAGTACATATCAACTATCTCAACACATATGTATTAGTACAACCATCTTCAAATAAGATCATTTCGACAATAAATCTTATAGAAATATGATCATATGATTCAAGTAATCAGACATTCATACCACATATACACGACATAATAGACACCAAACACTCAAGCACCAAATAAATGACATAATCAAACATTCAAGCACAAAGTAAATGACATAAGCAATCTCATACCTTAATGTATCTCAGCAGAGGCTATCTTGTTTTCACTATCTATCCAGATTATCATGATATAACTTCACGACATATCAACTCAAACATAAATAAGGTCATGATATCCATAATAGTAATTAGCCAACATGTTTACATCGTAAATACATAAACATTTATCATTCATACATAACAATCACATTGGCAATCTCAATCTAGATTAGTACAACATAATGTCACAAACAGTCGAATCATACATGAATGTGATAACCCTAACCATCTGCATAGGCCAATCCAAATTATCAAAAAATATAATAACATTAATATCTTAATGTAATAAACCTAATCATCAAGTTACTAGCATTCAAAAACAATAAGTAATATATCATGCTTATATATAACCTAATGATCAAGCTAACTATCATATAACAACAACACGTTAACCTATAACATATTCATCAATAATTTATACCACGATCATCAAGCTATCTAACATAAAACAACAATAACATTGCATACAACCACATGTTACTATCATTCTTGTCTATCTGACACATGTGCATATGACTATACTACTCAACTATCATCTATCATGTATGTAAACATAACTTCAAAAGACATGTACATAAACCTAATGCATATAAAAATCCATTAACTAACATACCTACATACCAAACATACAATACCTCTATGATGATCTGCTCTTACCACAGAGTCTAATGCTACAACCTCATTATGATGATCTGCATCTCTTGCTCTATCTCAACCAACACATTAGCATCATAACAACCAATAGAACCATGATGAACTAAATTGCATACAATGACTTCACAAGGAATGTTTTACATACTATCCATGCATAACTATAAACAAGACCATACATGCATAACAACTTCATACAGACATATAACACATGAGTACGAAACCATATACACATCATGATGACACATCCCACAAAAACATCATCAACCTTCACATGGATACATCACTACAACCATGATCAACACCATGCAAACGCAATAAGAACATGATCCTACAACACAAGTGATGAGCACTAGTATTGCAGTAAGAATGCTGCAACAACTGGGGCTACCAAATTTACTTTATCAACCTGGGGTTCCTACAAACTTTGAGGTGACAGTGTTGTATACACAAGTAAAAATTATGGTTTTTCCTTTTGTCACTATTCAACTGGCGAGAGAACACTAGGGTTTTTCAAGATAGACTTCTATGGATTCAGAAGAAGTTTGGTTACTAATGAGGAAAAGAGAAATCTACTCTAAGAGAAAGCTTGTCTACTATAGTAAGGAAAAACATTGAAATCCAATGCTAAAACAAGCCATTTCCTACCTTAATGCTAAGAGACTATGTTTCAGAAAGAATGCTAGATTAACATGTACGAAATTCTATTGTCTTAAGAACATAAATACAAAACATCAACATTCTACTATTGTGCATGTAAATGGCTAAAATAAATCTTTTTTTTTTCGTTTTGTCTATTTTCCTTTTTATGGAGAAGTGTGAAAGCTAATATCTCTTGGTGATGTGGTAGGAAGCTTAGGGATGTTGGTGGATGGTTGGAAGGTTTGGGAGGTCCTTAGGTGACCTTTCCTAGCTTCCTATAGGTTTTCCCTCAATTCGGCCTCAAAACAGGCCACTATAGGATGTCCTAAAAACCTACAGGATTCCCTGTATTTCTATAGGATACAACCGAGAGAAAAATGGTGGGTGCTGAAGGTGATGGAAGGCTTAGGGAAGGTGGTTGGTGGATGGATTGAAGCAAGAAAATGCCTAGGATCACTCAGAACTCAAAACCAAGGTTGGGAGATGGTTGGATTTGCTCAACGTGCTTGGAGAACTTTCCTTGTAAAATGATGAAATTGGTGAGGGTCTTAGTGACAGCAAGGAATGATCATGGATAGATGAAGTTTCAAGGAGGTTTCTAGCTATGAGATCTCTCTTTACTTCTAAAACACTTGTACTATATCAAACATTAATATTTACCCAAAAATCATGTAAACAACGGGCATTTCAATAAGCTAGGAAAACATAGTTTAATGAGCTAGCTGTTTACTTCATGCATAAGAAAAACTTGGAGAATAAGATGGAATCATTGATGAAATCTACTGTAAGGATGAGGATGGAAGAAATTATGACTAGGTCCTACTCTTGCAATGATCAAATGCTAGCTTAAGTACAAAAAACTCTAATTTCTATGAGAAAGTAGAATTTTGTCTTTTTGGGGCTGCATAGGAGTCCTTTCCTCAAATCAAGATCCTTGATGGGAGAAGTGAGGCAAAAACACCCATTGATAGCCTTTTGATTATTATTTATCCCTTCTAAACTACTCCTGAAGTAAATCACAAACGGAAGAAAACTAATAAACAACTAATCAAATCTACACTACTTGCAATGAAATACTTCTAAGGACAATTTAACCATGAATCTATGAAATCAATCTAAGCATACAGATACAAGAAGAGGAGCCTTTGCTACTAGGGTTGGGCCCTATTATAGATATTTTTGGGCACTGCAACCCCAATCATACATGTCCATAAACCAAGGGCTCCTAAGTCCCTAAAAGTGTTGCTTCACACCCTAAAAGAACAAGGTCAACTGATTACATCATATCCCAGAAGTTCTCCACAGAAAACTGCTCAGAAATGGTCAAAGCTAGACCATACAGACTGCCCAGTGTAGAGGGTGCGATGCATATCACCTGCCCGGTGTAAAGGGTGTGATGCATACTGTAAAACCCTTCTGTAGGGTGTGATGGGTGAGAGTAGACAAATGACAGAGATAGTTTGCAAGGTGGATCGTCATAGAATCTTCCAGAAACTTCTCCTGTGACACTTGCCTCTCTGAATTCACCCAGGGATGAGTAAGAGATCATCAATCTCCAAGTAGAATCAAGAAATATCAGAGATAAGACACAAATCAAAATCCCAGAAGCTGAATCAGGCCCCTGCAATCATCTATATATGGATCCCTCATCCCAGAGATCCAGAGGCTGGAATTTTGTATCTTGTAAGGAAGTGTTGTTGGTTTCTTGGTGGAACATCATAGTGTTGGGTCATCTAAGATTTTCATGAGGTGAAGAAGGGCTTTCATGCTGGGAGGATGACACTGGGTTAGAATAATTGGTTGTAATCCTCTTTGTTATTCTTGATATTAATAAAGCTATTCAAGTTTTCCTCCACGTTCTTGTATGTTTGATGATATATGCATTTGTGTGGTCAATATATATCTGGTCCTATAGTGTTTATGATTGTAGATCTCTATTCTTCCATAGTATTATGTTTCTTTGATTCCACAGGTGCTCTTTGAAGCTGGGTAGACTAAGGCAAAGCGGCAAGGATCTATCAGAAGGGAGAGGAACAAAGCAAGGAACTAAGTGCAAGACTGAGGTTGGTGTCCTTTGTTCCCCTCTTATCTACTTCTCATAAAGGAAAGTGAAATTAGTTTCAGTTTGTTTGTTTCTAAGATAGCTACCAGTTTTAGTGGGACTAGCAACTCTATATTTGTTTGTTTTATAAACTTACAGGCGGAGCCTGAAGTTAAGCCAGCTAGCCTTTGAACTTCATTTGCTATGCAATTGTAAAGTAAATCAATGCTGCTTCGGTCTATCTCTGAGTTTTGTTTATAAATTGAACAATCAATTTTCAAACCTTCTAATTGCCCTAGTGGTGGCTCTAGTAACCTCATTAGATCAACCCCTATGATTTGTATTTACTGAACATCACTTTCTCAGCCTAAATCCCTGAACTGAGCTGCAAACTGTGACCCGGAACCCAGTTGAAGTCTCGTCCTTGGACCGTGGCACCTTCTGATCTTGGGAATCTGGATGCATCACACCTCTCGTGTGCAGTAGGTGCACTGCATCGCACCTTCCCTGTGTTGCAGGTGCGTTGATCAGACAAGACCTCTTCCGCTCTCAGATTTTGGTTTCTGTGTTCACTCTCTTCAGCTTTATTCAGGAGTTTTGCTGTCTGTGATCAGTATAACATTGTGGAAACTCCCTTCCTTTCCATCATTCCACCTCCATTGCGCAAAGAATTGTGAATTTTTTTTATGTATTGTGCGCCATTTTCAGTTCTCTTTTACAAAGAAGTAGCATAATCAAACCGCCGTCTTTTGATTTGAAAGTGTCACAAGTGTCGTTTTCAGTAAAAGAAAAGAATTCTATTGTTCTTGATGGTCCATTATACAGTTACTCTTGTATTTGATTTGAATTAGTAGTTTTTCAAGGGTCGAATGAAGTTTTCAATTCAAAATAGCAAAGTGTCGTCATTATCTTCCTTTCGTTTTTGAAGAGAAATTTGTTAGTACTGTCGCTTTGAAGAGATAATTTAGATTTGTACTTAGCATTCTTCTTGTCATTCACACATTAAGAAAGCTAAAAACAAATACATGCATGTGCATTTGCATTTAGACTGCTTGATGATTTGATTTAGGACAGTGCATCTAGTGTGTGCTCTCTGCTCTATGTTGAAAGAATATCGTCTCTCTTTTTTAGTAGCTAGGATTTTCATTGCAAAAAGAAGATTAAACGATTGTCTATCATCTTAGAATTCATTTTAAGAATTGTGTATCTACATCACACGGTGAATCTGAAAGGAAAAATTCTTAAGTAATATCAACTGTAAAATAAATTTAAAAACGCTTTGGAACCTAATGCACAACATCTAGAAGTCTAGGCTAGAGACATATTCCGGCGTCGTAAAGCCTGGTAACTGTCGCTTTCACTATTGGTTGGGTGATTCCTCCTCTTTGAGATGACAAGTGCCAGTACGAACTTGTTCTCCCACGTACCATCGAGTATATATTGGGAGACCATAATAGGCTATATCCTTTATCCATAGGAAGCCATGTCTGTCACCCTATCGATCGCAATGCACTAAACACAACATTCAGGAAGATTGATTGTCATACCGTAAAAAGTATTCTGCAGTTTTGTGATTGGTTTGGTAATCCATCTGTCTAGATTTCCAGAGTAGTCCCTTTTGTTCCTTTTCAGACTCCTTAAAGGAAAAGGTCCATCTGAGCACTTGTTACTTCAGGCTCATTAAAAATCGAAGGCAACTAGAGTCATCTTTTTTTTTTACTCAACTCTTAAAAATTGAAAAAACAAGTTGTGTCAAAGCATCTAAAATTCATTTAATTTGGAAATATTTTCCCCTTTTATTTTTAGTTGATCGAGTAATCCGTAATCATGGAGGAAAGTCAATTAAAACCCCACCATTCGTGGAGACTTACGAGTCAACCGTCTTTGTCTCCAGAATCAAAACTATTCCAGACAAAGAGAACTCATTTAACCAGCTCAAAATCCCCTGGTTTGGTTGGAACAAGTGTTCCGACACCCTCGAAGACTCCGGTTACTCCAAACATTTCTGGTACCCCTGCCTTTACAGAAGAATTTCTACAACCACTAGAGGACAGTAGAACTGACCCTAGTATACCTGAACCAGCTCCATCTACAGCTGATTTGGAAGGTGTTATTCCTAAAAAATCTATCACTACACAATCTATACCTTCTTCGGCACTGGAAATATTTTATGGACCTGACGGTCTACCTCTTCCACCTGGTTTGATTGCTATAGAAGAGATTGTGGAGGATCCACCATTTAGTACTCCATCAAATTTTGGAGTTGGGATCACTATATATCCTTCTTCATCAGAAATTAGTCTACCGTCATCGGAAGTTCCTATAGAATCGCTAGGAAACCTTTTGTATAGACTAGATATGTTTGAACAACTATCGACATCTAGGACTGTGTCATCTGACACAGTAGTGGCAGAGCTTCCTACTGCTACTCCGACAATGTTCGTCGGCGTACCATCTATTGCAACTAGCTCTCAATCGCTGGATGAAATCCATCCAGGGGTTGTTTCGACAGTATGGTCTATTCCCGTTTGTTTTTCTGGAATAATATCTGGAATCTCTTATGTTGAGTCTTAGAAAATTGATCCTTCGCGGTGTCAATTTTTGCAGTCTGGTCATCAAAGGAAAATCATTCCCTTAAGCACTGGATTAACATCTTATGGGGGGCATTATGCTCTTTCATTGTCTCCTCCGGGAGGTCAAACATATGAGAGTTCGCAACAGAATTCAGGTTATGCTGGAATTACATCCAGTGGTTGGAATCCAATACTGCCTCAACAACCAAGAATTTTATACTCAATGCAACAAAGTCTGCCTATGTCAAATATCCCCACTACATTGGCTATTGTGATGGTGTCACAAGTACAAGCGTTACCTGTTGTATGCCAACGTCAAGTCTGTCAGGTTGCAATCCAATAGACCCTTGTCTCTACGACGCCACCATCATCATCGATTAGTGGCTCCTTAACTAGAGTGACCAAAGCTCAAACGGGTACCATTACCCCTCATCTTGGTCAAACAGCCAGTATTGGACAACAACACATGGTCTCACAACCATGGCTGGTGCAATATCAACAACCGCAATTCCAAAAAGTTTACCAAGGATCTTAGCACCAAATCTTTGCAAGCAATGGGCAGCCGTATAATCAAAACGGTCAACATCAACCATTTCATAATTGTTATGCCCATCAACCTTACCAAAGTTATCAGCATCAAATGCACTATGCTGGTATGCAAAGACCCACTGCTCAGGAAATCCCATGTTATCTTGGGTATGCTTCCGAACCTGAATCAACAGTTTCCCTTCGTGGCAACTTTAGAGTTACGAGATCTAAATCGCTAACAAACGATCCAATCGCTTATGCCCCTTGGTGGCCAGCAATTCCTCATAAACTTCCGTCAGATATTCTTAAATTTAATGGAAATCTGGGTGAAGACCCATCGAAACATGTGATGACCTTTCATCTGTGGTGTTCATCTAACACTCTAAATGATGATTTGATTAGGCTTCGCCTTTTTCATCGAATGTTAACTGGTCCGGCGAAAAAATGGTATATCAAATTGCCTAGAGCTTCATTTGATAACTTCAGTAGCCTATCCACAACCTTTTTAACCCATTTTCAGTTACCCATAAGGTACTAAACGGGAACAGAGCTTCTTACCAATTTCAAGCAAATGACGGCCACTCACATATCCGATCATATTCATGAGTGGCGACGTCGTCGTAGAATGGTAAAAACATATGTTCCTAATCAGCTATTGGCTGAATGGTTTATTAAGTCGTTGTTACCTTCTATTACAGAAGATGTGGCAAAGGGAGGAGTCATCACTGAAGAGTAAGTAATTTCTCATGCACAATATCTAGACTTGATCTATACTCAGTCTAGCATGCTCTACGATAAAATCCATAATGCTCCTAGACCACAATTTTCAGTTCCTCGTTCTCCTAAATCAAACAAATACTCTCATGCCAGGGACGACGTGATAGGAACAACTAGCAAAAAAACCGTAAAGGCTAAGTCGAAGAATGCCCATATGGTTTTAGGTCAAAATGAAAATGAATAACTTCTCACCTCGGAAGTAAATGCCATATCGACTGACAAAGGCAAAGAAACCAAGCAACCAGGAAGCAAGAAGAAAAAGAAAGGGAAGAAGAAGAAACAGGAGGAGTCATCCCCTAAAAAATCTTCTGCAAATCCTTGTGGAGATAGGAAACCAAATCTTCCATGCCTTATATGTGATGAGGATCACTGGACAAGAGAGTGTCCATATAAAGCTGAGCTTAGAAAATTCTTCAAGAACTCAAAAACCTCGGCGGTATTGACTGATCCGTTTCCAAATCCATGAACAAATCTGGTTGCTAGTGAAAATGCTTCCCCGTCCCAAGTGCTAATGTTGTCGGTTTCGAAGCAGCAAAATGATGCTTTGATATTGACAAGGAATAAAATTTAAGGGAATCCACAGCTATCGGACAACAAGGCCAGTGATCAACCTAGTAGTTCGACAACAACTTTGATTGAAGTTATGCCACTCATCATTCCTGAACTAACGATAAAACCGCCAAAGGGAGTAGTACACAAATCAACATTTAATCCTCATGCCAGAGTAGCACATCATTATAATATAGTGGAGGATCTAGCCCAATCGCCATCCGCTATGTCGACACTTGAGGTACTACAAAATTGCCCCTCCCAAAAGCAGGCTTTATTATCAGCGATAGGTGGGATTGACCCAACGGATTCCAATCTTGTGTCCTTTAATCACAAAGGATATGACCCTCAGTTACCAGCTCAACTAGCTTTCCTCATTCAAGTGAAAGCCTGCAACAAAACTGTTCATTGAACAATTATTGATGAGGGGGTATCTACATGTATTATGTCAATGAGTTGTTGGAAAACTTTAGGATCTCCACCCTTGTCACGATCTTCAATGACATTTAAAGCATTTGATGGACGAACATACACCCCATACAAGATTTTAAGTAACTTGCAAGTCGAATTGGGGGACAAAACAGTAGAAATAGATGTTGAAGTAATTGACGGAAACCTCGATTACAACATCCTACTGGGAAGGCCCTGGATATATGCTATGGCAGTCATTGTGTCGACCTACTTCAGGAAGATTGCGTTTCCCTTTCAATGAGGAATTACAATCGTCGACCAACAAACATTTCTCCCCAACAGTTCACAAGTTACGGGAAGCATTCTGGTGATCCATGGAAGCTCTCATTTGCTTCAAAATATCGAAGTAGGCCTACTAAAAGACCCTATATTAATGGAAAATTTTTCCCTACCGCCTCTAATCAATATGGCACAAGTGGCAACAGTGGGAACCTGCAATATGATATCTTCTATTCAAAAGATCTCTGAAAACGATATTTATATGGATCATCTGTAGGTATTGGATCCAAGCCCAATAGAAATATTGTAGCAATAAATATTTTCGACATGGGAGGAAAACCCAAATCAACACTCATCAAGCGTTTGGATAGTTAGGTCTAAGGAATATGGTACCCTTTCAGATCCTTGGTCGCAAGTATATTCTACAGACGAAGGAATTGTTCAGTCAATGATAATTGACGGGGCACCATGGGAAGATTACCACCATCGTTCCCATCTTCCGGATTACAAGGAAGATACTCCTAATGACCTTCATCATCCCTCAGTTTTTGATTTTCCGTCAAATACTGTAAACATGGTGGATTCTGAGCGAAACTTGTCCAATATTGAAGAGACCATTGCCATAAATATCTTGACTAAAACAGATGTTGTAGAGAATATTCATGTCGGAAAATCTTGTTCACCTTCAGAGATGTCTTTGCTTGGTCATATGATGAAATGCCAGGCATTGACTTGAGCATAGTTGAACATGAAATTAATATGTATCCAGATGTCAAACCGGTACGACAATGGCTACGGCGGGTACACCCCAAGAAAGTCGCTGCCATCAAGGCAGAAGTTGAAAAACTTCTCCATGCTAGTTTTATTTACCCGGTTCCTCTAACCGATTGGGTATCGAATATTGTTCTTGTAATGGAAAAACAAGGAACGATTAGAGTGTGCATCGATTATAGGGATGTAAATCAAGCTTGTCCGAAAGACAACTACCCTACACTCTTCATTGACCAGATAATTGATGAATGCGCTGGATGTGAAATCTTTTCATTTATGGATGGATTTTCCAGGTATAATCAAATAAATATCCACCCACAGGACCAGTCAAAGACTACATTTATTTATCTCTGGGGCACATTTTCATATCGAAAGCTACCCTTTGGTTTAAAGAACGCAGGGGAAAAATTTCAGAGGGCAATGAATTATGCCTTCCATGACATCAAAAACATCGTTCAACCATCTCTCGACGATCTTCCAACTCATTCGCGAAAGCAGACCGATCATCCGCAGCATTTGAGAGTGATATTTCTACATTACCAACACTACAAGATACGAATCAATCAGAACAAATGTGTGTTCTGTGTCAGTTCTGGTTGTTTACTTGGCTTTGTGGTCTCAAAGGATGAAATTTGTCTCGACCCATGTAAGGTTCAGGCAATCATAATTTGCCTCCACCTTCAAATTTGCTTCAGATTTTGAAACTCTAAGGGAAAGCAAACTTTCTGAGGAGGTTCATTCCAAATTACGCCGAACTTGCTAAAGGTTTTTCTCGTCTATTGAAAAAAGAAGTACCTTTCATCTGGGATCAGGTCGCGCAAGATTCCTTTGATGCTATAAAGGAATCCCTAATAAAAGCATCATTAATGTACGCTCCTGATTATCAAAAATACTTTAACCTATATCTGGTTGCAGCAAATACGACCATCGCAAGAGTTTTAGTTCAAGAAGACAATGGAATTGAACATCCTATATATTATTTAAGTAAAAACTTAAATGCTACATAAAGCAAGTACTCCTACATTGAAAAGCTAGCTCTTGCAGCTATTCATGTGATACAAATATTTCAACACTATGTCCTCTTTCGAAAAACTACCATTCTGTCAAATTGCAACCCCATGACTTATATATTGTCGCGACAGTTGTTGGGGGGCAAATATTGAAAATGGATAGCAATTCTACAAGAGTTTTATCTAGAATTTATAAAATCCAAATCGAAGAAATCCCTGGTTTTCGCGGAGTTACTATGCGATCTCCCATCATCGTCCAACGATGCAACATCAGAAGAAGTAATCGTGGATGAATCTTTGTTTCTGATATCTTCAAGCAATCCGTGGTATGGAGACATAATCATCTATATCCAAACCCAAACATATAGGTCTAATACTGCTAGCTCAGAACAACGACGCATTTGATACCAAGCAAAAGACTACATGATCGTTGGTGACACACTTTACCGTCGTGGTGTTGATACAGTTCTGAGGAGGTGCCTCACCCACGAGGAGGCTGAAAAAGTCTTGAATGATTGCCATTCAGGCATGTGTGGGGGGAATCAATCTAGTTACGCTATGGCGCAAAATATTTTACGAGTGGGATACTTCTAGCCAACAATTTTCAAAGATTGCATAACCGCAGTCAGAAGTCGCCATGCATGTCAAATATTTGATCAAAAAACCAGAATACCATTCGCACCTCTACAACCAGTAGTTGTTGTTGGGCCATTTTCCAAATGGGGCATAGATTTCAAGACATGTAACCCCACCTCGTTCGGGGGGCATGGGTATATCATAATCGCAGTAGACTATTTTACCAAATGGGCCGAGGCGATGCCTACATTAAACAATAGTGGTGAAACGACTGCCCTCCTCATTTTCAATCATCTAGTCTCCAGATCCGGCATTCGACAGGCCATAGTCACAAATCATGGATCACATTTTCGCAATCACATGATGGTTGAATTGGCTGCCAAATTAGGGCTATCCCACGACAACTCTACTCCATACTATTCGTAGGCCAACGGACAAGTTGAGGCAATCAACAAGGTCCTGAAGTAGATGCTGCAAAGGATGATTGGAGTCCACAAAAGGATTTGGCACCTGATCTTGTACTCATCCTTGTGGGCATACTGGACAATGACAAGGAATGCAACCGGGTTTACACCCTTTCAAATAGTGTATGGCCTAGAAGCAATCTTATTGGTTCAGTGTGAAATCTCGTCTCTCAAACTCGCGGTGGACCTTCTCCCCGAAACTTCAGAAGAGGAGGCTCGTTTCTTGGAACTAATCTAATTGGATGAAACCCATCGTGATGCCACTTTGACTAATGAAGCCATTAAGAAACGAGTCAAGGCATAGTTCGACAAGAATGTCAAACCCCGTGTCTTCTCAGAAGGTGGCTTGGTCTTACTTTACGACCAGGAATCCGACAAATTGGGAGTAGTTAAGTTCAAGTCCTTATGGATGGGCCCCTATATTATTAAACGTTTATTAGAAAAAGGAGCCTACAAGTTAGTAGATTATGATGGGATTCCACTGGCGCAACCTTGCAACGGGTTGTACCTTAAGCATTACTATGCTTGACTCAAGATAGTAACCCCTATGCTTTTGTTACATTTTTGTTTTCTCTAAGGGTAATTGTTTCGGTTAAGTGATCCACTTTTACGTTGTTGTAGATGTTGAACCTATTGGAATCCTTTGTTGGATATGTCGATGGAGCAAGTCGTGTTCGTGGAACCTATCTTCTGCGGCCTGGGCCATCTTCGATCCAAGCGACGAGTTAGTAAGTTTCAGAGGGGTATGTATTGGTTGGTCAACGAACAATATTGTTGAATATAATGCATTGATAGAGCTCCTATTTGATGCCATTACGCGTGGCATACACCAAGTCGTTGTCAGGATAGACTCATAACTCGTCATCCTACAGCTTGCTGGTAGCTACTCCATACAGAATCCAGCTATCTATCGCATGTTCCTAAGGGTCAAGATTTTGGAAAGGCTATTTGATTCTATTCAATAGTAGCATATTTCTAGAAACATAAACACATTAACAGACTCATTGGAAAATTATGTGTTAGATAGACATTTGCAACATTAATAAAAGAAGCATTTCATCAATATTTGCATCAAGATCACGTAACTCAACCAAAATAAAGCTCCAAAAATAAAAAATATATATATAACTGTTTATGGTATACATAATGTTCTGTAACCAAGATAAAATCGACCAAACGACCCAAAACTCAAAATTCTAGGGGGCACCCTAGTCTAATGATGCTGGTGATAACAAGTCACCGCCTATGAAATCATGCGTAAAAGTCTAGTCCATTGACTCGGCACGCCAATAGTATGTCACTGCAACCTCAGAGGCAACTCATCAGTCCTCACATCTGGAATACCAAGAGTGAGGCCCTCAACCTGATCCAGCAATGCTGAAAGAGTCTCAGCCACATCAAGGTCACGAAGGATAGCCCTCGCTATAGCCTCTCTTGCTGGAGCGGCAGTTGGTGCTCTCAGATGTTTTGTTGGTTGAAATGGTCCAATATGTGCATGAACACATGAGTTTTGATTGGTCTTGATAGAAGAAAGCATGATAACATTATAAAAAAACAATAAACAAAGATATGGTTAGAGAATTTACCGATAGCACCCCACTGCTCACCAGCCGACAACACCAAATCTTGGTCACCCCTGAAATCCATACCAGCATATGGATACTCAGAAAAAACCATCTCCTGACAGTTGAACCACTTGAAGAAGGTACCAAAGAAGGAAACCTAGGACTGACCAGCATGTCGGGCCATAAGGTCGACCCATCTCTACATCTGTGTCTTAGTCGGTGGAGGTAAGCCAGTGAAATGTACTGCGGCTACATAAGTGGGATCTTTTCCAAGGAAAAAGCAGTCAAAATAGAACCATAGCCAAAGTTCTTGGATTTTCCGTTTTTTACCTTGGTCAGTTGTTCTTTCATCACAAGTAGTACTGCATCACACCAGTTGAACACCTTTGGTTCAAGGCATTCCAAGGCGTACTGCATATAGGACCTATTAGCCACGTGAAGAGCAGCACTACCAGCCAGTCTAGCAAAAGTGAACAGAATGGTCCTCAAGGACTGGTCATTGACATCTCAGATGTTGATCTTGCCATCCCTACTCAGCGGATATCCCTCTTTGCAATACCAACAAATATAATCTCTCACAGATTCGCCCCCATGGGCGGAACCTGATAATGAAAGAGGGGCACCACGCCTCGATAAACCGGTCAAAAAATAGATGTCCATGACAGTCAAGGGGATATATTTGCCTCTGATCTGAAACACCTGGTTGGTAGGATCCCATGCATCGAGAAGATATTGCAACAAGTTGATTTGTTGCCTCATGCTAGAGATGCGAAAAAACTTGAACAGGCCACAGTTCCGCAGTGTAGTTACCGTAATCGGATCATGTAAAGAAGCCATGTCCTCTTCTTCATGCTCACGTTCTTGCCATGTAACAACCATTTTGCTCCAATGAATCTCTGCAAAACAAGCAAGAGAAGAGTCAAGGTCCTGATTTGGCAAAAAACAGGCAAAAATTCCATGAGAAAACAGTGCAAAAATTTCCCTTCTCGCGCCCATCAGACCCCAACGGTGTACAGGGTGAGATGCATATTGACTCACCAATGGCAAAGCCAGTATCCATCGCACCTTTCGATATAGGAAGGGTGTGATGGAGCTAGGGCGAATTTTTCAAACCCCAGAGGCTCAGAAAAATAGGGAAACATGCACATAATTCAAAAAGGAAGGAATGCAACTGAGGAGTTCGAGTTTAGCTCCTACCTGGTCCAAACGGTGCCAAGAATCATCCATAGAATCTCTCAAAATTAGCTAGTGAAAATCAAGGGGGAAAATCACCTCCAGAGCTCCAACAAACCAAAGTTCAAATGAAATGGTAAAATGAGGGGTAAAAACCACTTTTAAATTACTTTTTCATAATTCGAGTAAAATATTAGTGTTTTAACTCATTTTTCAAACATATATTGTTCATTTCTAATCGATTTGATGAAGCAATTGAACAGGCAGTACAACCTTTGAAGGAACAAAGTGGTTAGCGGTGAAATTAAATAATCAATGACCATTATCACGAGGAGTTTTTATGCAAAGTTCAAGCTCATTAAAAATTAAACCTTAGCAATGAGCAAACGTTCCCCCAGAGTTTAAGCTCATTAAAAAATGAACCAATCCCCGGTAAATAACCATTGTGAATGCATTATCATCAGCTTTTTGAGTCCTGGTCATGTTCTTACCATCACCTCCGCTCTGTTTTAGCCGATCATTCACCTCCATTTGATTGTTTACCCCTTTTGAGGAACAACTGCGAAGAGTGATCCTATTAGCCATCCTTGTGACACTGCCATGATTTCAAAATAATCAGTTGCTACATGAAATTATCACTTTTTCCTCAAAAGACGATTCTCCTTTAAGCTCTTTTCATCTGACTCATAAAATATGAAAGGGTTGTCGAGCAATTGGCCTCTCCAGCTCGTTAAAGCTACCAAAAGTGCTATCCCTCCTCTAGATTTTAATCTTTTTGGACCTGAGATATTATTACACAAAAAGATCGAGCACTTGTTTCGTTCGGCTCGTTAAAATTACCGAAAATTCATCCCTTTCGTATTATTTTATACTTTTTCGGACTTAAGGGATTATATGACAAAAAAGGATTATTGGAGTTTCCTTTACGTCCCTTTCAGACTCTCTAAAATTGAAAAGGATTAAGTTATCTTTGTCATTAGACTCGTGAAAACCAAATAGCGACAAACTTTTCCATACAGACAAGAACGAGTTTCACTGTCGCTAGGCTCGTTAAAACATAGCGACGGGTTTCCCCAAAGGGTAGATTATAGAACAAGCATATGTTATCATCCTCAAGCTTGATAAAAATAAAGAGGTACTGGTCAGCAATGACTAGGGAAAAATTGGGAAGAAAACTTGAAGAAACTTTATTGGTAGCAAGTCGCTCTTGAACATGACACTTCCACTCCACATCTGAGTCGGGTTGGGCTATTCTGTTGACCAGTCATATCACCATTGGTCCATCGCACCATCCATATTTGGGGTTAATGCTACCAATCCATGTCAGTGTCATCAGTATGTTCAAGAGAAGTCACTCAGAGAATTCACTTGTGTCTCATCCACTGCAATACATTGACGCTCCATTCTTTCTTGACCGCCACCCTGAACCCTATATCATTGGATCGTTTTAAACTCCAAAAATCATTTACTCCATTCGGTGTCATAGATGTGGGTTTCATTAAGGCCTTCCTATGACAGGTCGCTTCTTGTCGACATCAGTTCATTATCCAAGAATTTGACTTAGGAACAAACCTTTAATTACTTTGAAGCTTGCATGCCTCAATGGCAAGTTTCTCACTGCCGGCTACAGGTTTACATCAATGGCCTTCGACCGAAAGATTTTGCATGGTGTTTGACGCCAAGTCCCTTTTCACACCACGTGAATTGTACTGTAGTACCTTGAGGGTCATCATCATTATCGGTGATTCCTCTAGTGCTTGTTAACAACTTACATCATTGGTTGGTAATCAGGCGATGTCTTTCCATGTTCGACTCCAGAACATCTTTCACATGGATCAACTTGTACTTTGAGTGAAGATTGGACGAGTTTGAAGACCCTGGATCTAGTTTCATCCATCCAGGCTGCAATATATTCAGGAAAATAAAGACATCAAATGTACATCATTGTTGCATAAATGATCATCCGAATCAAAGGATGATGGCTCTACCAAAATCATCAGTTTGCCACACAGACGGTTGTCTGTCTTATGTACATGAAAATGAATTTATAAAGCTGAGCATGGGAATGCCCACCTCAGCTAGATCATGAAAAATATTATGAAGATAATGTGTTATATTGTATCTTATTACAGTTCGCCTTCCAGCTCGAAAAAACTTCGGATCCTCATGATAAATCATTTCACCCGACATCAAAAGATTAACGACCTCATGCTTTAGGGGGCAACTGTTATAGACATTTTTGGGCACTGCAACCCCAATCATACATGTCGATAAACCAAGGGCTCCTAAGTCCCTAAAAGTGTTGCTTCACACCCTAAAAGAACAAGGTTAGCTGATTACATCATCTCCCAGAAGTTCTCCGCAAAAAATTGCTCAGAGCTGGTCAAAGCTGGACCATACAGACGGCCTAGTGCAGAGGGTACGATGCATCTCACCTATCTAGTGTAAAGGGTGCGATGCATACTGGAAATCCCTTCTGTAGGGTGCGATGGGCGAGAGTAGAAAAATGGTAGAGATAGTTTGCAAGGTGGGTCATCATAGAATCTTCCAGAAACTTCTCCTGTGACACTTGCCTCTCTAAATTCACCCGAGGATGAGTAAGAGATCATCAATCTCCAAGTGGAATCAAGATCTATCAGAGAGACGACACTAATCAAAATCCCAAAAGCTGACTCAGCCCCCTGCAATCATCTATATATAGATCCCTCATCCCAGAGATCCAGAGGCTGGAATTTTGTATCTTGTAAGGAAGTGATGTTGGTTTCTTGGTGGAACATCATAGTGTTGGGTGATCTAAGCTTTTCATGAGGTGAAGAAGGGCTTTCATGCTGGGAGGATGACGCTGGGTCAGAACAATTGGTTGTAATCCTCTTTGCTATTCTTGATATTAATAAAGCTATTCAAGTTTTCCTCCACATTCTTGTATGTTTGAGGATATATGCATTTGTGTGGTCAATATATATCTGGTCCTATATTGTTTATGATTATAGATCTCTGTTCTTCAATAGTATTATGCTACTTTGATTCCATAGGTGCTCTTTGAAGCTGGGTAGACTAAGGCAAAGCGGCAAGGATCTATTAGAAGGGAGAGGAACCAAGCAAGGAACTAAGTGCAAGACTGAGGTTGGTTTCCTTTGTTTCCCTCTTATCTACTTCTCATAAAGGAAAGCAAAATTAGTTTTAGTTTGTTTGTTTCTAAGATAGATACTAGTCTTAGTGGGACTAGTAGCTCTGAGTGGACACTAGATTTCCCGATAACAGGCCCTAACCTAAGAGCTTCAACCCTATGAATTAACTTAGTACTGGATCAAGAAAAATCTCATTCTCATTATCAAAACAAAAAATTACATAGCAATATCTTCCACAAGTTTGGAGCTAAAAAATAACTAGTGTTTTTATAGGAAAAGTTCGAATCATAATGAGGGTCTAGGCCTCCTTATTTATACAACTGAAGTCCTCAATGAATTCCTTAAATATAGGGAGGCTCGACTCCCACAATCAAGAAAAACTAACTCTTTGACTGTCACTTGCTCAGCTGCCTTTTGATCTTCATGACTTGGTTTCTTGTACTCCGAGCTAGTTTGATTGATGGAGGAACATTCGAATGAGGGAGGAGTAAATGAGGAGGATTTACCTCCTACAATATCCCTTCCGTGTACCATTCCAGTTTCAGCCTTTAATATTGACAAAATTCCCTAATTTTCTCTCACAAACCTGCATTCAATGCACATTAGTACACTAGGCATCATATCTCACTTTGACTCATCTCATTGAACCAAATATAATCAAAACATGTAATAAATTGTGAGAAGAGTTGATTTGACTAAACTAGGAGGTGAATTAAGGTCCATATAGTTACCCAATGATGAGGTTCATCATCACCCCCTAATGAAAGTTTTGTTCATCCTTTGAGCAACTCAATCAATATCCATATCTTTCATAACCATGGTAGCCTCCCTCACATCCCATGCTTCTGTTGTGGTCTCCTCTTCTTGTGCATAAAATCCTGCCTTCCTTTCTATCTCCTCCCACTACTTTCTTTATTCCTCTTCTTTCCTTCCTCCAACATCCCCAAGAGAATTGGTGGTCTGAGTCTCAAGCCAATCCAATTGACTTTGAGCCTTTGGATGGTTTGCTTGTACATGGGTGTCCTTTTCAATGCTTCTCTCATTATTTAAGGAGAATGGTACTCTATGATTTTCAAACTGTATGGAAAAGTATTCCATATCCTTTGGCAAGCTTGCATGCTGTCATCCCCTAATGGCTTGAACATATCCTCAAAATCTATAATTGCTTGCTCTTGGGCAGCAAGATACCTAGGTGCATGTTGAGGATCATTTGCAATTAAATTATGTGTCCTGATAACATCCATTGGATTTGACTACTCAACTCTTATCATGAGAGGCTCTGTTTATTCCCTTGCTAATATCTTCTTCATTTCTACAACCCTTGCTTCCTCATCGTTCATCCATGATGCCAAAGACATCAATTGTAAATCCCCTAGTTTTGCATTAGGGTCACATACATGCAGATCTGTCAGGGCCATGTTATGCAAGCATAACTCATACATCTTAGCCCTATCCTCCAATGTGCTTTGATCACAAATATCAATGAACTATATATGATCTTGGAATGGCATAATGCCTCTCTGTGCTAGGGTCTTGATTTGGAACTGCAGACATTATTGCTTAAGGTATAATGCATAGGACTTAGCTGGCATCCTACACTCATTAGCCTCTAAAGATAGATTGGCCATGGTTGCCAATTAATTCTCTTTTTATTAAAGCTATCCTTTCAACCATGCATTTTCTGCCTCCAACTGAGTTTTCATTATGGCCTCTCTGTCCCTCAGGCTGCTTAGTTCTCTACTCCTCTCCTTGAGATTTTCCTCCATGTGACCCGTGTCCTCCACTCCCTTGGACTTGGAAATATCCATCCATCTATGTGCTCTTTCTCTTTCTTTCTCAAGCTCAAAGAATAATGGGATGGAAAGTTTTTATGGAATGGCCCTACCCCCTTTAATAAATCTGTCGTAGGAGTCAAGGTTAGGTTGAGGACTAGGTTCCTTTATAACTGGGTCCTCTTTCTTTGGTTCTTGTTGCATATCCCCTCATTATCCAATTTTTGAGTTTCCTGTAGGTTTAGTAGAGTTTCCTGTAGGATTGCCTCTGCTTCCTATAGGTCCTGTTGTGTATCCTATAGGATGTCTTTTCCCTTGGATGAGGCAGATCTAGTCACAGGCCTTCTCACATAAGTGATAGGGGATTTAGGGGAGGTTTGTCCTGATGATCCTTCTCCTTGAGTTTTTATAAGAGTCATCTTCTCCTATTGTTTAAGTGAGTCTTCAATAACAATAGGGACCTTGGTGGGAGTTTGAGGTTTTCCCTACCTTATCCTAGTACTTTTTCTTGTTTTGAAGCATAATGGAGTTTGTCTCTGTCTTTTGCCTTTTTGTTTGATAGGGGTACTAAGGGAAGTGAGGGCAGTTGTTGCCTCTCTCTCAGTGGATTCTAGAGACACCCTGGGTGACTCTTCCTTGTCTTCTGACTCCTGTTTTCCATTCCCCTTTTCATTTTTTCCTTTCTCTTCTTATTCTCCCTCTAGTTCCTCACCTTGTTCATCAATTTCCTCATTGGAATCTTCCTCTGTTTCTTCACCACTTTCCTTCTCTTTCTCTTCCTCTTCTTCCTCATCTATTTCCTCTTCATCCCTCTTTGCTTCTTCTTCATTTGTTTCAGTCTCTTCTTCATCCTTTTCACTAGTAGTAGGGCTCTTATCATATTTGATGGATTTTATATCCTCCTCTGTATGCATGTCTCTGAAAATTTCCCATGTGATACGAATTCTAAGGTTGTGCAGGGCATCTTCTATGATGAGTATAATTAACCCATGATGGGCCAGTTGCTGGTAGTTTCCTTCCTTCACCTTCACACTCATGATTGAAGAAGGAAGTAGGGTATGCTAAGTCTGTGGTGAGGAGGTGTATCTACTCCACCTCAATTCTTCAAGAAGCCCAAAGTGGTAACCATATACCACACTATACCTACCTTCACATGATATGTATTTTATAAGGTGGTAGCTTACTTCATTCAAGGGGTATGGTAGGCTTTCTCTTCTCACTCCATTCTTGTCTTCCATGGCCTCCTCTCCCTCTAAAAGGAATTTATTCTTTGTAGTTTGGCTATTTCCCTTTTCTTCCTTTCTCCAATGCACTCCTATGGAAAGTGTGGTAATTTTGCTTATGAGTTCAGGGGTGAGATCTATGGAGAGGCCTCTCACCACAACAGCGGCATGGGTCCTTGTTAGTGGAATGAGAGAGAGAGAAAAATCTCTAGCTACTTCATCATCATACCCCCACAATTTGTCAAAGTACCCCATCCAATTATGCCTTGTGAATATTTATAGCACTGGAGGCTGTTGGTGAATCCTCACAATGTTGATGGGCTCCCTTCTATTAAACCCCCCCTGCCATTTTGTCTGATTAATGGAGGAGCAAATATGTTTGATACAAAATTTTAATGGAGGAAATTGAACTGAAATTTCTGTGGATACAATTCCCTTTTTTTGCAATCAATTTTAAGAAACTACAATATTTTTTGTTCCTTTCACTTAGAAAAATAGGAGGAAGTGTAGAGCCTACCACCTTATAATGCTTGATGTAGTGAACCCTTGTTTTTCTCCCTCTGAAATTGCTCAATGCCAATCCTATAGAATCCCTGACTATATCATGTTGGATTCTTGTGGGATTTTGTAGGATTTCCTATATGATCCTGTAGGAGGTCCTACGCAGGAAAAAATGAACTTTCCCTCTCTTGTAGGCTACTTGGGGGCCGAGAGCGACTTTGCTAGTGTGAGCCTCGAGAATGTGAAGGCATCTATGCATGGGGATCAACATTTATTTCCTCTTATGGTTGATTCGAGTGAGGTTGTGTGCTGGCAGCCAAGGTACGAATGTCTATTTTTGGAACGTTGGTCACACTACCACATCATCATTCTCCTCACCTTGTAATCAACTCCCACTTCGGGCATCCATAGTCTTAACTGCTTTCACCCTCATCTTTCTTTTCCTTGACTTAACTATTCTCACGTGTGTGAGGACTAACTATTTTGTCGTCATTGACTGAATGAAGGTGGTCAAGTTAACTGGCCACCTTTTGCTTATAAACCAACTCTTTCACAATTTTTGCATCTTTTGATCACATCATGATAATGAGAGAGTGGAAGCGAGATAGTCACCTATGGTAATAATACCTTTTTGCAGTTTGTTGAAGAAATGAGGTCTTTGCTGTGTGTTGACTGCATGTGATTTATCCCTCTTTTTTATTGTCCTTTGATGATTTTCTTTGTTGTGCAGGTACGTTGTGTTGATGATGATGATGATGTTGCTGCTACTAGGCTCTGGAAGCACCTCTTCTACCTTTGGATCTCCATGCTTGAAACTTGCTGCAACCTATGATTTCTGTTTTGTGGGATAGGTTGCTACAAGATGTCCTGTAGCTACTTCTCTTGATGGGACCTAAGGATGATGAGCATGGACAGAGATGAGGTCTAGCGGTTTGTGAATGATGAAAAATAACCTTTAGGTGTTATCCCCTTGCTCTCTATCTCATCCTTTTTCTCTATGTTTTTTTCTTGAAAACTGTACTTTTTTTTTAAAATTGATATTGTTTGATGATGAATGCACATGTGATCAAGGTGGATAGAGGTATGGAAATGATATGGTGATGTAGCAATTTTATTTTTTGGAATCAAAAAGTCATTTACTTGCTATAGGGTTACCTACTTTAGGATTCCCAAGCCAATGTAATTCCTACAGGATCATCTTGTAGGTTTTTAGGGGATCCTGTAGGTTTACAAGGAATCTTGTAGAAAAAATGGAACTCTTGCAAGCTGAGGCAAATGAGTGAAAAAATGAAAGGAATGGTGGAATGATGAAGGATAATGAATGGGGGAATAAAAATATGAGCTGAATAGGTCCCTTTTGATTCTCCATTATTGCTCTGATCATCCTCCTGCTGACCTGCAAACGATATTTCATAATTTTTCTTTTCTCTTTCTTTTTAATATATTTTTTGAAAAACAACTAGTCTGACACCAAGAGGTTTTCATCCTAGCTACTTTCCCTGGGCACATCACGAGATGTTTTAACCCAAGAATATTTTTATTTCTCTCTTTTTATTTTTGACACCATTGGGCCGCCTCAAGAGGCTTTCAACCCAAGAGTGGGACTCAGGCGCCTCATGGAGGTTTTCACCTCAGTCTCCCTATTTTTTTTCTCAATGACTTGATGAGGTAGGAGCTGAGACTTGCTCCACTACCATCACTGTCTTGTTGATACCATCAATGAACTCTTGCTTTGAAAATGGCCTTTTCTAAACTTTTAATGTGTTCCCATTAACAAGTAAAGGAATGGACTCTGCATCTATGGAAAATAGGGCCTTTTTCTCATAGACCAACTCATAGGGTGTGAATCCAGTGGTGGTCTTCCAGGTGGTATTGTAGGCCCAGGTGGCCTCAACGAGTCTATCTACCCAATCTTTTCTACTACTACTAACCAATTTGTTCAAGATGCCTTCCAGTGCTCTATTGGTCACCTCCACTTTCCCATTAGCTTGTGGGTGATAGGAGTGGAGTTCCTATGCTTGATCTTGTGCTGGCTTAAAAAGTCTTCAATCATGTTGGATGTAAATTGGTTTCCTTGATTAGTGACCAGTTCCCTAGGGTACCCAAACTTGTAAAAGACATTTTCCCTTAAAAACTCAGCCACCTTCTCCTCTGTTGCTCCTTCGATTGACTTGGTTTCAGCCCACTTTGTCAGGTAGCCAGTGCACACGATGATGTACTGCTTTTTCTTGGAAGGAGGGTTAATAGCTCCAATGAAATCCATGCCCCACTTGTCAAATGGCTCGAAAGTAAATTGAGGTTGTAGAGGCATTTTATGCTTTGTAGTAGGCTTTCCCATCCTTTGGCATTGATCATACTGATTGGTATATCTTTTCACATCCTGATGAAGAGTGGGGCCAATACTAACCTGCATGTAAACCTTGAATGTGGTCCTCTTTGCTGCAAAGTGACCTCTATAAGGCCCATCATTATAGGCCAGAAGGATATCAAAGACTTCCTCCTCTCTGACACATCTTCTAAGAATTTGATCCAAGCCTAGTTTGAAGATGTTTCCCCCAATCCAAGTGAATGGGGCACTCTTCCTCACGATCTTGCTTTTTCTCTTTGGAGAACAAATTTGATGGGAACTGTGCAGATACCAAACAGTTTGCTATGTCAAAAAACCATGGAGAGAGAAATGAAATTGTGAATAAGTGTTCATCCAGTAATTGATCATCAACCACTCCTTCCTCACCTGTAGGCAAAGTTAATCTGGACAAAATATCTGCAACAACATTTTCCTTGCCAAGCTTATCAACAATGGTTAGATTAAACTGTTGTAATAAAAGTAACCATCTAATAATCTGAGCATTCACATTAGGTTTATTCATTAAATATTTGATTGCAGCATGGTCAGTATGTACAAATGTTTGATAACCTTTAATGTAATTTTTAAATTTTTTCAATGAATGCACAACATCTAGGAGCTCCTTTTTAGTCACTGTGTAGTTCAGTTCAGACTTTGATAGATTCTTATTGATAAAGTAAATGGCATAAGGCAATTTTTCATCTATCTGGCCTAGATCTACTCCTATGGATTTGTGTGCGGCATCAACATGCATATGAAAAGGAAGGGCCCAATTTGGGCCTCAGAGAATCGGTGTAGTCGTTAACTTTTCCTTTGGGGTGTCTAGGACCTCTTGGGGGTTTTTTAACCATACAAACTCAGAGTCTTTGGCCAGCAACCCAAATAAAGGGGAAGCTAACTTTTTGAAGTCTTTTATAAACCTTCGATAGTATCCAACTAACCTGGGAAACTTCTGACATCTCTCTGCTTTTGTCGAGGTGGGACCTTTTGGATGATAGCTATTTTTTTTGGGTCCACTCATAGTCCTTACTCGAATATTTAATGACCTAGCACAATCCCTGCAGTCATCAAGAACTCACATATTTTAGGACTAAGAGACAAGTTCATTTCAATGCATTTTTTAGCACCCTACCTAAGTTGGACAGAGCCTCCTGGAAATCACATCCATAAGGTGTAAAATCATCGATATAAATCTCTACTACATCATGGACTAGCTCAGAAAGGATACTCAAGACTGCTCTTAGGAAAGTGGCAGTATCATTGCATAGGCCAAAAGGAAGGACCCTATAGGCGAAAGTACCCCAAGGAAAAGTGAAGGTGGTTTTATTCTAGTCTTCTGGCCTTATTTGGATTTGATTGTACCCACTGAATCCATCTAGGAAAGAGAAAAAAAATTCCCTGCTAGGCCATCTGGCACTTGGTCGATGAAAGTTAGAGGGAAATGGTCCTTCTTTATGGCTTTGTTTAACTCTTTATAATCAGCACAAATCCTCCACCTACCATTTTTCTTTGGAACCAACACCAAAGGAAAGACCCACTCACTATCAAAGATATGGTAAATGAATCCCGCATCTAACAACTTTTGCAGTTCTTCTTTGACTATATATTTGAGAGCTGGATTCATCCTCCTTTGGGGTTGCTGGATTGGTTTGCAACCTTCTTTGATATAAATGTGGTGAGTACACACCAATGGGTGCACTCCCTTCATTTCTTTGTAACTCCAAGCAAAGGCATCCTGATGTTCCTTTAGCATGTTGCACAACTTTTCTTCTTGGTGAAGAGAAAGAGATGGGTTGATCTTCAAAGTTCTCTCAAGGCTGAATTCTATGGTTTTGACATGGATAGGGTTGGAATCGGCTAAGCATAGATCAATATGATGGTTTTCCTAGGTTTCCTTTACTACTTCTTCTAAGGACAATGTAATGGGAGTTGGACTTTGGAGTATGTGTTCAATCAAATTATATTCATCCGGTTGTCCCCCTCCCATGGTTGTTTCTATGGTATAGAGTTGCGTGGAATGAACTTAATCTTCTTCCTCCTCTTCCAGCCATAAAGGTAAGTCATGTTGTAGAGATGGATGGGAAGGAGGATATAGGACTAACTGCTTGGACATATGCCCATTCTTGATAGTCATATTTCCAGCCCTGTATCTAATATAGGCATCGAAAGTGGCTAATAAGGGCCTCCCAAGGATGAGAGGGTGACTAGTAAGCTTAGCCTTAGGCTGGAGAACTAGGAAATATGCTGGGTATCCCCAAGAGTCAATGGAGACCATCACATCCTCCACAATCTCGTTGTGGAGTGGTTTGTAAGTTGCAGGAGCATTGTGGTCTTTCTCAATGAACCCTGGAGGTTGAGATTGAGTGTCCTTGGTCATAACATTATTGGAAGCCTGAAGATCAATCAGAGTGTGTGGGACAATGGTTCCATTGATGTGCACATCTACTACAGGGATTTCAGGGTCCAAATACTTTGGACATATTACCTGCCTCAGAATTAAGTCAGACAACTGTCCAATGACATTAATGGTAGGGGCATCCCTTCTTCACCTCCCGGGATGCTTGAATCACTTCTCCTTGATCAAATTATTGTAAATATGCACATCTTTTATAGCTTGGAGAAGTGGAATTTTGACACATAGGTTTTTCAATTCTCCCGGAAGTTCACTCTATTATGGGGTAGGATGGAGTGGTTGGGTTAATCTCTTAGGAAAGGGTGGTGGATTTACTTTAGGAATGCTTTCCTCTATTTATTCCTCAACCTCCCTAGGTGGAGGTAGAGTTTGGTTGTCCAACAGTACTCTCCCAGATCTCAGGTTGATTTCCTGGATTTCCATAGCATAAGTTGGATAGGATGTCTCTCCACTATATACTTGATGTGCCTGACCCTTGTTCAGCTTTAGATTTAGTTGGGTAGGAATCTAGGGTTGTTTAGCTGGAGAAGAGTGAAAATTCTATGGTTGAGTAGGTGGTGAAGGCAATAAAGCTGGAGAATTGCTGTATGGGGGCCTCCACCCCTGGGACGGCACATTCCACTAAGGTTGTGGCAAAGCATATGTTTGAATCATTGGTTGGTTGGCTGGGAATGATACTGAGGTGCAAAGGACCAAGGAGGAGGTGTAGACTATGAAGGATGAGTAGGGGGTCCCTAAGAGGGAATGGATGTGGTCTGGTTGGGGTTGTGATATGCATGGGATGACCCTTGCATGCCTGGCTAGTATGGTCGAGGCCCATGGGGTTTCCTTTGGTCTATGTAGCAGAGTTGTTCAGTTACCCCTTTAGCTCCTTGATATACAACTTTAAGTCCAAGTAGAGAAGGGAACTTGTATGTGGAGTGGTTTTCTTCACACATTGAGAAAATTTCAATCAATTTAAATGGAAATTCATTCCTAGGGTGCCTCCTGGTCCATCTAGGGCAGAAAATGGATAAGGCTCTCTCCACTTCCTCCTGTTTTCTCTTAATGTGCATAGTGTCCATCTGTAGGGCAAGGGTTTGGAGCATCCCACTCTTGAAATCCTCCAGCATGTTTCCAATCTCACTCTTGATGGATGCATTAGAAGAGGATGGACTGACAATAGGTTGACTACCCCTACCCTTTTTCCTAGTTTCCCTAGAATGGTTTCTAAAGACAATCTTGATATCCTCATAGGGTAAGTTCTGGTAAATCTCTCCTCTTGCTAACAAGTTTAGGGTATCCATAAGATCTTCCCTTACTCCTCTAAATAGGACTAGCTTCAATGACTTAGTGTCAAGTGTGCACCTAGCCCTTTTGTAGCTAAGCTAGAAGATTTCTTCATAATCCTCTAGGGATTCATCGTGCCCTAAGGTCATCCTGAAAATTTCCTCTTTAGTGTCTTTAGACCTATAGTAGTGCCGATACTTGTTTTTGAAGGCTTTCTACATCTGATCCCAAGTGGTGATGCTATCCCCAGGTAAACCCATAAACCAACACAAAGCTTTATCCTTGAGAGTGGATGGAAATAGTTTCAACTTCTGCTCATCATTCATGTAGTCATAGGTTCAACATACGACAACAAATTCAAATAAGAAAGTGTCTGGATCTTCTATGGTCAGGCCATGGAAATGTGGAAGGGTAGAGGGGATTATATTCTTCATCTTAGTATCCACATTGGTTTCCTTGATGGAAAAGGCGCCCTCAACTCTTTCTCTATTTCCTCTGTCATGTCTACTTTCAGCCATTGGATCAGTAGGAATGAGTTCTTCTTCTTCTTCTTCTTCTTCCCTTGTAGGTTCTTCAAATATTTCAAGTTTCTCACTTAAGGGTTCCTCCAATTCACAACCACCAAAGAAGAGGGAAGGTTGGCTGTTTGAAGCAGTGGGAGTATTTGGCAGAACATTCCCTAAGTTATCCCTATTCCTATAAGTCATGAAAAAAATGTTTTTGTTTTGTTTTGATTTTTTTTTTTTTTAACTTTGAAAGTGATTGTAGAATTGAAATTGCAGATTGAATTAAAATTAACTGAATGAATGAAAACTAACTACTTGAATGACATCTTACTTTCAAAATGGAAAGGAAAGAAAAAAATGCAGAATGGAAAAGAAAGCAACTAAATTACTCTTGTAGAAATGAAGCTAATAGTAGAATATAGTAGACAAGAAATGGAAGAAACAAAGCAGTAATGACATATTACTCAGACACCTCCCCGAAAATGGCACGAAAAAGTGATGAGAACCACTACTGCATCAAGAATTTTGCAACTCCTAGGGCTATCAATTTTACTTTATCAACCCAGGGTTCATACAAACTTGTAGGTGATAGTGTTGTATACACAAGTAAAAGTGATCACTCTTCCTTTTGTCACCGTTCAAATGGTGAGATATGTTGAAAATGCAACAAGATGATGAAGCTTAGTGGAAAGGAGTCGCCTTCACTAAGTGGGCCCACAGGCTATTTTAGGCGCAAAGTCTATTTTTAGACATATGGATCATGGTCTATGAGTTGCAGCATGCTATTTGTGGATGATTGGTCATGTTGGTAAAAATAGATGGACTTCTATTTTTACACATATAGGCGGAGTCTATTTTTAGCTTGTTTAGTACTTTGGAGGAGAAATATCTCCAGATACTCATAGCGATGGGTAATGATGAGAAGTATAGTGTCTCGGGTGTAGGCATGGTTATTTTTCAGAGGGAGCATGGAGCTCGCCTTACCTTGACTGATGTCAAGTATGTACCAGGACTGGAGAGAAACTTGGTGTCAATCGCGATGCTGGAAGACGGAGGCTATGATGTAGTCTTCAGTAAGGGAAAGGTTTTCCTTAGACCCATCATCACTAGATAGGTGAAGTAGATTGGTTCACGGGTCAAGAACCTATATGCTCTTAAGGTTCAAGATGCATGCAAAGCCTTGAGCAGCGAGGCAACTAATGGATACTTGCTGGTTGAGAGGAAGCGTATATTACCTCTCAACATGCAGAGCCAAAAGAAGTCTCAGACGATTGTGGAGGAGCCACGATTGGTGCAACAACTTCAAGAGGTCATGGAACAGTCACAACAAGAGAAGTTGAGAGGAGATCAAGTAGAGACATCTACTCATGTAGAGACCTCCAGTAGGAGGAACTTCAAGCCAAGTGGGCTGAGGGATCACATGTAGCCATACCTCCAAGTAGGAGGTGTGGCGATATAGAGTGATCATCCCAAGGAGGAGGGGCAGGATCCTTGAGGAACCCAACCTCTTGGATGAGAACTTGCTACGGGAGCCCCGATGTGGAGTAGAAGGCACTGACTGATTGGGTAGAGACAGATGCGGATGGAGCATCAGAGAGAGTGACAGTGTAGGGAATCCCAGGATAGTGCATATCTAGCAGGCTGCAGCAATGCGAGCAGCACAAGTGTTTTGCACAGTGCTAGGTGGCACAGAGAAGTGTGCAATGGTGCGAGATGCATGGAGATGTTGCAGTAGCACAGATGTTAGAGAGGGAGCACTTGTCAGTAGTAGGTAGAGCTTCAGCATCAGAGTATGTTCCTAGCCCAACAGAGTGGTCAGTTAGGAGTGTTTTTGTTCCAAGTGTTGTTGGAGCAAGTGGACCCAGAAAATGTGTTGCATGCAGAGCATTCCAGAGTTGCAGGATAGGGGTTGCAGATAATCCATATCTTGTTGAGAGGGAGTGTTGAAAATGCAACAAGATGATGGAGCTTAGTGGAAAGGAGTCACCTTCACTAAGTGGGCCCGAAGGCTATTTTTGGTGCAAAGTCTATTTTTAGACATATGGATCATGGTCTATGAGTTGCACGATGCTATTTGTGGATGATTGGTCATGTTGGTAAAAATAGATGGACTTCTATTTTTAGACATATGGGCGGAGTCTATCTTTAGACTACCAAGCTAAAAATAGAAAAGTCGAATATTATTAGCTCTTAATAATATTTGGACTATAAACATTATCTTATCCTCTTGGAGCACTTCAGTTCGAGCTACGGATGTGGCACATGCGACTGCCAGAAGAAAATACGCTTTTCTTATAGGTCAGTTGAGCTATTGCATGATGGACTTCAGTTAGAACTTAAGATATTGAGTTTGGTGGAGTTGATTGAGGAGTTGATGGAGTTGCGTTCAGTTTGACTTAGTTGAACTAGTTGTATTTAGTCTAACTAAAAATACACTAGTGATGAGTGATGTGAATTAATTATTAATTAATTCACTAATTATTAACTCATAAAGCAACTAAAGAATACATCAGTTAACTCAGTGCATGGATAGTTCAGTGGAGACAAGTGTTAGAGGTGGGTGAAAGAGTGAGACTGCTATTAGTTGTGACTATAGTTGTGCATCAGATTTGCAGAATCAATGATGGACATTGCCAACGAGGATTGCATGGTACAAGTCAAGGGAAAAAAAAGTTTGGATCAGACATATTCTCACATTCTCCCATTGGATTGCACAGTACAGGCAGGCAGACAACGGAGGAGATTTGTACCTGTGACTTGATTAAGATCTGAGCTAGTTTGTGTGTAGTAGGTGGAGATAGTACTAAGTACTTTTGAAGAGTATTGTAATATGTATTGTTACATGTTCTCTATCATTATAATATACAGATAGTTGGGGGTTTTCAGCTGTATGCTTTCCCCGGGTTACATACTATCTTAATGTGTGCATGCGATTGATGTTTCATTATTTTTAATTCCGCAAAATTGATGATCAACGTAGAGGAGGTTATGTATTATGCATGCATTCTGCAATAGTGTATAATCGGGAGAATCTCTGTGAATAAGTGTCATATTATTCAAAATTTCTAGAAGATACCACTAGGGTTTTTTAGGCCAGACATCTATGGATTCAGAAGAAGATTGATTACTAATGAGGGAAAGAGAAATCTACTCTAAGAGGAATCTTTTCTAATGTAGTAAGGAAAAAGACTGAAATCCAATGCTAAAACACACCATTTCCTACCTAACGGCTAAAAGACTATGTTTTAGAAAAAAAGGTAGATTAACATGTATGAAATTCTACTATCTTAAGCATGTAAATTCAAATTATCAACATTCTACTACTGTGCATGTAAATGGCTAAAATAAATCTATCTTTTTCTTTTTGTCTTTTTTCCTTTTTTATGGAGAAGTGTGAAATCTAATCTCTCTTGGTGATGTGGCAGGTGGCTTAGGGATTCTAGTGGATGGTTTGAAGGTTTGGGAGACCCTTAGGTGACCATGCTTGGCTTCTTATAGGTTTTCCCTCAATTCAGCCTCAAAATAGGCCACTACAAGAAAACCTACAGGATTCCCTATATTTCTACAAGATACAGCTGAGAGAAAAATGATGGGTGTTGAAGGTGATGGAAAAATATGGAATGTGGCTGGTGGATGGAATGAAGCAAGAAAATGCCTAGGATCCCTCAGAACTAAAAACCAAGGTTGGGAGATGGTTGGATTTTCTCAACGTGCTTGGAGACGTTTCCTTGTAAAATGATGAAATTGGTGAGGGTCTTAGTGAAAGCAAGGAATGATCATGCATGGATGAATTTTGAAGGAGGTTGTTGGCTATGAGATCTCTCTTTACTTATGAAACACCTTCACTGCATCAAACATTGATATTTTCCCAAAATCATGTAAACAAGGGGAATTTCAATAAGCTATGAAAACAAAGTTTAATGAGATAGTTGTCTACTTCATGCATGAGGAAAACTCAAAGAATAAGATGGAATCATTGATGATATCTACTCTAATGTTGAAGATGGAAGAAATGATGACTAGGTCCTACTCTTACAACTTGGTCAAATGCTAGCTTAAGTACAGAAAACTCTAAATTCTATGAGAAAGTAGAATTTTGTCTTTTTAGGAGTCCTTTCCTCAAATCATGATCCCTGAAGGGAGAAGTGAGGCCAAAACACCTATTGACAACTTTTTGATGGTTATTTATCCCTTCTAACCTACTACTGAAGTAAAGCATAAATGGAAGAAAACTAATAAACAACTAATCAAATCTACACTACTTGCAATGAAATAATTCTAAAGAAAATTTAACCATGAATTTATGAAATCAATCTAAGCATACAAATACAAGAAGAGGATCCTTTGCTCGTAGGGTTGGGCCCTAACCCAAGAGATTCAACCCTCTGAGTTAACTCAGTATTGGATCAAGAAAAAGCTCATTCTCATTATCAAAATAGGAAATTGCATAGCAATGTTTTCTACAAATCTGGAGCTCAAAAATAACTAGTGTTTTTACAAGAAAAATTTGACTCCTAATGAGGCTCTGGACCTCTTTATTTATACAAATGAAGTCCCCAACAACTTCCTTAAATCTAGGGAGGCTCGACTCCCAAGCTTGAGATAAACTAACTCTTTGAAAGTCACTTGCTCGACTTCCTTTTGATCTTCATGACTTGGCTGCTTGTACTCTGAGCTAGTGTGATTAATGGAGGAATACTCAAATGAGGGAGGAATAAATGAGGAGGATTTACCTCCTACAATCTCTCTTCCTTGTCCCATTCTAGTTTCAACCTTTAATCTTGCCAAAATTCCTTGATTTTCTCTGGCAAACCTACATTCAATGCACATTAGTCCACTAGGGATGATATCTCACTTTGAATCATCCCATTAAATAAAATATAATCAAAACATGTAATAAATTGTGAGAAGAGTTGATTTGACTAAGATATGAGGTGAATTAAGGTCCATATAGTTACCCAATGATGAGGCTCATCAACAAGAAACACATATGAAACCAACATGAAAGCATGACCAACACACAACCCATCCAGTTTGAGATGTGAACCATACTTTGATACCACTCTATAACACCCTCCTCCCACATCTGCCGAAACAACTGACCAACCAGGGTAAACATGCGATGAGAGGCCATTATGATATGATTCTACCTCCTAAGTCACGTTAAGGAAGTGGAACTAATGGAAACACACCATACATACATCCAACATTAGCATTAGGACCCCTAAGAACTATGCCAACACTTAAGTAAACTTGTCCCTGGGTCCCACAAAAGTTTTTTTATCACTTGACCTATGGATGCTCTCATATTATGGTCATGATAGCATTTGGGGAGCTCTGCACGCTCTCACAGGCATGCATACCAGCGTTTATGGAACAATTTGTATAGTTTCGTGCTAGCGTCCCGAGGATTTGAGCCACTTTTTTAGGGCCATAACCTAGGTCACTGCCTAGAATTGAATGACACCTTCAGATCTATATGATAACATGGAAATAGAAGTACTAATGCAATCAATTCAATAATACCTTGATTGGACCCCTACTATCCATGACAAGCATTTATCAAACATATCACGAATATGTAATCTACATGTGTAAATAATATCTTTGAGCATATGGGTCTCATAGTTATATGAGATTTTCCATGAAGCATTGATGCCTCAACACATTAACTTTCATTCCATCCATTAGGTCATAGATACATTATTCATTCATTTACAAGTAGAAAAATGATGAGAGCCATACATAGCTGCTATAATAAAACACATACATAACCAACATAATAGCAACAGAAATAACAATGAAAGTATAGCCATATAGGCCACATATAATCCATCAAAATTCTCATGGAAATACAAGGAGAAATAACCTTTCATTAATGATGCAAAATCTAAACCCAGGATGAGACTTCCACGTTTCACCTGACTATAGAATGGATGAGCCAAATGTCTATTCAACTATTCACCCTTGTGCCATTTTCCAATCATGAATGTGGGATCTCATAGAACACATCAATCAAAACTCATCCAGAGGCCATCCACCTCAACCCATCAAACAAAGATTCTACCTCACAGTCAGAAAATCACAAAACCATCATCAGGTTGGTCTCCATCCAAGCCTTCCAGGGCTTCGAGAGCATTTTTCCAATTAAGGCTTCCTAGACTAGTAACTCAATCCACAGCTTTTTTCGAGCTTCGAGAGCATTTTTCCAACTAGGGCTTCTAGGGCTAGTAACTCAACCCACCAATGGATTCGAGAGAGTTTGTCCAACCAAGGCTTCCAGGACTAGTAATTCAACCCAAGCTTTTACAGAGCTTCCAAAGCGTTTGTCCATCTAGGTCTTCCAGGACTAATAAATCAACCCTAGCTAAGGAACATGAGAACCAACCAAAACAAAACATTGAAAATAAACTCACAATCACCATGCCTATCCAAGAAATGGCAAGGCTAGGCAATCCAGTGTCAATCCTGACATCCTCCATGCCAATGACAAATCATGACCAACAATCCACATGCATATGCCATGCATGCCAAAACTAGTGAGGAAAACATACATGCAACTCGGTACCTGCAAACAATCTTGTTGTAGCTACTGATCTTGATGCCTTCTTGCACTTTCATTCTCTTTCTTTGCCTTCTTGCTCCAATAATCCAAGTATGCCACATCATCCAAGAGTGCACCAAGAAAACTCTAAGTCTCCAAGAGTATGAGTGTGTGAGAGAGAGGATAATGAGAAAGCTCCAACACTGAACTGACAAAATTTTACCCATTGATCCTCAAAATCCTTTTTATTAATGAGCCCTCTATTTTCTTCATTTTCCATTATTTTCCTTCATTTTCCTCCTCACATGCAACCTCTAACCTTTCACTTCCCTTTTCTCCTAATTTCCATTATTTTCATAAATAAAATTCCAATTAATGCCTCATGCCTCTCCAAATCCTTTTCTATTGCCTTTGCCAATTTGCTTAGCCATAATAAAGTGAATCAACACCCACTAGGATGTTTCTCCCACCATTCATCTTGGAATAATTAAAACTAGAATACTATATTATATTTTAGATATATATATATGTTAGATAAGTATATGCATATGTGAGTTTTATTAAAATAAATTTAAAGGTTATTTTGGATGAGAAAGTTGAGTATGTTTGAAGTTTCTTCCAAGTTAAAGACCCATTTTGTTGTAGCTATTTAACATGTCTATATTAATAAAATTTAAATTTAAATAAAAAAGCATTTACTTAACTATCATACTTAATCAACTTTAACCTAAAATAAAATAAAAATCACAACCCTAGGGTTTAGCTCACACAACGTTACGAGCTTGGGCATTGACAGAATCTTTATATCTGAAGTTTCTTCCAAATTAAATACGCATTTTCCAAATTAAGGGGGTAGCTATTTAACATGTCCATTCTAATAAAATATAAATATAAAATATAAAATATAAAGAAAAACATTTACTTAACTAAAAGCATTTACTTAACTATCAAACTTAATCAACTTTAACCTAAAATAAAATAAAAATCCCACCCCCTCAAGTTATTCAATTTTCTCATTTTCTTTTAATCTAATGCTAATAAACTCTTATTTCTAATCTTTTACCAATTACCCTATTATTTAATTTAATTAATATCTTTAAAAACTGAGATTATTTTTCTATTTATATTTTTTAATTATTGTATAGCTTCTTTTAAACACTTGAATTTCTAATGGTTATCTAAAAAACCACTCCTAACATTCCTCAAACTATCCCTTCTTTTCCTTGCATCTATATAATATTTTTGCACTCATTTCTAATCATCTTTTTGCACCTATAAAAATTGATGTATGGTTGAAGATTTTGATTGAAAAATAAATTCATATGTACACCAACATTGTTGACACTTCTAAATAAAATATGAGACATGAAAAGGTTTGCATTTTGTTAAAACCCTAAAAGAAAATCACTTTGAAATATAGTCATATTTTTAAAGAGGATGATTTACGGATAATTAGAATAACATACTTTACTTTATCGAGATTAATTTGAAGGGCCATTTACTTAATATTGATTTTTTAGAAGCAATTCAATTGGAAGTTGCGGTTATAATAATGAAATATTATTTACCATGAGATTGAGATTGAAATCCCCTAATTTACCATAACCCACTAATTAATCATTAAAATTATAATATTTAAAATAAATTGTTTTAATAATTAAAACTAGAGTACTATATTATATTATATATATGTCATATAAGTATATGCATGTATGAGTTTTATTAAAATAAATTTAAAGTTTTTTTTGGGATGAGAAAATTGAGTATGTCTGAAGTTTCTTCCGAGTTAAAGACCCATTTTGCTTTAGCTACTTAACATGTCTATATTAATAAAATTTAAATTTAAATAAAAAAAACATTTACTTAACTATCAAACTTAATCAACTTTAACCTAAAATAAAATAAAAATCACAACCCTAGGGTTTAGGCGACACAGCTTATAAAAAAAGCATTTACTTAACTATGAGACTTAATCAACTTTAACCTAAAATAAAATAAAAATCGCAACCTAGGGTTTAGCCGACACAACTTACGAGCTTGGGCATTGCCCTAATCTTTATATCTGAAATTTCTTCCAAATTAAATAAGCATTTTCCAAATTAAGGGCGGTAGCTATTTAACATGTCCATTCTAATAAAATATAAATATAAAATATAAAATATAAAATATAAAGAAAAACATTTACTTAAGTAAAATATAAATATTAAATATAAAAAAAAGCATTTACTTAACTAAAATATAAATATTAAATATTAAAAAAAGAAGACGTAATCAAATTATACTCAAAAATAGAAAGAGAGATAAATATTAAAGAAAACGTTTACTTAACTATTTGGCGTAATCAAATTATACATGTCCATTCTAATAAAATATAAATATAAAATATAAAATATAAAATATAAAATATAAAGAAAAACATTTACTTAACTAAAATATAAATATTAAATATTAAAAAAAAGCATTTACTTAACTAAAATATAAATATTAAATATTAAAAAGAAGAAGTAAACAAATTATACTCAAAAATAGAAAGAGAGATAAATATTAAAGAAAACCTATTACTTCACTATTTGACGTAATCAAATTATACATGACCATTTTAATAAAATATAAATATAAAATATAAAAAAAAAACATTTACTTAACTAAAATATAAATATTAAATATTAAAAAAAGCGTTTACTTAACTAAAATATAAATATTAAATATTAAAAAAAAGACGTAATCAAATTATACTCAAAAATGGAAAGAGAGATAAATATTAAAAAAAACGTTTACTTGACGTAATCAAATTATACCCAAAAATGGAAATAGAGATAAAAAATCAATCGCAACCCTAGCGGTTAGGTTAGCCGATACAACCAGCCCTATATAAACACAAAATGTCAATCCACATCTTCAAGGATTCTAACTCCATATTTTTCCTCGGTATTTTATAGACGGAAGAATTTTCAATTCTTGAGTTTTGTTCAGTGATACCACCGTTCTCCTCGTTAGTCCGTAAGATTATGGAGAATTCCTCTGGATTGTCAATTATGCAAGAGAATACGTCTGCCTCTGCCTCTGTTGTAGAAACAGAAGATAATAAAAGAATTGAAGACATTGTAGCCAGAGTACAATTTGCTGTAAAAATGTTAAAGAGGTCTTCCTTCTTCCGAGATTTTCAGCGACAGATGCGACACCCCAAACTGGTTGCACGAATAAGAAAGGTGATAGCCGCAGACCCCCAGCATTCACAATTACAACTGGTTCTCTATGGCGTTGGAGTGCTGGAGAATGTAGTGGGAGGCCCAAGAGTAGAAATGTGGAACAGTACGCAGTTAGCGTTTGTTATTTTATTAAGAAAAAAATTCCAATGGGTGAGTGATATTGTGGTGTACGATCCATCGGTGCCTCCTGTGCAGCAAAAAGCTATCAATGCCTTCAACTGCACTTTTCTGTCTGTTAATGAATATGGGAAACGGACAGTGGAGAGGCCCACCTTATTTTTCATTCCTCACTGCCCAACTGGTCTCATTGACAATGTCTTGTTAGCAAACTGGACCCCTACCAATTTGAACAAGATTATCATATTGTGCGACAGTTTTAAGGGGATCAAGAAAGATATTTATCGAATTCGGTATCTTCTTTCATTGAAACATTTGCAGGCCATTCTTCACAGTGACGATATACTGCACGAAACGCCCCTTCCAGAACCACCAGAAACAGATGAGATAAATAGGAGAGCATTTTCTCGATTTAGTTGGCATTTCTTTACATTGGATGGTTCCATAGAACATCTCAATCTTGATCTCTTTCCAGAAGTCCTTCCAAATAACAGTAGCGTAGATGCAATGTTGCTTAACGCCGTTGTTAGACAGGCCAGGACGTTTTAGAATTTTGTGGCCAATTTTTTATTTGCTATATCACAGGTTTGTAAACTTTGTAGGCATACAATAATCCAACCGAGGACTAGGGTTGTTCTAAGGGAACGTCAGAAACCACTGAATCTTTTTTGGTGTTTGAGAAAGTGTGAAATGGAGGTTTTTGTGATTGATTTGGAGGAATACTAAATTCAAGGGCAAATTTGGATGTGGTTCTTATTCCAAATGTGACCAAATTGAGCCTAATGACTTCCAAGGCCAGTAGGAGAGGCCACATTTTTATTGTCATTTTTTTTGAATGATATATAGTTTTCTCAATTTGCATATTTTCGAATTTATTATTAGAATATTTACTCACATTCAATGTATTAGAATATTTATTCACATTCAATGTAAGTTGAATCCATGTACTTGATTATTTATTGCAACAAAGGAAAACATAATGGAAATAGAATCTATTTTTCACATTGTAGAGATGAATTATAATCTTCAGGTTTTCTTTTGGACACTTGGTATAATATTCCCCTTCAAATTTATAGTTGCAAGTTATAGCTTCACAAAATGTGGAGTGCATATGGGAGGATAGTTCTATCCAAGAAGTGAGTTTGAAAAGTGGGCAAGTGGTTGTTTGATTGCATTACAAGCAATGTGTCCAAAAACCTAATAAAATTAGTTAATGATATTGCAAGATATATATTATAAATCATATTTAAAAATTTCACATAAATCCATTTACAAAAGGGAGAATGGGTTGAAGGTTTTGTTGTAGCTTCAAATTTAGGAACCCCAAAAACTTTCTGATAGTTTTTGCATCACTAGTAGCAAAGAGAAGTCCATCATTAAAGTTAATGCCCCCAAGTTATAAAAGAGGTCTCATGCTTGGAGGGCCTTCATTCAAATCCATGATTCCATGAAATTGGTACAATAGTCTTGGCACCAATCTAATCTTTGAATAGGCCTAGAACAATCCCAAAGTGCAAATTTGGGACCTAAGAAAGCCTTGGGAGAAAAATAAATTCTAGGTCATGGACCTTACAATTTAGGTATAGTTTCTTCCTCTAGCTCATGTTTAAACGCATACATGCCATCACAGCCACACCAAGACCCACTTCATAAATTTCTGTATGCTAGGAGATTTGAGTGTGTATAGGTTGATGCCATTGGAGATTTAGTCATGGGCAGAGGAGACCTCAAAACTAGCTTGTTTTGTGTTTTGATTTTTAAGTGTTTGTTTACATTGTGTTTGTTTTATTTTACATCTCGGTAAATAATTTTAGTTTGTTAAATGGATCATCTAATTTTTTATGTCTCTCATGGTTCAAGAAATGTTGATTAGGACCTTGTTGTATTTCTTAGACTAACACTTTATATTGTTAAGCCATTTTTGGGTCTTTGAAGGCATGTTTAGAGCTTTAGATTACTTTTTTGTTTGAGTGGGGTGCAAAGGTAAGCATATTCCCGTTAGGCATCCAAATTTTGACCATGGCATTAGGAGGTCAGCATGACAATTTTGGGAATTTATTTATGAATTCCCACTAATTGAAAACCTCCAGTTATGGAGCCCAAGGTATTCTTAAACAAATATACAATCTACATCTTTTGTAAACATATAAATTGGTGACAAATTTGTGGAAAGTCAATATAACTCACATTTGACTTGAGAGTAGAATTGCAAAATTCTGAATTAGAGGCATTGACTCAACTCACTTTCCTCAAAGACTATGAAATCAACTTAGAGTCATGAGAGTATAGTAACATCGGGTCACACTTGGACTCAATAGCATATCCCCATATGTGAGATTTCCTAGAGTGTCTATGGAGTCACACCAACAATAGACTTTCATAAGAGGAATTCTGCCATCATTTATATAGGTAGGACCTACCCTTTCCTCACTCAATGCAAGAAAGACTAATGGATATTAATCATTTAGCTGCACCTTATTCCAAGTGACTCTATTGGATCCTTTTGCAGATAATTATTTTGAATGTGTATGACACATGCCCTACACATGTTTCAATTTTGGGAAAACTTTCCTCTAGAAAAACAACCATGAACCTCCCAAAAATCATATTTTCCCTCATTTTTTTCTCCTTTTCTTCTACACGTTGGTGTTATTACATTCTAAAATGAATGAGTCCATAGGTTCCTAATAATCATCTTCTCTCTCAACCTAGGGGCAAAAGTGAGGTTCAATACAACAATATTCATACATACATAGTCATTACAACAATATTCAGCATCATCATGTCACTAGTAGGGAATTGGACATGGCTAGGGGAGATAAAAATCATTCTACCCAACCACCTGAGATAACCCTCACTTACAATGTGAGTTTCATATTTCTCCATTTTAGATATCTAATTAAATTTAATTTGTCCAAATTCTAAATATGATAAATTACTATTAGGTGTAATTTTTCTAGAACTAAATGCAATAGTAAACTCAATACCCGTGCAAGCATATTTAAAATCACACAACTAGAGGTCAAACACATGAACTGACATAGATTTCACATGAGTGACGAGTGTTGGTACAATCTATTGTACATGATTGTCATATGATATAGTGATTATAAAATTGTTGTATTAGCGAAATTCTATGCTCATCCTATATTTTTTGTGAGCAAGTTATTTATATAAGCTACTATTATAAAACAAATATCCCATGTGCATTATTATTATTAAAGAAACCCATTAGCTTATTTGATCACCTATCCAACATGAATCAATGCATCACTATTTCATTATTCATCAATTAATCAGTAATTATGAGAAGTTAAGAAGTAGATAGATCATCTACACACAAAAACCATGTGAACACACATGAACACTAGGATTTTAAGTGGAAACCCAATGTGTTAGAAAACCACCTTTGAGGCATCTATGTTTTCTTTTTAATAAAGGAAATACAATCTTGTACTGGTGTAGATTCTAGCCAACATGCAGGCTCCTATCTATAGAAGGCTACAACCTTCTCTTGTTTTCCAACTCCTACTCCTCCTCGAAGGAATCTACAACCCCCTTTACGAAAACTCTTATCCTCAACTCCTTGTGGATCACTTTTCATAATTTTTTAAATTGGTTGCAACATTAAAACACAATAACAATTCTAAAATCAATTACTGAATTAAATCAATCACTAAATCCTAATCAACCAATGTGACTAAATTAGATCATATCAATGCACATCCATTCATAATAATACCAGAAAATATATTGTTCATCATATACACTACTCTTCGTAATCATGCCCGCATATGTACATGCTTACCTTGAAGAGGACCTGCGTACAAATCTCAAAACATTGATAACTGAATCTGAATCACCCAACCACTCAATCACATACTGAAACTATCATAGATCACTTAACCAAATACAGATCACCACATAGTAGCATCATCACAAGTCAACATTCCATTCCATAATCAATTCAACCCAACCAATACTGTCAAATACAAATGATTATAAGAGATACTTCATTGAGAGACAAAAACAAACACAAGAGGATTGATCAAACAAATTATACTTCAAAAGCCTAGCATGTATAAGCGACTCTTACAAAACACATCCGCGTATGTAGGAACTTCTCATGCTTGATTCTTGCGTACAAATTCTAAAATTTTGAAGAATGTATATGTGACTACCTATAAGTAGATCCATGTCCTCTGAGAGGAAAACCAACATACAAATCTGTAATCATTGAACAAATCTATCACTCGTAGACTTTATCAACAAGAAAATCAAACAAGCACATGATACTTCAGATCTTTCAGATCTCTGTCTCCTCCTTGCTCCTTGGTGCACACTTGTTCCAGATCAAATCATTATTAAATAATTCATCACATACACGAGTTAACACTTTGATCTCCATCTCCTTATATAACACAAGACTTAGCCATTACCTTAGGCTAATCCCTTAGTAATACTGATGGTATTCTTTGACATGATCAAATATTCGTTCTCATGCTCATTACTATGGGCGATTACCATGATAAACGCTCCTGGAATCAATAATACCATAGTATGGATACTTTACGCTACTTCTCTTCACCATACCTGCATATGTATGCGATCTTACTTCACGAGACCCGTGTATACTTTCTCACACATTGTCTTTACCATTCCCCTGTCTTTGAAATGATATTCCTTTGTCCATATCACCTGTAGCATATGCATAACCATCATGTTGACATCTTTATCAAGTAAGTTTCCATCAAGGATGACACATTAGCCATAATGCCAACAATCTCCCCCTTTGGACTTAATGGCATCCACTTTGGTGTTTGGTCACCACAATCTGTAAATACCTACAAATGCATCTGTAAATATACCGAGCTAAGCCATATTTTTCTCTCCCAAAACACCAAGGTTCTCTCCAAGTATTCTTCTCCAAACACCAAGCTTCTCTCCCCCTTTGAAATCAAGGGCAAAGGGCTACCTAAAGATGAATGATGACTTCTCTCTCCCTTTGTAGAGATGAGCACCGTCAATTTTATCTACTAAATATGAGCATTGTCTACTCACCATGCTCCCCATGAGCATATGTTGAATCTTCTCAAAGATTATTCTGTGACTTTAACAATTATGACCTTTCCTATGACCAATGACTCCATGATTACATCAATCACCCAACATAGTGGGGTTATATATTTGACTCACTATCGCATTAATTTCCAAAAATAATGTGATTACATACATAAGTGACTTGACCCCAATAGTCCATACTTGACTAAATATTACAATTCTTTTATAATATGGGTATTTATGTGACCTTTACATCAAGAAACAAATAAGAAATTTATAACCACACTAGAGACCTAATTATTGAGGTATAAATTCCATGATTATCATAATCAACCATCATACACTATATAAGAGCCTTCAAAGTTAACATTTGTAGCATCAATTTGAACAGAAGCATCACAACACAAACTGTAGCATATCTCTTCATTAATATGAGCAAGTGACAAATGATCCATGAAACCATCATAATTTAGTAGGTAGTGCTCAAGCAATTATAATTCAAAGAATGTTCTATAGAATCATAATAGATGCTCCCTGTGAACCTGTGCCTACTATTCACTATGAGGGATGATCATATCCAACTCATCAATCAACAAAGCCATCAAAAGAACCAAAGCAATAATGACATACTCATGAATCATCATAAACAATATCATTTATAATTATGATCTGAGCAACATCAACAAATTGTAACCAATCAATGTCAGATAATAACTTACTAAAGCATATCATAAAATTTCAGAGAGTTTGTCCGATAGTTTCTTCATCTTACAAAAACATATGCAATAGTCTTAATCAAAGCTCACTTACATATGCGACTGTCCTTCCTATAATCTACTTACATAAAGTAAATAGTAGTAATTTACAATCTCAACTCCCCCTCGACGTGAAATATCTGTTAGAATAATTAACAGAGTAATGAAGTAGAGATCACTCCTAGTTTCCGTGTGAGATATTCAAAAGAATCACGTGGAAATGGCTTTGTAAATATATCTACAACTTGTTCCTTTGAGGGAAAATATTCTAGTTTGACCTTTTGTTCAAGCACTTGTTCTCTCAGAAAGTGATATTTGATTGGAATATGCTTGGTTTTTGAGTGCATGAAAGGATTTTTAGAAATACTTATGGCACTAGTATTGTCACAAAGAATAAGTAGAGGTTGAGGACAAGTGATTTGAATGTCTTGCAATGTTTGCATCATCTAGAGAAGTTGAGTACAACAAGGTGCAACAACAACATATTCTGCCATAGGAGTAGATAAGGCGATGGAGCTTTGTTTCTTGTGTAACCATGATACCAAGCGAGGTCCCAAATAAAATGCTCCTCCACTAGTACTCTTTTGATCGTCAACATTGTGAGCTAAATATGCATCTATGTACGCGTGAAGTGCAAAGTCTACATTTTTAGGATATGATAGACCAAAATATTAAGTTCCTTGTAGTTCCTTGTATATACTTAAATATTATTTTAACTTCTTGGAGATGAGTTTCTTTAGGATTTTCTTGAAATTGTCCAACAATCCCAACTAGATGCATAATATCTCGTGTCGTCCCTGTAACGTAGAGCAAGATTCCAATCATAGACGTATATTCTAGTTGATTGACTAAAGGAGAATTATCACTTTGAGTAAGATTACATCCTATTACCATTGTTGTGCATACAAGATTACAATATTCCATTCTATATTTCTTCAAGACCTACTTGAGGTATTCGGTTTGAGAGAGAAAGATACCATTCTTTGTTTATTGAACTTGAAGACCAAGAAAGTATGTTAGTTCAACAAGTAGATACATCTCAAATTATTTCGGCATAACTAAAGAAAATTCTTGACTCATAGATTCTATATTACTTCCAAATATGATGTCATCTACATAAACAAAAACTATCAAAAGTTTGTGTGTATCAAATTTTATATATAGGTTGTTATCTGTGGACCCTTTTATGAAGCCTTGCTTTTGAAGATACTTGTCAAGATGATAATACCATGCATGAGGAGCTTGTTTTAATCCATACATAGCCTTCTTAAGTTTGCAAACAAGATTTTTATTATTTCCTAGAATGAAGCCTTCAAGATGTTCAATATAAACATTTTCTTCTAGATCAACATTTATAAATACACATTTAACATCCATTTGAAATACTTTGACGTTATGAAAGCTTGAAAATGAAAGAAACATTCTTATGGCTTCATTTCTAGCTACCAGTGTAGATGTTTCTTTGAAGTATATTCCTTCTTGTTGAGCATAGCCTTTGCATACAAGTCTTGCTTTGTTTCTAATTACTTCTCCATTTTCATTTAGTTTGTTTTTGAACACCCATTTTGTCCCAATAACATTTTTATCATGAGGTCTTGGTAATATTTCCCATGTATGGTTCTTTTCTATTTGATCAAGTTCTTCATCCATTACCTTAATCCAACATTTATCTTTGCATGCTTGATTTACATTTTGAGGTTCAATTGTGGACAATAATGCTAGGTAACTAGAAGTTCCAACAAGAGTTATTCTAATTTGTACTTCCTTTTCACCTAGAATTTGAGATTCTAGATTATTTTTCTGAACATACTTTGAAGGAGTCTTTTATGATGTTTCTATGTTTTCATTTCTTTCTTCTTATGATTTTGTGTTTTCATTTCATTTCATTATTCTGATGCTTCAGCAACCGCAACATCAATGCATTCAACGAGTTTTTGAATCCTTTTATTAAAGCATTTATATCCTTTTCTTCTAGAGGTGTATCCAAGGAGGATTCCTTCATTGTCTCTAGATTCAAACTTTCCAAGGTTATCATCATTATTCTTTATGTAACATCTATTTCCAAAAATTCTAAAAGTTTTGATAGGTGGAGGCTTACCGAACAATAGTTCATAAGGAGTTTTATCATTGTTTACATGAACATGAGCTTTATTAAGGATATTCACGGTTGTATGTGTTTCTTCCCCCCATAAGGTATGAGGTGTTCTAGACTCATCAAGATGGCATGTGCCATTTTTTGGATTGTTTTGTTCATTATTTTTGACACTCCATTTTTTTGAGGAGTCTTAGCTATACAAAATTGTCTTTTGATGCCATGATGTTCACAAAAATAAAAATAAAAAATAAAAAATAAAAAAAGATCATTTGATATAAACTGTACTCCTTTATCAAATCTAAGACACTTGATTTTCAAATCTAATTCATTTTCTACCAGAGCTTTGAATACTTTAAATTTATCAAATTCTTCATCTTTATGTTTAATTAAACCAATCCAACACATTCTTGTAAAGTCATCAATTAATAATATGAAGTATTGTTCACCCTGAGGAGACTTCTTTCTCATAGGACCACACAAATCAGTATGAATGAGTTCAAGTGGCTCACTTGAAGTACCTTATTTAGCATTAAACTGAAATTTGGTTTTTTAATTGAATTGACATGATTTTCATATGCTATGTTCTGGTACAGAGATGTTAGGAAAGTCACAAAATGCTCCCATTCTGCTTGACTTGTGTATTTGTGTGAAGCTTAGATGTCCAAACCTTTTGTGCTAGAGCCAACTTTCTTCTGATTTTCTTAAGTAATAGTGCTCTTGGTCACCTTCCAATACATTGACATTACGTGGAGTTGTTGTTCTCTTTATTATGATCTTACATGTATCTAGATTCCATACCACACAATTCTTTGATCTGAAAACAACCTCATGCCCATGATCACACATTTGACTAAAGCTCAACAAGTTATATATTAATATATCAACAAACAAAACATTTCCAGCCTTAACCTTCTTTTCTAGGAAAACTGTTCCTTTCCCTTTAATAACAAGAGGTGAGTTATTTCCAAAGGTTATATCATTTTCTTTCTTTATTTCATTAAAAGACATAAACATTTGTTTGTCACCTCTCATATGTGATGAGCCCTAGAAATGGGTAATTATATGGGTTCATTTTGCCTCTTAATTCGACTTAATCCACCATTCTCATTAGTGTATTGCATGTTTTTTATTATATTTATGCTAATAGAGTGAATTGGGTTAGTCATTATGCCAAAAAGTCTAATGTGTGCTTTATGCAGATTTTTCGTCAATTTTGAGACAAAATCAAAGGTTTAATGAGCATTTGGCAGCTAAATTTGTGGAAGAACAAGGGTGAGGATTTGTAGGAGGGTGTCCCATTCATTTATGAGCCCTTACCTCGAATTCTCCATCAGAAACTCGGAGCACTAAGGTCCACTTTCCAAGGGGCAGCCGAGCAAGTCAAGTAGGACTATTTTTATCTTCAGTTCTAGGAAGCTGAGTTCCTTAATTTTAGGAGGGCTGTTGGGAGTCCCCATTTGTATAAATAAGAAGGCTTAGGGCCTCAGTTTTTTTAGTCAGATTTTAGTTAGATTTTAGCCATTTGATAGTCTATTTTCACACTTTAGTGCAGCCTTCTAATCAACTCATTTTCGAGCTTCTTCTTGCAAACAATTTGGTGATGTAACTATTATTTTTTGACCAATGAAGATGAATCTAGCTTTGAACCAGTTCTAATCTTTCCTAAGGGGCTGTATCTCTTGGGATTGGGCCCAACCCAAGTGCCCAATACCTCCTTTGTGTGCTTTTATGTGTTTTATTGGACTCATCGAATAATTTATGTTATTTAGGTTAAATCTTGCTTTGTTACTTAGGTTGTTTTTGATGATTAAGATAGTTGTTCTTGCTTCAGGTTGATTTGGTAGTTTGGTAATAGAAAAGATCCACAAAAAGGCTACCAAGAAATCCTTGATCTCATTTCTCCCTCCTTGGGACCATGAATTGAGGCCAAGGCACTCTTGCTGCCACACAAACAATGTTTTTGCTTTCCAATGCAATTGCTAGTGTTAGATTTCGAGCTGGAAAAGTTGATATCAGTTGCGTTCTCATGCTTAGATCTGTTCTTGCTCAGTTTCCATATCTTTCTTGCATAAGTTCCTGTCCATCAAGTTCTGTTCAACACTTTTCTGGTTTTTAGGTCAAAATTAGGTAAAAAATAAGTAAAACTCCGTTTTCATAGTTTTTGCTTGGGTCAGTTTTGAAAAGAAGTGTGTAGAGAACTTATAAGACACTCCAGTCTATCCTTCCTCCATCATACAACCTGCTCTAGTCTCTTTCTCAAGATTTCCTTCACTCATTGGCCATACTTTCCCAAACTGCCCTAATTTCTACATTCTTGTGCAAAATTGCTTCCTTCACCTTTGAACAAATCCAACCATCTTCTTCACTCCTGAGCTTCATATACAAGTTCCTAAACCCCTTAACATCTCTATCCATCCTTCATTTCCACTTTCCCACTGTTTTTCCACCTTCAACCCTCTAAAAACCACTTTCAGCCGGTTCCTGTAGAACTTCCTGTAGAAGTTCATGTGAGCAATTTTTCGAAGTCCGATCATGGTGGAAATCTTCAGAAGGATGATAGGGACTCCTTAGGTCCTCTCCACACCTTCCCAACCTCTTGCAAGCACCCACTCCATTTCCTTTCGCCAATAAACCTCTGCACAGTCACAAATAGTTGAAACACAAGCATAATAATTCTGCATAAAATTGCTCCAAAATACAAAAAGATGATTTTTCCATATTTTCCTTCAGAACTAGCTTAAACACATGCATTTTACCTTTTCAATAGTCAATGGCATCCATTTTAGTAGTTTACATCTCTTTCCTTGCACAAGTAGGGTTAGTCGGTAAAACTAGGGTTTGCGAGGATTTACATTTTCTTTCAGCTTTCATCTTCTTTCTGCAAGTAGACTACCCTATTTTAAGTTAGCTTCCTTCCATCATAATTAAAAGCTTCTTCTGAGAACTCATAGAAGTTGGCTTGAGCTCCTAGCAAACTTGTGCCAGCTGATCAAGTGACAGCGTGTAGTAAGAGCTAGTACTTGTGCATATAGCACCATCGCTTCCAAGTTTGTTACGAACTACGAGGTTGATAAAAGTAAAGTAGGGAGTCCCAAGAGTTGCAACATCATTTCTGCAATACTAGAGCTCACCATCTTTTTGGCACCATTGTCGAGGAAGCGTCAAAGTATTTTGTGGTTACTGCTTTTCTTCTATTTTCTACTGCAACCTTCTGCTAAGTAGTTTATTTCCGCAAGAGTAGAGTAGTTATTTCATTTCCATTCTGCAATTTGACTTCAGCAAGTGTGAATTAGATATTTTCTGCTTTCCTTTCAATTCTGCAATTTCAATTATGCAAAAGTAGATTAGACATTTCCTGCTTTCATTTCAATTCCACAATTTCATTTTAGCAAGCATAGATTAGCTATTTCCCGCTTTCATTTCAATTATGTAATTTCATTTCAGCAAAATATATTAGTCCTTTCCTGCTTTCATTTCAATTCTGCAATTTCATTTCAGCAAAATAGATTAGTCCTTTCCTGCTTTCATTTCAATTCTGCATTTTCATTTCAACAAGATAGATTTTAGTTAGTTGCATTTTGTTGTTCAGTCTATTTCAGTTTTTTGCAGGTACAAGCAGAAAAAAAAAAAAAAAAAAAAAAAAAAAAAAACAAAAACCAACCAAAAAGATTTCCTTTCATGCCTTGTAGGAGTAGAGATAATTCAGAAAAATGCTTGCCAAACACCCCCACTGCTTCACACAACCAACCTTCTCTCTTCTTCGGTGGCTGCAATCAAGAAACACCCTTAGGTAATAGCAAGACATATTTGAAGAACCTATAGGGGAGAAGAAGAAGAAAACATTCCTCTGGAGCCAATGGCTGAAAACAAAAGTGTTAGGAGCAGTACCTTTTCTTCCAACTCATCCATTGAAGGATTGGAAACATGTGGGAAGACTTCAAGAGCGAGATGAGGCAGATGCTTTCCATGCATATCAAAAGATATCGAGAGGAAGCAGATAGGGCTTTGGTCATTTTTTGTCCTAGGTGCACTAGAAAGCATCCTAGGAATGAATGTCCATTGCAGTCCATAGAAATGTGTTTTGTCTGTGAAGAAGACCATCCTACGAATCAGTGCCCTTCCTTGCCTGAAATTAAAGCTGCATATCAGAGGGCTGAAGGTGCTACTGAACCACTCTATTTCATGAACCAAAGGAGGCCACGTGGACCTAGACATTACCAACAGGGAATGCAAGGAACATCCCAGACTTATTACAACCCCTATCAAGCCACTTCCATGCCTTCTTAGGATCCCCTTGCTCATCATTCCTGGTCCACACCCCCTCCTTGGTCGTATCCATCTCAATATCATGCTCAACCAGCTACTCATCCATTTCACCCCTATGCTCAGCCACAGCCTTAGTGGAATGCACCTCATCAGGGGTGGAGGCTCCAGTACAACTCTCCTCTCGCTCCTTTGCCTCCACCACCTACTCAACCGCAACCATCACCTCCTGCTCCACCAAGGCAGCCACAAATGCCTGCTCAACCGAACTCGAGCCCAAATAATAGGCAGGCTCAACAAGTATATAGTGGGAAACCACCTGCCCAACCAGAACCCCATCCAAATCCATCTCAAATATACACCCCCACTCAACTTCCCGCCCCACCATTTCCAAACTTGCACATTGAAGTAGCTCAACCAAATTACAATGCTGAGGTACAACATTTCCAAACAACTCCTCTTGAGCTCCATGATATTCACCATAGCTCAGGAATAGTATTGCAAAAAAGAGATTATATTGAAAGCATTGAAGGACCACACCCAGCAAAAGAAGATTCTAAAGAGGAGATCAAAGGACCATGGGCTGCACTTGATGAAAAGAAGACATCAAAATCAGAGATCGAGAGAGCTCCCTCATTGTTACCATCAAATCCTTCATGTATACAAGAGAAAAGTCAGCAAAGAGAGGAAGATGTGAAGGTCATGATAGAAGAAGACATGATGAATGATCCAGATCAGCAAAAGGACCAAGGACACCACAACTATATTGAGATATGGTTCCAGATGGTCACTAAGTTGCAACAATACTCTCTTCCTCAACTAGGCTTGATCCCTTCAAAGTCAAATCATTTGGTCTCTGAAATCTGGGTACCTGCCAAAGCATGCATTTCAAGCCTCCACATCATTTTGTCTCTCATCTTGATGTGCACATGGCTCCATTAGAAGTATTCTTATACTTGAAAATGATTTTGATTTTCAAGTAGGGTAGGGTAGAAAAATAAAAGAAAAAAGAAAAAGGAAAAAAATGAAAAATAAGAGAAAATAAAAATAAAAATCTAAGGTGAAAACCTCCTTGGAGGTGCCTCAGAGTGGCTCATTGATTGAAAACCTCCATGAGGCGGTCAATGGGTTAGAAAGAAAAGAAAAGAAAAAGGGAATAAGATCCCTAGGTGAAAACCTCCCTTGGAGGCAGCCAGGGCAGGCAATTTAGGTTGAAAACCTCCTTGAGGCGCCCTAGTTGTTTTCAAAAAAAAAAAAAGAGAAAATGAAAAATGAATTTCCAGTTGTATTGCAGGTCTGCAAGAGAACTTCAAGAAGCAGAAGTAGGTGCAAAGAAATCTCTGAAACCAATAACATCACCTATCCTACCTTCCCTCACCCTTCTCCATCATTCTTGACATCCTTTCCACCTCACTGTGCTTCTTTACTGAAAACTGTGTTTTCTACAAGAGCATCCTGTAGAAATTACAGAGAGCTAGAAATGGACTTCAAAAGCAGTTTGAGGAACATGGAAGCTTCATAAAGAGTTTATAAATCCCCCTGCAATATTCAAACCTCTCTCACATCAATTCCAAGTCTGCATTACAACCCAAGCTCATTTTTTCTTACTGTACAAAAATTACAGAATGCTCTGATACAAAAATACATAGAGCAGAAATTTGTTTTTCCCTAACTTGAAAATCGTGCATCCATTTAAGAAACTATTTTATGGGGAGTTGTATAGGGATGATGGAAATTCTAGTTCACCGTTTCCAAGAAATTAGCCTCCACCTTCAGCCATTTTTGCATTTTCTCCATATCCGTCCATCCATTTAAGAACCTGTTTCATGGGGAGATGCATATGGGTGATAGTAACCTGCCCAAGCAATTTTAGCCAATTCCAGTGCACGGTTTCCAAGAAATTGACCTCTGTCACCTTCCGCTATTTTTAGTTTTTCTCCAAATCTGTGCATCCATTGACCACAATTTACCTATGGGAGGTGCATAATGATGATAGAAACATGCTCAAAAAATTTCAGGCCAATCCAGTCTATCGTTTGGGAGCTATGGACAAAACAAGTCGTTGTCTTGTAAAAATCTAGCATCAGCAGCATGAGGGTGAAAATCTGAACGTTGAAACAGACTCCTGCAACTTACATCAAGCTAGAGGATACCTGCACAAGAAAAATAGCCACACATCAAACAACAAAAAGCATATAGCAGAAGGGATATAGGCATGCAGCAAATGAATATGAGCATGCAGCAGCAAAAGAACCAAGCAGCACGCATATTTCGACTTACAGGTAAGTGTCTAAACCAGTTCCTCTATTTGCATCTATATGATTCAAAACTTCATAAATGAATGAAATGGTTGGATTAAGCCAAAAAGGTGTCCAATTAACTGGACACCCTCAGCTAGTTCGATCACACTCATCAGGAGATCACATTGCACGTGTGTCTAGTCAAGTCATGGAAAAATCTAACAGTCGGGTAGTGGCAGCTGTTTTGAGCTCAAGCGCCAATGATGGCAAGTGATTACAGGTATAAAACATACAGTTTCATAATAACACTGTAGTTGGGACCAATGGTCTGCATGGGGCCAACGTACACTTGGCTAGCTCACCCTCCATCACCAAAAGTCTCCATAAATAGCCGTAAGAACTCCTCTTTGAAATACTCTCACCACCTTTATTTCCATTTTATCATCGTCCCAACAGCTGCAACAAGCTCTATACCACATCCATAGCAGCAAACCAGTCGTTCTCTGCCATTTTTCAAAACCCTCCTACTTATCAGGTTCTATAGGAATGGCAAACACAGTCTACAGGAGCCGGAAGATTTCTACAGGAAGGGCAGAGAACAACTCTGCAGAAGGAAAACTCAAGATTTTTGTCAAAATTTGAGCTAGAAACAAGGTAGGCTCGGGAAACCTCTCTACATATGACTTATTTGAATAAGGTGGTGGATTAAAAGCACAACATTGGATTGAAAACAAGGAGAGTGAAGCTAAAAAGTCTGCCTGAATATTTTCCCTGAGTTCTACACAGTTCTCTATTTTCTTCTTTGCATTCGAAGTCTATCTCCTTCTTTCACAAATTCTACTATAAATAACATACATACACCCGTAGAAACCAGCCTGTGTGAAAAAAACGAATTTTCATATTTGTCTACTCTCTGGAAAAAATCTGTGTATTTATCCTTTGTTCTGTCAAAAAAAAAAAAAATCAAAAGCAGAGAGTCAAATTCGGGATAAAAGCATTTTAAAATAGGGGAAATATTGCAATTTGATGTTGTAAGGAGAAGCACATAGGAAATTCCTTATTTGGTTTCATAAAAAGATAAAAATTCAGCTATCCCTCTGTTTCAGTTTTTCCTGCTTTCTCACCTAAGCATTCTTAAAAAATCACTCAACACATGGATGCAAATTGCTAAATCTAAAGGAGTTGAAGACATAGGGCACATGGATGATAAGCTAAATGAATTGAGAGGGGAGTTGGCCATGGTAAGGTACATAGAGAGTAGTAAAAGAGCCCAACTATAGGAAGAAAACGAACTGCTGAAAAAGCAGTTACAGCAACAAGAAATTCATAAGGGAGATAGGTTGTCCATCTTGGGAGGGCAGCAACAACAAGAAGGTCCCCTAATAGACAATGAAACAACTAATGACTCAATAGGACAAGAAAAGGAGAAGGAAGAACCTAAAATAGAAGAGGAGAAGGATGAAGAGACAAAACAGGAAGAAACGGAGCAAACAGAGAAGGAAAAAGAGACAGAAGGAGGAGAGAAAGAGGAAGCAGAGGGAAAACAAATAAAAGGGTCCCCTGAGACTCTGGAAGGAGAGGCAACAGTTGGCCTCACTACCCTGAGCACACCAATTAAGGCAAAAGAAAAGAGAAAAAGGTAGACCTCCATGTATTTCAAGGCCAGGAAAAGCACAAGAATTCAAACAAGTAGAATAGGAGGAGCAGTGGAAGGACATGGACAAGAAGGCATAATTTTATGGCGCACATGAGCAGACCACCAAGGCCATCAAAGATGAGGAGATAGATTAATTTCTCAGAGGATGAGCAACACCTTCAGTAGGGGGTGATGATGAGCCCCAAAAATGGGTAATTATATGGGCTCATTTTGCCTCTTAATTCAACTTAATCCACCATTCTCATTAGTTTACTACATTTTTTTAATTATATTTATGCTAATAGACTGAATTGGGTTAGTCATTGGCTAGGAGGGTGTCCCCTTCATTTATGAGCCCTTAACTCAAATTCTCCATCATAAACTCGGAGCACAAAGGTCCACTTTCCAAGGCGCAGCCGAGCAAGTCAAGTAGGACTGCTGTTATCTTCAGTGCTAGGAAGCCGAGTTCCTTAATTTTAGGAGGACTGTTGGGAGTCTCCATTTGTATAAATAAGAAGGCTTAGGGCCTCAGTTCTTTTAGTCATATTTTAGTTAGATTTTAGCCATTTGATATTCTATTTTCGCACTTTAGTGCAGCCTTGTAATCAGTTCATTTTCGAGCTTCTTCTTGCAGAGAGTTTGGTGATGTAACTATTATTTTTTGACCAATGAAGATGAATCTAGCTTTGAACCATTTCTGATCTTTCCTAGGGGGCTATAGCTCTTGGGGTTGGGCCCAACCCAAGTGGCAAGTACCTTCTTTGTGTCCTTTTATGTGTTTTATTGCATTCATAGAATAACTTCTGTTATTTAGGTTAAATCTTGCTTTGTTACTTAGGTTGTTTTTGATGATTAAGATAGTTGTTCTTGCTTTAGGTTGGTTTGATAGTTTGGTAACAGAAAAGATCCAAAAAAAGGCTACCAAGCAGTCTTTGATCTCCTTTCTCCCTCCTTGGGACCATGAATTGAGGCCAAGGCACTCTTGCTGCCACACAAACACTGTTTTTGCTTTCCAATGCAATTGCTAGTGTTAGATTTCGAGTTGGAAAAGTTGATATCAGTTGTGTTTTCATGCTTAGATCTATTCTTGCTCAGTTTCCATAGCTTTCTTGCATAACTTCCTGTCCATCAAGTTCTGTTCAGCACTTTTCTGGTTTCTAGGTCAGAATTAGGTAAAAAATAAGTAAAACTCTATTTTCATAGTTTTTGCTTGGGTCAGTTTTGAAAAGAAGTGTGAAAAGCACCTATAAGACACTCTAGCCTATCCTTCCTCCATCATACAACCTGCTCCAGTCTCTTTCTCAAGATTTCCTTCACTCATTCGCCATACTTTCCCAAACTACCCTAATTTCTACATTCTTGTGCAAAATTTCTTCCTTCACCTTTGAACAAATCCAACCATCTTCATCATTCCTGAGCTTCATCTACAAGGTCCTAGATCCCTTAACATCTCTTTCCATCCTTCATTTCCACTTTCCCACCATTTTTCCACTTTCAACCCTCTAAAAACCACTTTCGGCCTCTTCTTGTAGATCCCGTGCAGCCTCCTGTAGAAGTTCATGCGAGTGATTTTTCAAAGTCCGATCATGGTGGAAATCTCTTGAAGGGTGCTAGGGACTCCTTAGGTCCTCTCCACACCTTCCCAACCTCCTGCAAGTGCCCACTCCATTTCTTTTCACCAATAAACCTCTGCACAATCACAAATAGTTAAAACACAAGCATAATAATTTTGCATAAAATTGCTCAAAAATACAAAAAGATGATTTTTCCATATTTTCCTTCTGAACTAGCTTAAACACATGCATTTTACCTTTTCAATTGTCAATGGCATCCATTTTAGTAGTTTACATCTCTTTCCTTGCACAAGTAGTGTTAGTCGGTAAAACTAGGGTTTGCTAAGGTTTGCGTTTTCTTTTAGCTTTCATCTTCTTTCTGCAAGTAGACTACCCCCTTTTGAGTTAGCTCCCTTCCATCACAGTTAAAATATTCTTCTAAGAACTCATAGAAGTTGGTTTGAGCTCCTAGCGAACTTGTGCCAGCTGATCAAGTGACAACTTGCAGTAAGAGCTAGTACTTGTGCATATAGCACTGTCGCTTCCAAGTTTGTTACGAACCACTTGGTTGATAAAATTAAATTAGGGAGTCCCAGGAGTTGCACCATCATTGCTGCAATACTAGAGCTCACCAATATGCTTTCAACATCCATTATCAATTTACCACAAATTTTCTTGATCTCCTGCATACATAGCTAGATAAAATTTTTTAGATTCTATGGTTTTCATTTTTGATACCTTTGGTGTTATTGCCTTTTTTTCATGCTGAGGGGATGATATCATTCTGCTTCTTCATTCAGTTTATTTATGCCCAAATTTCTTGAAAAAATAACATTATTTTTCATCTTAGGGAGGTGAGAAAGCATTATAAGAGTATTTCTTTGACCCAATATCATTCTTTTATTTTCTTTCTCCTCTAGTCATAATAGTTTTATATGCGATGCACTAAACAAACTTATGACCAAAATTATGACAAGTGAAGCATTGACCATTGAAGTATAAGTTCCTGGGAGAATAATACCTTTTTGAGTAGCTTCCCCTTTGATTGTGGTAAGGATTTTTTACTTGAGAGACATTTGATCCATCATTCCTTTGCTGAGAGTTGGAATTTTGATGAATGTTTCCCTTTACTACATTGAGATAGCTTCATATACCCATTTCAGAAGATTTTATAATCTTTGATGATTCTCCATTATATCCAAGACATATCTTTGTTAGAGGAGAGCATTGTATTTTGATGACTTCTTCTAAGTTCTCAGATCCTTTAGCAAATCTAAGATTTAGAGCCTTTGTTTTCTCAAGTTCTCTTCTTAGACCCACTATTTCAACTTCGAACCTTTCATTGTGTCTCTCCTTTTCTAGAATTTGTTTCTTCAGGACTTCTTCAGCTAATTTAGTTTCTTCCGAGAAGATTTTTAGCTAAGTTATTTTTTCAATAAAATTATCCTTTTCTTCTAGGGAATCCATAAATATATCATGATATTCATCAACAAATTTCTCTTCAAATGCCATAATTACTTGATATTCTTGATCAAATTCGACATCTTCATCATTTGAAAGACAATCACTATCTTCGTGTCTGTAGAAAAATTTCTTGTTTCCAAACCTTCCTTTAACATTTAATTTTTCAAAATTCTTCCCTTTCTCATGATTTTATTTATGAGGGCATTTAGCAGCATAGTGACCAATCCTTCCACTTGCCAAGCATTTCAAACGAAGCTTATATCTAGATTTTCTATTTCCCACTTGGAGTTTCTTTACGAAATTTTCCTCTTATTCATCCAATATGTAATCTCATTCCTTAAGCTCCTCCTCTTCCTTCCCTTTACAAGTAGCTTTGAATGTTTATTATATGATATCTCATGGACCCCTTTTTCTCATTTCATAGGATGTTAAGATCCCATGAAGTTGTTTAATGTAATAGCATTGGTTAAAAATCCATGTAAAATTATATAAGACCATGGTCATGGGACATGTATTCCAATATGAATAGTGCGCAAAACATTGTAGTGGGTGTCACTTTGGTTATTATGGCTAAGGAAATTGGCAAAACGAATGACAAAGGCTTTGAAAAGGCAAGTGGCATTAATTGGCATTTTATTTATGAAAATAGTGGAGATTAGGAGAAGATGAAGGTGAAAGGTCACAGGTTGTATGTGAAGAGGAAAATGAAGGAAAATAATGGAGATTGAAGAAAATAGAGGCCTCATTAATAAAAATGCTTATGAGGATTAGTTGACAGACTTTTTGTTGAAGGCTTGGTGAGTGTAAGCATTTTGTCAGTTTAGTTTTGGAGCTCACTCTCTACTCTCTCTCTCACATACTCTTAGACACTTACAGGTTTCATAGAGCACTCTTGGAGGAGTGTGGCATACTTGGAATTTTAGGGAAGGAAGGAAAAGGAAGAGTAGGAAAGTGCAAGAGGACATCAAGATCAACAACTACAATAGGCTTTGCTTGCAGGTACCAAGTTGCATGTATTTTTTCCTCATTAGTTTTGGCATTCATGACATATGCATGTGGTTCATTGGTCATGATTTGTCATTGGCATGGAGGATTTCCTAGATTGACAGTGGATTTTCCTAGCCTTGCAATTTCCTAGATAGCCATGGTGTTGTGGATTCATTTCTTTGTTTTTTTTTGTTGGTTCTCATGTTTCCTTTAGCTTGGTCTGAGTTTCTAGTTCCTGGAAGCCCTGGTTGGACAAACGCTTTGGAAGCCCTATAACAGGTTGGGTTGAGTTACTAGTCCTTGAAGCCTTAGCTGGACAAAATCTTTGGAAGCTCTTGATGGGTTGATTTACTAGTCCTCGAAGCCCTTGATGGGTTGAGTTACTAGTCTTGGAAGCCCTGGTTGGACAAACGCTTTGGAAGACATGAGGAAGTTGTGGGTTGAGTTACTAGTCCTTGAGTCTTCATTGGGAAAACACTTTGGAGCCCTGTAAGGCTTGGGTAGAGACCAATCTGGTGATGGTTTGTGATGTCCAACCATGAGGTGGAATCACTGTTTGATGGGTTGAGGTGGTTTGGCCTTTGGAAGCCCTGAATGGTTTTGATTAATGTGTTTCATGAGATCCCACATTCATGCTTGTAATATGGCACGGGGGTGACTGGATCAAGAGAGATTTGGCTCAACCATGTCTATGGTCAGGTGGTTCATGGAAGTCCTAAACCTAGTTGGCTTTTGCATCATTAATATGAAATTATTTGTCCTTGTTTATTCATGAGTATTTTATTGGTTTATATGTGGATGATATGGTTGTTGTTTCCTTGGTACTTCTATTATTATTATGTTGGTTATGAACATGTATTATGACAATGACTATGTATGGCTCAAATCATATTTTTACCTGTAAATGAATGAACAATGTATTTATGGCCTAATAGATGAAATTGCAGCTAATGTGTTGAGGCATCAATGCTTCTTAGCGATTCTCAAATAAGTATGAAACCCCTATGCTCAGTTCTAATGTTAATACTTTTAGATTTTATATTTGTGACATGTTTGACGAAATGCCTATCATGGATAGTATGGGTTAAACATAGTCCTTCTCAATGTTTTTGTAGATGTATCGTTGTTATGTTGTGATAATTTATTTCTAAACCTATCATTAAGTTCTAGGCAGTAACCTCGGCTATGGGCCTGAAAAAGTGGCACAAATCCCAAAGTCATAGGAACAGGTCACAGGAGAAAAATCCCTAGATGCATGCATACCCATGCTATGAGAGCATGTGGAGCCTCCTAGATGCATCCTTGTACATATCAAGGGAGCGTCTGAGGGTTTAATGGTCTAAAAACTTAGTGGGACCCAGGGGCTAGTCACTTGAGTGGTTGAGATGTCTCATGGAGTTCTTTTTTTGATGTGGAAGGTCTGTAAGGCATGTTTCCATTGATTCCACTTCCTTAAGGTCACCTAGGAGATTGAATCCCATTATAGTGGCCTCTCGTCACATGCTTATTTCAATTGGCCAATTACTTAGGTAGATGTGGGAGGAGGGGGTTACATTCAATAGTAAGATTATTCAAATCCTACATTTCTTCAATGGAAGGGACTTTTGAATCGAATTTTGGGGTTAAAGATCTTAGTATTTTCTCAACAAGCATCGAATCTTTTACTTCATCACCAAGATTTCTCATTGATTTAATGGTCTCATCTACCCTAAGAAAAAAAACTTGCAATACTTTCATCATTATGCATTCTGAGAGTTTCATATTGAATTCTAAACATTTGAAGTTTGACACTCTTTACCTTAGTGTCACCTTCATAGCTTTGAATGATCTTATACCATATAGCCTTTGCGATATTCAGCTACATGAACTTCACAAATTCTGATTTTTTGAAGCTTCCTAAAAGAGCGATAGCTACTTTTGCATTGGTCTCATATTGTTTATTTCCTTCCTCATCTGTGGGAATGGCGGATGGATACTCAGAGCCTCGTTCAACGATTTCCCAAGCATCAGCTCCAAGTGACTATAAATACACTCTCATTTTGACTTTCCAGAAAACCATGTTTTTTCCACTAAATAATGGTGGCCAGATAGTAGATATTGCCTCTTGATTGCTCATCTTGATGAATCTCATTTCTAGCGATCAATATTCTTCTAAAGTACCTACTCTGATACCAATTGTTAAGAAAAATACTGAAATGGGGTGGGGGGGAGGATGAATCAATATTTTACTCACTTCAAAATTCTTATTCTATTTGTAGACACTACTATTATAAAAGAAAATAGTGTATTTATGCCATTATTATTAAGGAAACTTGTGCATATCTAGATAAATTATTTCATCATCTCTTCAACATTAATCAGTGCATCATTACTTCTTTATTCATCAATTAATATGTAATTATGAGAACTTAAGAAGCAGATATATCATCAACACACAAAAACCATATCAAAACACTTAAACACTAGGATTTTAGGTGGAAACCCAATGTGGGAGGAAACCACTAATGTTGTTTTCTATGTCTTCTTTTATTAAAAGAAAAAGTTCTTACAATATTGTACTAGTGTAGACTCTAGCCAGCATGTAGGATACTACCTACAGAAGGCTAAAACCTTTCTTTTGTTTTCAAACTCCTACTGGAAGGAAGGTACAACCCCCTTTCCGAAGGATGTTATCCTCAGATCCTTGTGGATCACTTTTCAGAATGTTTCAAACTGGATCCACTTCCAACATTAAAATGCAATAACAATTCTAAAATCAATTACCCAATTAAATCATTTACTGAATCCTAATCCACCAATGCAACTAAATTAGATCATATCAATGCACATCCATTCATAAGAATACCAAACAATATATTGCTCATCACAGTATTCCAATCATGTCACTCCAAACTATGATTAATCATATGTCAGAAGATATAGGCTACTATTATGAATCATACCTGCATATGTACGCACTTACCCTGAATAAGACCTGCGTACAGATCTCAAAACAATGATAACTGAATTTGGATCACTAAACCACTGGATAAATCACTCCATCAAATACTGAAACTATCACATATCACTTAACCAAATATACATCACCACACAGTAGCATCATCACCAGTCAAGATTCTATTCCATAATCAATTCAACCCAACCAGTACTATCAAATACAAATTATTATAAGATATACTTCATTGACAGATAACAATAAACATAACAAGATTGATCAAATAGATCATTCTACAAATCACTCTCATGTATGCATGAATCTTACAAAATATATCTGTGTATGTACACATTTCTCATGCTTGACTCCTACATACAAATTTTGAACTTTCACAGAATGTATACGCGACTACCTAGAAGTAGATCTGCGTACGTATATGCCCTCTCTGAGGAAAACCAACATACAGATCTATAATCACTAAATCATACCTTCACTACAACCACAATACATAATTCATAAACCTTACTGTCACACATTCATGTGAGAGTATCATTATCACCACAGATATATCACTATTAGAATTTATCAACAAGCAAATCAAGCAAGCACATATGACATCATACTCCATATATTTCAAATCTATGTCTTCACCTCGCTCCTTGGTGCACACTTGTTCCAGATCAAATTATTCATAAACAATTCATCACATACTCCACTTAACACTTTGATCTCCATCTCCTTATATATCATAAGCCTTAGCCAATACCTTAGGCCAATCCCTTAGTAACACTGATGGTATTCTTTTACGGGATCAAATATCCATTTTCAAGCTCATTACTATGAGCCAATACCATGGTAAATATCCCTAGTATTAATAATACCATGGGACGGATTCTGTATGCAACTTATCTTCACCATACCTACGTATGTACATGACCTTGCTTCATAGGATCCATGTATACTTTCTCACACTTTGTCTTTACCATTACTTTGTCTCTAAATTCATATTCCTTTTTCCATCTCACCTATTACATCTGCATAACCATCATGTTGACATATTTATCAAGTAAGTTTCCTTCAAGGTCAACACATTAGCCATAATTCCAACAAACCTAACATTTAATGTTAATAAAAGTGTTCTAAGTTTTCAATTATCTAGTAGAGAGTAATATACTACATACCTTGACTTGGGATTTTGTAGTCCATAACCAGACTTAATGTACTCATTCATTACGCTGAAATATATGCTAAATTCCTTGTATTTATTTTTTATTTCCCTTAACCCAATTTAAGAAATATAGCTCATCTATTAGAAATATAACTTCTATTAGGTCTAACTGAATAAAACATTGAAGTTGAATGTAAGCTTATATAATCAAGATTCATCTTCACAAAAAGAACATAAAAAATAGAGAATTTAACCAATACAAGGATTGAAATCAGATCATCTAACCAACACTAAATTCCTTAATCAGTACCCAAAATAAATATAAGGTTTGAAAAATAATTAATGCGTGTTCATTAGTTTTAGGAGACCTTGAAACCCACATGCTGGCAATGGCACTTAGTATGCAATGTAGCTCATGAAAATCATATGCAACTATTATTTGGATCTTAAAAACTTTAACCAACATTAGTGAACTCCTATCTTATTAATAGAATATAGCACCTCTAGCTAGGGGATTTTCTGACATGTACTCCAAGCTCTTCCAAACATTTTCACAATATTCTTGCAATAGGTCCAACCTTCTTGAAAAAGATTCCATCACCACAATTTGTTACAAGCACCAATTTCATTCAAGTGCTTCACATTACTATTAGGAAGTGAGCATCGTCCATAATATTGAACTAATAATGGTCAGACCTAAGTAATTTAGGACCTCAACCACATAGGGAGTTCTTATGAATGGTTGTATTTTCTTTTCTAATAAAGAATGTTGAACAAATGTAGAAAACATTGAAGGTCAATATGGACTCTGAAGCCTTCCTTCTCTGTTGATTCACAAGATGCACAAATAGTCCATCCTGCTGCACTATCTTCATGAATTTCACCAAATCAACTTATCTCCAAAGTAGTACAACAAAAACCAATGCACGCTTCATTAAAATGTAGAATTTAATGTACTTGTGGAATCGATTTGCAATGAGACAATGCATAACAAAATCACCTTAGAGTTAATGAGAAGAATATGGTCAATTATAAAAAAAAATATATTGACAAAATCACACCAACCTTTAAAAAAAAATAGGAATTTTCAATACTCATACTTGTTAAAAAGAATAAATATAAAAGAAACCAAATGGAAGAGGCCTTTTTGTTTGTCCAAATTCCAACATCATAAAAGTTAATGTGAAGTTGTTATTTTTCTACAAATAAACACAAGGTAAAAGTCAATAGTTGAATGTTAGTTTCAATTTTATTTTTTCAGGGGAAATCCTCCTCTCTCTTAGCCCAAGGGAAAAAGTGAGGGTCAATAGAAAATATTCATAGGTACATAGTCATTATAACAATATTTCTCATCATCATGTCACTCGTAGGGAATTTGGAATTGAACCTAGTTGGGGGAGATAAAAACCATTCCATCCAACCACCCACATAATCCCAATTGGCAATGCGAGTTTCAAATATCTCCATTTTAGATATCCAATTAAATTTAAAACATAGATCATATTACCAAGGCATTTTTTTTCTTCTAAGTCCAAACATGATAAATTACTATTGGTTGCAAATTTTCTAGATCTCAATGCAATAGTAAAAATCAATACCTGAAGGTAGATATTGTCATCATATTTCAAATCACACAACTAGGGGACAAACACGTGAACCAACATAGATTTCAAATGAGTGACGAGTGTTGGTTAGGAGATATTTGGTGTACATGATTGTCATATGATTTAGTGATTATAGAATTGTTGTATTAGCTAAATGATATGCTCATCCTATCTTTTTTGTGAGAAGGTTATTTGTCTTTGATTTTTTTTCCTAATTTGAATCTTTGATTATCTAACCTAACATTTAATGTTCAAAAAAGAAAAAATATTGTTCTAAGTTTTCACTATTCTAGTAGACAGTAATATACTACATACGCTAATTTGGGTTTTCGTAGTTCATAACCAAACTTAATGTACTCATTCAATACTCTGAACTATATGCTAAATTCCTTATATTGGGTTTTATGTCTTTAACCCAACTTCAGAAATATAATGTCTATTAGAGCGAACTAAATAAAACATTGAAGTTGAATGTAAGCTTCAATAATTAAGATTCATCCCCTCAAAAAGAACATAAAAAAAAAACATTTAACCAATACAATTATCAAAAGCATATCATCTAGCCAACATGACAATCCTTAATCAATAGCCAAAACAAATTAAAAAGGTTGAAAAAGAATTAATGCATTTTCACCAGTTTTAGGAGACCTTGAAACCCAAATGCTCGGAATGACACTTAGCATGAAATGCAACTCATGAAAAGAATATGCACAAATCATTTGGCCCTTAAAACATTTAACCAACATTAGTGAACTCCTATCCTAATAGTAGAATATATCACCTCTTGCTAGGGAGTCTTCCCACATGTACTCTAATCTCTTCCAAGCATTTTCACAATCTATTTGCAATAAGTTCGAGCTTCTTGAAAAAGATTCCATCCCCACAATTTGTTGCATGCACCACTTTAGATCAAGTGCTTTAGCTTACTATTAGGAAGTGAGCATCATCCATAATATTGAACTAAACATGGTTAACCCCAACATAAAAGAAACACTGGATAATTCTCAACCCACCAATAGTGAGCTAAAAACCTTGAATCATTTTCCATTCCTAAATAGTGAGCTAATGATTGGGATCCACTCTTTTTGAACATTATCAGTTGTAGCGTTGAAAAATTCTTGAATCATAGTAGCCCTTGTGTTAGAATGGGATTTAACATATTTGGACTATACTCTTCGAGCTATTAAGATAATGTAAAGGTTAATAAGTAAAGTGTTGAACACCTTACCTCCTTTTGAGAAATGCAAAAGCTAATTATAGAAGGCACTTTTAAGAAATGCTAGTGAGGGTGGGGCTTCGACTATAAAATGTATTCTTTATATCATCCAAGGAGGAGATTTTGTGGTGATTTTTGTATGAATGGTGGCTTTTGAAGGTAAGGGAAGTAAAAAGAGGCTCTTATTGTGAATCATTGGAAGATTGTGAGGGATTTTAGGATTTCAAAGATGAATTTCCTTTCTTTTTTCACCTTTCCACCCAAGCCTTTGTTATTTATGATGATGTCACTTTGTTACTACATTATCACCTATGAGATGGAACCCTTGCCCAACTATTGCACATAGAATGTGGTACTTCAAAGTTTGACCCAAACGGGTTTGGACGTTTGTCAATAACATTGGGTCAATATATTGGATCTATGTTGTCCTTGTCTATCAAGCTCTTCATCGTTCTTATTCATGGCTTTGATGCATTAATGGAGATTTTATTTTTCCCTGAGTAAGTTCTTATCATTCATGTGGTCCTTGTTATCGAAGCAGTGAAGGGCGAATTTTACCAGCATCTAATCATGCTCCACGTATGTGAAGCTATCCATGAGGACATTTGATCCAGGAAGATATTGGTGGCCACCTGCTAAGTCCACCTGGACCCCCACCATTGTTCCTCTCAACATTTTCAGTTTCCTTAATTATAGTGCAGTTTACTATTCTTAGCAGTTTTTCGGGTCCTAAACTTCCGGAGCCGTTTTGAGGCCCTAAACGACGTTTTTTTGGAAATCTTGCTTTCGCGATTTTTGAATAAAAAATTGTCTTTTTTGTTGTAGTCCTCATTGAGATCTTTCCAACAGGCTATCATGCGTGTAAAACGGAGATCGTATGCCAAAGTTACGACCCTGGGAAGTTGATGTACCAATTTACCCAAACGGGGCCCATAGTTTGGTGTTTCATCTTCTAGGGTTAGGTTTTGGAATGTTAAGGGTTTTCCATTGTTTCTCAACAATAAATAGGCCTTCGAGCCTCATTGTAAGAAAGTTCAGAGGCATGTAGCCGACACATCTCTTCTCAGAGATAAGCTACCATCGCCCTAGCTGGGTTATTTCTATTTCTATTTGTAAGCATATTTCAGTATTTTACAGTAATGAAATGAAGTATTATTTCCGCTGCATATTTGTCTTTATGGTTATCTCTGTATTTTATTGCATTCCTGTTTAAATCCGGATCAACATTGAATATGTCTAGGAGCTTAACATTAATGTTGAGATAGTCATTTATCGATTTTTCATCTTTCTCACCGAGTCAATCCAGGTCCATGTCACGGGGGTTTCACTAGGGGCATGGGTATATCATAATCGCGGTAGACTATTTTACCAAATGGGCAGAGGTGATGCCTACATTAAACAATAGTGGTGAAACGACTGCCCTCTTCTTTTTCAATCATGTAGTCTCCAGATCTGGCGTTCGACAGGCCATAGTCACAAATCATGGATCACATTTTCACAATCACATGATGGCTGAATTGGCTGCCAAATTAGGGCTATCCCATGACAGCTCTACTCCACTATCCGCAGGCCAACGGACAAGTTGAGGCAATCAACAAGGTCCTGAAGTGGATTCTACAAAGGATGATTGGAGTCCACAAAAGGAGTTGGCACCTGATCTTGTACTCAGCCTTGTGGGCATACTGGACAATGGCAAGGAATGCAACTGGGTTTACACCCTTTCAACTAGTGTATGGCCTAGAAGCAATCTTACTGGTTCAGTGTGAAATCTCGTCCCTCAAACTCGCGGTCGACCTTCTCCCTGAAACTTCAGAAGAGGATCGTTTCTTGGAAATAATCCAATTGGATGAAACCCATGGTGATGCCACTTTGGCTAACGAAGCCATTAAGAAATGATTCAAGGCGTAGTTCGACAAGAATGTCAAACCCTGTGTCTTCTCAGAAGGTGGCTTGGTCTTATTTTATGACTAGGAATCTGACAAATTGGGAGCAGGTAAGTTCAAGTCCTTATGGATGGGCCCCTATATTATTAAACATTTATTAGCAAAAGGAGCCTACAAGTTAGTAGATTATGATGGGATTCCACTGGCGCAACCTTGTAACAGGTTGTACCTTAAGCATTACTATGCTTGACTCAAGATAGTAACCCCTATGCTTTTGTTACATTTTTGTTTTCACTAAGGGTAATTGTTTTGGTTAAGTGATCCGCTTTTACGTTGTTGCAGATGTTGGACCTATTGGAATCATTTGTTGGATATGCCGATGGAGCAATTTGTAGTTCGTGGAACCTATCTTCTGCGGCCTGGGCCATCTTTGATCCAAGCGGCGAGTTAGTAAGTTTCAGAGGGTTATGTATTGGTTGGTCAACGAACAATATTGCTGAATACAACGCATTGATAGAACTCCTCTCTGATGCCATTACGTGTGGCATACACCAAATCGTCGTCAGGCTAGAATCATAACTCGTTGATCCGGATTTAGACAGGAACGCAATAGATTACAGAGATAACCATAAATACAGAGATGCAGCGGAAATAATACTTCATTTCATTAATGGAAAATACTGAAATATGCTTACAACCAGAAATGGAAATAAACCAGCTAGGGCGATGGTAGCTTATCTCTGAGAAGAGATGTGTCGGCTACATGCCTCTGAACTGTTCTAAAAACTGTGTTACAATGAGACTCGAAGGCCTATTTATTGTTGAGAAACAATGGAAAACCCTTCACATCCTGAAACCTAACCCTAGAAGATGAAACGCCAAATTGTGGGCCCCGTTTGGGTAAATTGGTACATCAATTTCCCGGGGTCGTAACTTTGGCATACGATCTCCGTTTGACGCGTACGATAGATCGTTAGAAATATCTATCTGAGTACTACCACTTTGGGAGGCAACATCGGTCCATGGACCCATGTTGCCCCAGATTCCCAAAAAAACGTCATTTAGGACCTCAAAACAGCTCCGAAAGTTCAAGACCCGAAAAACTGCTAAAAATAGTAAACTGTGCTACAATTTAGGAAACTGAAAAAGCTGAAAGAGATAGTTGTGGGGGTCCAAATGGGATAGGTGGGTGGCCACCAACATCCACCTGGATCATTCCTCCCCCCTTAGGAAGCAATGGTCCCCATTGTGTTGAGTTCTCCATCTGCTGAACTTGGTCCCTGGTGAGCTGTTCTGCAATCTCTGATGTGTTCAGAAATGGTGGGAAGCATGGTCGACGACGGTCCACATTGATCACTTGGTGCAAGCGAAGGAATGGAGGAATGTTGTGCTTCAAAGCATTGTTTCCCGTAGCCTTGGTACTGGTGTAAGGACCATGTCGGAGTGGTCTGAGTTTCTGATGGGTTCTGGTAAGGTGACCAGACTTTGTTGCCCACTTGAAGCTTGTGTGGTATCCCTGTGGATGAGGAGAAGTTGTTCCTGTGTTCTGTCATGACCGTATTCCTTTGTTGCTGCTGCTGCGTAGAGGAACCCTTTGCAGGGGTCATGGATGTAGCAACGATCTTCCCCTTACTTTGGGAGTGAACCAAACAGATGAATTTCCTGGTCTGTGATATGAGCTTGCTGCCTATCTTAGTAGTGATCAAAGATGTGGCAGTAGGTGGGGCTACCTCTGGTATCCTGTACAATGAATTATTCAAATAAATAATGACAGCACGAGGCCTTGACTCATACACAGCATGTCGCCTCCACAAGTATGGTTGGCCTAGTAATACATCACAAACATCCAAAGGTGTAACATCACACAATACCTCGTCTGTGAAGGGTTTGATGCTGTAGGGAAGGCGGCACTGCTGGCGAACTTTCAGATCTCGTCCTTCGTGAAGCCACCCGATACTGTACAGTTGCGGGTGCGGTGTAGTCGGTAGGCCCAACCGCTTCACAACCTCTGCTGAAATGAGGTTCTTTTGGCTGCCACTGTCGACAATGAATTGTAGCGGCGAACCCTTCACCCACATCTGTGAGTGGAAAAGGCGCTCCCCTTCCTCTGGATTTTTGGGCTCATCTTTCTAGATCTTGGTGGTGGCAACAGTGGCACTGTGATCCGCATCAATGATCTGCTTCCCTTTACCATTCCCCTTGTCGGGTTCTGGCTCAGGATCGGAACATGCATCTGATTCGGAAGCCTTCAACTTAGCCACCAGCAACTGCTTGGTCCGACACTCACTTGTGTTATGAGTGGGACTCTTGTGGAATTCACACCACTTTCATGTGTCCTTCTTTGGCTTCGTGGTATTGTTCTTCTCTTGCAGCTTCGACGGGTTGTCTTGGGTCACCCTGCCTTGGCTTTGTCCTTTGGGCTTTGGATTTGTAGATCCAAAGTCTCGCTTCTTTTGTTTGAACTTTTGCTCGATTTTGACAGCGTATCGGTATGCTGTGCCGAGTGAGGAGATGTTCAAGAACACCATCTCTTCCTGGATGTATTTGTGTAGGCAGTCGCGGTATTTGAGTACCAGATGCAGCTCAGAATCTTTGATACCCAACTGTGTGCGAAGGGTATGAAAAATGTTTGTGAACTCCGGCACATCTTGGTCTCATCCCTGCCGCAGTGTGGTCCATTTGATGTATTTGTCCTCATATCTTCCGACAGGGTAGTACTGCTCCTTGATGGCATCCCGGAAGTCATTTTAAGTGGGTGAGGCTAAAAATAGTGAGCCTGTACTTTCATCCTTCTTCTCACAGTAGGTTTCCCACCAGTCCTTGACGTGGGGGGCTGCTTTGAGAAGAGCCAAAAAATCTTTTCCTGACCTGAAAATTCATGAACAGAAAAATACCCATCTAGCAGATTTAACCATTTATCTACGGCATCTGCGTCTATGTGACCCTCGAATATGGGGATTTCAAAATTAACTTGTACCTTGAAGGGTGTGGCATTTCCAGAGTCGCTGTTGGAAGCCGATGTGTCGCCTCTGGGTAGCCGCTGAAGAATCTGCGCAAAGCTATCCATCATCGCGTTCCTTTGCCGCTCGAGCGCTTCTTCGAGCAAGATTTTGATAGGATCTCCTGCCCCCTCATCTTTCTTCTCATCCGCCATGGGAGGCCGTCGGGATTTTCGAGGCTGGTCTTGCAAAGGTTCGACCAGTTCAAGCCCTAACTCCTTATATCCCGACCTCGTCGGGGACATGCAAAGAAAAACAGAGAAAAAGCAGACCGCTCTGATACCACTGATCCGGATTTAGGCAGGAACGCAATAGATTACAGAGATAACCATAAATACAGAGATGCATCGGAAATAATACTTCATTTCATTAATGGAAAATACTGAAATATGCTTACAACCAGAAATGGAAATAAACCAGCTATGGCGATGGTAGCTTATCTCTGAGAAGAGATGTGTCGGCTACATGCCTCTGAACTGTTCTAAAAACTGTGTTACAATGAGGCTCGAAGGCCTATTTATTGTTGAGAAACAATGGAAAACCCTTCACATCCTGAAACCTAACCCTAGAAGATGAAACGCCAAATTGTGGGCCCCGTTTGGGTAAATTGGTACATCAATTTCCCGGGGTCGTAACTTTGGCATACGATCTCCGTTTGACGCGTACGATAGCTCGTTAGAAAGATCTATCCGAGTACTACCACTTTGGGAGGCAACATCGATCCATGGACCCATGTTGCCCCAGATTCCCAAAAAAACGTCGTTTAGGGCCTCAAAACGGCTCCGGAAGTTCAGGACCCGAAAAACTACTAAAAATACTAAACTGTGCTACAATTTAGGAAACTGAAAAAGTTGAAAGAGACAGTTGTGGGGGTCCAAATGGGATAGGTGGGTGGCCACCAACATCCACCTGGATCACTCGTCATCCTACAGCTCGCTGGTAGCTACTCTATACAGAATCCAGCTATCTATCGCATGTTCCTAAGGGTCAAGATTTTGGAAAGATATTTGATTCTATTCAATATTAGAATATTTTTAGAAACATAAACACATTAACAAACTCATTGGAAAATTATGTGTTAGATAGACATTTGCAACATTTATAAAAGAAGCATTTCATCAATATTTGCATCAAGATCATGTAACCCAACCAAAATAAAGCTCCAAAATATATATATATATATATATATATATATATATATATATATATATATAACTTTTTATGGTATACATAATGTTCTGTAACCAAGACAAAATCGATCAAATGACCCAAAACTCAAAATGCTAAGGGGCACCCTAGTCTAATGATGCTGGTGATAACAAGTCACCACCTATGAAATCATGCGTAAAAGCCTAGTCCATTGACTCAGCACGCCAGTAGTATGCCATTGCAACCTCAGAGGCAACTCATCGGTCCTCACGTCTGGAATACCAAGAGTGAGGCCCTCGACTTGATCCATCAATGCTAAAAGAGTCTTAGACACATCAAGGTCATGAAGGATAGCCCTCCCCACAACCTCTCCTGCTGGAGTGGTAGTTGGTGCTCTCAGATGTTTTGCTGGTTGAACTGGTCCAATATCTGCATGAACACATGATTTTTGATTTGTCTTGATAGAAGAAAGCATGAGAACATTATAAAAAAACAATAAACAAAGAAATGGTCAGAGAATTTACTGATAGCACCCCACTTCTCACCAGCCGACAGCACCAAATCTGGGTCACCCCTGAAATCCATACCAGCATATGGATACTCAGAAAAAACCATCTCCTGACAGTTGAACCACTCGAAGAAGGTAAGAAAGAAGGAAACCTAGGACTGATCAGCATGTTGGGCCATAAGGTCGACCCATCTCTACATCCGTGTCTCAGTCGGTGGAGGTAAGCCAAGTGAAATGTACTGCGGCTACATCTGTGGGATCTTTTCCAAGGAAAAACCAGTCAAAATAGAACCATAGCCAAATTTCTTGGATTTTCCATTTTTTACCTTGGTCAGTTGTTCTTTCATCACAAGTAGTACTGCGTCACACCAGTTGAACACCTTTGGTTCAAGGCATTCCAAGGCATATTGCATATAGGACCTGTTAGCCACGTGAAGAGAAACACTACCAGCGAGTCTAGCAAAAGTGAACAGAATGGTCCTCAAGGACTGGTCATTGACATCTCGGATGTTTATCTTGCTATCCCTACTCGGCTGATATACCTCTTTGCAATACCAACGAATATAATCTCTCACAAATTCGCCCCCATGGGCGGAACCTGTTAATGAAACAGGGGCACCATGCCTCGATAAACTGGTCAAAAAATAGAAGTCCATGACAGTCAATGGGATATATTTGCCTCTGATATGAAACACCTGGTTGGTAGGATCCCATGCATCGAGAAGATATTGCAACAAGTTGATTTGTTGCCTCATGCTAAAGATGTGAAAAAACTTGAACAGGCCACAGTTCCACGGTGTAGTTACCATAACCGGATCATGTAAAGAAACCATGTCCTCTTCTTCATGCTCGTGTTCTCGCTATGTAACAACCATTTTGCTTCAATGAATCTCTGCAAAACAAGCAAGAGAAGAGTCAGGGTCCTGATTTGGCAAAAACCAGGCAAAAATTCCATGAGAAAATAGTGCAAAAATTTCGCTTCTCGTGCCCATCACACCCCAACGGTGTACAGGGTGAGATGCATATTGACTGGCCAATGGCCAAGCCGGTATGCATCACAGCTTTCAATATAGGAAGGGTGTGAGGGAGCTAGGGTGAATTTTTTAAACCCCAGAGGCTCAGAAAAATACGGAAACATGCACATAATTCAAAAAGGAAGGAATGAAACTGAAGAGCTCAGGTTTAGCTCCTACCTGGTCCAAACGTTGCCAAGAATCGTCCACAGAATCTCTCGAAATCGACTAGTGAAAATAAAGGGGGAAAAGCACCTCCAGAGCTCCAACAAACCAAAGTTCAAATGAAATGGTAAAATGAGGGGTAAAAACGACTTTTAAATTACTTTTTACGTAACTCGAGTAAAATATTAGTGTTTTAACTCATTTTTCAAACATATATTGTTCATTTCTAATCGGTTTGATGAAGCAATTGAACATGCAATACAACCTTTGAAGGAACAAAGTGGTTAGCGGTGAAATTAAATAATCAATGACCATTATCACGATCAGTTTTTATGTGAAGTTCAAGATCATTAAAAATTAAACCTTAGCAATGAGCAAATGTTCCCTCAGAGTTTAAGCCCATTAACAAATGAACCAATCCCCGGTAAATAACCGTTGTGAATGCATTATCATCAGCTTTTTGAGCCCTGGTCGTGTTGTTACCATCACCTCCACTCTATTTTAGCCGATCATTTACCTCTATTTGATTGTTTACCCCTTTTGAGGAACAACTGCGAAGAGTGATCCTATTAGCCATCCTTGTGACATTGCCATGATTTGAAAATTCCAAACCTTACCTGGAATCAGTTGCTACATGAAATTATCACTCGTTCCTCAAAAGACGAGTCTCCTTTAAGCACTTTTCATCTGACTCGTAAAATATGAAAAGATTGCCGAGCAATTGGCCTCTCCATCTCGTTAAAGCTACCAGAAGTGTTATCCCTCCTCTAGATTTTAATCTTTTTGGACCTGAGAGATTATTACACAAAAATATCGAGCGCCTGTTTCGTTCGGCTCGTTAAAATTACCAAAAATTCATCCCTTTCGTATTATTTTATACTTTTTCGAACTTAAGGGATTATATGACCAAAAAGGATTATTGGAGTTTCCTTTACGTCCCTTTCAGACTCTCTAAAATTGAAAAGGACTGAGTTATCTTTGTCATTAAACTCGTTAAAACCAAATAGCGACAAACTTGTCCATGCAGACAAGAACGAGTTTTACTGTCGCTAGGCTCGTTAAAACATAGCGACAGGTTTCCCCGAAGGGTAGATTATAGAACAAGCATACGTTATCATCCTCAAGCTTGATAAAACTAAAGAGGTACTGGTCAGCAATGACTAGGGAAAAATTGGGAAGAAAACTTGAAGAAACTTTATTGGTAGCAAGTCGCTCTTGAACATGACACTTTCACTCCACATCTGAGTCAGGTTGGGTTATTCCGTTGACCAGTCATATCACCATTGGTCCATCGCACCATCCATATTTGGGGTTAATGCTACCAATTCATGTCAGTGTCGTCGATATGTTCAAGAGAAGTCACTCAGAGAATTCACTTGTGTCTCATCCACCGCAATACATTCACGCTCCATTCTTTCTTGACCGCCACCCTGAACCCTATATCATTAGATCGTTTTCACCTCCAAAAATAATTTACTCCGTTCGGTGTCGTAGATGTGGGTTTCATTAAGGCCTTCCTATGACGGGTCACTTCTTGTCAACATCAGTTCATTATCCAATAATTTTACTTAGGAACAACCCTTTCATTACTTTGAAGCTTGCATGCCTCAATGGCAAGTTTCTCACTTCCTACGACAAGTTTACATCAATGGCCTTCGACCGAAAGATTTTGCGTGGTGTTCGATGCCAAGTCCCTTTTCACACCACGCAAATTGTACTGTAGTACCTTGAGGGTCATCATCATTATCGGTGATTCTTCTAGCGCTTGTTAATAACTTACATCATTGGTTGGTAATCAGGCGATGTCTTTCCATGTTCGACTCCAGAACGTCTTTCACATGGATCGACTTGTACTTTGGGTGAAGATTGGACGAGTTTGAAGACCCTGGATCTAGTTTCATCCATCCGGGCTACAATATATTCAGGAAAATAAAGACATCAAATGTACATCATTGTTGCACAGATGATCATCCGAATCAAAGGATGATGGCTCTACCAAAACCATTAGTTTTCCACACAGACGGTTGTCTGTCTTATGTACATGAAAATGAATTTATAAAGCTGAGCATGGGAATTCCCGCCTCATCTATATCATGAAAAATATTATGAAGATAATTTGTTGTATTGTATATTGTTACAGTTCGCCTTCCAGCTCGAAAAACTTCGGATCCTCATGATAAAGCATTTCACCCGACATCAAAAGATTAATGACCTCATGCTTTAGGGGGCAACTGTTATAGACATTTTTGGGCATTGCAACCCCAATCATACATGTCCATAAACCAAGGGCTCCTAAGTCCCTAAAAGTGTTGCTTCACACCCTAAAAGAACAAGGTCAACTGATTACATCATCTCCCAGAAGTTCTCCACAGAAAATTGCTCAGAGCTGGTCAAAGCTAGACCATACAGACTGCCCAGTGCAGAGGGTGCGATGCATCTCACCTGCCCAATGTAAAGGGTGCGATGCATACTGGAAATCCCTTCTGTAGGGTGCGATGGGCGAGAGTAGAAAAATGGCAGAGATAGTTTGCAAGGTGGATCATCATAGAATCTTCCAGAAACTTCTCTTGTGACACTTGCCTCTATGAATTCACCCGGGGATGAGTAAGAGATCATCAATCTCCAAGTGGAATCAAGAGCTATCAGAGAGAGGACACTAATCAAAATCACAGAAGCTGACTCACCCCCCTGCAATCATCTATATATGGATCCCTCATCCCAGAGACCCAGAGGCTGGAATTTTGTATCTTGTAAGGAAGTGATGTTGGTTTCTTGGTGGAACATCATAGTGTTGGGTGATCTAATCTTTTCATGAGGTGAAGGAGGGATTTCATGCTAGGAGGATGACGCTGGGTCAGGACAATTGGTTGTAATCCTCTTTGCTATTCTTGATATTAATAAAGCTATTCAAGTTTTCCTCCACATTCTTGTATGTTTGATGATATATGCATTTGTGTGGTCAATATATATCTGGTCCTATATTGTTTATGATTGTAGATCTCTATTCTTCAATAGTATTATGCTAGTTTGATTCCACAGGTGCTCTTTGAAGCTGGGTAGACTAAGGCAAAGCGGCAAGGATTCGTCAGAAGGGAGAGGAACCAAGAAAGGAACTAAGCGCAAGACTGAGGTTGGTGTCCTTTGTTCCCCTCTTATCTACTTCTCATAAAGGAAAGCAAAATTAGTTTTAGTTTGTTTGTTTCTAAGATAGCTACCAATCTTAGTGGGACTAGTAGCTCTTAGTGGACACTAGATTTCCCGATAACAGGCCCTAACCCAAGAGCTTCAACCCTATGACTTAACATAGTACTGGATCAAGAAAAATCTCATTCTCATTATCAAAACAAAAAATTACATAGCAATATCTTCCACAAGTCTGGAGCTAAAAAATAACTAGTGTTTTTACAGGAAAAGTTCGAATCATAATGAGGGTCTGGGCCTCTTTATTTATACAACTGAAGTCCCCAATGAATTCCTTAAATATAGGGAGGCTCGACTCCCACAATCGAGATAAACTAACTCTTTGACTGTCACTTGCTTAGTCGCCTTTTGATCTTCATGACTTGGTTTCTTGTACTCCGAGCTAGTGTGATTGATGGAGGGACATTCGAATGAGGGAGGAGTAAATGAGGAGGATTTACCTCCTACAATATCCCTTCCGTGTACCATTCTAGTTTTAGCCTTTAATATTGACAAAATTCCCTAATTTTCTCTCACAAACCTGCATTCAATGCACATTAGTCCACTAGGCATGATATCTCACTTTGACTCATTTCATTGAACAAAATATAATCAAAACATGTAATAAATTGTGAGAAGAGTTGATTTGACTAAACTAGGAGGTGAATTAAGGTCCATATAGTTACCCAATGATGAGGCTCATCATCACCCCCTAATGAAAGTGTTGTTCATCCTTTGAGCAACACAATCAATATTTATATCTTTCATAACCCTGGTAGCCTCCCTCACATCCCATGCTTCTACTGTGGTCTCCTCTTCCTGTGCATAAAATCCTGCCTTCCTTTCTATCTCTTCCCACTACTTTCTTTATTCCTCTTCTTTCCTTCCTCCAACATCCCAAAGAGAAGTGGTGGTCTGAGTCTCAAGCCAATTCAATTGACTTTGAGCCTTTGGATGGTTTGCTTGTACATGGGTGTCCTTTTTAATGCTTCTCTCATTCTTTAAGGAGAATGGTACTCTATGATTTTCAAACTGTATGGAAAAGTATTCCATATCCTTTGGCAAGCTTGCATGCTGTCAGCCCCTAATGGCTTGAACATATCCTCAAAATCTATAATTGCTTGCTCTTGGGCAGCAAGATACCTAGGTGCATGTCGAGGATCATTTGCAATTAAATTATGTGTCTTGATAAAATCCATTGGATTTGACTACTCAAATCTTATCATGAGAGCCTCTGTTTATTCCCTTGCTAATATCTTCTTCATTTCTACAACCCTTGCTTCCTCATGGTTCATCCATGATGCCAACGACATCAATTGTAAATCCCCCCGTTTTGCATTATGGCCACATACATGCAGATCTATCAGGGCCATGTTATGCAAGCATAACTCAAACATCTTAGCCCTATCCTCCAATGTGCTTTGATCACAAAGATCAATGAACTATATATAATCCTGGAATGGCATAATGCCTCTCTGTGCTAGGGTCTTGATTTGGAACTGTAGACACTATTGCTTAAGGTATAATGCATAGGACTTAGTTGGCATCCTACACTCGTTTGCCTCTAAAGATAGATTGGCCATGGTTTCCAATTAATTCTCTTTTTCTTACAGCTATCCTTTCAACCATGCATTTTCTGCCTCCAACTGAGTTTTCATTATGGCCTCTCTGTCCCTCAGGCTGCTTAGTTCTCTACTCATCTCCTTGAGATTTTCCTCCATGTGACCTATGTCCTCCACTCCCTTGGACTTGGAAATATGCATCCATCTATGTGCTCTTTCTCTTTATTTCTCAAGCTCAAAGAATAATGGGATGGAAAGTTTTTATGGAATGACTCTACCCCCTTCAATAAATCTGTAGTAGGAGTCAAGGTTAGGTTGAGGACTAGGTTCCTTTATAACTGGGTCCTCTTTCTTTGGTTCTTGCTGCATATCCCCTCATTATCCAATTTTTGAGTTTCCTGTAGGTTTAGTAGAGTTTCATGTAGGATTGCCTCTGCTTCCTATAGGTCCCGTTGTGTATCCTATAGGATGTCTTTTCCCTTGGATGAGGCAGATTTAGTCACAGGCCTTGTCACATAAGTGATAGGAGACTTAGGGGAGGTTTGTCTTGAGGATCCTTCTCCTTGAGTTTTTATAAGAGGAGTCATCTTCTCCTGTTGTTTAAGTGAGTCTTCAATAATAATAGGGACCTTGGTGGGAGTTTGAGGTTTTCCCTACCTTATCCTAGTACTTTTTCTTGTTTTGAAGCATAATGGAGTTTGTCTCTGTCTTTTGCCTTTTTATTTGATAGGGGTACTAAGGGAAGTGAGGGCAATTGTTGCCTCTCTCTCAGTGGATTCTAGAGAAACCCTGGGTGACTCTTCCTTGTTTTCTGCCTCCTCTTTTCCATTCCCCTTTTCATCTTTTCCTTTCTCTTCTTCTTCTGCCTCTAGTTCCTCACCTTGTTAATCAATTTCCTCATTGGAATCTTCCTCTGTTTCTTCACCACTTTGCTTCTCTTTCTTCTCCTCTTCTTCCTCATCCATTTCCTCTTCATCCCTCTTTGCTTCTTCTTCATTTGTTTCAGCCTCTTGTTCATCCCTTTCACTGGTAGTAGGGCTCTTATCATATTTGATGGATTTTATATCCTCCTCTGTATGCATGTCTCTGTCAATTGCCCATGTGATATGAATTCTAAGGTTGTGCAGGGCATCTTCTATGATGAGTATAATTAACCCATGATGGGCCAGTTGCTGGTAGTTTCCTTCCTTCACCTTCACACTCATGATTGAAGAAGGAAGTAGGGTATGTTGAGTCTGTGGTGAGGAGGTGTATCTGCTCCACCTCAATTCTTCAAGAAGCCCAAAATGGTAACCATATACCACACTATAACTACCTTCACATGATATGTATTTTATAAGGTGGTAGCTTACTTCATTGAAGGGGTATGGTAGGCTTTCTCTTCTCACTCCATTCTTGTCTTCCATGAAAGGAATTTATTCTTTGTAGTTTGGTTATTTCCCTTTTCTTCCTTTCTCCAATGCAATCCTATGGAAAGTGTGGCAATTTGCTTATGATTTCAGGGGTGAGATCTATGGAGAGGCCTCTCACCACAACAGTGGCATGGGTCCTTGTTAGTGGAATGAGAGAGAGAGAGAAAAATCTCTGGCTACTTCATCATCATACCCCCACAATTTGTCAAAGTACCCCATCCAATTATGCCTTGTGAATATTTCTAGCACTGGAGGCTGTTGGTGAATCCTCACAATGTTGATGGGCTCCCTTCTATTAAACCCCCCCTGCCATTTTGTCTGATTAATGGAGGAGCAAATATGTTTGATACAAAATTTTAATGGAGGAAATTGAACTGAAATTTCTGTGGATACAATTCCCTTTTTCAGCAATCAATTTTAAGAAAATACAATATTTTTTGTTCCTTTCACTTATAAAAATAGGAGGAAGTGTAGAGCCTACCACCTTATAATGCTTGATGTAGTGAACCCTTGCTTTTCTCCCTCTGAAATTGCTCAATGCCAATCCTATAGAATCCCTGACTATATCATGTTGGATTCTTGTGGGATTCTGTAGGATTTCCTATATGATCCTGTAGGAGGTCCTACGCAGGAAAAAATGAACTTTCCCTCTCTTGTAGGCTACTTGGGGGCCGAGAGCGACTTTGCTAGTGTGAGCCTCGAGAATGTGAAGGCATCTATGCATGGGGATCAACATTTATTTCCTCTTATGGTTGATTCGAGTGAGGTTGTGTGCTGGCAGCCGAGGTACGAATGTCTATTTTTGGAACGTTGGTCACACTACCACATCATCATTCTCCTCACCTTGTAATCAACTCCCACTTCGGGCATCCATAGTCTTAACTGCTTTCACCCTCATCTTTCTTTTCCTTGACTTAACTATTCTCACGTGTGTGAGGACTAACTATTTTGTCGTCATTGACTGAATGAAGGTGGTCAAGTTAACTGGCCACCTTTTGCTTATAAACCAACTCATTCACAATTTTTGCATCTTTTGATCACATCATGATAATGAGAGAGTGGAAGCGAGATAGTTACCTGTGGTAATAATACCTTTTTGCAGTTTGTTGAAAAAATGAGGTCTTTGCTGTGTGTTGACTGCATGTGATTTATCCCTCTTTTTTATTGTCCTTTGATGATTTTATTTGTTGTGCAGGTACTTTGTGTTGTTGGTGATGATGATGTTGCTGCTACTAGGCTCTGGAAGCACCTCTTCTACCTTTGGATCTCCATGCTTGAAACTTGCTGCAAGCTATGATTTCTGTTTTGTGGGATAGGTTGCTACAGGATGTCCTGTAGCTACTTTTCTTGATGGGAACTGAGGATGATGAGCATGGACAGAGATGAGGTCTAGGGGTTTGTGAATGATGAACAATAACCTTTAGGTGTTATCCTCTTGCTCTCTGTCTCATCCTTTTTCTCTATGTTTTTTTCCTGAAAACTGTAATTTTTTTTGAAAATTGATATTGTTTTGATGATGAATGCACGGGTGATCGAGGTGGATAGAGGTATGGAAATGATATGGTGATGTAGGAATTTTATTTTTTGTAATCGAAAAGTCATTTACTTGCTATAGGGTTACCTCCTTTAGGATTCCCAAGCCAATGTAATTCCTACAGGATCATCTGGTAGGTTTTTAGGGGATCCTGTAGGTTTACAAGGAATCTTCTAGAGAACACGGAACCCTTGCAAACTAAGGCAAATGAGTGAAAAAATGAAATGAATGGTGGAATGATGAAGGATGATGAATGAGGGAATAAACATATGAGCTGAATAGGTCCCTTTTGATTCTCCATTATTGCTCTGATCATCCTCCTGCTGACCTACAAACGATATTTCATAATTTTTCTTTTCTCTTTTTTTTAATATATTTTTTTGAAAAACAACTAGTCTGCCTCCAAGAGGTTTTCATCCTAGCTACTTTCCCTGGGCATGTCATGAGAGGTTTTAACCCAGGAATATTTTTATTTCTCTCTTTTTATTTTTGACACCATTGGGCCGCCTCAAGAGGCTTTCAACCCAAGAGTGGGACTTAGGCGCCTCATGGAGGTTTTCACCTCAGTCTCCTTATTTTGTTTTATTTTTTTTCTCAATGACTTGATGGGGTAGGAGTTGAGACTTGCTCCACTATCATCACTGTCTTGTTGATATCATCAATGAAATATTGCTTTGACAATGGCCTTTTCTAAACTTTTAATGTGTTCCCATTAACAAGTAAAGGAATGGCCTCTACATCTATGGCTCTGATCTGCATTGAACCATTATCATGACATTTCTCTATGACATAAGGCCCTAACCATCTAGTCCTTAAATTTCCCTTGAAGTCTTTATATCTGGAATCAAATAACAAAGCCCAATCACCTTCTTGAAATTGCTTTTCCTTGAGGTTCTTGTCATGCCAGATCTTCCTCTAAATTTGAGTTAACTTTGTGTGTAGGAGGGTTTGCATTTTGAACTCATCTAACCCATTCAAATGGATAAATTTCTCTTGTTTTGCACTGCTGAGATCTAGATCTAGTTGGGCTGCCATCCTCAATGTATTGTAATCAAATTCAATGGAAAATAGGGCCTTTTTCCCATAGACCAACTCATAGGGTGTGAATCCAGTGGTGTTCTTCCAGGTGGTATTGTAGGCCTAGGTGGCCTCAATGAGTCTATCTACCCAATCTTTTCTACTACTACTAACCACTTTGTTCAAGATGCCTTCCAATGCTCTATTGGTCACCTCCACTTTCCCATTAGCTTGTGGGTGATAGGGAGTGGATTTCCTATGCTTGATCTTGTGCTAGCTTAAAAAGTCTTCAATCATGTTGGATGTAAACTAGTTTCCTTGATTAGTGACCAGTTCTCTAGGGTACCCAAACTTGTAAAAGACATTTTCCCTTAAAAACTCAGCCACCTTCTCCTCTGTTTCTCCTTTGATTGACTTGGTTTCAACCCACTTTGTCAGATAGTCAGTGCACACAATGATGTACTGCTTTTTCTTGGAAGGAGGGTTAATATCTCCAATGAAATCCATGCCCCACTTGTCAAATGGCTCGAAAGTCAATTGAGGTTGCAGAGGCATTTTATCCTTTGGAGTAGGCTTTCCCATCCTTTGGCATTGATCATACTGATTGGTATATCTTTTCACATCCTAATGAAGAGTGGGGCCAATACTAACTTGCATGTAACACCTTGAATGTGGTCCTCTTTGCTGCAAAGTGACCTCTATAAGGCCCATCATTATAGGCTAGAAGGATATCAAAGACTTCCTCCTCCCTGACACATCTTCTAAGAATTTGATCGAGGCCTAGTTTGAAGAGGTTTCCCCCAATCCAAGTGAATGGGGCACTCTTCCTCACGATCTTGCTTTTTCTCTTTGGAGAAAAAAATCGATGGGAACTGTGCAGATACCAAACAGTTTGCTATGTCAAAAAACCATGGAGAGAGAAATGAAATTGTGAATAAGTGTTCATCCAGTAATTGATCATCAACCATTCCTTCCTCACCTGTAGGCAAAGTTAATCTAGAAAAAAAATCTGCAACAACATTTTCCTTGCCAGGCTTATCAACAATGGTTAGATTAAACTGTTGTAATAAAAGTAACCATCTAATAATCCGAGCATTCAAATCAGGTTTATTCATTAAATATTTGATTGCAGCATGGTCAGTATGTACAAATGTTTGATAACCTATAATGTAATTTTTAAATTTTTTCAATGAATGCACAACATCTAGGAGCTCCTTTTTAGTCACTGTGTAGTTCAGTTCAGACTTTGACAGATTCTTATTGATAAAGTAAATGGCATAAGGAAATTTTTCATCTATCTGACCTAGAGCTACTCCTATGGATTTGTGTGCGGCATCAACATGTATATGAAAAGGAAGGGCCCAATTTGGGCCTCAGAGAATCGGTGTAGTCGTTAACTTTTCCTTTAGGGTGTCTAGGGCCTCTTGGGAGTTTTTTTACCATACAGACTCAGAGTCTTTGGCCAGCAACCCAAATAAAGGGGAAGCTAACATTTTGAAGTCTTTTATAAACCTTCGATAGTATCCAACTAACCCAAGGAAACTTCTGACATCTCTCTGCCTTTGTGGAGGTGGGACCTTTTGGATGATAGCTATTTTTTTTGGGTCCACCTGTAGTCCTTGCTCAAATATTGAATGACCTAGCACAATCCCTGCAGTCATCAAAAACTCACATATTTTAGGACTAAGAGACAAGTTCATTTCAATGCATTTTTTAGCACCCTACCTAAGTTGGATAGAGCCTACTGGAAATCACATCCATAAGGTGTAAAATCATCGATATAAATCTCTACTACATCATGGACTAGCTCAGAAAGTATACTCAAGACTGCTCTTAGGAAAGTGGCAGTAGCATTGCATAGGCCAAAAGGAAGGACCCTATAGGCGAAAGTACCCCAAGGACAAGTGAAGGTGGTTTTATCCTAATCTTCTGACCTTATTTGGATTTGATTGTACCCACTGAATCCATCTAGGAAAGAGAAAAAAAATTCCCTGCCAGGCCATCTGGCACTTGGTCGATGAAAGTTAGAGGGAAATGGTCCTTCTTTATGGCTTTGTTTAACTCTTTATAATCGGAACAAATCCTCCACCTACCTCTTTTCTTTGGAACCAACACCAAAGGAAAGACCCACTCACTATCAGAGATATGGTAAATGAATTCCGCATCTAACAACTTTTGCAGTTCTTCTTTGACTATATATTTGAGAGCTGGATTCATCCTCCTTTGAGGTTGCTGGACTGGTTTGCAACCTTCTTTGATATAAATGTGGTGAGTACACACCAATGGGTGCACTCCCTTCATTTATTTGTAACTCCAAGCAAAGGCATCCAGATGTTCCTTTAGGATGTTGCAAAACTTTTCTTCTTGGTGAAGAGAAAGAGATGGGTTGATCTTCAAAGTTCTCTCAGGGCTGAATTCTATGGTTTTGACACGGATAGGGTTGGAATCGACTAAGCATAGATCAATATGATGGTTTTTCTAGGTTTCCTTTACTACTTCTTCTAAGGACAATGTAATGGGAGTTGGACTTTGGAGTATGTGTTCAATCAAATTATATTCATCCGGTTGTCCCCCTCCCATGGTTGTTTCTATGGTATAGATTTGCGCGGAATAAACTTAATTTTCTTCCTCCTCTTCCAGCCATAAAGGTAAGTCATGTTGTAGAGATGGATGGGAAGGAGGATATAGGACTAACTGCTTGGACATATGCCCATTCTTGATAGTCATATTTCCAGCCCTATATCTAATGTAGGCAGCGAAAGTGGCTAATGAGGGCCTCCCAAGGATGATAGGGTGACTAGTAAGCTTAGCCTTAGGCTGGACAACTAGGAAATATGCTGGGTATTCCCAAGAGTCAATGGAGACCATCACACCTTCCACAATCCCCTCAGGGGTCGTTGTGGAGTGGTTTGCAAGTTGCAGGACCATTATGGTATTTCTCAATGAATCCTAGAGGTTGAGCTTGAGCGTGGTGTCCTTGGTCATAACATTAATGGAAGCCTGAAGATCAATCAGAGTGTGTGGGACAATGGTTCCATTGATGTGCACATCTACTATAGGGCTTTCAGGGTCCAAATACTTTGGACAGATTACCTGCCCCAGAATTAAGTCAGACAACTGTCCAATGACATTAATGGTAGGGGCATCCCTTCTTCACCTCTTGGGATGCTTGAATCACTTCTCCTTGATCAAATTATTGTAAATATGCACATCTTTTATAGCTTGGAGAAGTGGAATTTTGACACATAGGTTTTTCAATTCTCCCGGAAGTTCACTCTATTATGGGGTAGGATGGAGTGGTTGGGTTAATCTCTTAGGAAAGGGTGGTGGATTTACTTTAGGAATGCTTTCCTCTATTTATTCCTCAACCTCCCTAGGTGGAGGTAGAGGTTGTTTGTCCAACAGTACTCTCCCATATCTCAGGTTGATTTCTTGGATTTCCATAGCATAAGCTGGATATGATGTCTCTCCACTATATACTTGATGTGCCTGACTCTTATTCAACTTCGGATTTAGTTGGGCAGGCATCTAGGGTTGTTTAGGTGGAGAAGAGTGAAAATTCTATGGTTGAGTAGGTGGTGAAGGCAATAAAGCTGGAGAATTGCTGTAGGGGGGCCTCCACCCCTGGGACGGTGCATTCCAGTAGGGTTGTGGCAAAGCATATGTTTGAATGACTAGTTGGTTGGCTCGGAATGATACTGAGGTGCAAAGGACCAAGGAGGAGGTGTAGACTACGAAGGATGAGTAGGGGGTCCCTAAGAGGGAATGGATGTGGTCTAGTTGGGGTTGTAATATGCATGGGATGACCCTTGAATGCCTTGCTAGTATGGTCGAGGCCCATGGGGTTTCCTTTGGTCTATGTAGCAGAGTTGTTCAGTCACCCCTTTAGCTCCTTGATATACAACTTTAAGTCCAAGTAGAGAAGGGCACTTGTATGTGGAGTGGTTTTCTTCACACATTGAGAAAATTTCAATCAATTTCAATGGACATTCATTCCTAGGGTGCCTCCTGGTCCATCTAGGGCAGAAAATGGATAAGACTCTCTCCAGTTCCTCCCATTTTCTCTTAATGTGCATAGTGTCCATCTGTAGGGCAAGGGTTTGGAGCATCCAACTCTTGAAATCCTCCAGCATGTTTCCAATCTCACCCTTGATGGATGCATTAGAAGAGGATGGACTGACAATAGGTTGACTACCCCTACCCTTTTTCCTAGTTTTCCTAGAATGGTTTCTAAAGACAATCTTGATATCCTCATAGGGTAAGTTCTGGTAAATCTCTCCTCTTGCTAACAAGTTTAGGGTATCCATAAGATATTCCCTTACTCCTCTAAATAGGACTAGCTTCAATGACTTAGTGTCAAGTGTGCACCTAGCCCTTTTGTAGCTAAGCTAGAAGATTTCTTCATAATCCTCTAGGGATTCATCGTCCCCTAAGGTCATCCTGAAAATTTTCTCTTTAGTGTCTTTAGACCTATAGTAGTGCCAATACTTGTTTTTGAAGGCTTTTTACATCTGATCCCAAGTGGTGATGCTAACCGCAGGTAAACCCATAAACCAACACAAAGCTTTATCCTTGAGAGTGGATGGAAATAGTTTCAACTTCTCCTCATCATTCATGTAGTCATAGGTTCAACATATGACAAAAAATTCAAATAAGAAAGTGTCTGGATCTTCTGTGGTCAGACCATGGAAATGAGGAATGGTAGAGGGGATTATATTCTTCATATTAGTATCCAAATTGGTTTCCTTGATGGAAAAGGCACCCTCAACTGTTTCTCTATTTCCTCTGTCATGTCTATTTTCAGCCATTGGATCAGTAGGAATGAGTTCTTCTTCTTCTTCTTCATCCCTTGTAGGTTCTTCAAATATTTCAAGTTTCTCACTTAAGGGTTCCTCCAATTCACAACCACCGAAGAAGAGGGAAGGTTGGTTGTTTGAGGCAATGGGAGTATTTGGCAGAACATTCCCTAAGTTATCCCTATTCCTATAAGGCATGAAAAAAATGTTTTTGTTTTGTTTTGAGTTTTTTTTTTTTTTTTTTTTTAAACTTTGAAAGTGATTGTAGAATTGAAATTGCAGATTGAATTAAAATTAACTGACTGAATGGAAACTAACTTCTTGAATGACATCTTACTTTCAAAATGGAAAGGAAAGAAAAAAATGCAGAATGGAAAAGAAAGCAACTAAATTACTCTTGTAGAAATGAAGCTAATAGTAGAATATAGTAAACAAGAAATGGAAGAAAGAAAGTAGCAATGACATATTACTCAGACACCTCCCCGAAAATGGCACGAAAAAGTGATGAGCACCACTATTGCATCAAGAATTCTGCAACTCCTAGGGCTACCAACTTTACTTTATCAACCCAGGGTTCATACAAACTTGTAGGTGATAGTGTTGTATACACAAGTAAAAGTGATCATTCTTCCTTTTGTCACCGTTCAAATGGTGAGATATGTTGAAAATGCAACAAGATGATGAAGCTTAGTGGAAAGGAGTTGCCTTCACTAAGTGGGACCACAGGCTATTTTTGGCGCAAAGTCTATTTTTAGACTATGTCTATTTTTAGACATATGGATCATGGTCTATGAGTTGCAGGATGCTATTTGTGGATGATTGGTCATGTTGGTAAAAATAGATGGAATTCTATTTTTAGACATATGGGCAGAGTCTATTTTTAGACTACCAGGCTAAAAATAGAACAGTCGAATATTATTAGCTCTTAATAATATTTGGACTATAAACATTATCTTATCCTCTTGGAGCACTTCAGTTTGAGCTATGGATGTGGCACATGCAACTTCCAGAAGGAAATACACTTTTCATATGGGTCAGTTGAGCTATTGCATGATGGACTTTAGTTAGAACTCAAGAGATTGAGTTTGGTGGAGTTGATTGAGGAGTTGATGGAGTTGCGTTCAATTTGACTTAGTTGAACTAGTTGTATTTAGTCTAACTACAAATACACTAGTGATGAGATGCGAATTAATTATTAATTAATTCACTAATTATTAACTCATAAAGAAACTAAAGAATACATCAGTTAACTCAGTGCATGGATAGTTCAGTGGAGACAAGTGTTAGAGGTGGGTGAAAGAGTGAGACTGCTATCAGTTGTGACTATAGCTGTGCATGAGATTTGCAGAATCAATGATGGAGATTTCCAATGAAGATTGTGTGGTACAATTCAAGGGAAAAACAGGTTTGGATCAGATCTATTCTCACATTTTCACATTGGATTGCGCAGTAGAGGCAGACAGATAGTGGAGGAGATTTGAACCTGTGACTTGATTCATATCTGAGCTAGTTTATGTGTAGCAGGCGGGGATAGTACTGAGTACTTGTGAGGAGTATTGTACTATGTATTGTTACATGTTCTATATCATTATAATATACAAATAGTTGGGGGTTTTCAGCTGTATGCTTTCCCCGGGTCACATACTGTGTTAATGTGTGCATGCGATTTATGTTTCATTCTTTTTAATTCCACAAAATTGATGATCAACATAGAGGAGGTTATGTATTATGCATGCATTCTGCAATAGTGTATAATCAGGATAATCTCTGTGAATAAGTGTCATATTATTCAAAATTTCTACATGGTATCGGAGGAGAGTTGATCATCATATATATTATTCAGAAAGTGATTACATTTTATTTCTTCAGGCAGAGTCTGTAATCAGGTGAGGTAGCCTCTGGACTCATCCTTCTTTTGGAAGGTGAGATATCCAGTAAAAGCCCATACATTCAATCTCTATACGAGAAATACTTTGTTCTCACAAACTTTAGATCAGAAGCGGTTGAGTTTTGAGCTGGTGGAATTCGAATTTGCAGTAGTGTTTTCTTGGTGTCAAAGTTGAAATGTCTTTCAACAGATTGTGATTGGAGTATGCTCTTGAAGGCAGCTCAAATTATATTGCATGGAAAGATAGGATGGAGACAGTGTTAGATGAGAATGGGCTGAAGGAGTTCATAGAGGCTGAGGTCCCAAAGCCTGTTGATGCTGCTTGCGTTGAGGTTTGGAAAAAGAAGATAGCAAAGTGTCAAAGAATTCTGTTGGAGGGCATGAAGGATCACATTGTATCTAGCCTGCATGGAAAGGCTTCTCCATAATTTATGTGGAAAGAGTTGACAGATCTATTCCAAAGCAAGAGTGACCAGAGGAAGTTGGTGCTCAAGGATAAACTCAGAAACATTAAGTGTGAGAATGGAGACAGTATGCCCAAGTATCTCACGAAGTTCACCCAATGCCAGGATGAGTTGGGAAGTGTGGGGGTGACTGTCGATGATCAGGACTTGGTGAGCTTGACTCTCCTTGGTCTTCTGAAGAGTTGGATTTCCTATGAGGACTCTGTCAATGGTCGAGAGAAATTGCTAGGATGGGAGAGACTTTGGTCAGATCTTGTGCAAAAGGAGATCAGGCGGAATACCAGGGACGGATCTTCATCAAAGGCATCTGATGAAGAAAATTTCACTTTGGCTGCCAAATCAAAGAAGGGGAAGGAGAAGGGTTCTCTTTCTGAATCCAGTTCTTCCAATGATGGGAAGAAAGTTGACAAATCGAAAGTGCGATGCTTTCGTTGTCATGAGGTGGGCCATTATGTTGTAAATTGTCCACGGAGGAAATCCAAGAAGGGATCCGAGGAAGGATCTGAAGGTGAGGCACTTGCTTCACAGTTCGAGTTGGATTTCACACTCTTCGCATGCATGGTTTCATCCATGGCGGGAAGTGGTTGGTTTCTTGACAGTGGAGCTTTTTTCCACATGACTGGTGACAAGAGCTTATTTAGTACTTTGGAGGAGAAATATCTCCAGATACTCATAACGATGGGTAATGATGAGAAGTATAGTGTCTCGGGTGTAGGCACGGTTATTTTTCAGAGGGAGCATGGAGCTCGCCTTACCTTGATCGATGTCAAGTATGTACCAGGACTGGAGAGAAACTTGGTGTCGATCGCGATGCTGGAAGACGGGGGCTATGATGTAGTCTTCAGTAAGGGAAAGGTTTTCCTTAGACCCATCATCACTAAAAAGGTGAAGTAGATTGGTTCACGGGTCAAGAACCTGTATCCTCTTGAGGTTCAAGATGCATGCAAAGCCTTGAGAAGTGAGGCAATTAATGGATACTTGGTGGTTGAGAGGGAGCGTATATTACCTCTCAACATGCAGAGCTAGAAGAAGTCTCAGACGATTGTGGAGGAGCCATGATTGGTGCAACAGCTTCAAGAGGTCATGGAACAGTCACAACAAGGGAAGCTGAGAGGAGATCGAGTAGAGACATCTACTCATGCAGAGACCTCCAGTAGGGGGAACTTCGAGCCAAGTGGGCCGAGGGATCACATGTAGCCATACCCCCAAGTAGGAGGTGTGGTGATATAGAGTGATCGTCCTAAGGAGGAGGGGCAGGATCCTTGAGGAACCCAACCTCTTGGATGAGACCTTGCTACGGGAGCCCCGATGTGGAGTAGAAGGAACTAACTGATTGGGTAGAGACAGATGCAGATGGAGCGTCAGAGAGAGCGACAGTGTAGGGAATCCCAGGACAGTGCATATCTAGCAGGCTGCAGCAATAAGAGCAGGACAAGTGTTTTGCACAGTGCTAGGTGGCACAGAGATGTGCAATGCTACGAGATGCATGGAGATGTTGCAGTAGCGCAGATGTTAGAGAGGGAGCACTTGTCAGTAGCAGGTAGAGCTTCAGCATCAGAGTATGTCCCTAGCCCAACAGAGTGGTCAGTTGGGAGTGTTTTTGTTCCAAGTGTTGTTGGAGCAAGCTGACCGGGCAAATGTGTTGCATGCAGAGCATTCCAGAGTTGCAGGATAGGGGTTGCAGATAATCCATATCTTGTTGAGAGGGAGTGTTGAAAATGTAACAAGATGATGGAGCTTAGTGGAAAGGAGTCGCCTTCACTAAGTGGGCCCACACGCTATTTTTGGCGCAAAGTCTATTTTTAGGCTATGTCTATTTTTAGACATATGGATCATGGTCTAGAGTTGCAGGATGCTATTTGTGGATGATTGGTCATGTTGGTAAAAATGGATGGACTCCTATTTTTAGACATATGGGCAGAGTCTATCTTTAGACTACCAGGCTAAAAATAGAACAGTCGAATATTATTAGCTCTTAATAATATTTGGACTATAAACATTATCTTATCCTCTTGGGGCACTTCAGTTCGAGCTATGGATGTGGCACATGCAACTGCTAGAAGAAAATACGCTTTTCTTATAGGTCATTTGAGCTATTGCATGATGGACTTCAGTTAGAACTCAAGAGATCAAGTTTGGTGGAGTTGATTGAGGAGTTGATGGAGTTGTGTTCAGTTTGACTTAGTTGAACTAGTTGTATTTAGTCTAACTACAAATACACTAGTCATGAGTGATGTGAATTAATTATTAATTAATTCACTAATTATTAACTCACAAATCAACTAAATCATACATCAGTTAACTCAGTGCATGGACAATTCAGTGGAGACAAGTGTTAGAGGTGGGTGAAAGAGTGAGACTGCTATCAGTTGTGACTATAGCTGTGCATGAGATTTGCAGAATCAATGATGGAGATTTCCAATGAGGATTGCATGGTACAAGTCAAGGGAAAAACGAGTTTGGATCAGATCTATTCTCACATTCTCACATTGGATTGCACAGGAGAGGCAGGCAGACAACGGAGGAGATTTGAACCTGTGACTTGATTCAGATCTGAGCTAGTTTGTGTGTAGCAGGTGGAGATAGTACTAAGTACTTTTGAGGAGTATTGTACTATGTATTGTTACATGTTCTCTATCATTATAATATACAGATAGTTGGGGGTTTTCAGCTGTATGCTTTCCCCGGGTTACATACTGTGTTAATGTGTGCATGCGATTGATGTTTCATTGTTTCTAATTCTGCAAAATAGATGATCAACGCATAGGAGGTTATGTATTATGCATGTATTCTGCAATAGTGTATAATCAGGATAATCTCTGTGAATAAGTGTCATATTATTCAAAATTTCTACAAAATACCACTAGGGTTTTTTAAGCCAGACATCTATGGATTGAGAAGAAGATTGATTACTAATGAGGGAAAGAGAAATCTACTCTAAGAGAAATCTTGTCTAATGTAGTAAGGAAAAAGATTGAAATCCAATGCTAAAACACACCATTTCCTACCTAACGGCTAAAAGACTATGTTTTAGAAAAAAAGGTAGATTAACATGTATGAAATTCTACTATCTTAAGCATGTAAATTCAAAACATCAACATTCTACTACTGTGCATGTAAATGGCTAAAATAAATCTATTTTTTTCTTTTTGTCTTTTTTCCTTTTTTATGGAAAAGTGTGAAAGATAATCTGTGTTGGTGATGTGGTAGGTGGCTTAGGGATCCTAGTGGATGGTTGGAAGGTTTGGGAGACCCTTAGGTGACCTTGCTTGGCTTCTTATAGGTTTTCCCTCAATTCGGCCTCAAAACATGGCACTACTGGAAAACCTACAGGATTCCCTATATTTCTACAAGATACAGCTGAGAGAAAAATGATGCGTGTTGAAGGTGATGGAAAAATATGGAATGTGGCTGGTGGATGGAATGAGGCAAGAAAATTCCTAGGATCCCTCAGAACTCAAAACCAAGGTTGGGAGATGGTTCGATTTTCTCAAAGTGCTTGGAGAAGTTTCCTTGTAAAATGATGAAATTGGTGAGGGTCTTAGTGAAAGCAAGGAATGATCATGCATGGATGAATTTTGAAGGAGGTTGTTGGCTATGATATCTCTCATTACTTATGAAACACCTTCACTGCATCAAACATTGATATCTTCCCAAAATCATGTAAACAAGGGGAATTTCAATAAGCTATGAAAACAAAGTTTAATGAGATAGTTGTCTACTTCATGCATGAGGAAAACTCAAAGAATAAGATGGAATAATTGATGATATCTACTGTAAGGTTGAAGATGGAAGAAATGATGACTAGGTCCTACTCTTGCAACTTGGTCAAATGCTAGCTTAAGTACAGAAAACTCTAAATTCTATGAGAAAGTAGAATTTTGTCTTTTTAGGAGTCCTTTCCTCAAATCATGATTCCTGAAGGGAGAAGTGAGGCCAAAACACCTATTGACAACTTTTTGATGGTTCTTTATCCCTTCTAAACTACTACTGAGGTAAATCATAAATGGAAGAAAACTAATAAACAACTAATCAAATCTACACTACTTGCAATGAATTACTTCTAAATAAAATTTAACCATGAATTTATGAAATCGATCTAAGCATACAAATACAAGAAGAGGATCCTTTGCTCGTAGGGTTGGGCCCTAACCCAAGAGCTTCAACCCTCTGAGTTAACTCAGTACTGGATCAAGAAAAATCTCATTCTCATTATCAAAATAGGAAATTGCATAGCAATGTCTTCTACAAATCTGGAGCTCAAAAATAACTAGTGTTTTTACAAGAAAAATTTGACTCCTAATGAGGCTCTAGACCTCTTTATTGATACAAATGAAGTCCCCAACAACTTCTTTAAATCTAGGGAGGCTCGACTCCCAAGCTTGAGATAAACTAACTCTTTGAAAGTCACTTGCTCGACTTCCTTTTGATCTTCATGACTTGGCTGCTTGTACTCTGAGCTAGTGTGATTAATGGAGGAATACTCGAATGAGGGAGGAATAAATGAGGAGGATTTACCTCCTACAATCTCTCTTCCTTGTCCCATTCTAGTTTCAACCTTTAATCATGCCAAAATTCCTTGATTTTCTCTGGCAAACCTACATTCAATGCACATTAGTCCACTAGGGATGATATCTCACTTTGAATCATCTCATTAAATAAAATATAATCAAAACATGTAATAAATTGTGGGAAGAGTTCATTTGACTAAGATATGAGGTGAATTAAGGTCCATATAGTTACCCAATGATGAGGCTCATCAACAAGAAACACATATGAAACCAACATGAAAGCATGACCAACACACAACCCATCCAGTCTGAGATGTGAACCATACTTTGATACTGTTAGCGCTTGAAATTTCACCTCAGGCTGAGAAAGGTAAACTTCAAGGCAACATCAAACCACTTAGCCTTGTAGCTAGCCCTACGGGGCAGGAGAGGGCTCTCTCCGGTCTATCTCAGTAAATATCTTCAATGGGCGAGATGACCAATAGGAAAACACTGATTTTAGGCTAGTAAACTGATCAAGAGGTTTAAATTTGGGATTTTTAGGGTTTTTGGTGGAAAATTGGGGAAATGAAAATTTTAGGTGCAGGGATTGGACACAGTTTTCGCAGGGGGTTCTTTGGGGCGAGGTAGGAAACAGTATTGATGCCTTTAATAGAGATGGATGGATGAGAATGACCAGTGAGGAGTTAAAGAGAGCAAGCAATAACCTTGAATTCCCTTTAAACAGTCGAAAACATTGATATTAAGCAAACTTAAAAGCAGAGCATGACGGTCATGAGTTCTACTTTAACACTTCATTTGCCTAATGTGCAGAAGGAAAAGTAAGGAAATGATTTACATAACACACTTACAAGTACAAAGAGAAACACACCATCAATACATGTGACCACAAGAATCCCAAAAAGGACTGCAAAACCCTGGTCTTCCTTTGCCAAAAATTGCAGAGATACAGTGAGTAATACAATAAGAGCTTCTCCCTCAAGAGTCCAACCTTCCAACCATGAAAATGATTGATAAAATACATAATATATACCATGCCAACCCATTCCCTAGCCTCTAGGGGTCGAGCTCATCCTTCTAGGAGCTGTTTCAACCAATTCTAAACTAAGCACTAAAATCTAGGTAGTCAAAACAACTTGCCTCTATAAGCTAGGAAACCAATTCATTCATTAAATGTTTGCTTTTTCATGAATGAATCTTCTAGAATAGGTAAATAAGTGTCATGTCAACATTAAAATACATTAATTACATCAAAGAGGGTGAAAAATCCCATCACAAGTCAAAACTGGTCAAAGCTGGGCGAATTCCTGAGCTGTAGGTTGAATTCCTGTGCAAACTGCCTCATGGGTCGCGCGCCTTTGAGAGCACTTTTGGGGCACTTCTAGGTGTCCAAATGGGGAAAGAGTAGGCTTGTTGGAAAGGTCGGGATGTCTACTTTCCAACCCAAGTAGAATTTCTGAATTTCGTGGTCATTTACCCCTTCAAAATTGCAATCTCCCAAGCCTGCTTTCTGTGTGTCAAAAATGTGGCAGAAAGTCATTTTTTGCCTGTTTTTTGACTTTCTGGAGGCCCAAAACTTCATAAAATCTCTTGGCAATGGGTGAGCATGTGTAAATTTTCATGAAAAATCCAGAAATGATGAGTTTTCCTGGAACGGAGTAGCCAAATGTAAGGGTCGTGCGGGGGGTGAGACCCGTTGAGGGGACAAAACCTGTTTTTTGCCTGAAAAAAACCAAAAATGACCCAAAATACGCAAAATTTCTTGGAATTTGTGCTGGGGCTGAGCTATTTAGTGCAATTCTCCTTCAAGGAAGCCTCGGCCAAGATGTGGAGGGGGTCGGACCTTTTTCTTCGTTTTTGTGCTTTGGCCAACCGCCTTTGGAGCACCTTCATTTTTGCCTTGCATACGTGCATTCGGGCCCAATAGTGGTTTTTCATGTTCCGGAGCAGGCTCAACTTCTGGTGTTGACTCATGATCATCACTTTGCTCATAGTCGGTTTCAGTTTCTGACATGGTTTCAGGGGCAAAGTGACTGAAATGTACTGCTGCTTCTGCTTTGAAATCTGCTGTTTTAACTGTTTTGAAATGTTGTTTCAAGGGGACAAGTAGCACAAGGGAAATGTTAGGGAAGGGAGACTTGGAAGGGAAATTGGGAAAAATATATGAAACAGGGGTTAAAGAGAGGAATCATGACATCAACATCATCATACAATTTCATTTGCAAGGATGTTATGGAAGGTAGGGTTTAGGGTTTGATTTTTGATTTCTTAATATTTTGGTAGGGAAATTAAATAACAGTGATAAGGGAGTAAGAAATGGGAGGTGGGAAAATGTAGGAACAATAGGAATGAAAAGGAATACCTTAAAACAACAAAACAAACCCTAGCAACTTTGATATTTTCAAGCAAAAGCACATGGAGTCTTTACTTGCAAATGAAGGCTCTTAAAATATTATCATGATCTTCTCAAGCTTTAGCAAACCATAATTATATGATTGAAGGCCTACCGGACAAGCTTGAACAATTTGTGGTCGCTTGGCAGCTTGCTGGTAATTTTCTGTGGAGGAAACCCTGATGAGTCGCGCGCACTGCCCAACGGGTCGCGCGCGTTATAACTTAACACTGGCACAGGGCGCCTGACGGGTCGCGCGCCTCCAACGGGTCGCGCGCCTGGTTCAACGGGTCGCGCCCCTTCCCAACTCACACAATTTGCTCAAACTCTCTTGGAAACAATTACTCTATCACTTGAATGCACAATGAGGCTTGATGGAGGGAGAGAGACTTTATAGCCTTGTTTTGAATAAATTTCATGTCACAACCCACATGGTTACCTTTTATCCTGAAATTGGTTGATTTGATGCTTTTCTTTGATAATTTTTGCAGGGATAGCATCTGAGGGATCTTGACAAGGGAACCAGGGTTACATGCTGTCCTTTGAATAATTTTGAATTTTTACAATTTTTACAAAATTTTGAGAAATGACCTTGGCAAATTTTGAGAAATGACCTTGGCTTTAAAAACAAGGTTTTTAAATCCAAGGTGAAAATTAACTGTACAAGATGAAATTTTTTCGAAGAAACATTTTGAAAATCATCCATCTGGCTTGCTGGGCACTTATTGACCTTCAGAGACATGACCTTGAAGATAAATTTAACCTACACCCTAGACCTAGAAATTTTGACCTCAAGACAAGACAAATAACCTTGAAAAAGTTTAATGACTAAAACAACTTGATCCAGCAGTGCCAAGAGGGGAATAAAGACACCAGCTCCTCCATCAGGGTTATGGCATGCCTAATGGAATGCAAGACACTGATGAGACACCTACTTATGCAAATACAAAGAGCTTTGATCGCTGATGGAGGGCTACTAGACCGACTCTAACAGATACCACTCTATAACACCCTCCTCCCACATCTACCCAAACAACCGACCAACCAAGGTAAACATGCGATGAGAGGCCATTATGATATGATTCTACCTCCTAAGTCACGTTAAGGAAGTGGAACTAATGGAAACACACCATACATACATCCAACATCAGCATTAGGACCCCTAAGAACTATGCCAACACTTAAGGAAACTTGTCCCTGGGTCCCACAATTTTTTTTTATCATTTGACCTATGGATGCTCTCATATTACGGGCATGCTAGCATTTGAGGAGCTCTGCACGCTCTCACAGGCATGCATACCAGTGTTTACGGAACAATTTGTATAGTTTTGTGCTAGCGTCCCGAGGATTTGAGCCACTTTTTTAGGGCCATATCCTAGGTCACTGCCTAGAATTGAATGACACCTTCAGATCTATATGATAACATGGAAATAGAAGTACTAATGCAATCAATTCAATAATACCTTGATTGGACCCCTACTATTCATGACAAGCATTTGTCAAACATATCATGAATATGTAATCTACATTTGTAAATAATATCTTTGAGCATATGGGTCTCATAGTTATACGAGATTTTCCATGAAGCATTGATGCCTCAACAAATTAACTTTCATTCGATCCATTAGGTCAGAGACACATTATTCATTCATTTACAAGTAGAAACATGATGACAGCCATACATAGCTGCTATGATAAAACACATACATAACCAACATAATAGGAACATAAATAACAATGAAAGTACGACCATATAGGCCACATATAATCCATCAAAATTCTCATGGAAATACAAGGAGAAATAACCTTTCATTAATGATGCGAAATCTAAACCGAGGATGAGACTTGCACGTTTCACCTGACTATAGAATGGATGAGCCAAATGTCTATTCAACTATTCACCCTTGTGCCATTTTCCAAGCATGAATGTGGGATCTCATAGAACACATCAATCAAAACTCATCCAGAGGCCATCCACCTCAACCCATTAAACAACGATTCCACCTCACAGTAGGAAAATCACAAAACCATCATCAGGTTGGTCTCCATCCAAGCCTTCCAGGGCTTCAAGAGAATTTGTCCAACTAAGGCTTCCAGGACTAGTAACTCAACCCACAGATTTTTTTCGAGCTTCCAGAGCACTTTTCCAACTAGGGCTTCTAGGACTAGTAACTCAACCCACCAAGGGATTCGAGAGATTTTGTCCAACCAAGGCTTCCAGGACTAGTAATTCAACCCAAGCTTTTACAGAGCTTCCAAAGCATTTGTCCAACTAGGTCTTCCAGGACTAATAAATCAACCCTAGATAAGGAACATGAGAACCAACCAAAACAAAACATTGAAAATAAACTCACAATCACCATGCATGTCCAAGAAATGGAAAGGTCAAGCAATCCAGTGTCAATCCCGACATCCTCCACGCCAATGACAAATCATGACCAACAATCCACATGCATATGCCATGCATGCGAAAACTAGTGAGGAAAACATACATGCAACTCGGTACCTGCAAACAATCTTGTTGTAGCTACTGATCTTGATGCCTTCTTGAACTTTCCTTCTCTTTCTTTGCCTTCTTGCTCCAATAATCCAAGTATGCCACATCATCCAAGAGTGCTCCAAGAAAACTCTAAGACTCCAAGAGTATGAGTGAGAGAGAGAGAGGATAATGAGAAAGCTCCAACATTGAACTGACAAAATTTTACCCATTGATCCTCAAAATCCTTTTTATTAATGAGCCCTCTATTTTCTTCATTTTCCGTTACTTTCCTTCATTTTCCTCCTCACATGCAACCTCTGACCTTTCACCTCCCTTTTCTCCTAATTTCCATTATTTTCATAAATAAAATTCCAATTAATGCCTCATGCCTTTCCAAATCCTTTTCTATTGCCTTTGCCAATTTGCTTAGCCATAATAAACTGAATCAACATCCACTAGGATGTTTCTCCCACCATTCATCTTGGAATAATTAAAACTAGAATACTATATATATATATATATATATATATATATATATATATATATATGTTAGATAAGTATATGCATATATGAGTTTTATTAAAATAAATTTAAAGCTTTTTTTGGATGAGAAAGTTGAGTATGTTTGAAATTTCTTTGGAGTTAAAGACCCATTTTGGTGTAGCTATTTAACATGTCTATATTAATAAAACTTAAATTTAAATAAAAAAATCATTTACTTAACTATCAGACTTAATCAACTTTAACCCAAAATAAAATAAAAATCACAACCCTAGGGTTTAGCCGACACAGCTTTATGAGCTTGGGCATTGACCGAATCTTTATATCTGAAGTTTCTTCCAAATTAAATAGGCATTTTCCAAATTAAGGGGGTAGCTATTTAACATGTCCATTCTAATAAAATATAAATATAAAATATAAAGAAAAAATTTACTTAATTAAAATATAAATATTAAATATTAAAAAAAAGCATTTACTTAACTATGAGACTTAATCAACTTTAACCTAAAATAAAATAAAAATCACAACCCTAGGGTTTAGCCGACAGCTTTACGAGCTTGGGCATTGCCCTAATCTTTATATCTGAAGTTTCTTCCAAATTAAATAGGCATTTTCCAAATTAAGGGTGGCAACTATTTAACATGTCCATTCTAATAAAATATAAAATATAAAGAAAAAAATTTACTTAACTACGATATAAATATTAAATATTAAAAAAAAGCATTTACTTTAGACGAAATCAAATTATACTAAAAAATAGAAAGAGAGATAAATATTAAAGAAAACGTTTACTAAACTATTTGACGTAATCAAATTATACCCAAAAATGGAAATAGAGATAAAAAATCAATCGCAACCCTAGCGGTTAGGTTAGCCGATACAACCAGCCCTATATAAACAGAAAATGTCAATCCACATCTTCAAGGATTCTAACTCCATATTTTTCCTCGGTATTTTATAGACGGAAGAATTTTCAACTCCTGAGTTTTGTTCAGTGATACCACCGTTCTCCTCGTTAGTCCGTAAGATTATGGAGAATTCCTCTGGATTGGCAATTATGCAAGAGAATACGTCTGCCTCTGCCTCTGTTGTAGAAGCAGAAGATAATAGAAGAATTGAAGACATTGTAGCCAGAGTACAATTTGTTGTAAAAATGTTAAACAGGTCTTCCTTCTTCCGAGATTTTCAGCGACAAATGCGACACCCCAAACTGGTTGCACGAATAAGAAAGGTGATAGCCGCAGACCCATAGCATTCACAATTACAACTGGTTCTCTATGGCATTGGAGTGCTGGAGAATGTAGTGGGAGGCCCAAGAGTAGAAATGTGCAACAGTACGCAGTTAGCGTTTGTTATTTTATTAAGAAACAAATTCCAATGGGTGAGTGATATTGTGGTGTACGATCCATCTGTGCCTCCTGTGCAGCAAAAAGCTATCAATGCCTTCAACTGCACTTTTCTTTCCGTTAATGAATATGGGAAACGAATAGTGGAGAGGCCCACCTTATTTTTCATTCCTCACTGCCCAACTGGTCTCATTGACAATGTCTTGTTAGCAAACTGGACCCCTACCAATTTGAACAAGATTATCATATTGTGCGACAGTTTTAAGGGGATCAAGAAAGATATTTATCGATGTCGGTATCTTCTTTCATTGAAACATTTGCAGGCCATTCTTCATAGTGACGATATACTGCACGAAACGCCCCTTCCAGAACCACCAGAAACATGTGAGTCATCACCTCGCTATGCAGATGAGCTACATGAGATACTGTTTTTGCTTTCCAATGCAATTGCCAGTGTTAGATTTCGAGTTGGAAAAGTTGATATTAGTTGTGTTTTCATGCTTAGATCTGTTCTTTCTCAGTTTCCATAGCTTTCTTGCATAACTTCCTATCCATCAAGTGTCGTTCAACACTTTTCTGGTTTCTAGGTCAGAATTAGGTAAAAAATAAGTAAAACTCTATTTTCATATTTTTTGCTTGGGTCAGTTTTGAAAAGAAGTGTGCAAAGCACCTATAAGACACTCTAGCCTATCCTTCCTCCATCATACAACCTGCTCCAGTCTCTTTCTCAATATTTCCTTCACTCATTCGCCATACTTTCCCAAACTACCCTAATTTCTACATTCTTGTGCAAAATTGCTTCCTTCACCTTTGAACAAATCCAACCATTTTCATCACTCCTAAGCTTCATCTAGAAGGTCCTAGACCCCTTAACATCTCTTTCCATCCTTCATTTCCACTTTCCCACCATTTCTCCACTTTCAACCCTCTAAAAACCACTTTCGGCCTCTTCCTGTAGATCCCCTGCAGCCTCCTGTAGAAGTTCATGCGAGTGATTTTTCGAAGTCCGATCATGGTGGAAATCTTTAGAAGGGTGCTAGGGGGTCCTCTCCACACCTTCCCAACCTCCTATAAGTGCCCACTCCATTCCTTTCACCAATAAACCTCTGCACAGTCACAAATAGTTAAAACACAAGCATAATAATTTTGCATAAAATTGCTCAAAAATACAAAAAGATGATTTTTCCATATTTTCCTTCAGAACTAGCTTAAACACATTTATTTTACTTTTTCAATAGTCAATGGTATCCATTTCAGTAGTTTACATCTCTTTACTTGCACAAGTAGTGTTAGTTGGTAAAACTAGGGTTTGCTAAGGTTTGTGTTTTCTTTTAGCTTTCATCTTCTTTCTGCAAGTAGACTACCCTATTTTGAGTTAGCTTCCTTCCATCACAGTTAAAAGATTCTTCTGAGAAATCATAGAAGTTGGTTTGAGCTCCTAGCGAACTTGTGCTAGCTGATCAAGTGACAGCCTGCAGTAAGAGCTAGTACTTGTGCATATAGCACCGTCGCTTCCAAGTTTGTTACGAACCACTTGGTTGATAAAATTAAATTAGGGAGTCCCAGGAGCTGCACCATCATTGCTGCAATACTGGAGCTCACCGATATGCTTTCAACATCCATTATCAATGTACCACAAATTTTCTTGATCTCCTGCATACAAAGCTAGACCAAATTTTCAGATTCTATGGTTTTCATTTTTGATACCTTTGGTGTTATTGCCTTTTGTTCGTGCTGAGGGGATGATCTCATTCTGCTTCTTCATTCAATTTATTTATGCCCAAATTTCTTGAAAAAATAACATTATTTTTCATCTTAGGGAGGCGAGAAAGCATTATAAGAGTATTTCTTTGACCCAATCTCATTCTTTTATTTCTTGCTCCTCTAGTCATAATAGTTTTATATGCGATGCACTGAACAAACTTATGACCAAAATTATGACAAGTGAAGCATTGACCATTGAAGTAGAAGTTCCTGGGAGAATAATACCTTTTTGAGTAGCTTCCCCTTTGATTGTGGTAAGGATTTTTTACTTGAGAGACATTTGATCCCTCATTCCTTTGCTGGGAGTTGGAATTTTGATGAATGTTTCCCTTTACTACATTGAGATAGCTTCATGTACCCATTTCAGAAGATTTTATAGTCTTTGATGATTCTCCATTATATCCAAGACATATCTTTGTTAGAGGAGAGCATTGTATTTTGATGATTTCTTCTAAGTTCTCAGATCCTTTAGCAAATCTAAGATTTAGAGCCTTTTTTTTCACAAGTTCTCCTCTTAGACCCACTATTTCAACTTCGGACCTTTCATTGTGCCTCTCCTTTTCTAGAATTTGTTTCTTTAGGACTTCTTTAGCTAATTTAGTTTCTTCCGGGAAGATTTTTAGCTAAGTTATTTTTTCAAATAAAATTATCCTTTTCTTCTAGGGAATCCATAAATATATCATGATATTCATCAACAAATTTCTCTTCAAATGCCATAAGTATTTGATATTCTTGATCAGATTCAACATCTTCATCATTTGAAAGACAATCACTATCTTCGTGTGTGTAGAAAAATTTCTTGTTTCCAAACCTTCCTTTAACATTTAATTTTTCAAAATTCTTCCCTTTCTCATGATTTTCTTTATAAGGGCATTTAGCAGCATAGTGACCAATCCTTCCACATGCCAAGCATTTCAAACGAAGCTTATCTCTAGATTTTCTAGTTCCCACTTGGAGTTTCTTTACGAAATTTTCCTCTTATTCATCCAATATGTAATCTCATTCCTTAAGCTCCTCCTTTTCCTTCCCTTTACAAGTAGCTTTGAATGTTTATTATATGATATCTCATGGACCCCTTTTTCTCATTTCATAGGATGTTAAGATCCCATGAAGTTGTTTAATGTAATAACATTGGTTAAAAATCCATGTAAAAATATATAAGACCATGGTCATGGGACATGTATTCCAATATGAATAGTGCACAAAACATTGTAGTGGGTGTCACTTTGGTTATTATGGCTAAGGAAATTGGCAAAACCAATGACAAAGGCTTTGAAAAGTTAAGTGGCATTAATTGGCATTTTATTTATGAAAATAGTGGAGATTAGGAGAAGACGAAGGTGAAAGGTCACAGGTTGTATGTGAGGAGGAAAATGAAGGAAAATAATGGATATTGAAGAAAATAGAGGCCTCATTAATAAAGATGATTCTGAGGATTAGTTGACAGACTTTTTGTTGAAGGCTTGGTGAGTGTAAGAATTTTGTTAGTTTAGTTTTGGAGCTCACTCTCTACTCTCTCTCTCACATACTCTTAGACACTTACAGGTTTCATAGAGCACTCTTGGAGGAGTGTGGCATACTTGGAATTTTGGGGAAGGAAGGAAAAGGAAGACTAGGAAAGTGCAAGAGGACATCAATATCAACAACTACAGTAGGCTTTGCTTGCAGGTACCAAGTTGCATGTATTTTTTCCTCATTAGTTTTGGCATTCATGACATATGCATGTGGTTCATTGGTCATGATTTGTCATTGGCATGGAGGATTTCCTAGATTGACAGTGGATTTTCCTAGCCTTGCAATTTCCTAGATAGCCATGGTGTTGTGGATTCATTTCTTTGTTTTTCTTTTTGTTGGTTCTCATGTTTCCTTTAGCTTGGGTTGAGTTACTAGTTCCTGGAAGCCCTGGTTGAACAAATGCTTTGGAAGCCCTGTAACAGGTTGGGTTGAGTTACTAGTCCTTGAAGCCTTAGCTGGACAAAATCTTTGGAAGCTCTTGATGGGTTGAGTTACTAGTCCTCGAAGCCCTTGATGGGTTGAGTTACTAGTCCTGGAAGCCCTGGTTGGAAAAACGCTTTGGAAGACATGAGGAAGTTGTGGGTTGAGTTACTAGTCCTTGAGTCTTCATTGGTAAAAACACTTTGGAGCCTTGTAAGGCTTGGGTAGAGACCAATTTGGTGATGGTTTGTGATGTCCGACCATGAGGTGGAATCACTGTTTGATAGGTTGAGGTGGTTTGGCCTTTGGAAGCCCTGAATGGTTTTGATTAATGTGTTTCATGAGAACTCACATTCATGCTTGTAATATGGCACGGGGGTGACTAGATCAAGAGAGATTTGGCTCAACCATGTCTATGGTTGGGTGGTTCGTGGAAGTCCTAAACCTAGTTGGCTTTTGCATCATTAATATGAAGTTATTTGTCCTTGTTGATTCATGAGTATTGTAATGGTTTATATGTGGATGATATGGTTGTTGTTTCCTTGGTACTTCTATTGCTATTATGTTGGTTATGAACATGTATTATGACAATGACTATGTATGGCTCAAATCATGTTCCTACTTGTAAATGAATGAACAATGTATTTATGGCCTAATAGATGAAATTGCAGCTAATGTGTTAAGGCATCAATGCTTCTTAGCGATTCTCAAATAAGTATGAGACCCCTATGCTCAGTTCTAGTGTTAATACTTTTAGATTTTATATTTCTGACATGTTTGACGAAATGCCTATCATGGATAGCATGGGTTCAATATAGTCCTTCTCAATGTTTTTGTAGATGTATCGTTGTTATGTTGTGATAATTTATTTCTAAACCTATCATTAAGTTCTAGGTAGTAACCTCGGCTATGGGCCTAAAAAAGTGGCACAAATCCCAAAGTCGTAGGAACAGGTCACAGGAGAAAAATCCCCAGATGTATGCATACCCATGCTATGAGAGCATGTGGAGCCTCCTAGATGCATCCTTGTACATATCAAGGGAGCGTCAGAGGGTTTAATGGTCTAGAAACTTAGTGGGACCGAGGGGCTAGTCACTCGAGTGGTTGAGATGTCTCATTGAGTTCTTTTTTTGATGTGGAAGGTATGTAAGGCATGTTTCCGTTGATTCCACTTCCTTAAGGTCACCTAGGAGATTGAATCCCATTATAGTGGCCTCTCGTCACATGCTTACCTCAATTGTCAAATTACTTAGGTAGATGTGGGAGGAGGGGGTTACATTCAATAGTAAGATTATTCAAATCCTACATTTCGTCAATGGAATGGACTTCTGAATCGAATTTTGGGGTTAAAGATCTTAGTATTTTCTCAACAAGCATCGAATCTTTTACTTCATCACCAAGATTTCTCATTGAGTTAATGGTCTCATCTACCCTAAGAAAAAAACTTGCAATACTTTCATCATTATGCATTCTGAGAGTTTCATATTGAATTCTAAACATTTGAAGTTTGACACTCTTTACCTTAGTGTCACCTTCATAGCTTTGAATGATCTTGTACCATATAGCCTTTGCGATATTCAGCTACATGAACTTCACAAATTCTGATTCTTCGAAGCTTCCTAAAAGAGCAATAGCTACTTTTGCATTGGTCTCATATTTTTTATTTCCTTCCTCATCTGTGGGAATGGCGGATGGATACTCAGAGGCTCCTTCAACCATGTCCCAAACATCAGCTCCAAGTGACTATAAATACACTCTCATTTTGACTTTCGAGAAAACCAAGTTTTTTCCACTAAATAATGGTGGCCAGATAGTAGATATTGCCTCTTGGTTGCTCATCTTGATGAATCTGATTTCTAGCGATCAATATTCTTCTAAAGTACCTACTCGGATACCAATTGTTAAGAAAAATACTGAAATGGGGGGGGGTGGTGAATCAATATTTTACTCACTTCAAAATTCTTATTCTATTTGTATACACTACTATTATAAAAGAAAATAGCGTATGTATGCCATTATTATTACGGAAACCTGTGCATATCTAGATAAATTATTTCATCATCTCTTCAACGTTAATCAGTGCATCATTACTTATTTATTAATCAATTAATATGTAATTATGAGAACTTAAGAAGCAGATATATCATCAACACACAAAAACCATATCAAAACACTTAAACACTAGGATTTTAGGTGGAAACCCAATGTGGGAGGAAACCACTAATGTGTTTTTCTATGTCTTCTTTTATTAAAAGAAAAAGTTCTTACAATATTGTACTAGTGTAGACTCTAGCCAGCATGTAGGATACTACCTACAAAAGGCTAAAACCTTTCTTTTGTTTTCCAACTTCTACTGGAAGGAAGCTACAACCCCCTTTCCGAAGGATGTTATCCTCAGATCCTTGTGGATCACTTTTCAGAATGTTTCAAACTGGATCCACTTCCAACATTAAAATGAAATAACAATTCTAAAATCAATTACCCAATTAAATCATTTACTGAATCCTAATCAACAAATGCAAGTAAATCAGATCATATCAATGCACATCCATTCATAAGAATACCAAACAATATATTGTTCATCACAGAAGCCAAATCTTGTCACTCCAAACTATGATTAATCATATTTCAGAAGATATAGGCTACTATTATGAATCATACCTGCATATGTACGCGCTTACCCTAAATAAGACCTGCGTACAGATCTCAAAACAATGATAACTGAATCTAGATCACTGAACCACTAGATAAATCACTCCATCAAATATTGAAACTATCACATATCACTTAACCAAATATACATCACCACATAGTAGCATCATCACCAGTCAACATTCTATTCCATAATGAATTCAACCCAACCAGTATTGTCAAATTCAAATTATTATAAGATATACTTCATTAACAGATAACAATAAACATAACAAGATTGATCAAATAGATCCTTCTACAAATCATTGTCATGTATGCATGAATCTTACAAAATATATCTGTGTATGTACACATTTCTCATGCTTGACTCCTACATACAAATTTTGAACTTTCACAGAATGTATACACGACTACCTAGAAGCAGATTTGCGTACATATATGCCCTCTCTGAGGAAAACCAACATACAGATCTATAATCACTAAATCATACCTTCGCTACAACCACAACACATAATTCGTAAACCTTACTGTCACACATTCATGTGAGAGTATCATTATCACCACAGATATATCATTTTTAGAATTTACCAACAAGCAAATCAAGCAAGCACATATGACATCATACTCCATATCTTTCAGATCTATGTCTTCACCTCGCTAGGAAAACAGAGTTTAATGAGCTAGTTGTTTACTTCATGCATAAGAAAAACTTGCAGAATAAGATGGAATCATTGATGAAATCTACTGTAAGGCTGAGGATGGAAGAAATGATGACTAGGTCCTACTCTTGCAACTTGATCAAATGCTAGCTTAAGTAGAATTCTGCCTTTTGGGGCTGCATAGGAGTCCTTTCCTCAAATCAAGATCCCTGAAGGGAGAAGTGAGGCAAAAAAACCTATTGATAGCCTTTTGATGGTTCTTTATCCCTTCTAAACTACTGCTGAAGTAAATCACAAATGGAAGGAAACTAATAAACAACTAATCAAATCTACACTACTTGCAATGAAATACTTCCAAGGAAAATTTAACCATGAATCTATGAAATAAATCTAAGCATACAGATACAAGAAGAGGAGCCTTTGCTACTAAGGTTGGGCCCTAACCTAAGATCTTCAACCCTATGACTTAACTCAGTACTGGATCAAGAAAAAGCTCATTCTCATTATCAAAAAAAAAAATTACATAGCAATATCTTCCACAAGTCTGGAGCTAAAAAATAACTAGTTTTTTTACAGGAAAAATTCGAATCATAATGAGGCTCTAGGCCTCTTTATTGACACAACTGAATTCCCCAATGAATTCCTTAAATATAGGGAGGCTCGACTCCCACAATCGAGACGAACTAGCTCTTTGACTATCACTTGCTCGACTGCCTTTTGATCTTCATGACTTGGTTTCTTGTACTCCGAGCTAGTGTGATTGATGGAGGAATATTCGAATGAGGGAGGAGTAAATGAGGAGGATTTACCTCCTACAATATCCCTTCCTTGTACCATTCAAGTTTCAACCTTTAATATTGACAAACTTCCCTGATTTTCTCTCAAAAACCTGCATTCAATGCACATTAGTCCACTAGGCATGATATCTCACTTTGACTCATCTCGTTGAACAAAATATAATCAAAACATGTAATAAATTGTGAGAAGAGTTGATTTGACTAAACTAGGATGTGAATTAAGGTCCATATAGTTAACCAATGATGAGGCTCATCATCACCCCCTAATGAAAGTGTTGTTCATCCTTTGAGCAACTCAATCAATATCCATATCTTTCATAACCTTGGTGGCCTCCATCACATCCCATGCTTCTGTTGTGGTCTCCTCTTCCTATGCATAAAATCCTGCCTTCCTTTCTATCTCCTCCCACTGCTTTCTTTATTCCTCTTCTTTCCTTCCTCTAACATCCCCAAGAGAAGTGGCGGTCTGAGTCTCAAGCTAATCCAATTGACTTTAAGCCTTTGCATGGTTTGCTTATACATGGGTGTCATGTTAAATGCTTCTCTCATTCTTTAAGGAGAATGGTACTCTATGATTTTCAAACTATATGGAAAAGTATTCCATCTCCTTTGGCAAGCTTGCATGCTGTCATCCCCTAACAGCTTGAACATATCCTCAAAATCTGTAATTGCTTGCTCTTGGGTAGTAAGATACCTAGGTGCATGTTGAGGATCATTTGCAATTAAATTATGTGTGCTGATAACATCCATTGGATTTGACTACTCAAATCTTATCATGAAAGGCTCTATTTGTTCCCTTGCTAATATCTTCTTCATTTCTACAACCCTTGCTTCCTCATGGTTCATCCATGATCCCAAAGACATCAATTGTAAATCCCCTAGTTTTGCATTAGGGTCACATACATTCAGATCTGTCAGGGCCATGTTATGCAAGTATAACTCAGACATCTTAGCCCTATCCTCCAATGTGCTTTGATCACAAAGATCAATGAACTATATATAATCTTGAAATGGCATAATGCCTCTCCATGTTAGGGTCTTGATTTGGAACTGTAGACACTATTGCTTAAGGTATAATGCATAGGACTTTGCTGGCATCCTACACTCGATTTACTCTAAAGATAGATTGGCCATGGTTGCCAATTAATTATCTTTTTCTTGCAGCTATCCTTTCACCATGCATTTTCTACCTCCAACAGAGTTTTTATTATGGCCTCTCTGTCCCTCAGGCTGCTTAGTTCTCTGCTCATCTCCTTGAGATTTTCCTCTATGTGACCTATGTCCTCCACTCCCTTGGACTTGGAAATCTGCATCCATCTATGTTCTCTTTCTCTTTCTCGTTCTCTCTCAAGCTCAAAGAATAGTGGGATGGAAAGTTTTTGTGGAATGACCCTACCCCCTTCAATAAATCTATAGTAGGAGTCAAGGTTAGGTTGGGGACTAGGTTCCTTTATATCTGGGTCCTGTTTCTTTGGTTCTTGTTGCATACTCTCTTCCTTATCCAATTTTTGAGTTTCCTGTAGGTTTCGTAGAGTTTCCTGTAGGATTGCCTCTACTTCGTGTAGGTCCTGTTGTATATCCTGTATGATGTCTTTTCCCTTGGATGAGGCAGATCTAGTCACAAGCCTTCTCACATAAGTGATAGGAGACTTAGGGGAGGTTTGTCCTGAGGATCCTTCTCCTTGAGTTTTCATAAGAGGAGCCATCTTCTCTTGTTCTTTAAGTGAGTCTTCAATAACAATAGGGACCTTGGTGGGAGTTTCAGGTTTTCCCTACCTTATCCTAGTACATTTTCTTGTCTTGAAGCATAATGGAGTTTGTCTCTATCTTTTGCCTTTTTGTTTGATAGGGGTACTAAGGGAAGTGAGGGAAGTTGTTGCCTCTCTCTCAGTGGATTCTAGAGACACCCTGGGTGACTCTTCCTTGTCTTCTGCCTCCTCTTTTCCATTCCCCTTTTCATTTTTTCCTTTCTCTTCTTGTTCTCCCTCTAGTTCCTCACCTTGTTCATCAATTTCCTCATTGGAATCTTCCTCTGTTTCTTCACCACTTTCCTTCTCTTTCTCTTCTTGTTCTTCCTCATCTATTTCCTCTTCATCCCTCTCTGCTTCTTCTTCGCTTGTTTCAGTCTCTTCTTCATCCCTTTCACTGGTAGTAGGGCTCTTGTCATATTTGATGGATTTTATATCCTCCTCTGTATGCATGTCTCTGAAAATTGCCCATGTGATATGAATTCTAAGGTTGTGCAGGGCATGTTCTATGATGAGTATAATTAACCCATGATGGGCCAGTTGCTGGTAGTTTCCTTCCTTCACCTTCATGCTCATGATTGAAGAAGGAAGTAGGGTATGTTGAGTCTATGGTGAGGAGGTGTATCTGCTCCACCTCAATTCTTCAAGAATCCCAAAGTGGTAACCATATACCACACTATACCTACCTTCACATGATATGTATTTATAAGGTGGTAGCTTACTTCATTCAAGGGGTATGGTAGGCTTGCTCATCTCACTCCATTCTTGTCTTCCATGGCCTCCTCTCCCTCTAAAAGGAATTTATTCTTTGTAGTTTGGTTATTTCCCTTTTCTTCCTTTCTCCAATGCAATTCTATGGAAAGTGTGGCAATTTGCTTATGATTTCAGGGGTGAGATCTATGGAGAGGCCTCTCACCACAACAGTGGCATGGGTCCTTGTTAGTGGAATGAGAGAGAGAGAGAAAAATCTCTGGCTACTTCATCATCATACCCCACAATTTGTCAAAGTACCCCATCCAATTATGCCTTGTGAATGTTTCTAGCACTTGAGGCTGTTGGTGAATCCTCACGATGTTGATGGGCTCCCTTCTATTAAACCCCCCTGCCATTTTTTCTGATTAATGGAGGAGAAAATATGTCTGATACAAAATTTTAATGAAGGAGGAAATTGAACTAAAATGTCTATGCATACAATTCCCTTTTCCTGTAATCAACTTTAACAAACTAGAATATTTTTTGTTCCTTTCACTTGGAAAAATAGGAGGAAATGTAGAGCCTAACATCTTACAATGCTTGATGTAGCCAACCCTTGTTTTTCTCGCTCTAAAATTTCTCACTGCCAATCCTATAGACTCCCTAACTATATCCTATTGGATTCTTGTGGGATCCCATAGGATTTCCTATATGGTCCTGAAGGAGGTCCTACGCAGGAAAAAATGAACTTTCCCTCTCTTGTAGGCTACTTGGGGGCCGAGAGCGACTTTGCTAGTGTGAGCTTCGAGAATGTGAAGGCATCTATGCATGGGGATCAACATTTATTTCCTCTTATGCTTGATTCGAGTGAGGTGGTGTGCTGGCAGCTGAGGTAGGAATGTCTATTTTTGGAACGTTGGTCCCACTACCACATCATCATTCTCCTCACCTCGTAATCAACTCCCACTTCGGGCATCCATAGTCCTAACTGCTTTCACCCTCATCTTTCTTTTCCTTGACTTGACTGTTCTCGCATGTGTTAGGACTAACTGTTTTGTACTCATTGACTGAACGAAGGTGGTCAAGTTAACTGGCCACCTTTTGCTTATAAACCAACTCATTCACAATTTTTGCATCTTTTGATCACATCATGATAATGAGAGAGTGGAAGCGAGATATTTACCCTGTGGTAATAATACCTTCTTGCAGTTTGTTGAAGAAATGAGGTCTTTGTTGTGTGTTGACTGCATGTGATTTATCGCTCTTTTTTATTGTCCTTTGATGATTTTCTTTGTTGTGCATGTACTTTGTATTGATGATGATGATGATGCTCCTGCTACTAGGCTCTGGAAGCACCTCTTCTACCTTTGGATCTCCATGCTTAAAACTTACTGCAACATATGATTTCTATTTTGTCGAATAGGTTGCTACAGGATGTCCTGTAGCTACTTCTCCCTCAAAAATTTTAATCATCTTCTCCTGATGGGGCCTGAGGATGATGAGCATGGACAAAGATGATGTCTAGGGGTTTGTGAATGATGAAAAATAACCTTTAGGTGTTGTCCCCTTTCTCTCTGTATCATCCTTTTTCTCTATGTTTTTTTTTTGAAAACTGTAATTTTTTTTGAAAACTGATATTGTTTTGATGATGAATGCATGGGTGATTAAGGTGGATAGAGGTATGGAAATGATATGGTGATGTAGGAATTTTATTTTTTGGCATTGGAAAGTCATTTCCTTGCTATAGGATTACCTCCTTTAGGATTTCCAAGCCAATGTAATTCCTACAGGATCATCCTGTAGGTTTTCAAGGGATCCTGTAGGTTTACAAGGAATCTTGTAGAGAACATGGAACCCTTGCAAACTGAGGAAAATGAGTGAAGAAATGAAAGTAATGGTGGAATGATGAAGGATAATGAATGGGGGAATAAAAATATGAGCTAAATAGGTCCCTTCTGATTCTCCATTACTGCTCTGATCGTCCTCCTGCTGACCTGCAAACGATATTTTCATAATTTTTCTTTTCTATTTTTTTTAATATATTTTTTGAAAAACAACTAGTCTCCCTCGAAGAGGTTTTCATCCTAGCTACTTTCCCTAGGCACGTCACGAGAGTTTTTAACCCAAGGATATTTTTATTTCTCTCGTTTTCTTTTTGACACCATTGGGCCGCCTCAAGAGGCTTTCAACCCAAGAGTGGGACTCACGTGCCTCATGGAGGTTTTCACCTCAGTCTCCTTATTTTTTTCTATTTTTTTTTCTCAATGAATTGGTGAGGTAGGAGCTGAGACTTGCTCCACTACCATAACTGTCTTGTTAATAACATCAATGAACTCTTGCTTTGACAATGGTCTTTTCTAAACTTTCAATGTGTTCCCATTAACAAGTAAAGGAATGGCCTCTACATCTATGGTTCTAATCTGCATTGAACCATTATCATGACATTTCTTTATGACATAAGGCCCTAACCATCTAGTCCTTAAATTTCTCTTGAAGTCTTTATATCTGGAATCATATAACAAATCCCAATCACCTTCTTGAAATTTCTTGTCCTTGATGTTCTTGTCATGCCAGATCTTCCTCTAAATTTGAGTTAACTCTGTGTGTAGGAGGGTCTGCATTTTGAACTCATCTAACCCATTCAAATGGAGAAATTTCTCTTGTTTTGCACTGTTGAGATCTAGATCTAGTTGGGCTACTATCCTCAATGTACTGTAATCAAATTCAATGGAAAACAGGGCCTTTTTCCCATAGAACAACTCATAGGTTGTGAATCCAGTGGTGGTCTCCCAAGTGGTATTGTAGGCCCAGGTGGCCTCAACGAGTCTATATACCCAATATTTTCTACTACTACTAACTGCTTTGGTCAGGATGCCCTCCAACACTCGATTGGTCACCTCCAATTTCCCATTAGCTTGTGGGTGGTAGGCAGTGGAGGTCCTATGCTTGATCTTGTGCTGGCTTAAAAAGTCTTCAATCATGTTGGATGTAAACTGGTTTCCTTGATTAGTGACCAGCTCTCTAGGGTTCCCAAACTTGTAAAAGACATTTTCCCTTAAAAACTCAGCTACCTTCTCCTCTGTTGCTCCCTTGATTGACTTGGTTTCAACCCACTTAGTCAGATAGTTAGTGCACACAATGATGTACTGCTTTTTCTTGGCAGGAGGGTTAATAGCTCCAATGAAAGCCATGCCCCACTTGTCAAATGGCTCGAAAGTCAATTGAGGTTGTAGAGGCATTTCATCCTTTGGAGTAGGCTTTCCCATCCTTTGGCACTGATCATACTGATTGGTATATCTTTTCACATCGTGATGAAGAGTGGGGCCAATACTAACTTGCATGTAACACCTTGAATGTGTTCCTCTTTGCTACAAAGTGACCTCTATAAGGCCCATCATTATAGGTCAGAAGGATATCAAAGACTTCCTCCTCCCTCACACATCTTCTAAGAATTTGATCCTGGCCTAGTTTGAAGAGGTTTCCCCTAATTCAAGTGAATGGGGAACTCTTCCTAACAATCTTTCTTTTGAGAACAAATTCGATGGGAATTGTGTAGATACCAAATAGTTTGCTATGTCAGAAAACCATGGAGAGAGAGCTGAAATTGTGAATAAGTGTTCATCCAGTAATTGATCATCAACCATTCCTTCCTCACCTGTAGGCGAAGTTAATCTGGACAAAAAATCTTCAACAACATTTTCCTTGCCAGGCTTATCAACAATGGTTAGATCAAATTGTTGTAAAAGTAACCATCTAATAATCCGAGCATTCACATCAGGGTTATTCATTAAATATTTGATTGCAACATGGTTAGTATGTACAAATGTTTGATAACCTATAATGTAATTCCTATATTTTTTCAATGAATGCACAACATCCAGGAGCTCCTTTTTAGTCACTGTGTAGTTCAGTTCAAACTTTGACAGATTCTTATTGATAAAGTAAATGGAATAAGGAAATTTTTCATCTATTTGGCCTAGAGCTACTCCTATGGATTTGTTTGCGGCATCAACATGTATATGAAAAGGAAGGGCCCAATTTGGGCCTCAGAGAATGAGTATAGTTGTTAACTTTTGGAGCTTTTTTACCATACAAGCTCGGAGTCTTTGGCCAGCAACCCAAATAAAGGGGAAGCTAACTTTTTGAAGTCTTTTGTAAACCTTCGATAGTATCCAACTAACCCTAGGAAACTTCTGACATCTCTCTGCTTTTTTGGAGGTGGGACCTTTTGGATGATAGCTATTTTGTTTGGGTCCACCTGTAGTCCTTGCTCGAATATTGAATGACCTAGCACAATCCCTGCAGTCATCAAGAACTCACATTTTTTAGGACTAAGAGATAGGTTCATTTCAATGCATTTTTCAGCACCCTACCTAAGTTGGACAGAGCCTCCTGGAAATCACATCCATAAGGTGTAAAATTATCCATATAAATATCTACTACATCATGGACTAGCTCAGAAAAGATACTAAGGACTGCTCTTAGGAAAGTGGCAGTAGCATTGCATAGGCCAAAAGGAAGGACCCTATAGGCGAAAGTACACACGGGACAAGTGAAGGTGGTTTTATCCTAGTCTTCTGGGCTTATTTGGATTTGATTGTACCTGCTGAATCCATCTAGGAAAGAGAAAAAAAATTCCCTGCTGGGCCACCTGGCACTTGGTTGATGAAAGTTAGAGGGAAATGGTCCTTCTTTATGGCTTTGTTTAACTCTTTATAATCGTCACAAATCCTCCACCTTCCATTTTTCTTTGGAACCAACACCAAAGGAGAGACCCGCTCACTATCAGAGATATGGTAAATGAATCCTGCATCTAACAACTTTTACAGTTCTTCTTTGACTATATATTTGAGAGCTGGATTCATCCTCCTTTGGGGTTGCTAGACTCATTTGCAACCTTCTTTGATATAAATGTGGTGAGTACACACCGATGGGTGCACTCCCTTCATTTCTTTGTAACTACAAGCAAAGGCATCCAGATGTTCCTTTAGCATGTTGCACAACTTTTCTTCTTGGTGAAGAGAAAGAGATGGGTTGATTTTCAAAGTTCTCTCACGGCCAAATTCTATGGTTTTGACACGGATAGGGTTGGAATCGGCTAAGCATAGATCAATATGATGGTTTTTCTAGGTTTCCTTTACTACTTCTTCTAAGGAAAATGTAATGGGAGTTGGACTTTGGAGTATGTGTTCAATCAAATTACATTCATCTGGTTGTGCCCCTCCCATGGTTGTTTCTATGGTATAGAGTTGTGTGGAATAAACTTAATCTTCTTCCTCCTCTTCCAACCATAAAGGTAAGTCATGTTGTAGAGATGGATGGGAAGGAGGATATAGGATTAACTGCTTGGACATATGCCCATTCTTGATAGTCATACTTCCAGCCCTGTATCTAATGTAGGCATTGAAAGTGGCTAATGAGGGCCTCCCAAGGATGAGAGGGTAACAGTAAGCTTAGCCTTAGGCTGGAGAACTAGGAAATATGATGGGTATTCCCAAGAGTCAATGGAGACCATCACATCCTCCACAATCCCCTCAGGGGTCACTGTGGAGTGGTTTGCAAGTTACAGGACCATTGTGGTCTTTCTCAATGAACCCTTGAGGTTGAGCTTGATCGTGGTGTCCTTGGTCATAACATTAACGGAAGCCCGAAGATCAATTAGAGTGTGTGGGACAATGGTTCCATTGATGTGCACATCTACTACAGGGCTTTCAGTGTCCAAATACTTTGGACAGATTACCTGCCCCAAAATTAAGTCAGACACCTGTCCAATGGGGCATCCATTCTTCACCTCCAGGGATGCTTGAATCACTTCTCCTTGATAAAATTGTTGTAAATATGCACATCTTTTATAGCTTGGAGAAGTGGAATTTTGACACATAGGTTTTTCAATTCTCCCGGAAGTTCACTCTATTATGGGGTAGGATGGAGTGGTAGAGGTGGATCTCACATGTCTTCTACAAATGTGTGACATGAAGAATTTGTGTCACACATATAAACCTTCTATACTTTGTACATACACAAAAACACATGCATGAATTCCATACACTAGTGATGAAAAGTGTGTAGCACTATGTGAATAGTGTGTAATACTCTACCCATGAAGGATGAGTATAACACACCTATGACCCTCCCACAATGAGCACACATTCATAAAAAAGGGTATTTCATTGCATCGATAAGACTACAAATTATTTCCCCTCAAACTAGTGAATGAGGAAGAATAAATTCACCCATTTGACAAAAATAAAGAATTATTAAACCCTTGAGAAGATAATTGGAAGGGGCCAAAATATTTCTTGAGAGGGATCTTTCTTGACATTTGTAAATCCAAATTTAAAATAAATTTTAATTAATTAAGAATAATTTGAATTGCACAAAGATGCCCTCTCTAGCCCAATATGGAAGAGATGGTGTAATGTCATGTTACATTATGTAAAAATTTTGAGTGACTCAAATTACATAAAAATAAAACTAAAATTAAAATAAATGAAAATAAACATGAGGTAAAATAGTCATTCTACCATTGGCATATTTTGAAACCCATGGTTTTCCCAATGGTATTTTTATGTAAGAACTAGTATATATTTTACATGGATTTTTAACAAGGGTTGTTATATATATATATAAGGCCATGGTTGATGGGACACGTATTCCAAGGTGAATGGTGGGAGAAACATCCTAGTGGGTGTTGATTCAGTTTATTATGGCTAAGGAAATTGGCAAAGGCAATAGAAAAGGATTTGGAAAGGCATGAGGCATTAATTGGAATTTTTTTATGAAAATAATGGAAATGGAGAAAATAGAGGGCTCATTAATAAAAAGGATTTTGAGGATCAATGGGTAAAATTTTGTCAGTTCAATGTTGGAGCTTATTATCCTCTCTCTCTCTCTCACTCATACTCTTGGAGACTTAGATTTTTCTTGGAGCACTCTTGTATGATGTGGCATACTTGGATTATTGGAGCAAGAAGGCAAAGAAAGAGAAGGAAAGTGCAAGAAGGCATCAAGATCAGTAGCTGCAACAAGATTGTTTGCACGTACCGAGTTGCATGTATGTTTTCCTCACTAGTTTTGGCATGCATGGCATATGCATGTGGATTGTTGGTTATGATCTGCCATTGGCATGGAGGATGTTAGGATTGACATTGGATAGCCTAGCCTTGCCATTTCTTGGACATGCATGGTGATTGTGAGTTTATTTTCAATGTTTTGTTTTGGTTGGTTCTCATGTTCCTTAGCTTGGGTTGATTTATTAGTCCTGGAAGACCTAGTTGGAAAAACGCTCTGGAAGCTCTGTAACAGCTTGGGTTGAGTTACTAGTCCTAGAAGCCTTGGTTGGAAAAACTCTCTCAAATCCCTTGGTGGGTTGACTTACTAGTCCTAGAAGCCCTAGTTGGACAAATGCTCTGGAAGCTCAAAAAAAGTTGTGGGTTGAGTTACTAGTCCTAGAAGCCTTGGTTGGACAAATGCTCTCAAATCCCTGAAAGGCTTGGATGGAAGCCAACCTGATGATGGTTTTATGATTTTCCAACTGTGAGGTGGAATCGTTGTTTGATGGGTTGAGGTGGATGGCCTCTGGATGAGTTTTGATTGATGTGTTCTATGAGATCCCACATTCATGCTCGGAATATGGCACAGGGGTGAATAGTTGAATAGATATTTGGCTCATCCATTCTACAGTCAGATGAAACGTGGAAGTCTCATAATTTCATTGTTATTTCTATTGCTATTATGTTGGTTATGTATGTGTTTTATGATAACAGCTATGTATGGCTCTCATCATTTTTCTACTTGTAAATGAATGAATAATTGAGTTTTCTCTCGTGATTATACCTTTTAATTAAAAAATCATTTCCCTTCTCCCTTGTTTTCCACTTGAATCAAGCCATTGAAATCGAAAAGAATCCTAATATCTTTAATCTAAAAAATGACTACAAAGTTAGGCCGTTCTTGGAAGCCCCTCATTCCTAGCCTTAATATATAATCTATTTTAATTTCCTAACTCTTATATTAATCCTCTCTTACTAACTTTTGTCCCACCTTACTAACTTTTGTCCCACCCCCTCAAGTTATTCAATTTTCTCATTTTCTTTTAATCTAATGTTAATAAACTCTTATTTCTAATCTTTTACCAATTACCCTATTATTTAATTTAATTAATATCTTTAAAAAGTGAGATTATTTTTCTATTTATATTTTTTAATTATTGTATAGCTTCTTTTAAACACTTGAATTTCTAATGGTTATCTAAAAAACCACTCCTAACATTCCTCAAACTATCCCTTCTTTTCCTTGCATCTATATAATATTTTTGCACTCATTTCTAATCATCTTTTTGCACCTATAAAAATTGATGTATGGTTGAAGATTTTGATTGAAAAATAAATTCATATGTACACCAACATTGTTGACACTTCTAAATAAAATATAAGAATGAAAAGGTTTGCATTTTGTTAAAACCCTAAAAGAAAATCACTTTGAAATATAGTCATATTTTTAAAGAGGATGATTTATGGATAATTAGAATAACATACTTTACTTTATCGAGATTAATTTGAAGGGCCATTTACTTAATATTGATTTTTTAGAAGCAATTCAATTGGAAGTTGCGGTTATAGTAATGAAATATTATTTACCATGAGATTCAGATTGAAATCCCCTAATTTACCATAACCCACTAATTAATCATTAAAATTATAATATTTAAAATAAATTGTTTTAATAATTAAAACTAGAGTACTATATTGGAAACAGACGGAAGAGAAATGGCTCTGGCTAGGGTTTACTCGCGCCGTATGCTGGTAGCTGCCGCATCGGTCCCCAGGGACGCCCCAACAGCCGAAGGCGAGCCAAGCTATGGAGTGCCGGTAAGCGCTGCGGTAAGGGTTTCTCTGGTGCCTGTACATTCAGAGGATTGGCTTCTCTCCCGCCGCCAAACGCCTCAAAACCCAGATCTGTATTGTTACGCATCTGGGGAGCTCAATGTCAAAGACATTCTTGCAATACTGGACCGGGGACGATCCACAAATCTTCAACGATACCACGAAGAGAAGGTACATCTCCTGGCATGGGTACTCGAAGAGGGTATCTCCCTGTGGTGGATCGAGATTGTAAATTGCGTCTCAGAACAAATCCATTTGTTTGCTGTAAGAGTTTTAGAGATCAGGCTCTCCAAAACCCAGAGCGCAAGGAGAACGGGCAGGGAGGGACTGCATTATGCAGATCCGCTCCCTCCCTCATCGCGAAAGCCCAAACTACGTAGATCTGGCTGGGATCTGAAGGATCTAACTTATATTCGTGCACGGCCAGAGTCCAGGAAGCGGATCGAAGGCATAAATAACAGATTGTGCAGCGCTGTTGCGGATCCATGCATGCAAAAGGACAATAGCTTAAAATTGGGGCCAGAGCGGAAGGAATGCTTACACTCAGAGCAGGTAGCAACTGTTGGTTCTCAGAGCACGAGAGAGCCGGAATATGCTTCATCTGCAGGGTCCTGGTATGGATCTGAGGCATCCTCTTGCTTCCCGAATCGCAGTCTCTGTTTCAGATCGGACAAAGATATGCCAGATCTGACAATACAGAGAGCAGAAGAATCCATGCTCCAGCCAGATCCAGAGCTTTGCATAGGGTCAAAACCCCTATCCGACTCCTTTCAGATCCTGATTATGCAGCCTGCGGGCAGAACCATCATGCAATGGGTTCGCCCTTCAGACCTGGTGCAGGACCTCATACTGATTTTAGAGCGCAGACTAGGGATCCCATCCAGCTTTCTGCGTCTTCTCTTTCAAGGTAAACAACTGGAAAACCCTCTATCCCTCTCTGCTTACAGCATTTCCAGGAACAGCTCGGTGGTGGCCACCCTCCGGCTGAGAGGAGGAGCAGCGGGACAATCTTCCTCCACTCGGCCTTCCTCATACAAGGACGCAATCCACTCCGAGAACCCCAAACCCCCGGAAGCCCTTAAATCTAAGGTCTTCTTGGTTGAAAGAGTGGATGATGTTCCCTCTGTCGAGCTCATGCATGAAGAGTTGGCTTCCCAGCATCAAGATTTTGCAGAAAGAGCCCTCATATGCAGATTTAATGGTCTGTGGCCCCGATCTCAGGATCTCTACGCATGGATCCATGAAAACTGGACGCATCATTGTAAGGTCTTTTTTTGCTCGAAAGGTTATTTCATTGTACTCTTTGACAATATTAAGCACTATGAAAAAGCCATAGAAGAGGGTCCTTGGTTCATGGGAACTGCAGGGCTTTTTTTGACTCCGTGGTTTCCAGATTTTGATCCAGCCACGGCTGTCATTACCAAGACACCGGTATGGATTCGACTTCCAAACTTACCGGCACACCTATGGAATACTCGTGTCTTCAGAGCTATTGGAGACGCATTGGGCAGCTTCATCCATGGAGATCTGTGGCGAGCAGCAAACGGTCTCTACTCATATGCAAGAATATGTGTGGAGTTAGACCTGAGCAAAGGTCTTCCAGAACAAGTCAATCTCAAGATAAATGACTTTGTCTGGACCCAGACGGTGGATTACGAGAACACTGCTTTTCGATGCAGACACTGCCATCAATCTGGGCATTTGCAGAACACGTGTCCTTCTCGCCCGACGAAAAAGAACAAGGCCAACGAATCCAAGCCCAAGTCCAAACGATGGGCGCCTTGCTCTCCCCCTCCAGTCGGGGATTCTGCTTCTTCCAGTTCTGAAGACGAAGACAGCGATGAAGAATTGTTTCAGGCCCCTCACTCTGTTGCCCCTTCCTCCAAAGGCCTGGTACCTTCTTCTGATACAGCCAGTGCTCAGAAACGTGTCCATTTGTCATCTTCCTCGGACTCAGATAAGGAGACCCCCCCTGTGCAGGACCCCCATCTGCAAGTTGTAATCACCCACCCACCCCAAAGTGGTTGGGTTGAAGTTAAAAAAAGGAAGGGGAAAAAGCTTCGTGTCGAAACCCCTACTCTTTTAGGATAGCACTTTATGCATCTCAAGCTCCAGTGTCCAGTTGTAACTCCTTGCTTGCTTCACTCTTTCCCCGGAACCGAGGTTGATCATTTCCGGTTCCCGGTTGGCTTCTGTCACTCTGCTCTTCCAGTTTCCTCTTGTCACGTTCTTCGCTCTTCTCTCTGCCCCTAGGAGCCGAGATGGATAACACATCCTATCCGGCTGCCTAGGCTCTTGCTTCTCTTGGATGTATCGTTTGGTTGTACTATATTTTCTCTTAATAGATTTAGTTTTTACCGACAAAAAAAAAAAAAAACTAGAGTACTATATTATATTATATATATGCCATATAAGTATATGCATGTATGAGTTTTATTAAAATAAATTTAAAGTTTTTTTTGGGATGAGAAAGTTGAGTATGTCTGAAGTTTCTTCCGAGTTAAAGACCCATTTTGCTTTAGCTATTTAACATGTCTATATTAATAAAATTTAAATTTAAATAAAAAAAGCATTTACTTAACTATCAAACTTAATCAACTTTAACCTAAAATAAAATAAAAATCACAACCCTAGGGTTTAGGCGACACAGCTTATAAAAAAAGCATTTACTTAACTATGAGACTTAATCAACTTTAACCTAAAATAAAATAAAAATCGCAACCCTAGGGTTTAGCCGACAGATCTTGGGCATTGCCCTAATCTTTATATCTGAAATTTCTTCCAAATTAAATAAGCATTTTCCAAATTAAGGGCGGTAGCTATTTAACATGTCCATTCTAATAAAATATAAATATAAAATATAAAATATAAAATATAAAATATAAAGAAAAACATTTACTTAAGTAAAATATAAATATTAAATATTAAAAAAAAGCATTTACTTAACTAAAATATAAATATTAAATATTAAAAAAAGAAGACGTAATCAAATTATACTCAAAAATAGAAAGAGAGATAAATATTAAAGAAAACGTTTACTTAACTATTTGACGTAATCAAATTATACATGTCCATTCTAATAAAATATAAATATAAAATATAAAATATAAAATATAAAATATAAAGAAAAACATTTACTTAACTAAAATATAAATATTAAATATTAAAAAAAAGCATTTACTTAACTAAAATATAAATATTAAATATTAAAAAGAAGAAGCCGTAAACAAATTATACTCAAAAATAGAAAGAGAGATAAATATTAAAGAAAACCTATTACTTCACTATTTGACGTAATCAACCATTTTAATAAAATATAAATATAAAATATAAAAAAAAAACATTTACTTAACTAAAATATAAATATTAAATATTAAAAAAAGCGTTTACTTAACTAAAATATAAATATTAAATATTAAAAAAAAGACAGTAATCAAATTATACTCAAAAATAGAAAGAGAGATAAATATTAAAAAAAACGTTTACTTGACGTAATCAAATTATACCCAAAAATGGAAATAGAGATAAAAAATCAATCGCAACCCTAGCGGTTAGGTTAGCCGATACAACCAGCCCTATATAAACACAAAATGTCAATCCACATCTTCAAGGATTCTAACTCCATATTTTTCCTCGGTATTTTATAGACGGAAGAATTTTCAATTCTTGAGTTTTGTTCAGTGATACCACCGTTCTCCTCGTTAGTCCGTAAGATTATGGAGAATTCCTCTGGATTGGCAATTATTCAAGAGAATACGTCTGCCTCTGCCTCTGTTGTAGAAACAGAAGATAATAAAAGAATTGAAGACATTGTGGAGAATTCCTCTGGATTGGCAATTATGCAAGAGAATACGTCTGCCTCTGCCTCTGTTGCAGAAACAGAAGATAATAAAAGAATTGAAGACATTGTAGCCAGAGTACAATTTGCTGTAAAAATGTTAAAGAGGTCTTCCTTCTTCCGAGATTTTCAGCGACAGATGCGACACCCCAAACTGGTTGCACGAATAAGAAAGGTGATAGCCGCAGACCCCCAGCATTCACAATTACAACTGGTTCTCTATGGCGTTGGAGTGCTGGAGAATGTAGTGGGAGGCCCAAGAGTAGAAATGTGCAACAGTACGCAGTTAGCGTTTGTTATTTTATTAAGAAAAAAATTCCAATGGGTGAGTGATATTGTGGTGTACGATCCATCTGTGCCTCCTGTGCAGCAAAAAGCTATCAATGCCTTCAACTGCACTTTTCTTTCCGTTAATGAATATGGGAAACGGACAGTGGAGAGGCCCACCTTATTTTTCATTCCTCACTGCCCAACTGGTCTCATTGACAATGTCTTGTTAGCAAACTGGACCCCTACCAATTTGAACAAGATTATCATATTGTGCGACAGTTTTAAGGGGATCAAGAAAGATATTTATCGAATTCGGTATCTTCTTTCATTGAAACATTTGCAGGCCATTCTTCACAGTGACGATATACTGCACGAAACGCCCCTTCCAGAACCACCAGAAACAGATGAGATAAATAGGAGAGCATTTTCTCGATTTAGTTGGCATTTCTTTACATTGGATGGTTCCATAGAACATCTCAATCTTGATCTCTTTCCAGAAGTCCTTCCAAATAACAGTAGCGTAGATGCAATGTTGCTTAACGCCGTTGTTAGACAGGCCAGGACGTTTTAGAATTTTGTGGCCAATTTTTTATTTGCTATATCACAGGTTTGTAAACTTTGTAGGCATACAATAATCCAACCGAGGACTAGGGTTGTTCTAAGGGAACGTCAGAAACCACTGAATCTTTTTTGGTGTTTGAGAAAGTGTGAAATGGAGGTTTTTGTGATTGATTTGGAGGAATACTAAATTCAAGGGCAAATTTGGATGTGGTTCTTATTCCAAATGTGACCAAATTGAGCCTAATGACTTCCAAGGCCAGTAGGAGAGGCCACATTTTTATTGTCATTTTTTTTGAATGATATATAGTTTTCTCAATTTGCATATTTTCGAATTTATTATTAGAATATTTACTCACATTCAATGTATTAGAATATTTATTCACATTCAATGTAAGTTGAATCCATGTACTTGATTCTTTATTGCAACAAAGTAAAACATAATGGAAATAGAATCTATTTTTCACAGTGTAGAGATGAATTATAATCTTCAGGTTTTCTTTTGGACACTTGGTATAATATTCCCCTTCAAATTTATAGTTGCAAGTTATAGCTTCACAAAATGTGTAGTGCATATGGGAGGATAGTTCTATCCAAGAAGTGAGTTTGAAAAGTGGGCAAGTGGTTGTTTGATTGCATTACAAGCAGTGTGTCCAAAAACCTAATAAAATTAGTTGATGATATTGCAAGATATATATTATAAATCATATTTAAAAATTTCACATAAATCCATTTACAAAAGGGAGAATGGGTTGAAGGTTTTGTTGTAGCTTCAAATTTAGGAACCCCAAAAACTTTTTGATAGTTTTTGCATCACTAGTAGCAAAGAGAAGTCCATCATTAAAGTTAACGCCCCCAAGTTATAAAAGAGGTCTCATGCTTGGAGGGCCTTCATTCAAATCCATGATTCCATGAAATTGGTACAATAGTCTTGGCACCAATCTAATCTTTGAATAGGCCTAGAACAATCCCAAAGTGCAAATTTGGGACCTAAGAAAGCCTTGGGAGAAAAATAAATTCTAGGTCATGGACCTTACAATTTAGGTATAGTTTCTTCCTCTAGCTCAAGTTTAAACGCATACATGCCATCACAGCCACACCAAGACCCACTTCATAAATTTCTGTATGCTAGGAGATTTGAGTGTGTATAGGTTGATGCCATTGGAGATTTATTCATCGGCAGAGGAGACCTCAAAACTAGCTTGTTTTGTGTTTTGATTTTTAAGTGTTTGTTTACATTGTGTTTGTTTTATTTTACATCTCGGTAAATAATTTTAGTTTGTTAAATGGATCATCTAATTTTTTATGTCTCTCATGGTTCAAGAAATGTTGATTAGGACCTTGTTGGATTTCTTGGACTAACACTTTATAGTGTTAAGCCATTTTTGGGTCTTTGAAGGCATGTTTAGAGCTTTAGATTACTTTTGTGTTTGAGTGGGGTGCAAAGGTAAGAATATTCCCATTAGGCATCCAAATTTTGACCATGGCATTAGGAGGTCAGCATGACAATTTTGGGAATTTATTTATGAATTCCCACTAATTGCAAACCTCCAGTTATGGAGCCCAAGGTCTTCTTAAACAAATATACAATCTACATCTTTTGTAAACATATAAATTGGTGACAAATTTGTGCAAAGTCAATATAACTCACATTTGACTTGAGAGTAGAATTGCAAAAGTCTGAATTAGAGGCATTGACTCAACTCACTTTCCTCAAAGACTATGAAATCAACTTAGAGTCATGAGAGTATAGTAACATCGGGTCACACTTGGACTCAATAGCATATCCCCATATGTGAGATTTCCTAGAGTGTCTATGGAGTCACACCAACAATAGACTTTCATAAGAGGAATTCTGCCATCATTTATATAGGTAGGACCTACCCTTTCCTCACTCAATGCAAGAAAGACTAATGGATATTAATCATTTAGTTGCACCTTATTCCAAGTGACTCTATTGGATCCTTTTGCAGATAATTATTTTGAATGTGTATGACACATGCCCTACACATGTTTCAATTTTGGGAAACCTTTCCTCTAGAAAAACAACCATGAACCTCCCAAAAATCATAATTTCCCTCATTTTTTTCTCCTTTTCTTCTACACGTTGGTGTTATTACATTCTAAAATGAATGAGTCCATAGGTTCCTAATAATCATCTTCTCTCTCAACCTAGGGGCAAAAGTGAGGGTCAATACAACAATATTCATACATACATAGTCATTACAACAATATTCAGCATCATCATGTCACTAGTAGGGAATTGGACATGGCTAGGGGAGATACAAATCATTCTACCCAACCACCTGAGATAACCCTCACTTACAATGTGAGTTTCATATTTCTCCATTTTAGGTATCTAATTAAATTTATTTTGTCCAAATTCTAAATATGATAAATTACTATTAGGTGTAATTTTTCTAGAACTAAATGCAATAGTAAACTCAATACCCGTGCAAGCATATTTCAAATCACACAACTAGAGGTCAAACACATGAACCAACATAGATTTCACATGAGTGACGAGTGTTGGTACAATCTATTGTACATGATTGTCATATGATATAGTGATTATAAAATTGTTGTATTAGCGAAATTCTATGCTCATCCTATATTTTTTGTGAGCAAGTTATTTATATAAGCTACTATTATAAAACAAATATCCCATGTGCATTAATATTATTAAAGAAACCCATTAGCTTATTTGATCACCTATCCAACATGAATCAATGCATCACTATTTCATTATTCATCAATTAATCAGTAATTATGAGAAGTTAAGAAGTAGATAGATCATCTACACACAAAAACCATGTGAACACACATGAACACTAGGATTTTAAGTGGAAATCCAATGTGTTAGAAAACCACCTTTGAGGCATCTATGTTTTCTTTTAATAAAGGAAATACAATCTTGTACTGGTGTATATTCTAGCCAACATGCAGGCTCCTATCTATAGAAGGCTACAACCTTCTCTTGTTTTCCAACTCCTACTCCTCCTCGAAGGAATCTACAACCCCCTTTACGAAAACTCTTATCCTCAACTCCTTGTGGATCACTTTTCATAATTTTTTAAATTAGTTGCAACATTAAAACACAATAACGATTCTAAAATCAATTACTGAATTAAATCAATCACTAAATCCTAATCAACCAATGTGACTAAATTAGATCATATCAATACACATCCATTCATAAGAATACCAGAAAATATATTGTTCATCATATACACTACTCTTCGTAATCATACCCGCATATGTACATGCTTACCTTGAAGAGTACCTGCATACAAATCTCAAAACATTGATAACTGAATCTGAATCACTCAACCACTCAATCACATACTGAAACTATCATAGATCACTTAACCAAATACAGATCACCACATAGTAGCATCATCACAAGTCAACATTCCATTCCATAATCAATTCAACCCAACCAATACTGTCAAATACAAATGATTATAAGAGATACTTCATTGAGAGACAAAAACAAACACAAGAGGATTGATCAAACAAATTATACTTCAAAAGCCTAGCATGTATAAGCGACTCTTACAAAACACATCCGCGTATGTAGGAACTTCTCATGCTTGATTCTTGCGTACAAATTCTAAAATTTTGAAGAATGTATATGTGACTACCTAGAAGTAGATCCATGTCCTCTGAGAGGAAAACCAACATACAAATTTGTAATCATTGAACAAATCTATCACTCGTAGACTTTATCAACAAGAAAATCAAACAAGCACATGATACTTCAGATCTTTCAGATCTCTGTCTCCTCCTTGCTCCTTGGTGCACACTTGTTCCAGATAAAATCATTAATAAATAATTCATCACATACACGAGTTAACACTTTGATCTCCATCTCCTTATATAACACAAGACTTAGCCATTACCTTAGGCTAATCCCTTAGTAATACTGATGGTATTCTTTGACATGATCAAATATTCGTTCTCATGCTCATTACTATGGGCCATTACCATGATAAACGCTCTTGGAATCAATAATACCATAGTATGGATACTTTACACTACTTCTCTTCACCATACCTGCATATGTATGCGATCTTACTTCACGAGACCCGTGTATACTTTCTCACACATTGTCTTTACCATTCCCCTGTCTTTGAAATGATATTCCTTTGTCCATATCACCTGTAGCATATGCATAACCATCATGTTGACATCTTTATCAAGTAAGTTTCCATCAAGGATGACACATTAGTCATAATGCGAACAATCTCCCCCTTTGGACTTAATGGCATCCACTTTGGTGTTTGGTCACCACAATCTGTAAATACCTACAAATGCATCTGTAAATATACTGAGCTAAGCCATATTTTTCTCTCCCAAAACACCAAGGTTCTCTCCCCCTTTGAAATCAAGGGCAAAGGGATACCTAAAGATGAATGATGACTTCTCTCTCCCTTTGTAGAGATGAGCACCGTCAATTTTATCTACTAAATATGAGCATTGTCTACTCACCATGCTCCCCATGAGCATATGTTGAATCTTCTCAAAGATTATTCTGTGACTTTACCAATTATGACCTTTCCTATGACCAATGACTCCATGATTACATCAATCACCCAACATAGTGGGGTTATATATTTGACTCACTATCGCATTAATTTCCAAAAATAATGTGATTACATACATAAGTGACCTGACCCCAATAGTCCATACTTGACTAAATATTACAATTCTTTTATAATATGGGTATTTATGTGACCTTTACATCAAGAAACAAATAAGAAATTTATAACCACACTAGAAAACTAATTATTGAGGTATAAATTCCATGATTATCATAATCAACCATCATACACTATATAAGAGCCTTCAAAGTTAACATTTGTAGCATCAATTTGAACAGAAGCATCACAACACAAACTGTAGCATATCTCTTCATTAATATGAGCAAGTGACAAATGATCCATGAAACCATCGTAATTTAGTAGGTAGTGCTCAAGCAATTATAATTCAAAGAATGTTCTATAGAATCATAATAGATGCTCCCTGTGAACCTGTGCCTACTATTCACTATGAGGGATGATCATATCCAACTCATCAATCAACAAAGCCATCAAAAGAACCAAAGCAATAATGACATACTCATGAATCATCATAAACAATATCATTTATAATTATGATCTGAGCAACATCAACAGATTGTAACCAATCAATGTCAGATAATAACTTACTAAAGCATATCATAAAATTTCAAAGAGTTTGTCTGATGGTTTCTTCATCTTACAAAAACATATGCAATAGTCTTAATCAAAGCTCACTTACATATGCGACTGTCCTTCCTATAATCTACTTACATAAAGTAAATAGTAGTAATTTACAATCTCAACTCCCCCTCGACGTGAAATATCTGTTAGAATAATTAACAGAGTAATGAAGTAGAGATCACTCCTAGTTTCCGTGTGAGATATTCAAAAGAATCACGTGGAAATGGCTTTGTAAATATATCTACAACTTGTTCCTTTGAGGGAAAATATTCTAGTTTGACCTTTTGTTCAAGCACTTGTTCTCTCAGAAAGTGATATTTGATTGGAATATGCTTAGTTTTTGAGTGCATGAAAGGATTTTTAGAAATACTTATGGCACTAGTATTGTCACAAAGAATAAGTAGAGGTTGAGGACAAGTGATTTGAATGTCTTGCAATGTTTACATCATCTAGAGAAGTTGAGTACAACAAGGTGCAACAACAACATATTCTGCCATGGGAGTAGATAAGGCGATGGAGCTTTGTTTCTTGTGTAACCATGATACCAAGCGAGGTCCCAAATAAAATGCTCCTCCACTAGTACTCTTTTGATCGTCAACATTGTGAGCTAAATATGCATCCATGTACGCGTGAAGTGCAAATTCTACATTTTTAGGATATGATAGACCAAAATATTAAGTTCCTTGTAGTTCCTTGTATATACTTAAATATTATTTTAACTTCTTGGAGATGAGTTTCTTTAGGATTTTATTGAAATTGTCCAACAATCCCAACTAGATGCATAATATCTCGTGTCGTCCCTATAACGTAGAGCAAGATTCCAATCATAGACGTATATTCTAGTTGATTGACTAAAGGAGAATTATCTCTTTGAGTAAGATTACATCCTATTACCATTGTTGTGCATACAAGATTACAATATTCCATTCTATATTTCTTCAAGACCTACTTGAGGTATTCGGTTTGAGAGAGAAAGATACCATTCTTTGTTTATTGAACTTGAAGACCAAGAAAGTATGTTAGTTCAACAAGTAGATACATCTCAAATTATTTCGGCATAACTAAAGAAAATTCTTGACTCATAGATTCTATATTACTTCCAAATATGATGTCATCTACATAAACAAAAACTATCAAAAGTTTGTGTGTATCAAATTTTATATATAGGTTGTTATCTGTGGACCCTTTTATGAAGCCTTGCTTTTGAAGATACTTGTCAAGATGATAATACCATGCATGAGGAGCTTGTTTTAATCCATACATAGCCTTCTTAAGTTTGCAAACAAGATTTTTATTATTTCCTAGAATGAGGCCTTCAAGATGTTCAATATAAACATTTTCTTCTAGATCCACATTTATAAATACACATTTAACATCCATTTGAAATACTTTGAAGTTATGAAAGCTTGAAAATGAAAGAAACATTCTTATGGCTTCATTTCTAGCTACCAGTGTAGATGTTTCTTTGAAGTATATTCCTTCTTGTTGAGCATAGCCTTTGCATACAAGTCTTGCTTTGTTTCTAATTACTTCTCCATTTTCATTTAGTTTGTTTTTGAACACCCATTTTGTCCCAATAACATTTTTATCATGAGGTCTTGGTAATATTTCCCATGTATGGTTCTTTTCTATTTGATCAAGTTCTTCATCCATTACCTTAATCCAACATTTATCTTTGCATGCTTGATTTACATTTTGAGGTTCAATTGTGGACAATAATGCTAGGTAACTAGAAGTTCCAACAAGAGTTATTCTAATTTGTACTTCCTTTTCACCTAGAATTTGAGATTCTAGATTATTTTTCTGAACATACTTTGAAGGAGTCTTTTATGATGTTTCTATGTTTTCATTTCTTTCTTCTTATGATTTTGTGTTTTCATTTCATTTCATTATTCTGATGCTTCAACAACCGCAACATCAATGCATTCAACGAGTTTTTGAATCCTTTTATTAAAGCATTTATATCCTTTTCTTCTAGAGGTGTATCCAAGGAGGATTCCTTCATTGTCTCTAGATTCAAACTTTCCAAGGTTATCATCATTATTCTTTATGTAACATCTATTTCCAAAAATTCTAAAAGTTTTGATAGGTGGAGGCTTACCGAACAATAGTTCATAAGGAGTTTTATCATTGTTTACATGAACATGAGCTTTATTAAGGATATTCACGGTTGTATGTGTTTCTTCCCCCCATAAGGTATGAGGTGTTCTAGACTCATCAAGATGGCATGTGCCATTTTTTGGATTGTTTTGTTCATTATTTTTGACACTCCATTTTTTTGAGGAGTCTTAGCTATACAAAATTGTCTTTTGATGCCATGATGTTCACAAAAAAAAATAAAAAAAAAAATAAAAAATAAAAAATAAAAAAAGATCATTTGATATAAACTGTACTCCTTTATCAAATCTAAAACACTTGATTTTCAAATCTAATTCATTTTCTACCAGAGCTTTGAATACTTTAAATTTATCAAATTCTTCATCTTTATGTTTAATTAAACCAATCCAACACATTCTTGTAAAGTCATCAATTAATAATATGAAGTATTGTTCACCCTGAGGAGACTTCTTTCTCATAGGACCACACAAATCAGTATGAATGAGTTCAAGTGGCTCACTTGAAGTACCTTATTTAGCATTAAACTGAAATTTGGTTTTCTAATTGAATTGACATGATTTGCATATGCTATGTTCTGGTACAGAGATGTTAGGAAAGTCACAAAATGCTCCCATTCTGCTTGACTTGTGTATTTATGTGAAGCTTAGATGTCCAAACCTTTTGTGTTAGAGCCAACTTTCTTCTGATTTTCTTAAGTAATAGTGCTCTTGGTCACCTTCCAATACATTAACATTACGTGGAGTTGTTGTTCTCTTTATTATGATCTTACATGTATCTAGATTCCATACCACACAATTCTTTGATCTGAAAACAACCTCATGCCCATGATCACACATTTGACTAAAGCTCAACAAGTTATATATTAATATATCAACAAACAAAACATTTCCAGCCTTAACCTTCTTTTCTAGGAAAACTGTTCCTTTCCCTTTAATAACAAGAGGTGAGTTATTTCCAAAGGTTATATCATTTTCTTTCTTTATTTCATTAAAAGACATAAACATTTGTTTGTCACCTCTCATATGTGATGAGCCCTAGAAATGGGTAATTATATGGGTTAATTTTGCCTCTTAATTCGACTTAATCCACCATTCTCATTAGTGTATTGCATGTTTTTTATTATATTTGTGCTAATAGAGTGAATTGGGTTAGTCATTATGCCAAAAAGTCTAATGTGTGCTTTATGCAGATTTTTCGTCAATTTTGAGACAAAATCAAAGGTTTAATGAGCATTTGGCAGCTAAATTTGTGGAAGAACAAGGGTGAGGATTTGTAGGAGGGTGTCCCATTCATTTATGAGCCCTTACCTCGAATTCTCCATCAGAAACTCGGAGCACTAAGGTCCACTTTCCAAGGGGCAGCCGAGCAAGTCAAGTAGGACTATTTTTATCTTCAGTTCTAGGAAGCTGAGTTCCTTAATTTTAGGAGGGCTGTTGGGAGTCCCCATTTGTATAAATAAGAAGGCTTAGGGCCTCAGTTTTTTTAGTCAGATTTTAGTTAGATTTTAGCCATTTGATAGTCTATTTTCACACTTTAGTGCAGCCTTCTAATCAACTCATTTTCGAGCTTCTTCTTGCAAACAATTTGGTGATGTAACTATTATTTTTTGACGAATGAAGATGAATCTAGCTTTGAACAAGTTCTAATCTTTCCTAAGGGGCTGTATCTCTTGGGATTGGGCCCAACCCAAGTGCCCAATACCTCCTTTGTGTGCTTTTATGTGTTTTATTGGACTCATCAAATAATTTATGTTATTTAGGTTAAATCTTGCTTTGTTACTTAGGTTGTTTTTTATGATTAAGATAGTTGTTCTTGCTTCAGGTTGATTTGGTAGTTTGGTAATAGAAAAGATCCACAAAAAGGCTACCAAGAAATCCTTGATCTCATTTCTCCCTCCTTGGGACCATGAATTGAGGCCAAGGCACTCTTGCTGCCACACAAACAATGCTTTTGCTTTCCAATGCAATTGCTAGTGTTAGATTTCGAGCTGGAAAAGTTGATATCAGTTGCCTTCTCATGCTTAGATCTGTTCTTGCTCAGTTTCCATATATTTCTTGCATAAGTTCCTGTCCATCAAGTTCTGTTCAACACTTTTCTGGTTTTTAGGTCAAAATTAGGTAAAAAATAAGTAAAACTCCGTTTTCATAGTTTTTGCTTGGGTCAGTTTTGAAAAGAAGTGTGTAGAGAACTTATAAGAAACTCCAGTCTATCCTTCCTCCATCATACAACCTGCTCTAGTCTCTTTCTCAAGATTTCCTTCACTCATTGGCCATACTTTCCCAAACTGCCCTAATTACTACATTCTTATGCAAAATTGCTTCCTTCACCTTTGAACAAATCCAACCATCTTCTTCACTCCTGAGCTTCTCTACCTATACAAGTTCCTAAACCCCTTAACATCTCTATCCATCCTTCATTTCCACTTTCCCACTGTTTTTCCACCTTCAACCCTCTAAAAACCACTTTCAGCCGGTTCCTGTAGAACTTCCTGTAGAAGTTCATGTGAGCAATTTTTCGAAGTTTGATCACGGTGGAAATCTTCAGAAGGATGATAGGGACTCCTTAGGTCCTCTCCACACCTTCCCAACCTCTTGCAAGCACCCACTCCATTTCCTTTCGCCAATAAACCTCTGCACAGTCACAAATAGTTGAAACACAAGCATAATAATTCTGCATAAAATTGCTCCAAAATACAAAAAGATGATTTTTCCATATTTTCCTTCAGAACTAGCTTAAACACATGCATTTTACCTTTTCAATATTCAATGGCATCCATTTTAGTAGTTTACATCTCTTTCCTTGCACAAGTAGGGTTAGTTGGTAAAACTAGGGTTTGCGAGGATTTACATTTTCTTTCAGCTTTCATCTTCTTTCTGCAAGTAGACTACCCTATTTTAAGTTAGCTTCCTTCCATCATAATTAAAAGCTTCTTCTGAGAACTCATAGAAGTTGGCTTGAGCTCCTAGCAAACTTGTGCCAGCTGATCAAGTGACAGCGTGTAGTAAGAGCTAGTACTTGTGCATATAGCACCATCGCTTCCAAGTTTGTTACGAACTACGAGGTTGATAAAAGTAAAGTAGGGAGTCCCAAGAGTTGCAACATCATTTCTGCAATACTAGAGCTCACCATCTTTTTGGCACCATTGTCGAGGAAGCGTCAAAGTATTTTGTGGTTACTGCTTTTCTTCTATTTTCTACTGCAACCTTCTGCTAAGTAGTTTATTTCCGCAAGAGTAGAGTAGTTATTTCATTTCCATTCTGCAATTTGACTTCAGCAAGTGTGAATTAGATATTTCCTGCTTTCCTTTCAATTCTGCAATTTCAATTATGTAAAAGTAGATTAGACATTTCCTGCTTTCATTTCAATTCCACAATTTCATTTTAGCAAGCATAGATTAGCTATTTCCCGCTTTCATTTCAATTATGTAATTTCATTTTAGCAAAATATATTAGTCCTTTCCTGCTTTCATTTCAATTCTGCAATTTCATTTCAGCAAAATAGATTAGTCCTTTCATGCTTTCATTTCAATTCTGCATTTTCATTTCAACAAGATAGATTTTAGTTAGTTGCATTTTGTTGTTCAGTCTATTTCAGTTTTTTGCAGGTACAAGCAAAAAAAAAAAAAAAAAAACAAAACAAAACAAAAACCAACCAAAAAGATTTCCTTTCATGCCTTGTAGGAGTAGAGATAATTCAGAAAAATGCTTGCCAAACACCCCCACTGCTTCACACAACCAACCTTCTCTCTTCTTCGGTGGTTGCAATCAAGAAACACCCTTAGGTAATAGCAAGACATATTTGAAGAACCTAAAGGGGAGAAGAAGAAGAAAACATTCCTCTAGAGCCAATGGCTGAAAACAAAAGTGTTAGGAGCAGTACCTTTTCTTCCAACTCATCCATTGAAGGATTTGAAACATGTGGGAAGACTTCAAGAGCGAGATGAGGCAGATGCTTTCCATGCATATCAAAAGATATCGAGAGGAAGCAGATAGGGCTTTGGTCATTTTTTGTCCTAGGTGCACTAGAAAGAATCCTAGGAATGAATGTCCATTGCAGTCCATAGAAATGTGTTTTATCTGTGAAGAAGACCATCCTACGAATCAGTGCCCTTTCTTTCCTGAAATTAAAGCTGCATATCAGAGGGTTGAAGGTGCTACTGAACCACTCTATTTCTAAAGGAGGCCACGTGGACCTAGACATTACCAACAGGGAACGCAAGGAACATCCCAGACTTATTACAACCCCTATCAAGCCACTTCCATGCCTTCTTAGGATCCCCTTGCTCATCATTCCTGGTCCACACCCCCTCCTTGGTCGTATCCATCTCAATATCATGCTCAACCAGCTACTCATCCATTTCACCCCTATGCTCAGCTACAGCCTTAGTGGAATGCACCTCATCAGGGGTGGAGGCTCCAGTACAACTCTCCTCTCGCTCCTTTGCCTCCACCACCTACTCAACCGCAACCATCACCTCCTGCTCCACCAAGGCAGCCATAAATGTCTGCTCAACCGAACTCGAGCCCAAATAATAGGCATGCTCAACAAGTATTTAGTGGGAAACCACCTGCCCAACCAGAACCCCATCCAAATCCATCTCAAATGTACACCCCCACTCAACTTCCCGCCCCACCATTTCCAAACTTGCACATTGAAATAGCTCAACCAAATTACAATGCTGAGGTACAACATTTCCAGACAACTCCTCTTGAGCTCCATGATATTCACCATAGCTCAGGAATAGTATTGCAAAAAAGAGATTATATTGAAAGCATTGAAGGACCACACCCAGCAAAAGAAGATTCTAAAGAGGAGATCAAAGGACCATGGGCTGCACTTGATGAAAAGAAGACATCAAAATCAGAGATCGAGAGAGCTCCCTCATTGTTACCATCAAATCCTTCATGTATACAAGAGAAAAGTCAGCAAAGAGAGGAAGATGTGAAGGTCATGATAGAAGAAGACATGATGAATGATCCAGATCAGCAAAAGGACCAAGGACACCACAGCTATATTGAGATATGGTTCCAGATGGTCACTAAGTTGCAACAATACTCTCTTCCTCAACTAGGCTTGATCCCTTCAAAGTCAAATCATTCGGTCTCTGAAATCTGGGTACCTGCCAAAGCATGCATTTCAAGCCTCCACATCATTTTGTCTCTCATCTTGACGTGCACATGGCTCCATTAGAAGTATTCTTATACTTGAAAATTATTTTGATTTTCAAGTAGGGTAGGGTAGAAAAAGAAAAGAAAAAAGAAAAAGGAAAAAAATGAAAAATAAGAGAAAATAAAAATAAAAAACTAAGGTGAAAACCTCCTTGGAGGTGCCTCAGAGTGGCTCATTGATTGAAAACCTCGATGAGGCGGTCAATGGGTTAGAAAGAAAAGAAAAGAAAAAGGGAATAAGATCCCTAGGTGAAAACCTCCCTTGGAGGCAGCCAGGGCAGGCAATTTAGGTTGAAAACCTCCTTGAGGCGCCCTAGTTGTTTTCAAAAAAAAAAAAAAGAGAAAATGAAAAATGAATTTCCAGTTGTATTGTAGGTCTGCAAGAGAACTTCAAGAAGCAGAAGTAGGTGCAAAGAAATCTCTGAAACCAATAACATCACCTATCCTACCTTCCCTCACCCTTCTCCATCATTCTTGACATCCTTTCCACCTCACTGTGCTTCTTTACTGAAAACTGTGTTTTCTACAAGAGCATCCTGTAGAAATTACAGAGAGCTAGAAATGGACTTCAAAAGTAGTTTGAGGAACATGGAAGCTTCATAAATAGTTTATAAATCCCCCTGCAATATTCAAACCTCTCTCACATCAATTCCAAGTCTGCATTACAACCCAAGCTCATTTTTTCTTACTGTACAAAAATTACAGAATGCTCTGATACAAAAATACATAGAGCAGAAATTTGTTTTTCACTAACTTGAAAATCGTGCATCCATTTAAGAAACTATTTTATGGGGAGTTGTATAGGGATGATGGAAATTCTAGTTCACCGTTTCCAAGAAATTAGCCTCCACCTTCAGCCATTTTTGCATTTTCTCCATATCCGTCCATCCATTTAAGAACATGTTTCATGGGGAGATGCATATGGGTGATAGTAACCTGCCCAAGCAATTTTAGCCAATTCCAGTGCACGGTTTCCAAGAAATTGACCTCTGTCACCTTCCGCTATTTTTAGTTTTTCTCCAAATCTGTGCATCCATTGACCACAATTTACCTATGGGAGGTGCATAATGATGATAGAAACATGCTCAAAAAATTTCAGGCCAATCTAGTCTATCGTTTGGGAGCTATGGACAAAACAAGTCGTTGTCTTGTAAAAATCTAGCATCAGCAGCATGAGGGTGAAAATCTGAACGTTGAAACAGACTCCTGCAACTTACATCAAGCTAGAGGATACCTGCACAAGAAAAATAGCCACACATCAAACAACAAAAATCATATAGCAGAAGGGATATAGGCATGCAGCAAATGAATATGAGCATGCAGCAGCAAAAGAACCAAGCAGCACGCATATTTCGACTTACAGGTAAGTGTCTAAACCAGTTCCTCTATTTGCATCTATATGATTCAAAACTTCATAAATGAATGAAATGGTTGGATTAAGCCAAAAAGGTGTCCAATTAACTAGACACCCTTAGCTAGTTCGATCACACTCATCAGGAGATCACATTGCACGTGTGTCTAGTCAAGTCATGGAAAAATCTAACAGTCGGGTAGTGGCAGCTATTTTGAGCTCAAGCGCCAATGATGGCAAGTGATTACAGGTATAAAAGATACAGTTTCATAATAACACTGTAGTTGGGACCAATGGTCTGCATGGGGCCAACGTACACTTGGCTAGCTCACCCTCCATCACCAAAAGTCTCCATATATAGCCGTAAGAACTCCTCTTTGAAATACTCTCACCACCTTTATTTCCATTTTATCATCGTCCCAACAGCTGCAACAAGCTCTATACCACATCCATAGCAGCAAACCAGTCGTTCTCTGCCATATTTCAAAACCCTCCTACTTATCAGGTTCTATAGGAATGGCAAACAAAATCTACAGGAGCCGGAAGATTTCTACAGGGAGGGCAGGGAACAACTCTGCAGAAGGAAAACTCAAGATTTTTGTCAAAATTTGAGCTAGAAACAAGGTAGGCTCGGGAAACCTCTCTACATATGACTTATTTGAATAAGGTGGTGGATTAAAAGCACAACATTGGATTGAAAACAAGGAGAGTGAAGCTAAAAAGTCTGCCTAAATATTTTCCCTGAGTTCTACACAGTTCTCTATTTTCTTCTTTGCATTCGAAGTCTATCTCCTTCTTTCACAAATTCTACTATAAATAACATACATACACCCGTAGAAACCAGCCTGTGTGAAAAAAAAGAATTTTCATATTTGTCTACTCTCTGGAAAAAATCTGTGTATTTATCCTTTGTTCTGTCAAAAAAAAAAAAAAAATCAAAAGCAGAGAGTCAAATTCGGGATAAAAGCATTTTAAAATAGGGGAAATATTGCAATTTGATGTTGTAAGGAGAAGCACATAGGAAATTCCTTATTTGGTTCATAAAAAGATAAAAATTCAGCTATCCCTCTGTTTCAGTTTTTCCTGCTTTCTCACCTAAGCATTCTTAAAAAATCACTCAACACATGGATGCAAATTGCTAAATCTAAAGTAGTTGAAGACATAGGGCACATGGATGATAAGCTAAATGAATTGAGAGGGGAGTTGGCCATGGTAAGGTACATAGAGAGCAGTAAAAGAGCCCAACTATAGGAAGAAAACGAACTGCTGAAAACACAGTTACAGCAACAAGAAATTCATAAGGGAGATAGGTTGTCCATCTTGGGAGGGCAGCAACAACAAGAAGGTCCCGTAATAGACAATGAAACAACTAATGACTCAATAGGACAAGAAAAGGAGAAGGAAGAACCTAAAATAGAAGAGGAGAAGGATGAAGAGACAAAATAGGAAGAAACGGAGCAAACATAGAAGGAAAAAGAGACAGAAGGAGGAGAGAAAGAGGAAGCAGAGGGAAAACAAATAAAAGGGTCCCCTGAGACTCTGGAAGGAGAGGCAACAGTTGGCCTCACTACCCTGAGCACACCAATTAAGGCAAAAGAAAAGAGAAAAAGGTAGACCTCCATGTATTTCAAGGCCAGGAAAAGCACAAGAATTCAAACAAGCAGAATAGGAGGAGCAGTGGAAGGACATGGACAAGAAGGCATAATTTTATGGCGCACATGAGCAGACCACCAAGGCCATCAAAGATGAGGAGATAGATTAATTTCTCAGAGGATGAGCAACACCTTCAGTAGGGGGTGATGATGAGCCCCAAAAATGGGTAATTATATGGGCTCATTTTGCCTCTTAATTCAACTTAATCCACCATTCTCATTAGTTTACTACATTTTTTTAATTATATTTATGCTAATAGACTGAATTGGGTTAGTCATTATGCGAAAAATTCTAATGTGTGCCTTACGCAAATTTTTGGTCAATTTTGAGACAAAATCAATTGTTTAATGAGAATTTGGCAGCCAAATTCGTGGAAGAACAAGGGAGAGGATTTGTAGGAGGGTGTCCCCTTCATTTATGAGCCCTTAACTCAAATTCTCCATCATAAACTCGGATCACAAAGGTCCACTTTCCAAGGCACAGCCGAGCAAGTCAAGTAGGACTGCTATTATCTTCAGTGCTAGGAAGCCGAGTTCCTTAATTTTAGGAGGACTGTTGGGAGTTCATTTTCGAGCTTCTTCTTGCAGAGAGTTTGGTGATGTAACTATTATTTTTTGACCAATGAAGATGAATCTAGCTTTGAACCATTTCTGATCTTTCCTAGGGGGCTATAGCTCTTGGGTGGGTTGGGCCCAACCCAAGTGGCAAGTACCTTCTTTGTGTCCTTTTATGTGTTTTATTGCATTCATAGAATAACTTCTGTTATTTAGGTTAAATCTTGCTTTGTTACTTAGGTTGTTTTTGATGATTAAGATAGTTGTTCTTGCTTTAGGTTGGTTTAATAGTTTGGTGATAGAAAAGATCCAAAAAAAGGCTACCAAGAAGTCTTTGATCTCCTTTCTCCCTCCTTGGGACCATGAATTGAGGCCGAGGCACTCTTGCTGCCACACAAACACTGTTTTTGCTTTCCAATGCAATTGCTAGTGTTAGATTTCGAGTTGGAAAAGTTGACATCAATTTTGTTTTCATGCTTAGATCTATTCTTGCTCAGTTTCCATAGCTTTCTTGCATAACTTCCTGTCCATCAAGTTCTGTTCAGCACTTTTCTGGTTTCTAGGTCAAAATTAGGTAAAAAATAAGTAAAACTCTATTTTCATAGTTTTTGCTGGGGTCAGTTTTGAAAAGAAGTGTGAAAAGAACCTATAAGACACTCTAGCCTATCCTTCCTCCATCACACAACCTGCTCCAGTCACTTTCTCAAGATTTCCTTCACTCATTCGCCATACTTTCCCAAACTACCCTAATTTCTACATTCTTGTGAAAAATTTCTTCCTTCACCTTTGAACAAATCCAACCATCTTCATCATTCCTGAGCTTCATCTACAAGGTCCTAGATCCCTTAACATTTCTTTCCATCCTTCATTTCCACTTTCCCACCATTTTTCCACTTTCAACCCTCTAAAAACCACTTTCGGCCTCTTCTTGTAGATCCCGTGCAGCCTCCTGTAGAAGTTCATGCGAGTGATTTTTCAAAGTCCGATCATGGTGGAAATCTCTTGAAGGGTGCTAGGGACTCCTTAGGTCCTCTCCACACCTTCCCAACCTCCTGCAAGTTCCCACTCCATTTCTTTTCACCAATAAACCTCTGCACAATCACAAATAGTTAAAACACAAGCATAATAATTTTGCATAAAATTGCTCAAAAATACAAAAAGATGATTTTTCCATATTTTCCTTCTGAACTAGCTTAAACACATGCATTTTACCTTTTCAATTGTCAATGGCATCCATTTTAGTAGTTTACATCTCTTTCCTTGCACAAGTAGTGTTAGTCGGTAAAACTAGGGTTTGCTAAGGTTTGCGTTTTCTTTTAGCTTTCATCTTCTTTCTGCAAGTAGACTACCCTCTTTTGAGTTAGCTCCCTTCCATCACAGTTAAAATATTCTTCTAAGAACTCATAGAAGTTGGTTTGAGCTCCTAGCGAACTTGTGCCAGCTGATCAAGTGACAACTTGCAGTAAGAGCTAGTACTTGTGCATATAGCACTGTCGCTTCCAAGTTTTTTACGAACCACTTGGTTGATAAAATTAAATTAGGGAGTCCCAGGAGTTGCACCATCATTGCTGCAATACTAGAGCTCACCAATATGCTTTCAACATCCATTGTCAATTTACCACAAATTTTCTTGATCTCCTGCATACATAGCTAGATAAAAAATTTTAGATTCTATGGTTTTCATTTTTGATACCTTTGGTGTTATTGCCTTTTTTTCATGCTGAGGGGATGATATCATTCTGCTTCTTCATTCAGTTTATTTATGCCCAAATTTCTTGAAAAAATAACATTATTTTTCATCTTAGGGAGGTGAGAAAGCATTATAAGAGTATTTATTTGACCCAATATCATTCTTTTATTTTCTTTCTCCTCTAGTCATAATAGTTTTATATGCGATGCACTAAAAAAACTTATGACCAAAATTATGACAAGTGAAGCATTGACCATTGAAGTATAAGTTCCTGGGAGAATAATACCTTTTTGAGTAGCTTCCCCTTTGATTGTGGTAAGTATTTTTTACTTGAGAGACATTTGATCCATCATTCCTTTGCTGAGAGTTGGAATTTTGATGAATGTTTCCCTTTACTACATTGAGATAGCTTCATATACCCATTTCAGAAGATTTTATAATCTTTGATGATTCTCCATTATATCCAAGACATATCTTTGTTAGAGGAGAGCATTGTATTTTGATGACTTCTTCTAAGTTCTCAGATCCTTTAGCAAATCTAAGATTTAGAGCCTTTGTTTTCTCAAGTTCTCTTCTTAGACCCACTATTTCAACTTCGAACCTTTCATTGTGTCTCTCCTTTTCTAGAATTTGTTTCTTCAGGACTTCTTCAGCTAATTTAGTTTCTTCCGAGAAGATTTTTAGCTAAGTTATTTTTTCAATAAAATTATCCTTTTCTTCTAGGGAATCCATAAATATATCATGATATTCATCAACAAATTTCTCTTCAAATGCCATAATTACTTGATATTCTTGATCAAATTCGACATCTTCATCATTTGAAAGACAATCACTATCTTCGTGTCTGTAGAAAAATTTGTTGTTTCCAAACCTTCCTTTAACATTTAATTTTTCAAAATTCTTCCCTTTCTCGTGATTTTCTTTATGAGGGCATTTAGCAGCATAGTGACCAATCCTTCCACTTGCCAAGCATTTCAAGCGAAGCTTATATCTAGATTTTCTATTTCCCACATGGAGTTTCTTTACGAAATTTTCCTCTTATTCATCCAATATGTAATCTCATTCCTTAAGCTCCTCTTCTTCCTTCCCTTTACAAGTAGCTTTGAATGTTTATTATATGATATCTCATGGACCCCTTTTTCTCATTTCATAGGATGATAAGATCCCATGAAGTTGTTTAATGTAATAGCATTGGTTAAAAATCCATGTAAAATTATATAAGACCATGGTCATGGGACATGTATTCCAATATGAATAGTGCACAAAACATTGTAGTGGGTGTCACTTTGGTTATTATGGCTAAGGAAATTGGAAAAACGAATGACAAAGGCTTTGAAAAGGCAAGTGGCATTAATTGACATTTTATTTATGAAAGTAGTGGAGATTAGGAGAAGATGAAGGTGAAAGGTCACAGGTTGTATGTGAAGAGGAAAATGAAGGAAAATAATGGAGATTGAAGAAAATAGAGGCCTCATTAATAAAAATGCTTATGAGGATTAGTTGACAGACTTTTTGTTGAAGGCTTGGTGAGTGTAAGCATTTTGTCAGTTTAGTTTTGGAGCTCACTCTCTACTCTCTCTCTCACATACTCTTAGACACTTACAGGTTTCATAGAGCACTCTTGGAGGAGTGTGGCATACTTGGAATTTTAGGGAAGGAAGGAAAAGGAAGAGTAGGAAAGTGCAAGAGGACATCAAGATGAACAACTACAATAGGCTTTGCTTGCAGGTACCAAGTTGCATGTATTTTTTCCTCATTAGTTTTGGCATTCATGACATATGCATGTGGTTCATTGGTCATGATTTGTCATTGGCATGGAGGATTTCCTAGATTGACAGTGGATTTTCCTAGCCTTGCAATTTCCTAGATAGCCATGGTGTTGTGGATTCATTTCTTTGTTTTTTTTTGTTGGTTCTCATGTTTCCTTTAGCTTGGTCTGAGTTTCTAGTTCCTGGAAGCCCTGGTTGGACAAACGCTTTGGAAGCCCTATAACAGGTTGGGTTGAGTTACTAGTCCTTGAAGCCTTCGCTGGACAAAATCTTTGGAAGCTCTTGATGGGTTGATTTACTAGTCCTCGAAGCCCTTGATGGGTTGAGTTACTAGTCTTGGAAGCCCTGGTTGGACAAACGCTTTGGAAGACATGAGGAAGTTGTGGGTTGAGTTACTAGTCCTTGAGTCTTCATTGGGAAAACACTTTGGAGCCCTGTAAGGCTTGGGTAGAGACCAATCTGGTGATGGTTTGTGATGTCCAACCATGAGTTGGAATCACTGTTTGATGGGTTGAGGTGGTTTGGCCTTTGGAAGCCCTGAATGGTTTTGATTAATGTGTTTCATGAGATCCCACATTCATGCTTGTAATATGGCACGGGGGTGACTGGATCAAGAGAGATTTGGCTCAACCATGTCTATGGTCAGGTGGTTCATGGAAGTCCTAAACCTAGTTGGCTTTTGCATCATTAATATGAAATTATTTGTCCTTGTTTATTCATGAGTATTTTATTGGTTTATATGTGGATGATATGGTTGTTGTTTCCTTGGTACTTCTATTATTATTATGTTGGTTATGAACATGTATTATGACAATGACTATGTATGGCTCAAATCATATTTTTACCTGTAAATGAATGAACAATGTATTTATGGCCTAATAGATGAAATTGCAGCTAATGTGTTGAGGCATCAATGCTTCTTAGCGATTCTCAAATAAGTATGAAACCCCTATGCTCAGTTCTAATGTTAATACTTTTAGATTTTATATTTGTGACATGTTTGACGAAATGCCTATCATGGATAGTATGGGTTAAACATAGTCCTTCTCAATGTTTTTGTAGATGTATCGTTGTTATGTTGTGATAATTTATTTCGAAACCTATCATTAAGTTCTAGGCAGTAACCTCAGATATGGGCCTGAAAAAGTGGCACAAATCCCAAAGTCATAGGAACAGGTCACAGGAGAAAAATCCCTAGATGCATGCATACCCATGCTATGAGAGCATGTGGAGCCTCCTAGATGCATCCTTGTACATATCAAGGGAGCGTCTGAGGGTTTAATGGTCTAAAAACTTAGTGGGACCCAGGGGCTAGTCACTTGAGTGGTTGAGATGTCTCATGGAGTTCTTTTTTTGATGTGGAAGGTCTGTAAGGCATGTTTCCATTGATTCCACTTCCTTAAGGTCACCTAGGAGATTGAATCCCATTATAGTGGCCTCTCGTCACATGCTTATTTCAATTGGCCAATTACTTAGGTAGATGTGGGAGGAGGGGGTTACATTCAATAGTAAGATTATTCAAATCCTACATTTCTTCAATGGAAGGGACTTTTGAATCGAATTTTGGGGTTAAAGATCTTAGTATTTTCTCAACAAGCATCGAATCTTTTACTTCATCACCAAGATATCTCATTGATTTAATGGTCTCATCTACCCTAAGAAAAAAAACTTGCAATACTTTCATCATTATGCATTCTGAGAGTTTCAAATTGAATTCTAAACATTTGAAGTTTGACACTCTTTACCTTAGTGTCACCTTCATAGCTTTGAATGATCTTATACCATATAGCCTTTGCGATATTCAGCTACATGAACTTCACAAATTCTGATTTTTTGAAGCTTCCTAAAAGAGCGATAGCTACTTTTGCATCGGTCTCATATTGTTTATTTCCTTCCTCATTTGTGGGATTGGCGGATGGATACTCAGAGCCTCGTTCAACGATTTCCCAAGCATCAGCTCCAAGTGACTATAAATACACTCTCATTTTGACTTTCCAGAAAACCATGTTTTTTCCACTAAATAATGGTGGCCAGATAGTAGATATTGCCTCTTGATTGCTCATCTTGATGAATCTCATTTCTATCGATCAATATTCTTCTAAAGTACCTACTCTGATACCAATTGTTAAGAAAAATACTGAAATGGGGTGGGGGGGAGGATGAATCAATATTTTACTCACTTCAAAATTCTTATTCTATTTGTAGACACTACTATTATAAAAGAAAATAGTGTATTTATGCCATTATTATTAAGCAAACTTGTGCATATCTAGATAAATTATTTCATCATCTCTTCAACATTAATCAGTGCATCGTTACTTCTTTATTCATCAATTAATATGTAATTATGAGAACTTAAGAAGCAGATATATCATCAACACACAAAAACCATATCAAAACACTTAAACACTAGGATTTTAGGTGGAAACCCAATGTGGGAGGAAACCACTAATGTTGTTTTCTATGTCTTCTTTTATTAAAAGAAAAAGTTCTTACAATATTGTACTAGTGTAGACTCTATCCAGCATGTAGGATACTACCTACAGAAGGCTAAAACCTTTCTTTTGTTTTCAAACTCCTACTGGAAGGAAGGTACAACCCCCTTTCCGAAGGATGTTATCCTCAGATCCTTGTGGATCACTTTTCAGAATGTTTCAAACTGGATCCACTTCCAACATTAAAATGCAATAACAATTCTAAAATCAATTACCCAATTAAATCATTTACTGAATCCTAATCCACCAATGCAACTAAATTAGATCATATCAATGCACATCCATTCATAAGAATACCAAACAATATATTGCTCATCACAGTATTCCAATCATGTCACTCCAAACTATGATTAATCATATGTCAGAAGATATAGGCTACTATTATGAATCATACCTGCATATGTACGCACTTACCCTGAATAAGACCTGCGTACAGATCTCAAAACAATGATAACTGAATTTGGATCACTAAACCACTGGATAAATCACTCCATCAAATACTGAAACTATCACATATCACTTAACCAAATATACATCACCACACAGTAGCATCATCACCAGTCAAGATTCTATTCCATAATCAATTCAACCCAACCAGTACTATCAAATACAAATTATTATAAGATATACTTCATTGACAGATAAAAATAAGCATAACAAGATTGATCAAATAGATCATTCTACAAATCACTCTCATGTATGCATGAATCTTACAAAATATATCTGTGTATGTACACATTTATCATGCTTGACCCCTACATACAAATTTTGAACTTTCACAGAATGTATACGCGACTACCTAGAAGTAGATCTGCGTACGTATATGCCCTCTCTGAGGAAAACCAACATACAGATCTATAATCACTAAATCATACCTTCACTACAACCACAATACATAATTCATAAACCTTACTGTCACACATTCATGTGAGAGTATCATTATCACCACAGATATATCACTATTAGAATTTATCAACAAGCAAATCAAGCAAGCACATATGACATCATACTCCATATATTTCAAATCTATGTCTTCACCTCGCTCCTTGGTGCACACTTGTTCCAGATCAAATTATTCATAAACAATTCATCACATACTCCACTTAACACTTTGATCTCCATCTCCTTATATATCATAAGCCTTAGCCAATACCTTAGGCCAATCCCTTAGTAACACTGATGGTATTCTTTTACGGGATCAAATATCCATTTTCAAGCTCATTACTATGAGTCAATACCATGGTAAATATCCCTAGTATTAATAATACCATGGGACGGATTCTGTATGCAACTTATCCTAACCATACCTACGTATGTACATGACCTTGCTTCATAGGATCCATGTATACTTTCTCACACTTTGTCTTTACCATTACTTTGTCTCTAAATTCATATTCCTTTTTCCATCTCACCTATTACATCTGCATAACCATCATGTTGACATATTTATCAAGTAAGTTTCCTTCAAGGTCAACACATTAGCCATAATTCCAACAAACCTAACATTTAATGTTAATAAAGGTGTTCTAAGTTTTCAATTATCTAGTAGAGAGTAATATACTACATACCTTGACTTGGGATTTTGTAGTCCATAACTAGACTTAATGTACTCATTCATTACGCTGAAATATATGCTAAATTCCTTGTATTTATTTTTTATTTCCCTTAACCCAATTTAAGAAATATAGCTCATCTATTAGAAATATAACTTCTATTATATCTAACTGAATAAAACATTGAAGTTGAATGTAAGCTTATATAATCAAGATTCATCTTCACAAAAAGAACATAAAAAATAGAGAATTTAACCAATACAAGGATTGAAATCAGATCATCTAACCAACACTAAATTCCTTAATCAGTACCCAAAATAAATATAAGGTTTGAAAAATAATTAATGCGTGTTCATTAGTTTTAGGAGACCTTGAAACCCACATGCCGGCAATCGCACTTAGTATGCAATGTAGCTCATGAAAATCATATGCAACTATTATTTGGATCTTAAAAACTTTAACCAACATTAGTGAACTCCTATCTTATTAATAGAATATAGCACCTCTAGCTAGGGGATTTTCTGACATGTAGTCCAAGCTCTTCCAAACATTTTCACAATATTCTTTCAATAGGTCCAACCTTCTTGAAAAAGATTGCATCACCACAATTTGTTACAAGCACCAATTTCATTCAAGTGCTTCACATTACTATTAGGAAGTGAGAATCGTCCATAATATTGAACTAATAATGGTCAGACCTAAGTAATTTAGGACCTCAACCACATAGGGAGTTCTTATGAATGGTTGTATTTTCTTTTCTAATAAAGAATGTTGAACAAATGTAGAAAACATTGAAGGTCAATATGGACTCTGAAGCCTTCCTTCTCTGTTGATTCACAAGATGCACAAATAGTCCATCCTTCTGCACTATCTTCATGAATTTCACCAAATGAACTTATCTCCAAAGTAGTACAACAAAAACCAATGCACGCTTCATTAAAATGTAGAATTTAATGTACTTGTGGAATCGATTTGCAATGAGACAATGCATAACAAAATCACCTTAGAGTTAATGAGAAGAATATGGTCAATTATAAAAAAAAATATATTGACAAAATCACACCAACCTTTAAAAAAAAATAGGAATTTTCAATACTCATACTTGTTAAAAAGAATAAATATAAAAGAAACCAAATGGAAGAGGCCTTTTTGTTTGTCCAAATTCCAAAATTTTAAAGTTAATGTGAAGTTGTTATTTTTCTACAAATAAACACAAGGTAAAAGTCAATAGTTGAATGTTAGTTTCAATTTTATTTTTTCAGGGGAAATCCTCGTCTCTCTTAGCCCAAGGGAAAAATTGAGGGTCAATAGAAAATATTCATAGGTACATAGTCATTATAACAATATTTCTCATCATCATGTCACTCGTAGGGAATTTGGAATTGAACCTAGTTGGGGGAGATAAAAACCATTCCATCCAACCACCCACATAATCCCAATTGGCAATGCGAGTTTCAAATATCTCCATTTTAGATATCCAATTAAATTTAAAACATAGATCATAATACCAAGGCATTTTTTTTCTTCTAAGTCCAAACATGATAAATTACTATTGGTTGCAAATTTTCTAGATCTCAATGCAATAGTAAAAATCAATACCTGAAGGTAGATATTGTCATCATATTTCAAATCACACAACTAGGGGACAAACGCGTGAACCAACATAGATTTCAAATGAGTGACGAGTGTTGGTTAGGAGATATTTGGTGTACATGATTGTCATATGATTTAGTGCTTATAGAATTGTTGTATTAGCTAAATGATATGCTCATCCTCTCTTTTTTGTGAGAAGGTTATTTGTCTTTGATTTTTTTTCCTAATTTGAATCTTTGATTATCTAACCTAACATTTAATGTTCAAAAAAGAAAAAATATTGCTCTAAGTTTTCACTATTCTAGTAGACAGTAATATACTACATACGCTAATTTGGGTTTTCGTAGTTCATAACCAAACTTAATGTACTCATTCAATACTCTGAACTATATGCTAAATTCCTTATATTGGGTTTTATGTCTTTAACCCAACTTCAGAAATATAATGTCTATTAGAGCGAACTAAATAAAACATTGAAGTTGAATGTAAGCTTCAATAATTAAGATTCACCCCCTCAAAAAGAACATAAAAAAAAAACATTTAACCAATACAATTATAATCAAAAGCATATCATCTAGCCAACATGACAATCCTTAATCAATAGCCAAAACAAATTAAAAAGGTTGAAAAAGAATTAATGCATTTTCACCAGTTTTAGGAGACCTTGAAACCCAAATGCGCGGAATGACACTTAGCATGAAATGCAACTCATGAAAAGAATATGCACAAATCATTTGGCCCTTAAAACATTTAACCAACATTAGTGAACTCCTATCCTAATAGTAGAATATATCACCTCTTGCTAGGGAGTCTTCCCACATGTTCTCTAATCTCTTCCAAGCATTTTCACAATTTATTTGCAATAAGCTCGAGCTTCTTGAAAAAGATTCCATCCCCACAATTTGTTGCATGCACCACTTTAGATCAAGTGCTTTAGCTTACTATTAGGAAGTGAGCATCATCCATAATATTGAACTAAACATGGTTAACCCCAACATAAAAGAAACACTGGATAATTCTCAACCCACCAATAGTGAGCTAAAAATCTTGAATCATTTTCCATTCCTAAATAGTGAGCTAATGATTGGGATCCACTCTTTTTGAACATTATCATTTGTAGCGTTGAAAAATTCTTGAATCATAGTAGCCCTTGTGTTAGAATGGGATTTAACATATTTGGACTGTACTCTTCGAGCTATTAAGATAATGTAAAGGTTAATAAGTAAAGTGTTGAACACCTTACCTCGTTTTGATAAATGCAAAAGCTAATTATAGAAGGCACTTTTAAGAAATGCTAGTGAGGGTGGGGCTTCGACTATAAAATGTATTCTTTATATCATCCAAGGAGGAGATTTTGTGGTGATTTTTGTATGAATGGTGGCTTTTGAAGGTAAGGGAAGTAAAAAGAGGCTCATTGGAAGATTGTGAGGGATTTTAGGATTTCAAAGATGAATTTCCTTTCTTTTTTCACCTTTCCACCCAAGCCTTTGTTATTTATGATGATGTCACTTTGTTACTACATTATCACCTATGATATGGAACCCTTGCCCAACTATTGCACATAGAATGTGGTACTTCAAAGTTTGACCCAAACGAGTTTGGACGTTTATCAATAACATTGGGTCAATATATTGGATCTATGTTGTCCTTGTCTATCAAGCTCTTCATCGTTCTTATTCATGGCTTTGATGCATTAATGGAGATTTTATTTTTCCCTGAGTAAGTTCTTATCATTCATGTGGTCCTTGTTATCGAAGCAGTGAAGGGCGAATTTTACCAGCATCTAATCATGCTCCACGTATGTGAAGCTATCCATGAGGACATTTGATCCAGGTGGATATTGGTGGCCACCTGCTAAGTCCACCTGGACCCCCACCATTGTTCCTCTCAACATTTTCAGTTTCCTTAATTATAGTGCAGTTTACTATTTTTAGCAGTTTTTCGGGTCCTAAACTTCCGGAGCCGTTTTGAGGCCCTAAACGACGTTTTTTTGGGAAATCTTGCTTCCGCGATTTTTGAATAAAAAATTGTCTTTTCCGTTGTATTCCTCATAGTTATCTTTACAACGGGCTATCATGCGTGTAAAACGGAGATCGTATGCCAAAGTTACGACCCTGGGAAGTTGATGTACCAATTTACCCAAACGGGGCCCATAGTTTGGTGTTTCATCTTCTAGGGTTAGGTTTTGGAATGTTAAGGGTTTTCCATTGTTTCTCAACAATAAATAGGCCTTCGAGCCTCATTGTAAGAAAGTTCAGAGGCATGTAGCCGACACATCTCTTCTAAGAGATAAGCTACCATTGCCCTAGCTGGGTTATTTCTATTTCTATTTGTAAGCATATTTCAATATTTTACAGTAATGAAATGAAGTATTATTTCCGCTGCATATTTGTCTTTATGGTTATCTCTGTATTCTATTGCATTCCTGTTTAAATCCGGATCAACATTGAATATGTCTAGGAGCTTAACATTAATGTTGAGATAGTCATTTATCGATTTTTCATCTTTCTCACCGAGTCAATCCAGGTCCATGTCACGGGGGTTTCACTAGGGGCATGGGTATATCATAATCGCGGTAGACTATTTTACCAAATGGGCAGAGGTGATGCCTACATTAAACAATAGTGGTGAAACGACTGCCCTCTTCTTTTTCAATCATGTAGTCTCCAGATTCAACGTTCGATAGGCCATAGTCACAAATCATGGATCACATTTTCACAATCACATGATGGTTGAATTGGCTGCCAAATTAGGGCTATCCCATGACAGCTCTACTCCACTATCCGCAGGCCAACGGACAAGTTGAGGCAATCAACAAGGTCCTGAAGTGGATTCTACAAAGGATGATTGGAGTCCACAAAAGGAGTTGGCACCTGATCTTGTACTCAGCCTTGTGGGCATACTGGACAATAGCAAGGAATGCAACTGGGTTTACACCCTTTCAACTAGTTTATGGCCTAGAAGCAATCTTACTGGTTCAGTGTGAAATCTCGTCCCTCAAATTCGCGGTCGACCTTCTCCCTGAAACTTCAGAAGAGGAGGCTCGTTTCTTGGAAATAATCCAATTGGATGAAACCCATGGTGATGCCACTTTGGCTAACGAAGCCATTAAGAAATGATTCAAGGCGTAGTTCGACAAGAATGTCAAACCCTGTGTCTTCTCAGAAGGTGGCTTGGTCTTATTTTATGACTAGGAATCTGACAAATTGGGAGCAGGTAAGTTCAAGTCCTTATGGATGGGCCCCTATATTATTAAACATTTATTAGCAAAAGGAGCCTACAAGTTAGTAGATTATGATGGGATTCCACTGGCGCAACCTTGTAACGGGTTGTACCTTAAGCATTACTATGCTTGACTCAAGATAGTAACCCCTATGCTTTTGTTACATTTTTGTTTTCACTAAGGGTAATTGTTTTGGTTAAGTGATCCGCTTTTACGTTGTTGCAGATGTCAGACCTATTGGAATCATTTGTTGGATATGCCGATGGAGCAATTTGTAGTTCGTGGAACCTATCTTCTGCGGCCTGGGCCATCTTTGATCCAAGCGGCGAGTTAGTAAGTTTCAGAGGGGTATGTATTGGTTGGTCAACGAACAATATTGCTGAATACAACGCATTGATAGAACTCCTCTCTGATGCCATTACGTGTGGCATACACCAAATCGTCGTCAGGCTAGAATCATAACTCATTGATCCGGATTTAGACAGGAACGCAATAGATTACAGAGATAACCATAAATACAGAGATGCGATAACCATAAATACAGAGATGCAGCGGAAATAATACTTCATTTCATTAATGGAAAATACTGAAATATGCTTACAACCAGAAATGGAAATAAACCAGCTAGGGCGATGGTAGCTTATCTCTGAGAAGAGATGTGTCGGCTACATGCCTCTGAACTGTTCTAAAAACTGTGTTACAATGAGACTCGAAGGCCTATTTATTGTTGAGAAACAATGGAAAACCCTTCACATCCTGAAACCTAACCCTAGAAGATGAAACGCCAAATTGTGGGCCCCGTTTGGGTAAATTGGTACATCAATTTCCCGGGGTCGTAACTTTGGCATACGATCTCCGTTTGACGCGTACGATAGCTCGTTAGAAATATCTATCTGAGTACTACCACTTTGGGAGGAAACATCGGTCCATGGACCCATGTTGCCCCAGATTCCCAAAAAAACGTCGTTTTGGGCCTCAAAACAGCTCCGAAAGTTCAGGACCCGAAAAACTGCTAAAAATAGTAAACTGTGCTACAATTTAGGAAACTGAAAAAGCTGAAAGAGATAGTTGTGGGGGTCCAAATGGGATAGGTGGGTGGCCACCAACATCCACCTGGATCATTCCTCCCCCCTTAGGAAGCAATGGTCCCCATTGTGTTGAGTTCTCCATCTGCTGAACTTGGTCCCTGGTGAGCTGTTCTGCAATCTCTGATGTGTTCAAAAATGGTGGGAAGCATGGTCGACGACGGTCCACATTGATCACTTGGTGCAAGCGAAGGAATGGAGGAATGCTGTGCTTCAAAGCATTGTTTCCCGTAGCCTTGGTACTGGTGTAAGGACCATGTCGGAGTGGTCTGAGTTTCTGATGGGTTCTGGTAAGGTGACCAGACTTTGTTGCCCACTTGAAGCTTGTGTGGTATCCCTGTGGATGAGGAGAAGTTGTTCCTGTGTTCTGTCATGACCGTATTCCTTTGTTGCTGCTGCTGCGTAGAGGAACCCTTTGCAGGGGTCATGTATGTAGCAACGATCTTCCCCTTACTTTGGGAGTGAACCAAACAGATGAATTTCCTGGTCTGTGATATGAGCTTGCTGCCTATCTTAGTAGTGATCAAAGATGTGGCAGTAGGTGGGCTACCTCTGGTATCCTGTATAATGAATTATTCAAATAAATAATGACAGCACGAGGCCTTGACTCATACACAGCATGTCGCCTCCAAAAGTATGGTTGGCCTAGTAATACATCACAAACATCCAAAGGTGTAACATCACACAATACCTCGTCTGTGAAGGGTTTGATGCTGTAGGGAAGGCGGCACTGCTGGCGAACTTTCAGATCTCGTCCTTCGTGAAGCCACTCGATACTGTACAGTTGCGGGTGCGGTGTAGTCGGTAGGCCCAACCGCTTCACAACCTCTGCTGAAATGAGGTTCTTTTGGCTGCCACTGTCGACAATGAATTGTAGCGGCGAACCCTTCACCCACATCTGTCAGTGGAAAAGGCGCTCCCCTTCCTCTGGATTTTTGGGCTCATCTTTCTAGATCTTGGCGGTGGCAACAGTGGCACTGTGATCCGCATCAATGATCTGCTTCCCTTTACCATTCCCCTTGTCGGGTTCTGGCTCAGGATCGGAACATGCATCTGATTCGGAAGCCTTCAACTTAGCCACCAGCAACTGCTTGGTCCGACACTCACTTGTGTTATGAGTGGGACTCTTGTGGAATTCACACCACTTTCATGTGTCCTTCTTTGGCTTCGTGGTATTGTTCTTCTCTTGCAGCTTCGACGGGTTGTCTTGGGTCACCCTGCCTTGGCTTTGTCCTTTGGGCTTTGGATTTGTAGATCCAAAGTCTCGCTTCTTTTGTTTGAACTTTTGCTCGATTTTGACAGCGTATCGGTATGCTGTGCCGAGTGAGGAGATGTTCAAGAACACCATCTCTTCCTGGATGTATTTGTGTAGGCAGTCGCGGTATTTGAGTACCAGATGCAGCTCAGAATCTTTGATACCCAACTGTGTGCGAAGGGTATGAAAAATGTTTGTGAACTCCGGCACATCTTGGTCTCATCCCTGCCGCAGTGTGGTCCATTTGATGTATTTGTCCTCATATCTTCCGACAGGGTAGTACTGCTCCTTGATGGCATCCCGGAAGTCATTTTAAGTGGGTGAGGCTAAAAATAGTGAGCCTGTACTTTCATCCTTCTTCTCACAGTAGGTTTCCCACCAGTCCTTGACGTGGGGGGCTGCTTTGAGAAGAGCCAAAAATCTTTTCCTGACCTGAAAATTCATGAACAGAAAAATACCCATCTAGCAGATTTAACCATTTATCTACGGCATCTGCGTCTATGTGACCCTCGAATATGGGGATTTCAAAATTAACTTGTACCTTGAAGGGTGTGGCATTTCCAGAGTCGCTGTTGGAAGCCGATGTGTCGCCTCTGGGTAGCCGCTGAAGAATCTGCGCAAAGCTATCCATCATCGCGTTCCTTTGCCGCTCGAGCGCTTCTTCGAGCAAGATTTTGATAGGATCTCCTGCCCCCTCATCTTTCTTCTCATCCGCCATGGGAGGCCGTCGGGATTTTCGAGGCTGGTCTTGCAAAGGTTTGACCAGTTCAAGCCCTAACTCCTTATATCCCGACCTCGTCGGGGACATGCAAAGAAAAACAGAGAAAAAGCAGACCGCTCTGATACCACTGATCCGGATTTAGGCAGGAACGCAATAGATTATAGAGATAACCATAAATACAGAGATGCGATAACCATAAATACAGAGATGCAGCGGAAATAATACTTCATTTCATTAATGGAAAATACTGAAATATGCTTACAACCAGAAATGGAAATAAACCAGCTATGGCGATGGTAGCTTATCTCTGAGAAGAGATGTGTCGGCTACATGCCTCTGAACTGTTCTAAAAACTGTGTTACAATGAGGCTCGAAGGCCTATTTATTGTTGAGAAACAATGGAAAACCCTTCACATCCTGAAACCTAACCCTAGAAGATGAAACGCCAAATTGTTGGCCCCGTTTGGGTAAATTGGTACATCAATTTCCCGGGGTCGTAACTTTGGCATACGATCTCCGTTTGACGCGTACGATAGCTCGTTAGAAAGATCTATCCGAGTACTACCACTTTGGGAGGCAACATCGATCCATGGACCCATGTTGCCCCAGATTCCCAAAAAACGTCGTTTAGGGCCTCAAAACGGCTCCGGAAGTTCAGGACCCGAAAAACTACTAAAAATAGTAAACTGTGCTACAATTTAGGAAACTGAAAAAGTTGAAAGAGACAGTTGTGGGGGTCCAAATGGGATAGGTGGGTGGCCACCAACATCCACCTGGATCACTCGTCATCCTACAGCTCGCTGGTAGCTACTCTATACAGAATCCAGCTATCTATCGCATGTTCCTAAGGGTCAAGATTTTGGAAAGATATTTGATTCTATTCAATATTAGAATATTTTTAGAAACATAAACACATTAACAAACTCATTGGAAAATTATGTGTTAGATAAACATTTGCAACATTTATAAAAGAAGCATTTCATCAATATTTGCATCAAGATCATGTAACCCAACCAAAATAAAGCTCCAAAAATAAAATATATATATATAACTTTTTATGGTATACATAATGTTCTGTAACCAAGACAAAATCGATCAAATGACCCAAAACTCAAAATGCTAAGGGGCACCCTAGTCTAATGATGCTGGTGATAACAAGTCACCACCTATGAAATCATGCGTAAAAGCCTAGTCCATCGACTCAGCACGCCAGTAGTATGTCATTGCAACCTCAGAGGCAACTCATCGGTCCTCACGTCTGGAATACCAAGAGTGAGGCCCTCGACCTGATCCATCAATGCTAAAAGAGTCTCAGACACATCAAGGTCATGAAGGATAGCCCTCCCCACAACCTCTCCTGCTGGAGTGGTAGTTGGTGCTCTCAGACGTTTTGCTGGTTGAACTGGTCCAATATCTGCATGAACATATGTTTTTTGATTTGTCTTGATAGAAGAAAGCATGAGAACATTATAAAAAAACAATAAACAAAGATATGGTCAGAGAATTTACCGATAGCACCCCACTTCTCACCAGCCGACAGCACCAAATCTGGGTCACCCCTGAAATCCATACCAGCATATGGATACTCAGAAAAAACCATCTCCTGACAGTTGAACCACTCGAAGAAGGTAAGAAAGAAGGAAACCTAGGACTGATCAGCATGTTGGGCCATAAGGTCGACCCATCTCTACATCCGTGTCTCAGTCGGTGGAGGTAAGCCAAGTGAAATGTACTGCGGCTACATCTGTGGGATCTTTTCCAAGGAAAAACCAGTCAAAATAGAACCATAGCCAAAGTTCTTGGATTTTCCATTTTTTACCTTGGTCAGTTGTTCTTTCATCACAAGTAGTACTGCGTCACACCAGTTGAACACCTTTGGTTCAAGGCATTCCAAGGCATATTGCATATAGGACCTGTTAGCCACGTGAAGAGCAACACTACCAGCGAGTCTAGCAAAAGTGAACAGAATGGTCCTCAAGGACTGGTCATTGACATCTCGGATGTTGATCTTGCCATCCCTACTCGGCTGATATACCTCTTTACAATACCAACGAATATAATCTCTCACAAATTCGCCCCCATGGGCGGAACCTGTTAATGAAACAGGGGCACCATGCCTCGATAAACTGGTCAAAAAATAGATGTCCATGACAGTCAAGGGGATATATTTGCCTCTGATATGAAACACCTGGTTGGTAGGATCCCATGCATCGAGAAGATATTGCAACAAGTTGATTTGTTGCCTCATGCTAAAGATGTGAAAAAACTTGAACAGGCCACAGTTCCACGGTGTAGTTACCATAACCGGATCATGTAAAGAAACCATGTCCTCTTCTTCATGCTCGTGTTCTCACTATGTAACAACCATTTTTCTTCAATGAATCTCTGCAAAACAAGCAAGAGAAGAGTCAGGGTCCTGATTTGGCAAAAACCAGGCAAAAATTCCATGAGAAAATAGTGCAAAAATTTCGCTTCTCGTGCCCATCACACCCCAACGGTGTACAGGCTGAGATGCATATTGACTGGCCAGTGGCCAAGCCGGTATGCATCACACCTTTCAATATAGGAAGGGTGTGATGGAGCTAGGGTGAATTTTTTAAACCCCAGAGGCTCAGAAAAATACGGAAACATGCACATAATTCAAAAAGGAAGGAATGAAACTGAAGAGCTCAGGTTTAGCTCCTACTTGGTCCAAACGTTGCCAAGAATCGTCCACAGAATCTCTTGAAATCGACTAGTGAAAATAAAGGGGGGAAAGCACTTCCAGAGCTCCAACAAACCAAAGTTCAAATGAAATGGTAAAATGAGGGGTAAAAATGACTTTTAAATTACTTTTTACGTAACTCGAGTAAAATATTAGTGTTTTAACTCATTTTTCAAACATATATTGTTCATTTCTAATCAGTTTGATGAAGCAATTGAACATGCAATACAACCTTTGAAGGAACAAAGTGGTTAGCGGTGAAATTAAATAATCAATGACCATTATCACGATCAGTTTTTATGTGAAGTTCAAGATCATTAAAAATTAAACCTTAGCAATGAGAAAATGTTCCCTCAGAGTTTAAGCCCATTAACAAATGAACCAATCCCCGGTAAATAACCGTTGTGAATGCATTATCATCAGCTTTTTGAGCCCTGGTCGTGTTGTTACCATCACCTCCACTCTATTTTAGCCGATCATTTACCTCTATTTGATTGTTTACCCCTTTTGAGGAACAGCTGCGAAGAGTGATCCTATTAGCCATCCTTGTGACATTGCCATGATTTGAAAATTCCAAACCTTACCTGGAATCAGTTGCTACATGAAATTATCACTCGTTCCTCAAAAGACGAGTCTCTTTTAAGCACTTTTCACCTGACTCGTAAAATATGAAAAGATTGCCGAGCAATTGGCCTCTCCAGCTCGTTAAAGCTACCAGAAGTGTTATCCCTCCTCTAGATTTTAATCTTTTTGGACCTGAGAGATTATTACACAAAAATATCGAGCACCTGTTTCGTTCGGCTCGTTAAAATTACCAAAAATTCATCCCTTTCGTATTATTTTATACTTTTTCGAACTTAAGGGATTATATGACCAAAAAGGATTATTGGAGTTTCCTTTACGTCCCTTTCAGACTCTCTAAAATTGAAAAGGACTGAGTTATCTTTGTCATTAAACTCGTTAAAACCAAATAGCGACAAACTTGTCCATGCAGACAAGAACGAGTTTTACTGTCGCTAGGCTCGTTAAAACATAGCGACAGGTTTCCCCGAAGGGTAGATTATAGAACAAGCATACGTTATCATCCTCAAGCTTGATAAAACTAAAGAGGTACTGGTCAGCAATGACTAGGGAAAAATTGGGAAGAAAACTTGAAGAAACTTTATTGGCAGCAAGTCGCTCTTGAACATGACACTTTCACTCCACATTTGAGTCAGGTTGGGTTATTCCGTTGACCAGTCATATCACCATTGGTCCATCGCACCATCCATATTTGGGGTTAATGCTACCAATTCATGTCAGTGTCGTCGATATGTTCAAGAGAAGTCACTCAGAGAATTCACTTATGTCTCATCCACCGCAATACATTCACGCTCCATTCTTTCTTGACCGCCACCCTGAACCCTATATCATTAGATCGTTTTCACCTCCAAAAATAATTTACTCCGTTCGGTGTCGTAGATGTGGGTTTCATTAAGGCCTTCCTATGACGGGTCACTTCTTGTCAACATCAGTTCATTATCCAATAATTTGACTTAGGAACAACCCTTTCATTACTTTGAAGCTTGCATGCCTCAATGGCAAGTTTCTCACTTCCTACGACAAGTTTACATCAATGGCCTTCGACCGAAAGATTTTGCATGGTGTTCGATGCCAAGTCCCTTTTCACACCACGCAAATTGTACTGTAGTACCTTGAGGGTCATCATCATTATCGGTGATTCTTCTAGCGCTTGTTAATAGCTTACATCATTGGTTGGTAATCAGGCGATGTCTTTCCATGTTCGACTCCAGAACGTCTTTCACATGATCGACTTGTTTTTTGGATTGAGTTGGTGAGATTGGACGAGTTTGAAGACCCTGGATCTAGTTTCATCCATCCGGGCTACAATATATTCAGGAAAATAAAGACATCAAATGTACATCATTGTTGCACAGATGATCATCCGAATCAAAGGATGATGGCTCTACCAAAACCATTAGTTTTCCACACAGACGGTTGTCTGTCTTATGTACATGAAAATGAATTTATAAAGCTGATCATGGGAATTCCCGCCTCATCTATATCATGAAAAATATTATGAAGATAATTTGTTGTATTGTATATTGTTACAGTTCGCCTTCCAGCTCGAAAAAACTTCGGATCCTCATGATAAAGCATTTCACCCGACATCAAAAGAGTAATGACCTCATGCTTTAGGGGGCAACTGTTATAGACATTTTTGGGCACTGCAACCCCAATCATACATGTTCATAAACCAAGGGCTCCTAAGTCCCTAAAAGTGTTGCTTCACACCCTAAAAGAACAAGGTCAACTGATTACATCATCTCCCAGAAGTTCTCCACAGAAAATTGCTCAGAGCTGGTCAAAGCTAGACCATACAGACTGCCCAGTGCAGAGGGTGCGATGCATCTCACCTGCCCAATGTAAAGGGTGCGATGCATACTGGAAATCCCTTCTGTAGGGTGCGATGGGCGAGAGTAGAAAAATGGCAGAGATAGTTTGCAAGGTGGATCATCATAGAATCTTCCAGAAACTTCTCTTGTGACACTTGCCTCTATGAATTCACCCGGGGATGAGTAATAGATCATCAATCTCCAAGTGGAATCAAGAGCTATTAGAGAGAGGACACTAATCAAAATCACAGAAGCTGACTCACCCCCCTGCAATCATCTATATATGGATCCCTCATCCCAGAGACCCAGAGGCTGGAATTTTGTATCTTGTAAGGAAGTGATGTTGGTTTCTTGGTGGAACATCATAGTGTTGGGTGATCTAAGCTTTTCATGAGGTGAAGGAGGGATTTCATGCTAGGAGGATGACGTTGGGTCAGGAAAATTGGTTGTAATCCTCTTTGCTATTCTTGATATTAATAAAGCTATTCAAGTTTTCCTCCACAATCTTGTATGTTTGATGATATATGCATTTGTGTGGTCAATATATATCTGGTCCTATATTGTTTATGATTGTAGATCTCTATTCTTCAATAGTATTATGCTAGTTTGATTCCACAGGTGCTCTTTGAAGCTGGGTAGACTAAGGCAAAGCGGCAAGGATTCATCAGAAGGGAGAGGAACCAAGAAAGGAACTAAGCGCAAGACTGAGATTGGTGTCCTTTGTTCCCCTCTTATCTACTTCTCATAAAGGAAAGCAAAATTAGTTTTAGTTTGTTTGTTTCTAAGATAGCTACCAATCTTAGTGGGACTAGTAGCTCTTAGTGGACACTAGATTTCCCGATAACAGGCCCTAACCCAAGAGCTTCAACCCTATGACTTAACATAGTACTGGATCAAGAAAAATCTCATTCTCATTATCAAAACAAAAAATTACATAGCAATATCTTCCACAAGTCTGGAGCTAAAAAATAACTAGTGTTTTTACAGGAAAAGTTCGAATCATAATGAGGGTCTGGGCCTCTTTATTTATACAACTGAAGTCCCCAATGAATTCCTTAAATATAGGGAGGCTCGACTCCACAATCGAGATAAACTAACTCTTTGACTGTCACTTGCTTAGTCGCCTTTTGATCTTCATGACTTGGTTTCTTGTACTCCGAGCTAGTGTGATTGATGGAGGGACATTCGAATGAGGGAGGAGTAAATGAGGAGGATTTACCTCCTACAATATCCCTTCCGTGTACCATTCTAGTTTTAGCCTTTAATATTGACAAAATTCCCTATTTTTCTCTCACAAACCTGCATTCAATGCACATTAGTCTACTAGGCATGATATCTCACTTTGACTCATTTCATTGAACAAAATATAATCAAAACATGTAATAAATTGTGAGAAGAGTTGATTTAACTAAACTAGGAGGTGAATTAAGGTCCATATAGTTACCCAATGATGAGGCTCATCATCACCCCCTAATGAAAGTGTTGTTCATCCTTTGAGCAACACAATCAATATTTATATCTTTCATAACCCTGGTAGCCTCCCTCACATCCCATGCTTCTACTGTGGTCTCCTCTTCCTGTGCATAAAATCCTGCCTTCCTTTCTATCTCTTCCCACTACTTTCTTTATTCCTCTTCTTTCCTTCCTCCAACATCCCAAAGAGAAGTGGTGGTCTGAGTCTCAAGCCAATTCAATTGACTTTGAGCCTTTGGATGGTTTGCTTGTACATGGGTGTCCTTTTTAATGCTTCTCTCATTCTTTAAGGAGAATGGTACTCTATGATTTTCAAACTGTATGGAAAAGTATTCCATATCCTTTGGCAAGCTTGCATGCTGTCAGCCCCTAATGGCTTGAACATATCCTCAAAATCTATAATTGCTTGCTCTTGGGCAGAAAGATACCTAGGTGCATGTCGAGGATCATTTGCAATTAAATTATGTGTCTTGATAAAATCCATTGGATTTGACTACTCAAATCTTATCATGAGAGCCTCTGTTTATTCCCTTGCTAATATCTTCTTCATTTCTACAACCCTTGCTTCCTCATGGTTCATCCATGATGCCAACGACATCAATTGTAAATCCCCCGTTTTGCATTATGGCCACATACATGCAGATCTATCAGGGCCATGTTATGCAAGCATAACTCAAACATCTTAGCCCTATCCTCCAATGTGCTTTGATCACAAAGATCAATGAACTATATATAATCCTGGAATGGCATAATGCCTCTCTGTGCTAGGGTCTTGATTTGGAACTGTAGACACTATTGCTTAAGGTATAATGCATAGGACTTAGTTGGCATCCTACACTCGTTTGCCTCTAAAGATAGATTGGCCATGGTTGCCAATTAATTCTCTTTTTCTTACAGCTATCCTTTCAACCATGCATTTTCTGCCTCCAACTGAGTTTTCATTATGGCCTCTCTGTCCCTCAGGCTGCTTAGTTCTCTACTCATCTCCTTGAGATTTTCCTCCATGTGACCTATGTCCTCCACTCCCTTGGACTTGGAAATATGCATCCATCTATGTGCTCTTTCTCTTTATTTCTCAAGCTCAAAGAATAATGGGATGGAAAGTTTTTATGGAATGACTCTACCCCCTTCAATAAATCTGTAGTAGGAGTCAAGGTTAGGTTGAGGACTAGGTTCCTTTATAACTGGGTCCTCTTTCTTTGGTTCTTGCTGCATATCCCCTCATTATCCAATTTTTGAGTTTCCTGTAGGTTTAGTAGAGTTTCATGTAGGATTGCCTCTGCTTCCTATAGGTCCGTTGTGTATCCTATAGGATGTCTTTTCCCTTGGAGGCAGGCAGATTTAGTCACAGGCCTTGTCACATAAGTGATAGGAGACTTAGGGGAGGTTTGTCTTGAGGATCCTTCTCCTTGAGTTTTTATAAGAGGAGTCATCTTCTCCTGTTGTTTAAGTGAGTCTTCAATAATAATAGGGACCTTGGTGGGAGTTTGAGGTTTTCCCTACCTTATCCTAGTACTTTTTCTTGTTTTGAAGCATAATGGAGTTTGTCTCTGTCTTTTGCCTTTTTATTTGATAGGGGTACTAAGGGAAGTGAGGGCAATTGTTGCCTCTCTCTCAGTGGATTCTAGAGAAACCCTGGGTGACTCTTCCTTGTTTTCTGCCTCCTCTTTTCCATTCCCCTTTTCATCTTTTCCTTTCTCTTCTTCTTCTGCCTCTAGTTCCTCACCTTGTTAATCAATTTCCTCATTGGAATCTTCCTCTGTTTCTTCACCACTTTGCTTCTCTTTTTTCTCTTCTTCCTCATCATTTCCTCTTCATCCCTCTTTGCTTCTTCTTCATTTGTTTCAGCCTCTTGTTCATCCCTTTCACTGGTAGTAGGGCTCTTATCATATTTGATGGATTTTATATCCTCCTCTGTATGCATGTCTCTGTCAATTGCCCATGTGATATGAATTCTAAGGTTGTGCAGGGCATCTTCTATGATGAGTATAATTAACCCATGATGGGCCAGTTGCTGGTAGTTTCCTTCCTTCACCTTCACACTCATGATTGAAGAAGGAAGTAGGGTATGTTGAGTCTGTGGTGAGGAGGTGTATCTGCTCCACCTCAATTCTTCAAGAAGCCCAAAATGGTAACCATATACCACACTATAACTACCTTCACATGATATGTATTTTATAAGGTGGTAGCTTACTTCATTGAAGGGGTATGGTAGGCTTTCTCTTCTCACTCCATTCTTGTCTTCCATGAAAGGAATTTATTCTTTGTAGTTTGGTTATTTCCCTTTTCTTCCTTTCTCCAATGCAATCCTATGGAAAGTGTGGCAATTTGCTTATGATTTCAGGGGTGAGATCTATGGAGAGGCCTCTCACCACAACAGTGGCATGGGTCCTTGTTAGTGGAATGAGAGAGAGAGAGAAAAATCTCTGGCTACTTCATCATCATACCCCCACAATTTGTCAAAGTACCCCATCCAATTATGCCTTGTGAATATTTCTAGCACTGGAGGCTGTTGGTGAATCCTCACAATGTTGATGGGCTCCCTTCTATTAAACCCCCCCGCCATTTTGTCTGATTAATGGAGGAGCAAATATGTTTGATACAAAATTTTAATGGAGGAAATTGAACTGAAATTTCTGTGGATACAATTCCCTTTTTTTGCAATCAATTTTAAGAAAATATAATATTTTTTGTTCCTTTCACTTATAAAAATAGGAGGAAGTGTAGAGCCTACCACCTTATAATGCTTGATGTAGTGAACCCTTGCTTTTCTCCCTCTGAAATTGCTCAATGCCAATCCTATAGAATCCCTGACTATATCATGTTGGATTCTTGTGGGATTCTGTAGGATTTCCTATATGATCCTGTAGGAGGTCCTACGCAGGAAAAAATGAACTTTCCCTCTCTTGTAGGCTACTTGGGGGCCGAGAGCGACTTTGCTAGTGTGAGCCTCGAGAATGTGAAGGCATCTATGCATGGGGATCAACATTTATTTCCTCTTATGGTTGATTCGAGTGAGGTTGTGTGCTGGCAACCGAGGTACGAATGTCTATTTTTGGAACGTTGGTCACACTACCACATCATCATTCTCCTCACCTTGTAATCAACTCCCACATCGGGCATCCATAGTCTTAACTGCTTTCACCCTCATCTTTCTTTTCCTTGACTTAACTATTCTCACGTGTGTGAGGACTAACTATTTTGTCGTCATTGACTGAATGAAGGTGGTCAAGCTAACTGGCCACCTTTTGCTTATAAACCAACTCATTCACAATTTTTGCATCTTTTGATCACATCATGATAATGAGAGAGTGGAAGCGAGATAGTTACCTGTGGTAATAATACCTTTTTGCAGTTTGTTGAAAAAATGAGGTCTTTGCTGTGTGTTGACTGCATGTGATTTATCCCTCTTTTTTATTGTCCTTTGATGATTTTATTTGTTGTGCAGGTACTTTGTGTTGTTGGTGATGATGATGTTGCTGCTACTAGGCTCTGGAAGCACCTCTTCTACCTTTGGATCTCCATGCTTGAAACTTGCTGCAAGCTATGATTTCTGTTTTGTGGGATAGGTTGCTACAGGATGTCCTGTAGCTACTTCTCTTGATGGGACCTGAGGATGATGAGCATGGACAGAGATGAGGTCTAGGGGTTTGTGAATGATGAACAATAACCTTCAGGTGTTATCCCCTTGCTCTCTGTCTCATCCTTTTTCTCTATGTTTTTTTCTTGAAAACTGTAATTTTTTTTGAAAATTGATATTGTTTTGATGATGAATGCACGGGTGATCAAGGTGGATAGAGGTATGGAAATGATATGGTGATGTAGGAATTTTATTTTTTGTAATCGGAAAGTCATTTACTTGCTATAGGGTTACCTCCTTTAGGATTCCCAAGCCAATGTAATTCCTACAGGATCATCTTGTAGGTTTTCAGGGGATCCTGTAGGTTTACAAGGAATCTTGTAGAGAACACGGAACCCTTGCAAACTAAGGCAAATGAGTGAAAAAATGAAATGAATGGTGGAATGATGAAGGATAATGAATGGGGGAATAAAAATATGAGCTGAATAGGTCCCTTTTGATTCTCCATTATTGCTCTGATCATCCTCCTGCTGACCTGCAAACGATATTTCATAATTTTTCTTTTCTCTTTTTTTTAATATATTTTTTGAAAAACAACTAGTCTGCCTCCAAGAGGTTTTCATCCTAGCTACTTTCCCTGGGCACGTCATGAGAGGTTTTAACCCAGGAATATTTTTATTTCTCTCTTTTTATTTTTGACACCATTGGGCTGCCTCAAGAGGCTTTCAACCCAAGAGTGGGACTCAGGCGCCTCATGGAGGTTTTCACCTTAGTCTCCTTATTTTGTTTTATTTTTTTTCTCAATGACTTGATGAGGTAGGAGTTGAGACTTGCTCCACTATCATCACTGTCTTGTTGATATCATCAATGAAATATTGCTTTGACAATGGCCTTTTCTAAACTTTTAATGTGTTCCCATTAACAAGTAAAGGAATGGCCTCTACATCTATGGCTCTGATTTGCATTGAACCATTATCATGACATTTCTCTATGACATAAGGCCCTAACCATCTAGTCCTTAAATTTCCCTTGAAGTCTTTATATCTGGAATCAAATAACAAAGCCCAATCACCTTCTTGAAATTGCTTTTCCTTGAGGTTCTTGTCATGCCAGATCTTCCTCTAAATTTGAGTTAACTTTGTGTGTAGGAGGGTTTGCATTTTGAACTCATCTAACCCATTCAAATGGATAAATTTCTCTTGTTTTGCACTGCTGAGATCTAGATCTAGTTGGGCTGCCATCCTCAATGTATTGTAATCAAATTCAATGGAAAATAGGGCCTTTTTCCCATAGACGAACTCATAGGGTGTGAATCCAGTGGTGTTCTTCCAGGTGGTATTGTAGGCCTAGGTGGCCTCAATGAGTCTATCTACCCAATCTTTTCTACTACTAGTAACCACTTTGTTCAAGATGCCTTCCAATGCTCTATTGGTCACCTGCACTTTCCCATTAGCTTGTGGGTGATAGGGAGTGGATTTCCTATGCTTGATCTTGTGCTAGCTTAAAAAGTCTTCAATCATGTTGGATGTAAACTAGTTTCCTTGATTAGTGACCAGTTCTCTAGGGTACCCAAACTTGTAAAAGACATTTTCCCTTAAAAACTCAGCCACCTTCTCCTCTGTTTCTCCTTTGATTGACTTGGTTTCAACCCACTTTGTCAGATAGTCAGTGCACACAATGATGTACTGCTTTTTCTTGGAAGGAGGGTTAATATCTCCAATGAAATCCATGCCCCACTTGTCAAATGGCTCGAAAGTCAATTGAGGTTGCAGAGGCATTTTATCCTTTGGAGTAGGCTTTCCCATCCTTTGGCATTGATCATACTGATTGGTATATCTTTTCACATCCTAATGAAGAGTGGGGCCAATACTAACTTGCATGTAACACCTTGAAGGTGGTCCTCTTTGCTGCAAAGTGACCTCTATAAGGCCCATCATTATAGGCTAGAAGGATATCAAAGACTTCCTCCTCCCTGACACATCTTCTAAGAATTTGATCGAGGCCTAGTTTGAAGAGGTTTCCCCCAATCCAAGTGAATGGGGCACTCTTCCTCACGACCTTACTTTTTCTCTTTGGAGAAAAAAATCGATGGGAACTGTGCAGATACCAAACAGTTTGCTATGTCAAAAAACCATGGAGAGAGAAATGAAATTGTGAATAAGTGTTCATCCAGTAATTGATCATCAACCATTCCTTCCTCACCTGTAGGCAAAGTTAATCTAGAAAAAAAATCTGTAACAACATTTTCCTTGCCAGGCTTATCAACAATGGTTAGATTAAATTGTTGTAATAAAAGTAACCATCTAATAATCCGAGCATTCAAATCAGGTTTATTCATTAAATATTTGATTGCAGCATGGTCAGTATGTACAAATGTTTGATAACCTATAATGTAATTTTTAAATTTTTTCAATGAATGCACAACATCTAGGAGCTCCTTTTTAGTCACTGTGTAGTTTAGTTCAGAGTTTGACAGATTCTTATTGATAAAGTAAATGGAATAAGGAAATTTTTCATCTATCTGACCTAGAGCTACTCCTATGGATTTGTGTGCAGCATCAACATGTATATGAAAAGGAAGGGCCCAATTTGGGCCTCAGAGAATCGGTGTAGTCGTTAACTTTTCCTTTAGGGTGTCTAGGGCCTCTTGGGAGTTTTTTTACCATACAGACTCAGAGTCTTTGGCCAGCAACCCAAATAAAGGGGAAGCTAACATTTTGAAGGCTTTTATAAACCTTCGATAGTATCCAACTAACCCAAGGAAACTTCTGACATCTCTCTGCCTTTGTGGAGGTGGGACCTTTTGGATGATAGCTATTTTTTTTGGGTCCACCTGTAGTCCTTGCTCAAATATTGAATGACCTAGCACAATCCCTGCAGTCATCAAAAACTCACATATTTTAGGACTAAGAGACAAGTTCATTTCAATGCATTTTTTAGCACCCTACCTAAGTTGGATAGAGCCTACTGGAAATCACATCCATAAGGTGTAAAATCATCGATATAAATCTCTACTACATCATGGACTAGCTCAGAAAGTATACTCAAGACTGCTCTTAGGAAAGTGGCAGTAGCGTTGCATAGGCCAAAAGGAAGGACCCTATAGGCGAAAGTACCCCAAGGACAAGTGAAGGTGGTTTTACCCTAATCTTCTGACCTTATTTGGATTTGATTGTACCCATTGAATCCATCTAGGAAAGAGAAAAAAAATTCCCTGCCAGGCCATCTGGCACTTGGTCGATGAAAGTTAGAGGGAAATGGTCCTTCTTTATGGCTTTGTTTAACTCTTTATAATCGGAACAAATCCTCCACCTACCTCTTTTCTTTGGAACCAACACCAAAGGAAAGACCCACTCACTATCAGAGATATGGTAAATAAATTCCGCATCTAACAACTTTTGCAGTTCTTCTTTGACTATATATTTGAGAGCTGGATTCATCCTCCTTTGAGGTTGCTGGACTGATTTGCAACCTTCTTTGATATAAATGTGGTGAGTACACACCAATGGGTGCACTCCCTTCATTTCTTTGTAACTCCAAGCAAAGGCATCCAGATGTTCCTTTAGGATGTTGCAAAACTTTTCTTCTTGGTGAAGAGAAAGAGATGGGTTGATCTTCAAAGTTCTCTCAGGGCTGAATTCTATGGTTTTGACACTGATAGGGTTGGAATCGACTAAGCATAGATCAATATGATGGTTTTTCTAGGTTTCCTTTACTACTTCTTCTAAGGACAATGTAATGGGAGTTGGACTTTGGAGTATGTGTTCAATCAAATTATATTCATCCGGTTGTCCCCCTCCCATGGTTGTTTCTATGGTATAGATTTGCGCGGAATAAACTTAATTTTCTTCCTCCTCTTCCAGCCATAAAGGTAAGTCATGTTGTAGAGATGGATGGGAAGGAGGATATAGGACTAACTGCTTGGACATATGCCCATTCTTGATAGTCATATTTCCAGCCTTATATCTAATGTAGGCAGCGAAAGTGGCTAATGAGGGCCTCCCAAGGATGATAGGGTGACTAGTAAGCTTAGCCTTAGGCTGGACAACTAGGAAATATGCTGGGTATTCCCAAGAGTCAATGGAGACCATCACACCTTCCACAATCCCCTCAGGGGTCGTTGTGGAGTGGTTTGCAAGTTGCAGGACCATTATGGTATTTCTCAATGAATCCTAGAGGTTGAGCTTGAGTGTGGTGTCCTTGGTCATAACATTAATGGAAGCCTGAAGATCAATCAGAGTGTGTGGGACAATGGTTCCATTGATGTGCACATCTACTATAGGGCTTTCAGGGTCCAAATACTTTGGACAGATTACCTGCCCCAGAATTAAGTCAGACAACTGTCCAATGACATTAATGGTAGGGGCATCCCTTCTTCCTCTTGGGATGCTTGAATCACTTCTCCTTGATCAAATTATTGTAAATATGCACATCTTTTATAGCTTGGAGAAGTGGAATTTTGACACATAGGTTTTTCAATTCTCCCGGAAGTTCACTCTATTATGGGGTAGGATGGAGTGGTTGGGTTAATCTCTAGGAAAGGGTGGTGGATTTACTTTAGGAATGCTTTCCTCTATTTATTCCTCAACCTCCTAGGTGGAGGTAGAGGTTGTTTGTCCAACAGTACTCTCCCATATCTCAGGTTGATTTCTTGGATTTCCATAGCATAAGCTGGATATGATGTCTCTCCACTATATACTTGATGTGCCTGACTCTTATTCAACTTCGGATTTAGTTGGGCAGGCATCTAGGGTTGTTTAGGTGGAGAAGAGTGAAAATTCTATGGTTGAGTAGGTGGTGAAGGCAATAAAGCTGGAGAATTGCTGTAGGGGGGCCTCCACCCTGGGACGGTGCATTCCAGTAGGGTTGTGGCAAAGCATATGTTTGAATGACTATTGGTTGGCTCGGAATGATACTGAGGTGCAAAGGACCAAGGAGGAGGTGTAGACTACGAAGGATGAGTAGGGGGTCCCTAAGAGGAATGGATGTGGTCTAGTTGGGGTTGTAATATGCATGGGATGACCCTTGAATGCCTTGCTAGTATGGTCGAGGCCCATGGGGTTTCCTTTGGTCTATGTAGCAGAGTTGTTCAGTCACCCCTTTAGCTCCTTGATATACAACTTTAAGTCCAAGTAGAGAAGGGCACTTGTATGTGGAGTGGTTTTCTTCACACATTGAGAAAATTTCAATCAATTTCAATGGACATTCATTCCTAGGGTGCCTCCTGGTCCATCTAGGGCAGAAAATGGATAAGACTCTCTCCAGTTCCTCCCATTTTCTCTTAATGTGCATAGTGTCCATCTGTAGGGCAAGGGTTTGGAGCATCCAACTCTTGAAATCCTCCAGCATGTTTCCAATCTCACCCTTGATGGATGCATTAGAAGAGGATGGACTGACAATAGGTTGACTACCCCTACCTTTTTCCTAGTTTTCCTAGAATGGTTTCTAAAGACAATCTTGATATCCTCATAGGGTAAGTTCTGGTAAATCTCTCCTCTTGCTAACAAGTTTAGGGTATCCATAAGATATTCCCTTACTCCTCTAAATAGGACTAGCTTCAATGACTTAGTGTCAAGTGTGCACCTAGCCCTTTTGTAGCTAAGCTAGAAGATTTCTTCATAATCCTCTAGGGATTCATCGTCCCCTAAGGTCATCCTGAAAATTTTCTCTTTAGTGTCTTTAGACCTATAGTAGTGCCAATACTTGTTTTTGAAGGCTTTTTACATCTGATCCCAAGTGGTGATGCTAACCGCAGGTAAACCCATAAACCAACACAAAGCTTTATCCTTGAGAGTGGATGGAAATAGTTTCAACTTCTCCTCATCATTCATGTAGTCATAGGTTCAACATATGACAAAAAATTCAAATAAGAAAGTGTCTGGATCTTCTGTGGTCAGACCATGGAAATGAGGAATGGTAGAGGGGATTATATTCTTCATATTAGTATCCAAATTGGTTTCCTTGATGGAAAAGGCGCCCTCAACTGTTTCTCTATTTCCTCTGTCATGTCTATTTTCAGCCATTGGATCAGTAGGAATGAGTTCTTCTTCTTCTTCTTCTTCATCCCTTGTAGGTTCTTCAAATATTTCAAGTTTCTCACTTAAGGGTTCCTCCAATTCACAACCACCGAAGAAGAGGGAAGGTTGGTTGTTTGAGGCAATGGGAGTATTTGGCAGAACATTCCCTAAGTTATCCCTATTCCTATAAGGCATGAAAAAAATGTTTTTGTTTGTTTTGTTTTGTTTTGTTTTTTTTTTTTTTTTTTTTTTTTTTTAACTTTGAAAATGATTGTAGAATTGAAATTGCAGATTGAATTAAAATTAACTGACTGAATGGAAACTAACTTCTTGAATGACATCTTACTTTCAAAATGGAAAGGAAAGAAAAAAATGCAGAATGGAAAAGAAAGCAACTAAATTACTCTTGTAGAAATGAAGCTAATAGTAGAATATAGTAAACAAGAAATGGAAGAAAGAAAGTAGCAATGACATATTACTCAGACACCTCCCCGAAAATGGCACGAAAAAGTGATGAGCACCACTATTGCATCAAGAATTCTGCAACTCCTAGGGCTACCAACTTTACTTTATCAACCCAGGGTTCATACAAACTTGTAGGTGATAGTGTTGTATACACAAGTAAAAGTGATCATTCTTCCTTTTGTCACCGTTCAAATGGTGAGATATGTTGAAAATGCAACAAGATGATGAAGCTTAGTGGAAAGGAGTTGCCTTCACTAAGTGGGACCACAGGCTATTTTTGGCGCAAAGTCTATTTTTAGACTATGTCTATTTTTAGACATATGGATCATGGTCTATGAGTTGCAGGATGCTATTTGTGGATGATTGGTCATGTTGGTAAAAATAGATGGAATTCTATTTTTAGACATATGGGCAGAGTCTATTTTTAGACTACCAGGCTAAAAATAGAACAGTCGAATATTATTAGCTCTTAATAATATTTGGACTATAAACATTATCTTATCCTCTTGGAGCACTTCAGTTTGAGCTATGGATGTGGCACATGCAACTTCCAGAAGGAAATACACTTTTCATATGGGTCAGTTGAGCTATTGCATGATGGACTTTAGTTAGAACTCAAGAGATTGAGTTTGGTGGAGTTGATTGAGGAGTTGATGGAGTTGCGTTCAATTTGACTTAGTTGAACTAGTTGTATTTAGTCTAACTACAAATACACTAGTGATGAGATGCGAATTAATTATTAATTAATTCACTAATTATTAACTCATAAAGAAACTAAAGAATACATCAGTTAACTCAGTGCATGGATAGTTCAGTGGAGACAAGTGTTAGAGGTGGGTGAAAGAGTGAGACTGCTATCAGTTGTGACTATAGCTGTGCATGAGATTTGCAGAATCAATGATGGAGATTTCCAATGAAGATTGTGTGGTACAATTCAAGGAAAAAACAGGTTTGGATCAGATCTATTCTCACATTTTCACATTGGATTGCGCAGTAGAGGCAGACAGATAGTGGAGGAGATTTGAACCTGTGACTTGATTCATATCTGAGCTAGTTTATGTGTAGCAGGCGGGGATAGTACTGAGTACTTGTGAGGAGTATTGTACTATGTATTGTTACATGTTCTATATCATTATAATATACAAATAGTTGGGGGTTTTCAGCTGTATGCTTTCCCTGGGTCACATACTGTGTTAATGTGTGCATGCGATTTATGTTTCATTCTTTTTAATTCCACAAAATTGATGATCAACATAGAGGAGGTTATGTATTATGCATGCATTCTGCAATAGTGTATAATCAGGATAATCTCTGTGAATAAGTTTCATATTATTCAAAATTTCTACATGGTATCGGAGGAGAGTTGATCATCATATATATTATTCAGAAAGTGATTACATTTTATTTCTTCAGGCAGAGTCTGTAATCAGGTGAGGTAGCCTCTGGACTCATCCTTCTTTTCGAAGGTGAGATATCCAGTAAAAGCCCATACATTCAATCTCTATACGAGAAATACTTTGTTCTCACAAACTTTAGATCAGAAGCGGTTGAGTTTTGAGCTGGTGGAATTCGAATTTGCAATAGTGTTTTCTTGGTGTCAAAGTTGAAATTTCTTTCAACAGATTGTGATTGGAGTATGCTCTTGAAGGCAGCTCAAATTATATTGCATGGAAAGATAGGATGGAGACAGTGTTAGATGAGAATGGGCTGAAGGAGTTCATAGAGGTTGAGGTCCCAAAGCCTGTTGATGCTGCTTGCGTTGAGGTTTGGAAAAAGAAGATAGCAAAGTGTCAAAGAATTCTGTTGGAGGGCATGAAGGATCACATTGTATCTAGCCTGCATGGAAAGGCTTCTCCATAATTTATGTGGAAAGAGTTGACAGATCTATTCCAAAGCAAGAGTGACCAGAGGAAGTTGGTGCTCAAGGATAAACTCAGAAACATTAAGTGTGAGAATGGAGACAGTATGCCCAAGTATCTCACGAAGTTCACCCAATGCCAGGATGAGTTGGGAAGTGTGGGGGTGACTGTCGATGATCAGGACTTGGTGAGCTTGACTCTCCTTGGTCTTCTGAAGAGTTGGATTTCCTATGAGGACTCTGTCAATGGTCGAGAGAAATTGCTAGGATGGGAGAGACTTTGGTCAGATCTTGTGCAAAAGGAGATCAGGCGGAATACCAGGGACAGATCTTCATCAAAGGCATCTGATGAAGAAAATTTCACTTTGGCTGCCAAATCAAAGAAGGGGAAGGAGAAGGGTTCTCTTTCTAAATCCAGTTCTTCCAATGATGGGAAGAAAGTTGACAAATCGAAAGTGCGATGCTTTCGTTGTCATGAGGTGGGCCATTATGTTGTGTAAATTGTCCACGGAGGAAATCCAAGAAGGGATCCGAGGAAGGATCTGAAGGTGAGGCACTTGCTTCACAGTTCGAGTTGGATTTCACACTCTTCGCATGCATGGTTTCATCCATGGCGGGAAGTGGTTGGTTTCTTGATAGTGGAGCTTTTTTCCACATGACTGGTGACAAGAGCTTATTTAGTACTTTGGAGGAGAAATATCTCCAGATACTCATAACGATGGGTAATGATGAGAAGTATAGTGTCTCGGGTGTAGGCACGGTTATTTTTCAGAGGGAGCATGGAGCTCGCCTTACCTTGATCGATGTCAAGTATGTACCAGGACTGGAGAGAAACTTGGTGTCGATCGCGATGCTGGAAGACGGGGGCTATGATGTAGTCTTCAGTAAGGGAAAGGTTTTCCTTAGACCCATCATCACTAAACAGGTGAAGTAGATTGGTTCACGGGTCAAGAACCTGTATCCTCTTGAGGTTCAAGATGCATGCAAAGCCTTGAGAATTGAGGAAATTAATGGATACTTGGTGGTTGAGAGGGAGCGTATATTACCTCTCAACATGCAGAGCTAGAAGAAGTCTCAGACGATTGTGGAGGAGCCATGATTGGTGCAACAGCTTCAAGAGGTCATGGAACAGTCACAACAAGGGAAGCTGAGAGGAGATCGAGTAGAGACATCTACTCATGCAGAGACCTCCAATAGGGGGAACTTCGAGCCAAGTGGGCCGAGGGATCACATGTAGCCATACCCCCAAGTAGGAGGTATGGTGATATAGAGTGATCGTCCTAAGGAGGAGGGGCAGTATCCTTGAGGAACCCAACCTCTTGGATGAGACCTTGCTACGGGAGCCCGATGTGGAGTAGAAGGAACTAACTGATTGGGTAGAGACAGATGCAGATGGAGCGTCAGAGAGAGCGACAGTGTAGGGAATCCCATGACAGTGCATATCTAGCAGGCTGCAGCAATAAGAGCAGGACAAGTGTTTTGCACAGTGCTAGGTGGCACAGAGATGTGCAATGCTACGAGATGCATGGAGATGTTGCAGTAGCGCAGATGTTAGAGAGGGAGCACTTGTCAGTAGCAGGTAGAGCTTCAGCATCAGAGTATGTCCTAGCCCAACAGAGTGGTCAGTTGGGAGTGTTTTTGTTCCAAGTGTTGTTGGAGCAAGCTGACCGGGCAAATGTGTTGCATGCAGAGCATTCCAGAGTTGTAGGATAGGGGTTGCAGATAATCCATATCTTGTTGAGAGGGAGTGTTGAAAATGTAACAAGATGATGGAGCTTAGTGGAAAGGAGTCGCCTTCACTAAGTGGGCCACACGCTATTTTTGGCGCAAAGTCTATTTTTAGGCTATGTCTTTTTTTAGACATATGGATCATGGTCTAGAGTTGCAGGATGCTATTTGTGGATGATTGGTCATGTTGGTAAAAATGGATGGACTCCTATTTTTAGACATATGGGCAGAGTCTATCTTTAGACTACCAAGCTAAAAATAGAACAGTCGAATATTATTAGCTCTTAATAATATTTGGACTATAAACATTATCTTATCCTCTTGGGGCACTTTAGTTCGAGCTATGGATGTGGCACATGCAACTGCTAGAAGAAAATACGCTTTTCTTATAGGTCATTTGAGCTATTGCATGATGGACTTCAGTTAGAACTCAAGAGATCAAGTTTGGTGGAGTTGATTGAGGAGTTTATGGAGTTGTGTTCAGTTTGACTTAGTTGAACTAGTTGTATTTAGTCTAACTACAAATACATTAGTCATGAGTGATGTGAATTAATTATTAATTAATTCACTAATTATTAACTCACAAATCAACTAAATCATACATCAATTAACTCAGTGCATGGACAATTCAGTGGAGACAAGTGTTAGAGGTGGGTGAAAGAGTGAGACTGCTATCAGTTGTGACTATAGCTGTGTATGAGATTTGCAGAATCAATGATGGAGATTTCCAATGAGGATTGCGTGGTACAAGTCAAGGGAAAAACGAGTTTGGATCAGATCTATTCTCACATTCTCACATTGGATTGCATAGGAGAGGCAGGCAGACAACGGAGGAGATTTGAACCTGTGACTTGATTCAGATCTGAGCTAGTTTGTGTGTAGCAGGTGGAGATAGTACTAAGTACTTTTGAGGAGTATTGTACTATGTATTGTTACATGTTCTCTATCATTATAATATACAGATAGTTGGGGGTTTTCAGCTGTATGCTTTCCCGGGTTACATACTGTGTTAATGTGTGGATGCGATGTATGTTTCACTGTTTCTAATTCTGCAAAATAGATGATCAACGCATAGGAGGTTATGTATTATGCATGTATTCTGCAATCGTGTATAATCAGGATAATCTCTGTGAATAAGTGTCATATTATTCAAAATTTCTACAAAATACCACTAGGGTTTTTTAAGCCAGACATCTATGGATTGAGAAGAAGATTGATTACTAATGAGGGAAAGAGAAATCTACTCTATGAGAAATCTTGTCTAATGTAGTAAGGAAAAAGATTGAAATCCAATGCTAAAACACACCATTTCCTACCTAACGGCTAAAAGACTATGTTTTAGAAAAAAAGGTAGATTAACATGTATGAAATTCTACTATCTTAAGAATGTAAATTCAAAACATCAACATTCTACTACTGTGCATGTAAATGGCTAAAATAAATCTATTTTTTTCTTTTTGTCTTTTTTCCTTTTTTATGGAAAAGTGTGAAAGATAATCTGTGTTGGTGATGTGGTAGGTGGCTTAGGGATCCTAGTGGATGGTTGGAAGGGTTTTGGGAGACCCTTAGGTGACCTTGCTTGGCTTCTTATAGGTTTTCCCTCAATTCGGCCTCAAAACATGGTACTACTGGAAAACCTACAGGATTCCCTATATTTCTACAAGATACAGCTGAGAGAAAAATGATGCGTGTTGAAGGTGATGGAAAAATATGGAATGTGGCTGGTGGATGGAATGAGGCAAGAAAATTCCTAGGATCCCTCAGAACTCAAAACCAAGGTTGGGAGATGGTTCGATTTTCTCAAAGTGCTTGGAGAAGTTTCCTTGTAAAATGATGAAATTGGTGAGGGTCTTAGTGAAAGCAAGGAATGATCATGCATGGATGAATTTTGAAGGAGGTTGTTGGCTATGATATCTCTCATTACTTATGAAACACCTTCACTGCATCAAACATTGATATCTTCCCAAAATCATGTAAACAAGGGGAATTTCAATAAGCTATGAAAACAAAGTTTAATGAGATAGTTGTCTACTTCATGCATGAGGAAAACTCAAAGAATAAGATGGAATAATTGATGATATCTACTGTAAGGTTGAATATGGAAGAAATGATGACTAGGTCCTACTCTTGCAACTTGGTCAAATGCTAGCTTAAGTACAGAAAACTCTAAATTCTATGAGAAAGTAGAATTTTGTCTTTTTAGGAGTCCTTTCCTCAAGTCATGATTCTTGAAGGGAGAAGTGAGGCCAAAACACCTATTGACAACTTTTTGATGGTTCTTTATCCCTTCTAAACTACTACTGAGGTAAATCATAAATGGAAGAAAACTAATAAACAACTAATCAAATCTACACTACTTGCAATGAATTACTTCTAAATAAAATTTAACCATGAATTTATGAAATCGATCTAAGCATACAAATACAAGAAGAGGATCCTTTGCTTGTAGGGTTGGGCCCTAACCCAAGAGCTTCAACCCTCTGAGTTAACTCAGTACTGGATCAAGAAAAATCTCATTCTCATTATCAAAAAAGGAAATTGCATAGCAATGTCTTCTACAAATCTGGAGCTTCAAATAACTAGTGTTTTTACAAGAAAATTTGACTCCTAATGAGGCTCTAGACCTCTTATTGATACAAATGAAGTCCC